>OX459062.1:2718431-3422117 GCA_949775005.1 Orthosia gothica
TCGCTTGAAGTGGGATCACTAGTACTTAGCTAGTACAAGCGTAGCAAACCGATAGTCGAGCTACTAGCACATAGGTACTTTGATTTAACACGAATTAAATTAGCAATTAGCAGGAGTTTTTCTGATTATTTCTTTTCATCAATGGGTTGCTCGTTAGTCATATACTTGCAAGTGCTGTTGTAATCATAACGAGGTCCTAGTTCGATTCTCGGGTCAGATAAACTGTTATTGGATTTTTCGCTACAAATTACTTAGTAGTAGCCCGGACTCTGAATTTGTGCCTGTTTGTCAAAGTCAAATATATTTATTTCAACTAGGCCATAAGCGGCACTTTTGAACGTCAACATTTAAAATTTACAAGTATTAACAATTGATTCTACCATCCGTTCGCAAAAGTAGCTTGTTATGGAGAAGAACGGACAAGAAACTTCATACTTACTTACTCTTTAAAAGAAATAAGTGTTTTACAATATTCACATAAGTACATACATTAATAAATTAGCACTACATACTATACTACGTACAGGTATAAAGTATTAAATATACTCACATACGTGCTGTGCTGTTATATAATACAAAAAAAAATAGTTTACGATACAAATATATTCATACAGTCTTCAGCAAGTCTAACAATACTTTAATACAATAAGGATCTGCTTATCACTTGTTTTTGCACCCTAGTGGTTGTGGAGCAGGACTAGCATTGAGCCAAGCATTTTTATCAGCGATGTAATCCCTCAACACATAATATGCCTGCCTGCATAGTGTGCTTTTGATGGCTATAAGCTCGCCACTTCTTCTCTCATATATATATATATAAGATTTATGTGATAATGTTGAAATAAATAAATAAATAAATATTTTTTAAATTGACTCGCTCACTGTTCCGTGGTTATTGAATTAGGTAATTTACCTATGTTTGCAATATTTTTAAATATGTGAGAACCATGTTCCTATTTATCAAGTGAAGGATTTTTTTATTTTTTTATTAATCATTAATGTACACACATAGTAAATAGACAAGAAGAAGGAAGGAATTTACCTTTTAGTGCTTTTTTGTTGTTCTGGATGCATCGTTCGCACGTATATGAATTTATTCATGTTTGTACTTATATAAATTAAAAAACTTATTTTTTAAAAGAGTAAGTATGGAGGTTCTTGTGCGTTCTTCTCCATAACAAGTTACTTTTCCGAATGCACGGTAGAATATTTTTTTATTACTTTAGATATAAAAAATAATAAAAATAATTGTTCGGTTCAAAAGTGCCGCTTAATGGGCCAGTTGAAATAAATACATTTGACTTAGACTTAATACATAAAAGTTCCTTCTAGTACACAAACACCTCTGCTTAACTCTTCGGGGAATACAAGCTACAGGTGTGCTGTAATTTTATGTTGTTTCTGAGTATTTCTTTTGATACATTAAATTTAAAAGTCACGTAATATTTCAACTTACCTCTGAAACTATCTCTTATAATAACTGGAGTCATTATCTTAGGATTAATTTTAATCTAGTACGTACCACAGATTATAGTAAACGTGACTGTACCAGACAATATCTTCGATAAACCCATTAATTGCGTGATTACTTTAGTTCATCCTTAATTCTATTTGTTCATGGCCCAAGTTTTAGTTGTAATAAAATTAAAAATAATCTTGTTTGTTAACAGTTCCTAATTTGAAATTGTGTTTTGTTTGGAAGTTCTCAATTCGCTCATTGTTACTGAAAGAGAACGTTTACTGGTGAACTTGTGCCTTCCACTGCGTGCTCTAATGATCATTAGAGACACTTATAGTGAAATCACCGGTTGACACTGACAGTTGGACTATTATGAAATGCGAATAGTTGTTCAAATCCAGCTAGAACAATTTATGTACCAGCCCACATTCTCTATGGTTATATTCAACTGGCAACACAGACATAAATCTAACTAGATAACGCAAGTACCTCCATCTGTATGACAACCAAGCGTGCCACTTTTTCACAAATAATTTAAAAACTAATTTACTTACCAATGAAAGAAAACATTTCCAATGCCTCGGCCAATTTTTTCTATATTGTCTTTACAGCTTAATATGGCATCTGCATCATCATCAGCCTATTAATGCTCCCACTTCTGGGACACAGGCCTCCTCTTTGTGAGAAAAGATGGGCCGTAATCCACCACGCGGGCCCAGTTCGGGTTGGTGGATGTCACATGTCTTCGAATTTTTGGTTCTAGTTCATGCCGGTTTCGTCACGATGTTTTCCTTCACTGTCTTTGAGAGCAGTGGTGATGAAATAATTTACATAAAATACAGCGCTAATATGGCATAAAAAGGCATATTTGTAGATTTTGGTGGATTTCTGTGCCGATAATGCTAAATGAAAATCTCAAATTACGATCATTGATCGTCATTTTACTCCGTTTTTGATACGCGAAGTACATACAATCCCGTCATCTCGTTAAATTTATACCTGTGACTGGCAAAATTCACATGAGGTACCCTTACAACCTACCATAAAATATTCACTCCTAAACATTGACCTCTACAATAACCGAAAAGACATTATCGAGACACCTGCTACCCGTCTTCATCATAAACAGTCAAGCTAAGGTACAAATGAAGGATAACTCTGTAATGAAAACTTGAACCACACGTAATAAACCTTAAGTTTACAAGTCATTTTATATAGTGACCGACACTTTATTATGAATTACAAGGGTATTATTTTCATATAACTAGCGAAGGTATGAATAATTTAATAAATGGAAGAAGTAGATTGAATGAGGTTGTAAAATGCTGTGTTACCGCGGTTAACCGAACGAGGGACGGTCTCGATATTTGTGGTCAATATGCGTATAAGCTGTGACGTCACTTTATCAGGCTTCATTACCATGCTAATGAAAAACAGTCTTCATAAAATTTGATTGTATTGTATTGAAAAATGAAAATACACGTTTCGGGATTTGTGATTTCACTACATATTATAAAAAAGTCCCCCGCGACGTCTCCCGTCTGTTTATTCGCGATAAACTCAAAAACTACTGCACGGATTTTCATAGTATATCAAGGAAGGTTAAGTGTATAATTTATACACTTAACAGTATACTGTTATTAAGTACTTTAGTTAATGTTAGTAAAATACTGTAGTATACACAACTAGCAAATCTGTGCTTTAGACAGGGCATCTTTCCACTCGCCATGAAACAAGCTGTAATTACGCCTGTGCACAAGGGTGGGGACAGAGACGATGTAAATAATTACCGGCCAATATCTGTACTTCCTGCAATTTCAAAAATTTTAGAAAAATTAATAAACAGTCGACTAATAAAGTACCTTAACAAATACAACATTATATCCAGTTCTCAGTACGGTTTTCGACAGGGATTATCGACCGAAGATGCAGTTCTAGCATTAACCTCTCATATTATTAACCAAGTCGATACAGGAAAAAAGTGTCTAACTATTTACCTTGATTTAAAAAAAGCTTTCGATACTGTCTCAGTCTCCATCCTTGTGCGTAGTCTAGAGGCCTTAGGCATTAGGGGAATCCCGCTGTCTTTGCTTACAGATTATCTTACAGATAGGAGGCAACGTGTTAGAATAGGAAAATACACAAGTGAGGAGGCAAATATGAATTTTGGTGTACCACAGGGCAGTGTTTTGGGCCCAACCCTATTTCTAATATACATAAATAGCCTTTGCAACTTGAGAATTGAGAATGGTCGGGTTTTCTCCTACGCCGATGATACAGCCGTTGTTTTTACTGGAGATACATGGGAAACTGTGTATAAGTCTGCTGAAAAAGGCCTAGCCAGGATTGCCGATTGGTTGAACTCCCATCTTTTAACACTAAACACTTCCAAAACCAAATACATTGCTTTTACAAAATATAATAATACCCAACCGGGGCCTAATCATTCTCTTAAGATCCACAGTTGCCATGATTTCTCCAGCATTAATAATAAAAATTGTTCATGTAGTGAAGTGGAAAAAGTCACTCAAATTAGATATTTGGGTGTTATGGTTGATCAGCGCTTGTCTTGGCACACACACATAGAAGTAGTCATGTCCCGAATAAGGAAACTCATATGGATATTCAAGATATTACGACATGTTACCTCTAAGAACCTCTTAAAGCAGATCTACCTCTCTTTGGCCCAGTCAGTCTTGATGTACTGCATACCAGTATGGGGAGGAGCTACTAAAATGAAATTTCTCGAACTGGAGCGGGCACAACGGTCTCTTCTAAAAGTAATGCATCTAAAAGCATACAGATTTCCTACTGAAAACTAATACACACTTAGTGATCTCCTGACGGTTAGGAAGTTATATACCCTACGAGTTATTTTGAAACTGCATAAAACACTACCGTATGACCCTGCGTTCCAAAAAAAGAGGAGGAATTATTTAGTAGCACACAAGGTCTCAGCTAAATCAACATACGCAGCAAGACAATATACTAGACTTTCTATAAACTTGTACAACAAAATAAATAAAATATTGAACATTTACCCGATGACTGTCAGAGAGTGTAAAAAAGAATTAATCAGTTGGCTAAAAAGCAAGACTTACTACGACATAGAAACACTCTTGCAGGCACTTCAATGAGGTTGGAGTCCAACCGTATTGAATTGTTAGCAACCGTTGGACATCACACACACAAGACACACACACATACACACACACACGGAACACACAGTACACACACGCCCACAACATAGTTTTGTATTGATTTTGATTTTATTTTAAGTATTTTTATTTTTTTAAGTTATTTTTTCTTTCTCGTTTGTTACAAGCCTTGTTCATTTTCACTTTGTAAGTTATGAAGAGCGGGGCCTCCTAGCACAGGTATTTGATATACTTAAAAGGAGACCCTTGCGTAAGAATGATTGTAAGTGTTATGTGATAATGAAATAAAAAAGTTTTTTTTTTTTTTTAATTACTGTAACTAAAACTTAACAGTATTTTATCATACTGCTTGCAGAAATAACTTGTAAAAATGAAAGAATATCTTTCACGAAAACATGTCAACCACTCAGTGTTCTTGGAAAGACCTTAACGCGACTCCTTCCGAGAACTTCATGACATAAACGCTAAGGCAACAAAGAGATGAAGTACCTAGCGCAGATTTATACACATACAATAAAAACACATTCAAAGAAAACTGTTTGTTAAACTCTTATAGATATTCGATAAAATAGAACCACAATAACTTACAAGTGACCTCAAGCAAAGCGTATGTTAGAAGTAAAAGCATATTATTTTAGAGATCACGTCCGAAATTGGATGACAATCATAAAGCCACGCACTTAACCCGACTCCGGAGCGAGTAGACCAAATCAATAGAACACACGTGTCACCGAAGTTGGCACGTAAATTAGAAAGCGAACGATTCGGTTGAGACGCACCAACAATCCCACTTACACTCACCAGTAAGTTCTTCGCACTTTGCGATGAGAAACGAGCGCACTAATGGTTTGCTGTCGGAGTCTTTGGGCATCAGTTCTGTTTACATTCCTAACAAAGTTGAAAACGTAAAATTAATATGATATCTTACGTTGTAAAGCGAGCACTCGCCAACTTCTCGACACATTCCCTCTGTTTCACATCAACGAAGTTGTGTTTCGGTTTCAAACTCCACGTATACGTATAGAATTTTAAAGTTCTCGCGGACGGGCAAACATATGGCGAGGTGTAATAAGAACGAATGGTGGCCACGTAAAAGGTTACTTACTGTGAGTAGATACTTGAGTAAAGAATAGCCTCACCTGTTGTGTTGAGAGCTACAATAACGCCCTCCCACAACATACAACTTATATATTTATTGGCTTTATTGTGGAACGCAAATGTATAAATATTGTATTTTTGTTCTGAATGTGCTTAACGGGGACCTGGATCTACTACAGCTTGGCTTTTTTCGAGAAATATTTTGTTCCAGATTATGATACTTATCTATCAAATAAAATGAGCGTACGGCGTAATAAGCACGTTGTATGGCTATTAACTTAATGTTCCGCCATATCGTCAACTAGCTATCTTGGTGCTCATAAAGAATTGCTAGCGTTTACCCCTCTCTTCATGCACCGCAACACAATTCATAATACACATGAAATTCAGATGCAAAATTCCCTCTTGTATTCTTGTTCTACGTCAAATATTAAATTCCCTCGCCTCTCATATTAATATTCCAACACTTTTTTCTCGTTCGATGATAAAATTCCTTCTTCGAAAGTCAGTTGAGGTGATTGCACAAAGCCCTCAATTGAAAGGAAGGCCTTTGACTCGGATGTACACGATTTTAATTCTAATGAAGAGCTAGGAACTAGTCGCTTAATTAAAAATGCCTTTCTATTTCTATACCTACTTTTTCTTTGTCTTCAAAGGGAAGAGAGGAGTTCAGATAAAAATCTCTCATTTAGAGTGTAAATATTCGATACCGTTTTTACTAAAGCTAAAAGTCAGGTTTTCCCAAATTCTACTGCTAAAAATCGTAATTGTAATCCAACCTTAAAATAAATCAGAAGCCGCGACATTTGGCTGGCATACATGCTTAACTAGAACAATCAAGCAATTTCATTTTTATCAGTTCCCAAATTTTGTTGCCCACGGAAGCGATAAAATCTTTAAGTCGCCTCCTAGGACGCCCACGGAAACATTAAGCTCGGAATTTGTGGGACAGCGTAGAAATACTTTTTGTTACTTAAAATCAGATAGCGTGCGACCCGTGAGTTTAAGACGTTCTAATAGAAAAAGAATACACCTCGGAGGCTCGGTGCTTGTGCTATAAATCCTGAAGACAATGGAATACGATATTTTTTCAGTGAACGCATATTTTATATTGTCATAGAGATGCAATGACGTTATTCGTGCAGGTGCGGTGCGGCTGGTGTCGGCTATCGTAAAGTGTGCGATCGAACGCAGTGCGGTTATGTCACAAAAAAACATTCTGATACGTAGCCAACCTTTGCATCTAGCATTTTTTTTTTTTTAGTTTAACTAATATGCTCTCTATCGCTATGGTAAACCTTTTCATTTCAGCACTTGCCCAGTGTACATTAAGGAAAGAAAAATACGTACTATTATGAGTCAGTATAATGTTTCATATAGAAAAGCATTGGATATCTATATACCACCTCCGGCACCTGCGTACGTGACAGATGTCAACAGGCACACACTTACACCTTCTTGTGAGGTAAACCCAGCTACGCAAACACCTACCATGACCTCAAGTACACCAATGTCACCCGTGTTACAGTCGAAAGCAACATTTGCACAAAAAACAGCACGCCCGGTACAAAGTCACGAAACAGTTTCCACCAAAAGAGATATCACAAACGGACCACAAACCAAAAATGTACCACAAATGGACAAAACACAAAAAGAAAATGGAGGAGAAACCATAAAGAAAAGCAAGCAGAAAAAACCCAAAAAAAAGGACCCCATTTTGAAACTTCCCAGGAACAGTATTGTGATTTGGACTTTCAAGAGCATACGTACAGGGGTGATGCAACTGAGGAGGAAGACGAGAGTAAAAATGAAGATTCGTAAGATAATAATTCATTTGGATGGCTGGTAGATAAAATAAAATATATTTTATTTGTGAGAAATGACTCTTTTAAAGTTAAAATTATATCCGTTGTCCAAATTAGCATGGAGTGGGCAATATCTTTCTTCCTAAATAAGATAATACCTAAAGATTTGTCTTCTTTAAAAAAATATTTCCGCAATGAATACTGTTAAAATAAACATTTTGCAATGGAACTCACAAAGTGTGCTACCCAAAAAACTAGAGTTAGAACAAATTTTGTATTTGGAAAAAGTTCATATTGCTGCGTTATGTGAAACTTGGTTGGATCCCGACTGTAAACTTAATATAAAAGATTATAATGTGTTTCGCTGCGACAGACCTGACTCATATGGAGGAGTCGCAATTCTAACTCATAAATCCATTAAGGCTCAGCAATGCCATATTAATATTTCAAATTCGCGTATTGAGATGGTCCATGTCAAAATTATCAATTGCAGTTCCATTCAAAATGTAATTTCAATTTATTGCCCACCTAACGTTCGTACTACACAAAATGATTGGGACTCGCTCTTTTCTATAGCTAACTCTAGAACTATAATTTTAGGAGATTATAATGGTCACCACTCAAGTTGGTCCACGAAAACAGATCAAAGGGGTATTCAAATCTTTGACTCATTAATTGACCATAATTTCGTTACTTTAAATGATGGGAAGCCGACTCGTGTAAAGCTAGTTAATGGAATTTTGCAAAAGTCGGCACCTGATGTATCTGTAGCCTCTTCAGATATATCCTTAATGTTTGATTGGAACGCAACTAATGAGTCCGTGGGCAGTGACCACGTGATAATCAAATTAAAGACGTCGGTTAATTGTATTCCACGCATTGTTAAAAAACGAAACTTTAAAAAAGCCGATTGGTTTACTTACCGCAAGTATATACAAGAAAAACTAGATGAGTGTACTATACCTGCTAATCCCCAAAAAGCATATAATTTATTTTTAGATATAATTAACGGAGCCGCTGATGCAAGTATTCCATATTTTAAATTTAACCAAAATCCTAGTAGTAAATTTAAACCGAAACCTTATTGGTCTCCAATATTATCTAAAGCAGTGGTGGCCAGGCGATTGGCTTTAACGTACTTTAGAAAAAACCCAACTCCAGATAACTTACGAATATTACAGGACAAGACTCGAGAAGCTCAAAGACTAACTAGAAATGCTCGTAATGCGGGGTTTCGTAATTTTTGTTCTTCAGTAGATGAGGTCACTTCGGCTAGTGACATGTGGCGACGCATGCGCTGGTTGAAGGGATACCGCTCAGCTAGATTCAATGTAGACGAGATATTGGCTGACCAAGTGCTTTTAAATTTAGCTCCTGATTTTACATGTCCCCCACTGCCTTCTTTTTGTTCTCAAAATCAGATATTGGAAGTTCCTCTATCAAGACAAGAAATTGACAAATGTATAAAATCTAAAGACACCGCACCCGGCTGCGATGACATTTCCTTTTGGATGATTAAAAATCTTCCAGAAATTGCTAAAAATATTTTGACACAACTTTATAATTCATTTTTTTCGTTAAATTTCGTGCCCGAGCAATGGCGCCAAGTCCGCATAGTACCAATCCCCAAACCAGGTCGAGATTTGAGTTCCGCTTCCGCAATAAGACCCATTTCATTAATGTCCTGTTTATGTAAAATCTTTCATTCTGCTATTAATAAGAGAATTGAGTGGTACTTAGAAAGTAGAGGTTTTTTTTCTGAAGAGACTATAGGTTTCAGGAAAGCACGTTCATGCTTAGATAACTTAAATTTACTGATCTCAAAAATACATATTGGTTACTCAAAAAAACTTGTTACGATCGGATGTTTCGTTGATATTGATAACGCTTACAATAACGTTGACGTCACTACTCTTCTTTTAACCTTGGACCAACTTGGTGTGGGAGCACAATACTGTGTATATTTATGGGAATTTCTCAAAGAAAGATATTTAACGATTGACGGATTAGATAAGGGGAATTTTTAACTGCACCTCTATTTAGAAATTTAAGCAAACAAAATATCTCCACTAATAACCTACTGCAAAACAATATTACTCACCGTAAAACAAAAATACTGATTTGCACACAAATTATTCAATTAAATATAAAATAAATGTGAATTAGTCCAAGAGCGAGCGAAGCGAGCTCGGGAGCTTAGGGCACCCCGACACGGATAGGTTAGGTTCGAAGGAGATGACGGGAGCTGAAGTGAGCGAGCAAAGCGAGCGAACTCAGCTCCCGTCATCTCCTTCATGTTAGGTTACTTTAGACCCTGCAGACAGAAATAGGAGCCCTGCGCAGCGGGGCTCCGTCGACTTTGTTTCGTTTCCCCCCCTCCCTTAAAACTTAAATATTTTGTTGCACTCGAAGAATTATTAGATTTACTTTTAGTTAACAGGTAGTTATTCAGTAAAACAGTTAAGCTTTAAAGATCTAGCAGTATAGTATAATTCATTTATTTGATGAGCAAATTTAGTGTGCAATTCAGTATTTTTGGTAGTAATTTCGAATATTTTGATTGAAAAAAGGGGAATTACAGTTAAAGTATTAAATACCACCCATTAGATAATACCGTCACTAGAATTGCCAGAAGGGGCTTGGCACAAGGTGACCCCTTGTCACCACTACTATTTAATATTGCGACCATTCATATTTGTAAAGCAATACCTAGCTCCGTATCTATCTCACAGTACGCCGATGACTACGTACTTTATATAACTTCTCATAACACTGATGAGTCAGCCGCCGAGTTGCAGGAAGCGTTAAATGTCTTATGTAATCTATTCGATTTGCTTAACCTAAATATTTCATCAAATAAAAGCAAAATTTGTATTTTTAACAGAGGCTATAGAAAACTGTCAGTTAACCTGTCAATTGGAACTGATAGATTGGAGGTTGTTGACACGGTTCTATATCTTGGTATGTGGTTGGACCGTTCCCTCCGGTGGGGAAAACATATCAATGAGGTTTGCCAAAAAGTTCTTAAATTCATAAAAATTATTAAAGTGCTATCAGGATCAAGTTGGGGTGTGCACCCAAAGTTCTTAAGAAGGATTTATATATCCCTAATTAGAAGCCGTGTTGACTATGGAAGCTTTTTCTATGACAACAGTGCAAAAACTCACTTGGAAAAATTAAATAAAATACAAAACCAAGCAATGAGAGTAGTGGGTAGTTTTATAAAAACTACGCCCATTCGAACACGAAGTTAGCTTTGTGACCAAACCAAAACGGCAATACAATCCTGTCAGCTTAATAAAAGTAACTTATTTATCGATTACATTAATTCGGAATACTCGACCTATTTTAAAATATTTACAGATGGATCTAAAGAGGGTGACGGTACGGGAGCCGCCTTTTATGAGTCTGAAGGGCATTCAATGAAATTCAAAATTAATGTCAGTGTGTGTATAATGGAAGCTGAACTGATTGCGATCGCAGAAGCTCTGTCGTATGCAGAATCAATCCGTCAAAACAAGATTGTTATTCTCACAGACTCAAGAAGTTCACTACAACACTTGGCTCGATGTACCTCGACATTTCGAGGAACACCGATAGCCTACACTATACTGAAAATTATCTTGCAGTTACAATGTTCTGGAAGGCATATAGTCCTTCAATGGATTCCATCACATATCGGCATAAAAGGCAACGAAATTGTTGATAAGCTAGCCAAGCAGGCCATATATGATGGTATTCCCATTAACTTTTTTCCTTATTTCACAAATTGTATACCTCATATAAAACAGGTTTGTTATTCCCTCTGGAAGGAGTACTTTGATAAAAGATCACAAGAAAAAGGAATCTGGTACTAAACGATCCAACCGCATCCTTTGAAGTCACCGTGGATAGATAATCAGCTGTTGAATAGATGTGATAATGTTATCGCGCTAAGGCTTCGATCCGGACACATTCCGTGCAATAAGTTCTTACAGCTAATGGCAAAATCAGCAACAGATAAATGTGATTTCTGTATTCATTCCGTTAATGATGTTTATCACATATTAACCGAATGTGTTCCCAACGAGGAATTTAGAAATAGCTTAGATTGTAGGTTTAGAGAGGTAGGTTACTGTAATAGTGTTCTAGCTGTGCCAATTTCCGACGCAGCTAGGGCACTTTACAAACTAGCTATCCTTAGATTAAGTTAAATGTTACATCTATTTTGTTAAGCTAACCAGGGCGGCATAATCGCATGTGCGACAAAGCCCTTTCATATTGAATAAAAAAAAAAAAAAAAATAACTCTCATCAAACATTTGAAATGGGGCTGGAAAGGACACATGCTTCGACGTAAAATAAATAAATGGAGCATTATGAATTAAAAAATATAATTAAAAAGAGTTCGAAAATACTGGATTGGTTTTCTTCAACGGAGGCTAAATTATTCATACTCTTCTAAAAACTTCGTATAAAGCCAAAATTAAGCATTTTAATTCTCTTAAGAAAAGCTTTACATTGAAGTACTAAGTCTAGACGCGAACTAGTTAATTTAATTTAGCTCTTGTTTAGGGTGGTATCTATCGGGTTTAGTACATAATAAAGGAGACTTTGTATTTTCGCTTCTTTCATATTACTTGAATTCGTTCAGCATTAAAGAGATTTAGCTTAACTTGAAACACATTTTTACGGTCGTCGTTGTAACATTTTATGGCCGTCGATTTCATTTGTCAATTGTGTAATAAACTCCCTTCTCGTGCCTTCAATTCCTATTTGATTTAATCTCACCCCATACGAAATTGTCTCCTACTTATTTTATTTTATTGCTTCATACTTAAAATAGTACTTTGAAGCGCAGTTTCTCGTTTCGAACGGAAATGTATGCATATGAATGTTAATTATGTACATGAATGTTGAAACTGCTAAGAATGGTTCTATAATTTTGAATTGTAACATGTTCTTTTAATCTACTCTGGGTATAATTACCATTTCAAATGCGAATACCGCAGTCATATAAGTGAAATATGTTGTTTACTTGGTACTGTAGTAAAGTGCGAGGTAGCAAAACATTGCGATTAATATATACGTAATTACATACGAATGTATCTAATAAACAAAGATTAATAGCTTTTTCCCGAAACTTATCCACTAACAAGTAACAGAAGTTGGTGAACTTTTATGGAAGGACTAAATATGGTCGTATTAAGTTTCTTTTTAGAATCTATTAGACACCGAAGTTATAATATCGGATCTCGGGGCAGAGGGTCGTTTACTATCACTTAACTCATTTTTATATTCGCCATTTTGGCTTGCTCGCTGTCCCAGATTCGCTATGAATACAGAGTGGAGCCACCCATATTACGATACATGGCCTAGTTTGAGAGGGATCCTCGGAGCCGTGCAACTTGTTTACATTGAACTTACGTGTCTTGTGCGTTCACACAAATATCAGAGACACGCCTCGTCTCTGATATTTGTGTTTTGTCATGGTGTTATGATCGACACGTAATAATTGAATTCTTGATATTTGTCGTGTGTATCAAATTTGAAATTTGCCGTAAAATATAGCCATAGATAAGTGTACCAGAACACCTTTGACAAGGGGTTTATATAACGGTAGAACGGGGTTTGAGATCTGGGGCAACTTTGATGATAACTTATTTTTATGGATTTTCCCCAAATTTCTTTTTCAAATTTGCAAGACTACAAGCCATGTTTTCTTTCAAAGTCAGCACAAGAATACGTTTATTTGTTGCCGAAAAATATTAAATACTGTACAGAAAAATTCATTAAAAATAAATTGTAAATTGGGGTTATTTTATCATCATATCAGCCGAAAGACGTCCACTGCTGGACATAGGCCTCCCCCAAGCGTCGCCACATTGACCGGTCCCGTGCGTCCCGCATCCAGCAAATCCCCGCAACCTTCACCAGGTCATCGGTCCACCTGGTGAGAGGCCTTCCAACGCATCGTCTTCCGGTTCGCGGTCGCCACTCCAGAACTTTTCTGCCCCATCGGCCATCCGTTCTGCGAGCAATGTGCCCTGCCCACTGCCACTTAAGTTTGGCAATTCTTCGAGCTATGTCGGTAACCCTGGTTCTCTTGCGGATCTCTACATTTCTGATTCGATCACGCAAGGATACTCCGAGCATAGCCCTCTCCATTGCCCTTTGGGTGACTGTTAGCTTTCTGATGAGGCCCATTGTGAGCGACCACGTCTCAGAGCCATAGGTCATCACTGGCAACACACACTGGTCATAGACCTTCGTCTTGAGACACTGTGGTAAGTTGGACGAAAAGACACCGCGCAATTTCCCGAACGCTGCCCAGCCGAGTCGGATTCGACGGTTGACCTCTTTCTCGAAGTTGGCCCTACCCAACTGGATCGTTTGTCCCAGGTAGACATAATCTTCCACCTCGAGTGTAGAGTCTCCAGCCTTGATAAGAGTGGGTGTTACATGGGCATTCAACATAACCTTGGTTTTGTCCATGTTCATTTTAAGACCCACTCTTTTGGAAGCTCTACTGAGGTCATTGAGCATTATACTGAGGTCCTCCATGGTCTCAGCCATGACCACTATATCGTCGGCAAACCAAAGGTGAGTGATGTACTCGCCATTGACGTTGATGCCTAGCCCTCTCCAGTCCAGAACCTTGAAGTCATCCTCCAGTGCAGCGGTGAACAGTTTCGGAGATATGACGTCTCCCTGTCTCACACCTCGCTGCAGAAAGATAGGTTCCGAGGCCTGATCCTGAAGTCGGACTGACATGGTGGCGTTTTTGTACAAACACTTCAACACCTCGATGTACCGGTAGTCGATTTGGCACCGTTGGAGAGACTGCAGTACAGCCCAAGTCTCGATTGAATCGAAGGCTTTCTCGTAGTCCACAAACGCTAAACAGAGGGGCAGGTTATACTCTTCGGTCTTCTGTATAACCTGCCGCAGCGTATGTATGTGGTCTACGGTGCTAAAGCCTTTTCGGAATCCGGCTTGTTCGGGAGGCTGGCAATCGTCAAACCTGCGCGCGAGACGATTCGTGATGACTCTTGAAAACAGCTTGTAGACATGGCTAATAATTGAGATGGGCCTATAGTTCTTCAACAGGGCATTGTCACCCTTCTTGAAAAAGAGTACCACCACACCCCTGCACCATGCCTGTGGCGTTTTCCCCTCGAGTATGACGGCACCAAACAGCTTCTGAAGGGCCTTAAGTATTGGTTTTCCACCCGCCTTCAGGAGTTCGGCCGTGATGCCGTCATCACCCGGTGCCTTGTTGTTCTTAAGCTGTTTAAGAGCCATCCTAATCTCGTACAGGCTGACGTCCGGTATGTCTTCGGTATAGTGACGGGTCAATCTAGCTCTAGGGTCTTTTACTAGATTCGCGGCGGGTTTACTGGTTGACGTGTACAACTGCCCATAGAATTTCTCGATCTCCCTCAGAAGCTCCGGTTTGGCGGATATGATCCTGCCATCGTCGGTCTTCAGTTTCGTGAGCTGGCTCTGCCCAATAGACAGATCTCTTGCAAAGACCTTGGAGCCCTTATTCCGCTCAATTGCGTCTTTAATACGCTCAGTATTATAGCAATTTATTTTAGCAGGTTATTTTATATTGCAATGAAAAAACAATAAATTAACCCCATTTTTATTTTAACGTTGAAAAAATCATTATTTTTCTTTTTTCGCCCAATCTATGGCAAAATATAATTTTTGTTATATAAAAAATATTATTGAAGTAGCTATGTCAATTTTAACTTCGTTTCACGGTACATTTCGATATCCAAGCGACGTATATATATTCGAATGTTGAGTCTTGGTTTACCGCATGCCCGTAACCCGTTTCCTGTTTCCCTTACTTACATCGAGACCCAACAGTTTACTATACCTACGTATATATTATATAGTGTATAATTAAGCATGTCGATGTAGGACCTATTTTTCAAATTATAATGATTAAAAATATAATTTAATTGAGCAGTTCTTCTTGACTAAATAATAAAAGCTGTACGGGTAGAGTTTAATCAAAGCTTGCCGAGGTTGGCCCGTGGATGAGTCAGCTATTTAAACTTATCGAGACACTTCCGTGCTTCGAAAAGCACGTTATGCTATTGGTCCCGTCTGTTATTTGTAGATCTTTTATAGTCTATAGTCGTGTATGACAGATGTATGAATGTGTGTGAAGCAAAAGAAGTATATAAGGATCGTAGCAGGTGGCGTTCTGTAGTTTCTGCCTACCCCCATGGGAAAAAGGCGTGAGTTTATGTATGTATGTATGTTTATAGTCGAAAATCTACCAAAGTGTATATCGATCTTGCCAATGGGTGTTGTGTTACCCTGTTGCTGGTTCGTTCTATGTAAAATACTGGTAATCAGCTGCATCCGGTTACACTGGAAGCAGCTGTTGATCGAACGGAACGTAGTTGATCGAACAGAAGCAGCTGTTGATCGAACGGAACGTGGTTGATCGAACAGAAGCAGCTGTTTTTTAATTTTTAATTTATTTATTTGACAAAAAAAAAATACAGAATTACAGGTGACACTTAGGATGCATTTGATGAGGTACAAAATACATGATCAATGACCCCCATGCTAGGAAATTCCTGTGTTACAGGGGTCATCTATCTGTCCATTAAATTAGCGATAAAATAGAAACATGCAATGCAGAGTATATTACATAAAAATAACTCAATAAAAACCAATAAAACGATTAAATTAGCATAGTAAAATTCGGGGCTTTGAAAAGGGGGGAAAGGGAAGGAGAAAGAGAAAGTCTTATATGTGCCGGGTGTGCTGTGTATGTGAGTTGTATGTTGTTGTTATGTGTGTATGTATAGTGTAGTGTATGTATGTGTTGTGAGTGCATGTGAGTGTCTGCTTGCCTTATGGTGTAAGTAATTCTAAGTTGATCGAACGGAACGTGGTTGATCGAACAGAAGCAGCTGTTGATCGAACGGGACGTGATGGTTGATCGAACGGAAGCAGCTGTTGATCAAACGGAACGTGGTTGATCGAACACAAGCAGATATTTATCGAACGGAACGTGGTTGGGAAAAGGCTAGGCAGATTGATTTTGAATTATTCAGAAATTTATAATTACATACAATAGTGTAAACTATTACACTATATAATATAATAAAATAATATTATATAGGCGAAAGTTTGTGAGTGTGTGTGTGTGTTTGTATGTTTGTTCAGTAGATGGCGCTAGTGCCAGGCATAACATCAGCTCCGCGCATTTTTATTTACTAAAAATACTTATAACATGGCTAAGCCGCAAATTAATGGAGAAGTGTGAATAAAATAGCATAATAAAGAAGTGCTAGTGTTGTCTGACCGTTATATGCAAGTACAGTGCTTAAATAACCATCTTCAAAATACAGTGCAAAGACGGTATTGTTTACATTTTAAAACTATCAATGTTTGACTATAAGAACAATAAAACAACCAGTGCAGTGTAAATAACATTAAATCTAAGTGGAACAATAACCTATATTACAATTTAATCGTTTAAATAATAATAAAAAAGCTTTTATAAAAAGTGGCGGTTGTAGTTAAATAAAAAAGAAGTTCAAAAACTTTTTCTAATAACGTTTATTTGGTTGTATGTTCAGAACACCTATTTGAACTAAGAACATCGGTGACAAGTTGGCGTAGTGGTTTAGGTTGCTACACTTGCTACCGTGTGAACCAGATGAACCGAGTTCCATCCCGTCCAACAACATTGACTTTTTGCGACGTGTAATTTGTTAAAATCGTATTTCTGGAGATATCGCCGAGACGCAAGTTCAAGTCTCACTAGCTACAAATTATTTGTGATTTGCATTGAAGTTCGTAATTGAAATTAAAAATGAATTTCTTGGAAAATATTACGTTCCGGCGGACCCGCACACGATCTGAGCCTAATAATGATGATGAAACCGACATTATTTCTCAAACATTAAACTGTACGACGAGTAGTTTACCTGACATGTCCGAAGACGAAGATGTTCCACAATCAAAAATATTAAAAGATGAGATCGCTAGACTAACATCTCAGCTAAATAGTGCGCATAAAGAGATTGAAATATTATCACTGGAAAACAGTAATTTAAGGAAAATAAATGAAGAATATAATAAGAGAAATGACATGTATAAAAAAATTGTTAACAGTCCAGGAAAAATTAAAGCGAAGACAACATTAATGACGCCTAAAAAAAATACGAAGTCTAAACAAACACAGACAATTCAGATCACTGGAAAAGACCATTCGTCACCTACAAACACAAAGATAAATAAAAGCATCAGCAGAAACTTAAGCTCATCTAACTCAACTAAAAACATACGAGCCGAAACAACTCTAGAACAACCCTCCATAAAACACAAAATATGCCTCATAAGCAGCGAAACATCTAACAGGTTATATACAATTGCTGAAAGAACGAATTTACGTAACTATGAAATCTGTCACTATAGAAAACCCACGTGCGGATTGCGGCAAATTCTTCACAAAATTGAAGCAAAAGTGCAAAACTTTACGCACTCGGACTATTGTGTTATTTACATTGGAGAGGAGGACTTTCGGAAAACACAAAACTATTTGAAATTAGTAATGTTTGTTAGAGAAAAGTTAATAGAATTGAGTCATACTAATTTTATAATTTGTTTACCAACATTTAAATATATGATAGATGCTAACATAATATACAACAGTCGCGTAGAAATATTCAATAACCTAATTTACTTGGATATAGACACATATAACTATGCGTTTTTACTTGACTCTAATCTGAATTTATCCTATGACTGTGACACTTACAGCAAACGCTATGGAACCTTAAATAACAGTGGTTTAAATATAGTTATATCAGATTTACAAGACTTGATTCTTAGCCTATGTGGCCTGAATGCTACGCGCTCAGAGGTGAACTGCCACCCTCAAATCAACAATAATCAACACGATTTTTCGAATGATTCACAACCGACAAATTGTCAGTTTTTTCGTTAACTACCTTAACATATTACACCAAAACATAGCTGGCCTAATTAATAAAGCTGATACGCTGACTGTAAAATTAGTGGAATTAATTGATATGGGAACTGTTATAGATGTTCTTTGCGTCACAGAACATTTCATTCAAATGGGTTTTGAGAATTTAGTGCACATTCCGAATTTTTGTCCAGCTGCTTTCTTTTCTAGAAATGCTAAAAGAGGAGGAACAGGTATTTTCGTAAGAGTTGGATTGCAGTTTACAGAATTATCGGCCATAGCAAAACAATCCGTTTCAGGCATCTTTGAGTGCTGCGCTGTAGAAATAATAGCTTATAAACTTATTATTGTTTGTATTTATAGAATCCCAAAATATAATTACGACATATTTTATGATAAATTAGAATATATTTTAAATAAACTCTGTCTATCTTCAAATAAGAAAATCGTCTTGTGTGGAGATTTTAATATTGATGTTTTGAAAAGAAGCAAAGTTGCACTAGAACTTGAATACTTTCTTATGAAGTACAATTTAAAATTGGCGCTTCATACTCCCACTAGGTTAAAAAGTCAAACCTGTATTGATAATTTTGCTCATAACTATCGGAAAGAATGTAAAGCTGAAGTTGTAGATCTGATCCTTTCCGATCATACATCCCAAATACTTAAAGTACCAATAAGCAAAACTTGCAATTTAAAATATTGGAAAACAATAAAGCAGGACACATGTATGGAAAACTTAATTAATTTTAAAAGACATCTAAGCTCTCTATCTTTTAAGCGAGTACATGAAGCTAAGGACGCGAATGAAGCTTTTAACAATTTCATGGAAGATTTCATACTTATATATAGATTATGTTTTCCGGATAAAATTATAACCATTAAAACTAGCAAGAAAACGAAATGGATATCCCACGGCATAAAAACTTGTAGTAACAAGCAAAGGCAGTTACTTTGGGCATATCGATTAAATTCAGATTCAAAAAATAAATTAGTCCTTAAAAACTATACCAGACTCTATAGGAAAATTATCAACTTAACCCAAAAAGCACAGAATAATAATTTCATATATACCGCTCAAAACAAGTCAAAAGCTACCTGGCAAATTATAAATAAATCAAAATTTTCACTGCCATTGGAGCCTATAACATGCGTGAAAAGAGATAATATAATATTTACAGACCCTGTGGACATTGCAAACGAATTTAACGATTACTTTATTGACACAATTGAGAATAATGTTAAAGCTGACATCGCATTAAATAATACAAATATAAACAACCAAACTTTAAATTCACTGTTCATGCAACCTGTAACAATTGACGATATAATACAAATAATCTGCAGCCTTAAAAACACAAATACTGTTGGATACGATGGAGTTTCCACAAAAGTATTGAAATTTACCAAAGAACTAGTAGCACCTCCATTAGTTCATATAATTAACTTATGCATAGTTGATGGCATTTTCCCGAACAAACTAAAAAAAGTAATAATAAAACCCCTGTATAAAAAAGATGATAAGACAGATTTTAAGAATTATAGACCCATTGCAAAAATTCCAATTATTTCAAAATTTTTCGAGAAGGTTATCTATAACTCTTTATATGCCTACTTCGAAAAATATAAATTATTTTGCACAGAACAAAAGGGTTTCCGTAAGAACACTACGATAAATATGGCACTACTTGACTTGCTTGCTAACATCATGCCGTCTGTTGATAAAAGAAAGCCAGTCTGTGCAATTTACACTGACATGACAAAGGCTTTCGACTATGTAGACCATACGATTCTGTTGAACAAATTAAATAGTTATGGTATAAGAGGGAACATCTTAAAGTTAATAAAATCATACCTGAGTAATAGGCTTCAATGCACGGAAATTACCAGGATATGTCCTAAAACTAAATAAGAAACTATGTATATATCAAAACCAAGACATGTAAAATTTGGCGTCCCACAAGGTAGCGTATTGGGTCCGCCACTTTTTTTGATATATATAAATGATCTCCCGAAAGCAACATCCAACAAAATGGTTCTTTTTGCAGATGACAGTACAGCTATAATAAAATATACTAATTCAAATGATTATACTAATGACATTAATTCTTGCTTGTGTGACATTATACATTGGTTAAATAATAATAATTTGGTTATAAACCTGAACAAAACAAAAGTCATGCATTTTTATCAACGCTGTGAAAACCCAAATGTTAGCATTTCCTATGAGGGCTGTGATATTGAAGAAGCTAATAAGGCTAAGTTCTTAGGCATTACAATTGATAGCCAACTAACATGGAAACCTCATCTTGAAGAACTATGCAAGAAACTCAGCAAATCTGCATATGCTCTTTTTCAACTTTCAAAGAAAGTTAACAGTCAGGCTCTTCTTACGGCGTACCATGGACTGGTTGCCTCTGTTTTGCGGTATGGCATTATTTTCTGGGGGCAGTCCACTGATAGGGAGCTGGTATTTAGGCTGCAGAAGCGATGCATCAGGTCAATGTGCGGTCTTAAGACAACTGATAGCTGTGTACCCTATTTTAAATCGTTAAAAATTTTAACTCTGCCTTGTTTATATATAATGGAAACGGCTTTGTTTGTAAAATCTAATCCTCATTTATTTAAAAAACTATCAGAAGTCAGAAAAAATCCAACTCGGACTCAATACATCAATCAACTATGTCAAGTAAAATGTAAAACCGCACTTATGAAAAAAAGTTTTTTTGGTATTGCCCCACACATATATAATAGAGTACCAAATATTATAAAAAATATGACTACATTAAAATTTAAAAGGGCGCTTAAAGAACTGTTGATTATGAAAACGTATTACACGATTGACGATTTTCTTAATGATTATTCGCTAACTGATTGACATACTGTTACTCTGATTGACATAATTATTGTGATCCTCTCATTGACTTGTTTTATTTTATTTATTATTGACATTTTTTAAATTTAATATGTATTGTAATTCCAATGATCTGACATTTAATTTTGTTATACTTGTCATTATTTGGAATTGTAAAACTTTGCATGCCCATGTTATGGTAAAATATGGAGAACTTTATTATAAAAACACCTATGTACTCTACCCATGTTTGCAAAGAAATAAATGATTTTGATTTTGATTTTGTTATTTCATAACACTGAAACGGCTGGACGGATCTGGATGAAATTTGCTAAGAGATAGATTTATAGTCAGGAATATCACATAGGATACTTTTTATCCCGGGAATTATATTAAATAATAATAATTTACCAATTTCCTTTTTACCGAAAAGTTATAAATAAATAATAATTATACCTAGAACTTTAGATTAAAAATCTAGCGTAAATAAGTAGTTAATTTTTCTACGTCGACACAGATATAAAATATTCATTTGAGTAGCACTGAAGTTGTTTCGTTTTAGCATGGCGGTCACTGCCCTTTCCCTAATACTAGTATCTCTCCGTAGGAAACCAAACAATAAACTTTGTAACGTTTTTCATTAGGGTCAATGATCGATATGACAAGATAAAACGAAAAAAATATAGATATGAAGCTTACACCAATTCTTGATCATGTAATTTATAATTAATTTATCGTAAAGGAAAATAAACCTATATTTAGGTGCCGACAGATACTTCGGGCAATCGGAAAATATTATAAGCTGGAGAGAGCCAGAGAATACGTCTCCGCTTATAAGATTTATCAGTTGCGACAGATTCCTATCGCCAAGAAACTTTGGAGGTACTTTCTAGTATTGCCGAAAAGTAATATTTCGGAGATAACGATTGCCTAGTTTGAAGTTGAACAAGATTGCACGAAACCAATTCAGTGTAATAATGATCGTTAATATTCAGAATGGTTGTAAACCAGGGTAAGTGACCTCTCTAAATCCTTATAGTTTATAGGTGCAGTTTATTGAATAGTGAATATCTGAAATCTGGTCGGGTAGCGGGCGAGTGGGCGAGTGGGCGAGCGGGTGAGCGGGCGAGTCGACCACAAGCAGAGCAATAAGGCGCGTGAAGCGGTCGGGCCTTGTCTTAATTGTCAATAACCGTGAGTCCCGCGCGCCCGCCGCCGCCGCCGCCCGAGCCGCTCCCGTCGAATAATTAACGAACTTCCGCGATTTTCGAGTTTGTAAATTGCCTCATGGTCTCGTCGACCCGCGTCCTGGTTTGCTGATATAAATTATGTGCGCGCAAAATTAATCTTAGTGATTTAAGAACACCCTTTATTCTCAGGCTTCCATTTAAATCTTATTCTTACGAAGTTCTCTAATGGCAAGTTTCTGCATTACGGAAAGTGCCTTTCTGCTATAGCTCGGTATACAGATGAGTGTAGGCGTTATTGTGAAACGAAGCCGATAGTTATCGGTAATGTCACCTCTGGTTGATTTTCCTGAGAGATTTTCGAAATAAATCCTGATAAAAGGTAAAGGAACTCGACATTTCGTGTATTATTTCGGTTTCCGGGAAAATTATAATAAGACTCAACACCGCTCGCATCGCTCGGCTCCCGTTGTGTTTGTGCGGAAGTGTTTTCAATAATTACGTTATTGGAGGAGGTGCGTCGTTTCTGTTTATGCTTCTCAATAAATACGGGAGTGTATATTGTATTAAATTACGGAGACATACATGACGTAACTTTATCACAGAGTGCGAGTCTCGGCGAGGAGAGTTGTGGGCTCCGGTGCTAATGCGAGCATAAACAGAGAATTTACAAGCCCACGCGTTTCATTAAAATGTAAACAAGCTTCCATATAATTCGTGGTACGTAAATACATCAGTGGGGATCACAAGGGCGGGTGCACACCACCTAACTGCGGGCATGTTTTACGGTCAACATTAACCGCAATACGGTTAACCCTGAGAGCTCATCTTCCCGAGACTAAATGCACTTAAACCAGCGTTTTAATACTTTAGGGTGTGCGTATGTGATATTTGTTATGAACGAGCTTTATGATTCTGCGTAACCAATGTTTTGCTATCAACTTTAGTATAGTTTGTCAGCAGATTTTAACAGCTTCGTTTCAGCATTATTTGTCAGCAATATAAAACTGAGCACCTTCATAAATCGCAAACTGCAGAGTTAAGCAAAATTTTTTTAATTAAAATACATGGTTAATTCTCGTGGTCTACTTTCACTAAACCGTCTGTTTCTGTTAGATATTTCGTGAGTTATTTTACTAGACTACAAAAACAAGTAGGTACAAAAGAATTTGATTTATGATATAATTGGATAGCTATAAATGATAAATGATTTTATTTATGTAAGTTGGTTTGTACAAACACTTTTACATGTCGATCATATTTTTTAAAACTAGATGAGGTCGGCGTTTCCTATCTGACTACTCTGAGAAGAAAGGCCGAAACAAACTCAGAAGTCACAGTCTCTTTTAAAGTCCTGACAAAATCTTGGTTATATCATGTGAAGACCATGTGGACTGATGTCTGAAATGGTCTTTTGAGGAAAGAACCAGCCAGATTGAGTGGACCTGTCCAGTCAATGCACGCATTTGTCAATAACCGAGCAGCTCAACTCAGAATTTAAGGAGCTCAACGATTCGACGAACAATACCAAAGAAAGGACATTCGGGTAGGCCGCATAAACTACTCAAACTGCCAGACCATGAGTAAAAACTAACTAAGATAAAATAAAAAACAAAAATCCACATAGTCTTCACATTCACAATAATAAAAATAAAATAATATAATACTTTAAAAAGTAAATATTCTTGTCATTGTAAGAAAACAAAAAAAAAACAAAATTCACGGTGCAAAATATAAAAAATCAAAATTAATTGGAGCAGCTTCAATCTAGCTGTTTCTATGTTATTATTAAATTAATTTAACTCCATAACGTCTTAAACTGGGCTACACAAACATTTTGAGCGAAGATTGTACGAATATAATAATTGATTAAAATAGCTATTGTTTTAGTACCTAGTTGGTAAGGTCACGCTGTCTGGAGTCTAAAAAAGAAAGATAAATTGGAGAATTATGGCAAGACAGGCTAATGGACGATTCGCACGAATTTAACTCGCCAGAAAAGTGCGAATCGACCCCTTTTAAAAATATTATTTTTTCTGTGGCGATTCGTCCGAAGCTATTTATCGGTGTGCGAATCGACCACTCCAAAACTATGTAGTAGGCATTCGCACAGCCATTGTGTTTAATGTAATGACGTTAAGATAAAGTATACTCAAATACAGTAGTATTAAGGATTACATATTGTTATTTATATGAAATGAGACACAAATTAATAAAAAATGCCTTTATTAAAATAACTACTATATGATTTGAGCACATCCACATTGGGCACCCACTTAAACGGAAACCGATTTAAAGGCACCTGAGGTATGCCACATACAGCACCTATGAATATTTTTCGCAATTTTACGCCGAAAAATTAAATGGCACCTACGGCTCAGTAGGTACTGTTGTCGCCAAACTTCTTGACCGACCTGAAATTGACTACAATGGCTGCGCAATAGTAAATCTCATACAAAAACAGCACCGTTTCGTGCCTTGCTCAACGGAACGCCCACTTTAAGGGCGGCCCAGAAGTTTGGCGAGACACTATACTAGTCTTGGGACGTTTATTTTTTTAGGACGTCAAAATCAAAGATTCGATTAAATTCAGTAGAGAGTTTAATGACATGATAAAAATATAACTTCCTCTTTTACTTTTTAGGTAGATGTTGACATTATAAGCATTTATACCCAAACTACCAGGAGGCCAGAATCATGAAGAAGTCTTTGCAGGGCTTGAATCATAAGCGGTAGAGAGTAACGAAGTACTAGGACTTCAGAATCGAAAATCACCCGGTACACTTTTTACCGCTCATGATTCCAGCCTAGCTTCCTCATGATTATAATCTCCTGATACTTTACCGGTACCGGAATGACCTGATAGCGTATAGAGCTTTCAATTATTTTTTTATAGCAAATATTGCTGTTTCCCTCTTATTTTTTTGTCGCCTGTCTTTCTTATCTATCTGGCATTTTGCCAAGTTTTAACTGGTAATTACTTATTTAATTAATTGCTTTTCTAGTTTCTAGTAAAATCTCTATTAACTTCGATTATTTTTTCATATTAATTCCGAGACGGGTGAGCACGACTGTGCTTTTCATTTTCTATAATAAAATTTGGGTGAATTGCCTACTACATAATTTTAGAGTGGTCGATTCGCACACCGATAAATTAACTTCGGGCGAATCGCCAAAGAAAAAAATATATTTTTAAAAGTGGTCGATTCGCACTTTTCGGGCGAGTTGAATTCGTGCGAATCGTCCAATAACCCACACCTTCAATACACCAACCGTAGACTGAAAATAATTTGCCGAGCGCAAGTGAGATTCCCAGAGCTGTCAGGGAATTTGTTTAGTTTAGTAGATTTGCAGATCAAATATATTCTGTCTTTGCTGGTGCTAAGGGACTTTACAGCTACTTTAAGTTCTGTTCCGGGAAGCAATAATTATAATTGCCATGAAACATTGACTTGTAAAATAATCTCAACGATCTTCTGACAATCTGATCTTGATTCTTTTCTGGTTTCTTTTCGTTTGCTAGGTTTCCCCAGTTCCATGACTCGACTTTTTCTTAAAGATTGCCACACCATCCATTGGCAAAGGTCGCACCTTAAATTAGCGTACTACGGCTACGCGGCCAATTTACCTTTACCAACGGAGTTTCAGCATATGATTTATTTGTGATATTTGGTACACTGACCGCCCTAAATTCATCTCCTCTCGTTCAGTCCATCCAAAGGTTGTCTGTAAGAGATTGCCCTGTTCGATAAGACCGCCCATTGTACACTTATTTTTGTAAATATTTGTCCTGTATGTTTTTGTGGTGTACAATAAAGTATATAATAAATAAATAAATAAGGTCAGCTCATAATGTTTTTTTTATCGCTGGGCTGCGGTCTACTGAACCTACAGGGACAGTACTGCATAACAACAGTATTATAAAACTTATATTTTTCCTAGAAACTCAAGAATGACTTGTACTTATTTATTTATCTTGGCCAGCACTTCAACGAAGAAAAACTTCTTCAAGTGATATGAGTGGAAGTTGTAACGGAACTAAAAAGCAACTAGACCGACGTTTAATCCTCATTGAAAGTTGCTTGTATTGTCCGTTGCAAAGGTGGAAGAACTTATAATGTGATAAAATAACACGAAGCAAGCTTTGCTACAACGAAGTTTCAAGAGCTATGTTGTGTAGAGATGAGAATTAAGAAGCCCAGCGCTGAGAGTCGGGGAAGTTATTTGCTGCTTATTTATATACCTTTTTAGGCTTTAAAAGTAAATGAATATCTTCTTGTGAATGGTTCTTTTTGGACACATTTGGTGTTTGTCTCGAAATTTTTATATTAGCCAACCTAAAGACCTCGCCTCTCGTGCTCGAGATCATGGGTCAGTGTGGCTTTTTCAAAATAATGTTTTAGCTTTTTTTTAATAATGCTTTCTCAGTTTAACTTTTATCTTGGACATCGCTGGCAAACGTGAAGGAAAACATCGTGGGGATCGTTATTATAAGTCAGAAATCGCCAACCTTCTCTGTATGAGAAGAAGTTTTTGCCTTGTAATGGGTCAGTTACAGGCTGGTATTATTATAATGGTTACCAATTACTATTATTAATTATTTTTAATTATGTCTAATGTTCGATAATATGAGTCTGTGAACATAGACTCAAATTATCGAAAAGAATTTCACTACTACTCACACTTCTTGCTACCTACTTAATTATATAAATGTAGTGGGATGGATTAAAAAAAAAAAAAAAAAAAAAATCTTGCTACCTACTTAATTTATATAATTAAGTAGGTAGCAAGATTTTTTTTTTTTTAAGATGTAGTGGGATGGATGAATTTTTGTAACTCTTTCACGCAAAACCCACTGAACGAATTTTTATGAAACTGTTGAGTGATATAGCTTATTATATACATAAACTTTTACACAAAGATTATAATTTATAAAGATAGAAGAACAAATTCCACTCGGGTAGAGCCGCAGTCGGCAGATAGTATACACACTTAGAATAATAACACATTTTCTAAGTATACTTATAATTTCAACATAGTGTTGCAAATTTCTGTAGCCTTTCATTCATTCCAGGAACATAGCGCCAGTATCGAACTATTTAGTCAACTACGCAGGTATTTAATTAATTCATAATATTCTCAATAGCTCTGTAAATCTACATGAGGTAACTACAGGATCGCTGCTCTAAATACCTTCAATAAGTAATTAACTAATTAAATTAGAGCAGGAGCTGCAAGGTGCATGACTATGCAGCCCTCCTTAGTCGGTGGAAGATATTGAATTATATAAGGGTGGAAGGTAAGTAAAATTAGAGCGATATCATAAAATAGAAAGTATACAGAAGGACCACTTATTACAATTTTCAACTCATCAACTGTCACCTAAACTTAACGTACTAGGGTTGATACTATATTGATTCTAAATTTAAAAACTGGCCAAGTGCGAGTCGGACTCGCGTACGAAGGGTTACGTACCATTATCGCAAAAAATGGCAAGTTGTATGGGAGCGCACCTAAATATTTATTTTTTCTGTTGTTAGTATTTGTGGTTAATACATCATCTGTGAAAATTTCAACTGTCTAGCTATCACGGTTCATAAGATACAGCCTGGTGACAGACAGAAAGACGAATCGTGGAGTCTTAGTAATAGGATCCCGTTTTTACCCTTTGGGTACGGAACCCTAAAATTGAAAAGGTCGTTGTTTTTCTCAATTTAGTAAGGCAAAGTAGACAATGTTTGTACGTAGTCACTGCATTGTGCGTAGACTGGCTTTAGCTTTATTGTCACGGGTCATTTTTATTTCTCTACCCTTACCCCAGCTGCTGTTAATATTATTTGCAGATTGATTCCTAGTGGTTATTGGTTAGCTTGGTGTAGTTTTGTGTCTCAACTGTCTTCGCAAATGGACAATATGTGTAATCATTGACAGAAGTGATCTCGGGATAGTGGAGCGGAGAATTTTATTGTAGTATTGACTACCTCCGCAAAGCTTACTGGGAAGGCTGACTCGATACAATTTGCTGCCAAATACTCCAAAAAATATTAGAATCTGTTACATCCGCATTCTAATGCATACTAAAGAATTCAAGAAAATACTAATTCATAGACATACTAAATAATATGGTCTGGAAATATCTACAAAAAAAATCCTCAAAGGATCGCCACAAAAAGTTCAAGATAATAATTAAAACCGGCCAAGTGCGAGTCGGACTCGCGCACGAAGGGTTCCGTACGTAAATATTTATTTTATTCTGTTTTTAGTATTTGTTGTTGTTGCGGCAACAGAAAAACATCATCTGTGAAAATTTCAACTGTCTAGCTATCACGGTTCATGAGATACAGCCTGGTGACAGACAGACAGACAGACAGACAGACGGACCGCGGAGTCTCAGTAATAGGGTCCCGTTTTTACCCTTTGGGTACAAATTAATTTGCAAATTCAACAATACCCATGAGTCTTCACTAAACGACTTTGGCGGGAATTGTCTTCGCCAAAAAGCCATAAAAAAATGACCATATTTTACTTTCAACTACCCACTTTTTACAATTTAGGCGAAGATATTACTAATTTAGAAATTTTAAATTTGAAGAATGTGTCCGTCTAGTTCTTTACAATAATACAAGAAATACTTATTGAATAGATTCTAAATTGAAAGCAAAACATTTTCGTCTCAGCCTTATGCACGAACCACGAGACCAGATCTACTTGATTATAATAATTAAAATAAGCTGTTAGTAGCAATGACACTTATAATATTACATTACTCTGAATTTTTTTTAATCTTACGGCATAAAAACAAAAATATTTTTTTTTCAAACTTGAGCAAAGCAGTCTAGGAATTTCGTCCTGTATCGTAGGTGCGTTTACAAATATGTAAACTCACATACACAACACCCAGAGCCGACACAACTATCTGTAGGTCATACAAATATTTGTTCCATGCGGGAATCGAACCCGCGACAGGCAGTGCAGCAGTCCATTGCTCAACCACTGCGCCAACCGGGCGTTCTAAAAAAATACAAATCAAAGTAGTTATAAATATCCTAACGCTAAAGTTTTAAAGATCAAAATTGCGTATCTGTATAATTATTGTATTTGTTCATCGAGAGAGAGAATAACCCTTAATGTTACAGGCAGAGGTCTCAAATCCGTTCGTTTCTAGGGTGGGTGAGGTAACAGTTATTACTGACTGTACTTCGCACTGACGTGTGTCTAGAGTAATCTACCCATTGCCGACGATACAATCAAAAAGCTAAATGGAATAAATATTAACCAGCCAAGTACGAGTTGGACATGAGTGCCGAGTATTCAGTAGGACTTAGGATTTTCGTTTAGATTTCCCTGCAAATTATGAGGAGGTCCTTTATACCTCAAAATACCAAATAATTAAAATGGTCGTTACTATTTTTAAACCATGAAAGTTATTTTATTATTTTGTTATAAATGTATCCCTGTTTTGTTTTTTAAAATAATAGAGTTGTGAACTCTTTTATTAATCTAGATTAGAATATTATTGTTTAAAATATGGCACTGATTTAAAAAAAAATTACTTACGTTACTCTGGGTCGGAGCCTTGAGAACAATGGAGTAGTTATAACTCGCGTCATAGAGTCAGTGGACTGCGAAACAGACCCTCATTATTGCGTTATCAGTCTCTAGTGGGACCCGGCACTGCCATGCGGGTCAATCACACAATGCGGATCCAGATATAATAGCGCCTTGGAGAAAATATATTTGAAGAAAAAAATGGTCGAGTGAACGACGCGATACCCAATACGTGCTTTGATTGTCTTCCTAACAAATTACTGCGTCTACAAAGACAAACAACCCAAGTATACAAACATTTGCGTAACAGATATTTCGGGGTTAATTTATGCTTTTAGCTTTGGCCGTGTTTTCTTTAATATGTTTTTGTGTCGAGGTTGGCGGCATTGCTTGATGTCTCCAACTAAATTAATAACTAGTATTGTTGGCAATTGGGCTTGGATTGTAAAACTTGAGCTCTTGATAAATAGTCGAAACGTACCTACCTATGATAATTTATTCTATTATAAAAACCAATAGGTCATCAGATCGTACCAAGATATTTAAAATACTGTCTCTTCTTAATGATCTTATTCGAATCTGAACTTCAAATTGCCCTGAATGTTTTCCTATTTAACCTTATCGTGTCTTCGCTTGAAGTAGGATCACTAGTACTTAAGGCGGTACCCCGAGCAAAACGCCGCGCAAGCCGTTTTTCGTGCTGTTTTTAGGAGCTATCTACTCGTTATTTAAAAAGAAATATCAATTAATAAAAATACATTAAATTTCTACATAATATCGATTGTAAAATAGTAGATTTCGTTTTTTTTTAATGTTGTATATATTTCACTAATCGCCTTCCAAAAAAAACACAAAAATAAGAAATAATTATTGATAGCATGCATCTCTTCGTAAAGTGTTCATTAATTATTTTTTGTACTAACACTAATGGATAGACAATTTAATAACGAACATTTTGGTAGTATTTTTTTTTCAAAAGACTAAAATTCGATTTTATAAAGATTTTATTCTAAAATCTGGGCGTATTCACTACTGTAATTCATGCGCCACCAGTGCCGCTAGACCAATAGGAATGCTCATATCCCATGCCGATTTTTTGGTCAGGGTACCGTCTTAACTAGTACAATCACTGGTTTTCAAACTCGCGATGTCTCGATTAGCAAACCGATAGCCGAGCTACTAGCAGATAGGTACTTTGATTGAACACGAATAGCAATTAGCAGGCGTTTTTCTGATTATTTCTTTTCATCAATGGGTTGCTCGTTAGTCTTGTACTTGCAAGTGCTATTGTAATCATAACGAAGTCCTAGTTCGATTCTCGGGTCAGATATACTGGTATTGCATTTTTTACCCGACTGCCGAAGGAGGGTAATGTGTTTATCAGTCTATGTATGTATGTTTATATGTATGTATGTATGTATGTTTGTTCCTATGTGGCGTTCCAGAGACCAAACGCGTTGGCTGATTTTGATGATTCATACGTCAATCGATTCGCCTTAACCCTTCGAGTGTCATAGGCTACGTTAAAATTGGACAACAGAAAAATGGCGGATTTTGGGCGCCATATTGTGGGGACCCAATTTTTTTTTTCTTCCAAACCCAGTGTGTGGGGTATCAAAATAAAGGGTTTTAAGAGGTGATTTCAAAAATGTATAACACTTATATGTTTAAATGTATCTAATTCGAAAAAAAAATAACTAAAAACTTATAAATAAAAAAAGTTAAATCAAAAAATCAAAAAACCCGACTGCTTCAAAAGCGAACTAAAAAGACGTAAACAAGGGAAAAATCATGCTGTGCAGGCGGAGGATACACCAGATTTTGTTCAGCCAGCCCGCGAATATGTATCCTCCGACTGCACAGCATGATTTTTTCCTTGTTTACGTCTTTTTAGTTCGCTTTTGAAGCAGTCAGGTTTTTTGATTTTTTGATTTAACTTTTTCACTATAAATTACTTAGTAGTAGCCCGGATTCTGAATTTGTGCCTGTTTGTCAAAGTCAAACATATTTATTTCAACTAGGCCATTAAGCGGCACTTTTGAACGTCAACAATTAAAATTTACAAGTATTAACAATTGATTCTACCATCCATTCGCAAAAGTAACTTGTTATGGAGAAGAACGGACAAGAAACTTCATACTTACTTACTCTTTAAAAGAAATAAGTGTTTTACAATATTCACATAAGTACATACATTAATAAATTAGCACTACATACAATACTACGTACAGGTATAAAGTATCCCTTCCGATGTCCACTCTGCCTCTCTGCCAGCTGTCATCGGTCGCTCAAATGTCCAGTCTGCCTCTCTGCCAATTTTTGATATTCTATGGCTGTTCTTGTTTTTGGCTTGAAATATGTCAGTAAGGAGGATATTCTCGACAAATCTTGGTTTCATTCGATACTTTAATAGACAATTATGAAAAAAAAATACCCCGCTGGTCTTTGGATCCGCCCAAGACCGTAATATTTATTTATTAAATCTGTGCATCGGGCGGTCGCCATTTTTGACAGCACAAGGGGCCGTGCTCAAACTTTTTGTGATTAAAAATTTAGTTTTTTTATTTTGAGTGGCTGTTGTTTTCTGCTGGAAATACATGGAACGGTAAGTTTTGAACTGTTTTTAATAGTTTTTTTTTGTATTTGGCCTAAATTCCAGCAGATATACGTATTTCAACGAACGCCGTCCGACATTGTTGTTTATTTTTTTCTGCGTGCGAATATTTTATTTTTTATTTCTTATTTTTGCAAATATGACTATATCAAACTGTTGTTATTTACAATGCTACGTTAATTAACAACAGAAATAATGCATTTAATTGTAGTGGTAACGAAACAAATTCGAATAAAAAAAAAACAGCCACCAACTGTCCACCCTGCCAATTTGCATTATTTTTTTTTTGAAAAGTTTGTAATTCTCGTGGGATGAAAAAATGTATCGGGGGGTGTGTAATTTTGATTGATTATTGTGAAATAGGGTGTATTCCTGTAAATAAAATTAAAACTTTATGAAATAATGGTTTATTTTTTTATTTCTATCTCCTTTTATACACGAAACTGGAAAAAAAATCCCTTACACTGACTTTACACAACAATTACCAATACTTACAAGGTAAAACTGGATAAATCCATTTGGAATATGATAGCTTATTTCATAGAGATTGTAACAACATAAGTTTCATACATGGTTCCCATACAAAACTTCCGAGAAATCGACGATTTACTGACACCGCGCCCATAGCGCAAAAGGCGCCAGGGTACCCGGACACATGGGTGATTTTCGGCCTGCCTGGTGGACATCTAAGGGGGTATTAAAAGTACTCACATATGTGCTGTGCTGTTATATACATACATACATACATACATAAACTCACGCCTTTTTTCCATGGGGGTAGGCAGAAACTACAGAACGCCACCTGCTACGATCCTTACATACTTACTCCTTACTTGCTGTTATATAATACTAAAAAAAATAGTTAACGACACAAATACATTCACACAGTCTTCAGCAGGTCTAACAATACTTTAATACAATAATGATCTGCTTATCACTTGTTTTTGCAACCTAGTGGTTATGGAGCAGGACTAGCATTGAGCCAAGCATTTTTATCAGCGACTAGCTGTTTCCCGCGGCTTCGCTCCCGTGGGCCACCCCACAGCACCCGTTTTCGGGATTAAAAATAGTCTATGTCACTCAGGAGTAACGTAGCTTTCTATTGGTGAAAGAATTTTTAAAATCGGTCCAGTAGTTTCGGAGCCTATTCGTTACAAACAAACAAACAAACAAAATAATCTTTCCTCTTTATAATATTGGTATTGGTATAGATGTAATCCCCCAAGACATAATATGCCTGCCTGCATAGTGAGCTTTTGAATAAATAAATATTTTTTAAATTGACTCGCTCACTGTTCTGTAGTTGTTGAAATAGATAATTTACCTATGTTTGCAATATTTGTAAGTATGTGAGAACCATATTCCTATTTATCAAGTGAAGGATTTTTTTTTTAATAAACCATTAATGTACACACATAGTAAATAGACAAGAAGAAGGAAGGAATTTACCTTTTCGTGCTTGTAATTCTTTATACCTATATGTAGTATAGTAGTTCTGGATGCATCGTTCGCACGTATATGAATTTATTCATGTTTGTACTTATGTAAATTAAAAATCTTATTTTTTAAAAGAGTAAGTATGGAGGTTCTTGTGCGTTCTTCTCCATAACAAGTTACTTTTCCGAATGCACGGTGGAATAAATTTTTATTACTTCTCAATAATTGTTAACGTTAAAAAGTGCCGCTTAATGGCCCAGTTGAAATAAATACATTTGACTTAGACTTAATACATAAAAATTCCTTCTAGTACACAAACACCTCTGCTTAACTCTTCGGGGAATACAAGCTACAGGTGTGCTGTAATTTTATGTTGTTTCTGAGCATTTCTTTTGATAAATTAAATAACAAATCACGTAACATTTCAACTTACCTCTGTAACTATCTCTTATAATAACAGGAGTCTTTATCTTAGGATTAATTGTAATCTAGTACGTACCACAGAATATAGTAAACGTGACTGTACCAGACAATACCTTCGATAAACCCATTAATTGCGTGATTACTTTAGTTCATCGTTAATTCTATTTGTTCATGGCCCAAGTTTTAGTTGTAATAAAATTAAAAATAATCTTGTTTGTTAAGCTTGTTAACAGTTCCTAATTTGAAATTGTGTTTTGTTTGGAAGTTCTCAATTCGCTCATTTTTACTGAAAGAGAACGTTTACTGGTGAACTTGTGCCTTCCACTGCGTGATCTAATGATCATTAGAGACACTTATTGTGAAATCACCGGTTGACACTGACAGTTTGATTATTGTGAAATGCGAATGGGTGTTCAAATCCAGCTAGTACTATTTATGTGCCAGCGTACATGCTCTATGGTTCTATTCAGCTGGCAACACAGACATACATCTAACTAGATAACGCAAATACCTCCATCTGTATGAAAACCAAGCGTGCAACTTTTTCACAAATAATTTAAAACCAATTTACTTACCAATGAAAGAAAACATTTTCAATGCCTCGGCCAATTTTTTCTATATTGTCTTTACAGCTTAATATGGCATCTGCATCATCATCAGCCTATTAATGTTCCCACTTCTGGGACACAGGCCTCCTCTCTGTGAGAAGGGATGGGCCGTAATCCACCACGCGGGCCCAGTTCGGGTTGGTGGATGTCACATGTCTTCGAATTTTTGTTTCTAGTTCATGCCGGTTTCGTCACGATGTTTTCCTTCACTGTCTTTGAGAGCAGTGGTGATGAAATAATTTACATAAAATACAGCGCCAATATGGCATAAAAAGGCATATTTGTAGATTTTGGTGGATTTCTGTACCGATAATGCTAAATGAAAATCTCAAATTACGATCATTGATCGTCATTTTACTCCGTTTTTGATACGCGAAGTACATACAATCCCGTCATCTCGTTAAATTTATACCTGTGACTGGCAAAATTCACATGAGGTACCCTTACAACCTACCATAAAATATTCACTCCTAAACATTGACCTCTACAATAACCGAAAAGACATTATCGACCTGCTACCCGTCTTCATCATAAACAGTCAAGCTAAGGTACAAGTGAAGGATAACTCTGTAACGAAAACTTGAACCACACGTAATAAACCTTAAGTTTACAAGTCATTTTATATAGTGACCGACACTTTATTATGAATTACAAAGGTATTATTTTCATATAACTAGCGAAGGTATGAATAATTTAATAAATGGAAGAAGTAAATTGAATGAGGTTGTAAAATGCTGTGTTACCGCGGTCAACCGAACGAGGGACGGTCTCGATATTTGTGGCGAGCATGCGTAGAAGCTGTGACGTCACTCTATGAGGCATCATTACCATGCTAATGAAAAACAGTCTTCATACAATTTGATTGTATTGTATTGAAAAATGAAAAAAAACGTTTCGGGATTTGTGATTTCACTACATATTATAAAAAAGTCCCCCGCGACGTCTCCCGTCTGTTTATTATCCGCGATAAACTCAAAAACTACTGCACGGATTTTCATAGTATATCAAGGAAGGTTAAGTGTATAATTTATACACTTAACAGTATACTGTTATTAAGTACTTTAGTTTATGTTAGTAAAATACTGTAACTAAAACTTAACAGTATTCTATCATACCGCTTGCAGAAATAACTTGTAAAAATGAAAGAATATCTTTCACCAAAACATGTCAACCACTCAGTGTTCTTGGAACGACCGTAACGCGACTCCTTCCGAGAACTTCATGACTTAAACGCTAAGGCAACAAAGAGATGAAGTACCTAGCGCAGATTTATACACATTCAATAAAAACACATTCAAAGAAAACTGTTTGTTAAACTCTTATAGATATTCGATAAAATAGAACCACAATAACTTACAAGTGACCTCAAGCAAAGCGTATGTTAGAAGTTAAAGCATATTATTTTAGAGATCACGTCCGAAATTGGATGACAATCATAAAGCCACGGACTTAACCTGACTCCGGAGCGAGTAGACCAAATCAATAGAACACACGTGTCACCGAAGTTGGCACGTAAATAAGGAAGCGAGCGATTCGGTTGAGACGCACCAACATTCCCACTTACACTCACCAGTAAGTCCTTCGCACTTTGCGATGAGAAACGAGCGCACTAATGGTTTGTTGTCTGAGTCTTTGGGCATCAGTTCTGTTTACATTCCTAACAAAGTTGAAAACGTAAAATTAATATGATATCTTACGTTGTAAAGCGAGCACTCGCCAACTTCTCGACACATTCCCTCTGTTTCACATCAACGAAGTTATGTTTCGGTTTCAAACTCCACATCTACGTATAGAATTTTAAAGTTCTCGCGGACGGGGAAACATATGGCGAGGTGTAATAAGAACGAATGGTGGCCACGTAAAAGGTTACTTACTGTGAGTAGATACTTGAGTAAAGAATAGCCTCACCTGTTGTGTTGAGAGCTACAATGACGCCCTCCCACAACTTACAACTTATATATTTATTGTCTTTATTGTGGAGCGCAAATGTATAAATATTGTATTTTTGTTCTGAACGTGCTTAACGGGGACCTGGACCTACTCTACCGCTTGGCATTTTTAGAGAAATATTTTGTTCCAGATTATGATACTTATCTATCATATAAAATGACCGCACGGCGTAATAAGCAAGTTATACGGCTATTAACTTAATGTTCCGCCATATCGTCATCTAGATATCTTGGTGCTCATAAAGAATTGCTAGCGTTTACCCCTCTCTCCATGCACCGCAACACAATTCATAATACACATGAAATTCAGATGCGAAATTCCCTCTTGTATTCTTGTTCTACGTCAAATATTAAATTCCCTCGTCTCTCATATTAATATTCAAACACTTTTTTTCTCGTTCGATGATAAAATTCCTTCTTCGAAAGTCAGTTGAGGTGATTGCACAAAGCCCTCAATTGAAAGGAAGGCCTTTGACTCAGATATACACGATTTTAATTCTAATAAAGAGCTAGGAACTAGTCGCTTAATTAAAAATGCCTTTCTATTTCTATGTTTAGCTATACCTACTTTTTCGTTGTCTTCAAAGTGGAGAGCGGAGTTCAGATACAAATCTCTCATTTAGCGTGTAAATATTCGATACCGTTTTTACTAAAGCTAAAAGTCAAGCTTTCCCAAATTCTACTGCTAAAAATCCTAATTGTAATCCAACCCTAAAATAAATCACAAGCCGCGACATTTGGCAGGCATACTTGCTTAACTAGAACAATCAGGCAATTTCATTTTTATCAGTTCCCAAATTTTTTTGCCCACCGAAGCGATAAAATCTTTAAGTCGCCTCCTAGGACGCCCAACGGAAACATTAAGCTCGGAATTTGTGGGACTGAGTAGAAATACTTTTTGTTACTTGAAATCAGATTGCGTGCGACCCGTGAGTTTAAGACGTTCTAATGTAAAAATAATACACCTCGGAGGCTCGGTCCTTGTTCTATAAATCTTGAAGACAGTGGAATACGATTTTTTTTCAGTCACCGCATATTTTATATTGTCATAGAGATGAAATAGCGTTATTCGTGCAGGTGCGATTCGGCTGGTGTCGGCTATCGTAAAGTGTGCGAACGAATCGGGTGCCATTCTGATACGTAGCCAACATATGCATCGAGTAGTCAAAGTGTTTAGTTTTACTATTACTGCTATAAGATCTGTTTGCTATGGTAAACCTTTTTTATTGCAGAATTTACTTGTAATTATAAGCTATCTTCTATATGGCGAAAAGTAAAAATATCATATCAAAATAGACAGATAACAAAGGAAAACAGACAGTAAACAAATATAAGATTTGTAGAACTTTCTGCCCTGCATAATATTGTTTTATATTTCAAGTATCAAAATAAATAACGACAAGTTTTCCCTCACATCCATTTATGAGATTTGTTCAAGTCATAATCACTATTAGCACAAAGTAATTTAATGAACGGTAACCTAATTCATCTAGTTGGTTTACTTAAACTTGGCACGCCATTACTTTTACTAACTGTCGAAACTTCAGTTAACAAGGTAAATATTGCTTCTTTGGTACAGTGCACAGTGACAGTTTGATCCGTGGAATTATTTCAAGACTGATTACAAGGCGAGGTAGAGGAGACAAATTAATAAAGGTATATATATACAGTTATACACATATTCACGATCAGAATACGGTCTCGAGGAGTATGTACATTTTATATTAACAGCTCGTCAACACAAATAAGGGTTCAATCCTTCATACAGAATATGATTGTATATTTATCATTCATCACCCGGAAGCCGCGCCTGGCTCAATAAATGCTCCAGCTTCCGCACAATTTTTTTATTACCTTTGGAATAAATCTTGCGATAGAGGTCTGCTATTAAATGAAACTAATGATGCCTCACATATCTTCAAGTTGGCTGTACAAAAACTAGTTCTTGATTTAGTGACGAAGTTTGAATAAAAATAGCATTTCTCAACATTCCGACACCATTTATTTCTCACTTTGGCTGGACTTTTTGTCATCGATATAGGTCTGAAAAAGTTGAACTCGTGCATTAGTGTGTTCTCGAAGAAAATCTATGTTTTATCAAAATGTAGGTCGTATTCGGGATTATAACCGTATTTAGCACAGCTCTTACATATGTCGGGAACGAGATTAGTGCAACCGTCTGCGCGGTCACGTAGACATCGTGTGGAGTGTCAGCGAGTGGCGATGTGTGGAGGCTTATGCCGCCGCACGCGTTCTCGCGGCGCCTCGAGACCGCGCGCCGCCACTGCGTCTTTACGTCTCCGCCTCTCTACTTCCCAGAAAATTCACTTGTCAATAATTTGTCGCCTGCCGAGCTCGGATGAAGTTTAATCCTAAGAGAGGCATTGTTGTCAAGTTTATTGTTCTTGATGTTTCGTTTACCTGATTCAAATAAAGTTTTTTTTTCTTTTGCTGTTTCTCAGCAGACTTTTAAGCTTTATCAGGCTGTTGCTGTCTTCTTCTAAAGAAAAAAATGTTAAAAGTTCTTTTAGTTGATTATAGTATGTTTATCTTTACTCCAATTTAACGAAGAAGGTCCACTATGAAGATTTTTAATAAATTGGAGAAGACCCTAGATTTTCTCCATCTACAGATACTATAGTATCTATAGTCAAATATATAGCTAAATTAGTGCTTGTCCAAACTAAACTTGAGGAACAAACACGTGCAATCTAATAACATTTCATACGAAGTCCATATAAAATCAATCTTTAAAACATTAGATATCAATGAGACATTCATTTTAAATCTATGTCTGTGACGGGTGCACAGTATTCAGCACCGCTGCATCGCATTGCCTCGGGCGAATCTTCTGGACATGACGTCACATGACGTCGAAGTCAATTCCCGCGAGCTGCTGGCAATTCATTTGCCATTTTATATCAAAAGCTTTTTCAACACTACAAACTGTCATTAATACGAAATGAATGTAACAGCACAAATTCAAGCAATAATACCAACATTAAAATTTAACAGTGTTGAAAATTGGCGCAATCCATTATGTTAAATGACCACCCGTGATCAAATTGTCGCAAAATGAACATCACTAGTACATTTCATCTCCGTTTTATTGGCAATTCAGTGAAGGGTGTATTTTAATCTTACTACTATACCTACGCAGTCGCCTTTCACTGATGCTTATTGCTTACCTACAGTTTACCGAACATCGGAGCACATGGATATATATATACGTTTTTTGGATGTAAATAACTACAGACAGGGTAATCAATTAACAGTGCATAGTAAGGTAGTATATCTCCTTACGGATCGGTGCAGCAGCCAGTCCAATCACATTAGGAGGATTCATCTATTTCAGATAAAGTAAACACATTGTGAAATAAATAGCAAGTAGCTATAGGAACATATTTAAGTCAGATCTACATACTCTTAAATTAGCTTTATCAACGTAAGTACAATTTTAATATTGAAGCCGCAAGGTAGACGGGTAAAGTTCTGTTCATCGGAAGATGCGAGTTCTTTGTGTATACCTACTGTCTGTCACGAGAGGAACAAGAGGTAAAGTTGAAGTCCAATCTGCTGCTTACTTTCTGAAATGAGAACGTCGTCGGCCTGAAGATGCACGTAAAACTTGCCTCCTTTCTATTTGTTGTGTATTTTTTCTTTGTCGTCGTAACGAATTTTTAAAACAACTCATTTGAAATTCAGATCAAACAGCGCTCATGTTATTAACTGGAACTTAAAGTTTAGTACTTGGAACGAGATTTGACCCCCGAACATTCACTTAGGCGTCGTGTAGTGCGCGTCTTTTCAAGTTTACGAGCGCAGTTTCAGCAGCGCTATAAAAAAATCATCTGTATGTGTTAGTTCATAGTGTCACAACGATGTCACACAATTCACACTTATTATGTCACTTTTTGATGTGCCGTTTCAGGTCATATCAGATGAACACTTTTATTCAGGCCTTCAATTTAATAAATAGGTACTACCGTTATGAAATTCGTTAATGATGTCTTCATTAATATTTCGAGCATCAATCATCAAATCATAAACTCGTGAGGATGTGCGTTGAATTGTTCATTGCTCGGTTTGTCTGGAAACTTTGAAGCGGAGAAAGACATCCCAACAAATTTAGGATTACTTGACTGTACGACAATGGGTATTGTCTATCTTAAAATGGGTTGGGCTCGAGCTTGGGACAATGGGCTCATTTATTCCTTCCCTTAGGCGTAGACACAAACTACGGTTAAAGGATTAACGGGTTGAACACAACGAAATAATTACTTTTCGTGGACTGCAATAAATAGGTATTTATTTTGTAACGACGGAATACAAACTACTGTAAATCTGTTTTCTTGTCTCGGGTAAGGTTTAAATGGAATGGAGGAACTTGAAGCTATTAAGGTTTCAAAGTGAGCAGTGAAGGTGACTTGGGGTGGGCAGTAACGTGTTCCTTTCACACAATCACAAAACACTGCGATCACCTGTCAGCTGGAAGTGGTGTTTATGGTTTCATCCCATTTAGCATTAGAGCGTGCCTACTGCTCGGTACAATACATGCCTCCAAAATAAATGTATATATAGTCCATTTTATGGGTGTTCACGGGAGTTAAGTAAGTGTCAGATACCTAAAATGTTGAACAAGCTCAGTCAGATGAGTCGTAAAGATTACTTAGGAGCGAGATTCAAAGCGATTGTGATCGCTCGTCTCGTAGCTCATTCTGATGGATATAACATTGCAGATGTCGATGTGAGCAGTCGGTTGATACATATCTTCAGTGGGATCTCATAAAACGCACCTCTTCAACGCAACCCTTAGAATTTCTTCCAACATTTTGAGAAACCCTTGTCGCTTCCATTACGTTTCCGAGGCGGGGTTCGTTCTGATCCGTCCGTCCTTCATTTACTGGAGTTATGGCCTTCTCATATTTCCTAAGTGGCGTGTACTTTCGTTTTGACGAATTTTGAGTCTCAACCAAATCGTACATCATTCTCTGGTGGTCTTACTTGACTAACAATTTAAACCGTCCAACGCAAGCGACTTGTGAGGCTTTACTGTATGTATTACTCATGATAACATAGCGAACTCCTGCCATTTGCTCTTATGAGTCTAAGGTGGTAAATATTAGATCACGTTAAACTCCTCAAGTTAACTGTTTGTAACTACCTAGTAGCGACCCACTTGTGCCTTTGTTCGCAAGATAAAGATAGATTTTACGGCTTTTCTACTCATCCTTTATTGACTTTTAACTTATACGCTTTGTTATATGGCTAACAAAGGGAAATGTAAAGTTTCCAGAAGGTGCACATACCTACTTTTGTTAACTTCTTTTAGGTTAAAATAAAATGTTTTCATCGCCGGCTTTTTTCAGCCTCTACTCAAACACACATAAATGTGGGAATTTATATTCCAGTAACATACCACAAGTACTTGCGCAAGTAAACAGTACACCGTCACATAGCTGTAGTTCTCAAACGAGCGCACTAAAATAGTGGTATTATTGGCCACTTGAGCTCCGAAGGGCTCACAAAAGGCTAAAGTAGTAAGTTTATCCTCTCTTATACAAGTGAGGCACAAAGACAATAATTCATAGTGAGTAACAGTGAGTACAGGCACTAAGCCGCGACAGATTAACCGACTAAGGCCAAGCCACATGCGAATTTAAACATAAAGACCTCTTTGTGCTGCGCTCGAATCGCATTTATCATAACATCCAAATGGAAGCTTCATATTTACTACGCTCTCTAAATACCGTGTAATATTTACAATCTGCACTCGTGTTAAGCGGCTTCTCATACACAAAAGTTGACTTTAACAGCATTTATTTTCCGATACATTTTATTCAGTAAATTTCTCTAAAAACTGTTAAACAATCAAGACAATTAAAATCCAACCAATAAACTTAACAGAACTTAATCAAAATTAACCTTGTAATTTGATATGGTTAAATTAGCCTTTGTATTTGAGCTCAATCACTGGATTGACTTTGATGAGCTCCTACCTCTCCGCGGGCGATGGACTGACAAAGCTGATCATAATGTAATATTGAAATTATGTTAAGTAAATATTTGGATAACAACCAAATTTTAAATTTCAGTATGTTTGCTACGCCGTAGCGATCTGCTACGCCGTCGTAGCAGTTTGCTACGTGAAGATTCTTGAACAGTGCTTTTCATGTGGCTATTATGATTAAGTTGTTTCTGATCAGTAACTGTTTTATTTAGTAATAGTCTTCTTATGTTCAGAAGTAAACGAAATGTCCCACCTAATGTACCTATAAAAATGATTCATTATTTTCCTATACAAACATGTTGAAGGAAGCAAACAAAAGGAAAGTCAAGTAATGTGTATATTGATTTTGCGTATACAAATATGAACAATGAAATATGTACGTGAGAATCGCCGGTATATCCCTTTATCCTCGTAAATCTGGAACAATAATGCAATCGGTATTCCGGGTAATGCGAATTACGAAATCAATTCCATTTAGGCAGGTAATCGTCAGGGAAGCAATTTTGCGTGATGTATTGATTTGAGGTCGTCCGATTTCGAGTGTGTCGATACGAAATGAAAGTTACGAGTAGATACAGTATATTGTTGGCTGACGAGGATCGACAAGTGTGTGAAACAATTTGCCGAGTGAGTTAATTTAGAAGACGTTACTTTGAAGAATTTTGTGTGGGTCCAATAAAACTAATTAAACTGTTACTTTTTAGTGTGAAGACGGCGTATATAAATATTATTTTAAACCACTATATTATCTCGTTTATGAAATCCTAAACTAGCTAAATATTATCATATCTCTTCTGTATAAACCTCAACACACTCAACTTAACTTTTCACAGTCGCACCGTGATACTGAAATAACCAGACTCAAGCGTATAAATGTCGTTCTAAAAAGCCTCCAATGATATCAGTTTTAACGCTATAATGATACAAAATATAGATACAGCGAACTAAAAGTGAGAACGAATGAAAAATTACATCATAACCACATTTCGTACATAAATTACGATTTCTCGCTAAAGTTCTACGTGCACGGAACTCGTGGTTAAATATAATATAAACGTGCCTATGTAACTTGTCAATATGTATTCACGCTACCTCTCTCCATAGTGCTCTACTTCAGTAATACACAAAGGCAATGCCGCAAACATAGTTCAATAGATAACCAAATTACTCGATGAATACAAACGAACGATTTTATTTGCAAAGTCTTTGCTTAGTTTTCATTTTAATATACGTTAACAAAATAATTAATTAAATGCCCAAACACCTGCATTCAACAATTAGTATCGTCAATCATAGGAAAAGTGACCTTAAATATTGCAAACATAAACGTAGTGATAGGTAACAAAAGATCTAGCCACGTTGAACTACGAATAAACCTAAAACTGCATTTGAATATTCGGCCAAAAATGTAAAGAATGAATTCTAAAATAAGTTCGTTTCGTTCACCTACGAGATAACATTAAGCTTTAAGGCTACAGACTACAAAGACTAGAACATATTATAATAAAAAGAAAAATCAAATGCAATTAAGTGTACTTGGCCGCGTCACTTTGCTGATGGCGCTTTGCGAAGTGAAATGGTTTAATGCTTTCAAATAGTGTTTACAATTCGTTAACATTTGCAAATTCACAACCTTACGATGATTTGATTCATCCTACATTGTATACGAGTTAAAATTCTTCAAGTAGTGAGGCTACTGTATATGTGTTACACACGCAAATACAAAGTTCATAGTACAGTTGCGCGATGTTCGCGTTCAGTGGCGCACAGCTCCTCTCGCGCGGCTACACATCCGACTGAACACAATGCGACTTACTGCACAGTGTGCACCGGACTCTAAACTATTAGGACGAAGGTGAAGCTCACGGAATAAATCTGAGACACACCCTTTTAACAGATGTCTTTGTTGTCATGTGTATAACGAAGAAATATTTTCGGCTTTTCACTCGACGTTACTCCGGGTCGGAGCCTTGAGGACAATGGAGTAGTTATAACTCGCGTCATAGAGCCAGTGGACTGCGAAACAGACCCTCATTATTGCGTTATCAGTATCTAGTGGGACCCGGCACTGCCATGCGGGTCAATCACACAATGCGGATCCAGATATAAAAGTGCCTTAGAGAAAAAATATTTGAAGAAAATAATGGTCGAGTGAACGACGCGATACCCAATACGTGCTTTGATTGTCTTCCTAACAAATTACTGCGTCTACAAAGACAAACAACCCAAGTATACAAACATTTGCGTAACAGATATTTCGGGGTTAATTTATGCTTTTAGCTTTGGCCGTGTTTTCTTTAATATATTTTTGTGTCGAGGCTGGCAGAATTTCTTGATGTCTCCAACTAAACTATTTACTACTGTTGTTGGCAGTTGGGCTTGGATTGTAAAAATTGAGCTTTTAATAAATACATAGTCGAAATGTATCTACGTACAATTATTTTTTATTATTTTTAAAACCAATGAGTCATCACATCGTACCAACATATTTAAAATACTGTCTCTTCTTAATGATCTTATTCGAATTTGAACTTCAAATTTCGGTTAATGTTTTCCTATCTAACCTAATCGTATCTTTGCTTGAAGTGGGATCACTAGTACTTAGCTAGTACAATCACTGGTTTTCGCGATGTCTCGATTAGCAAACTGATAGTCGAGCTACTATCAGATAGGTACTTTGATTGAACACGAATAGCAATTAGTAGTAGTTTTTCTGATTATTTCTTTTCATCAATGAGTAGCTCGTTAGTCTTATGCTCGAAAGTGCTATTGTAATTATAAGGACCCGGACATCGAAATAGGGCCTATTTCGATGTCCGGGTCCTTATGATTACAATAGCACTTAAATGTACAAGTATTAACAATTGATTCTACCATCTATTCGGAAAAGTAGCTTGTTATGGAGAATAACGGACAAGAAACTCCACACTTTTCTTTAAAAAATAAGTGCTTTACAATATTTAGGTACATACATTAATAAATTCATATATGTGAGGACGAATGCACCCAGAATAGTACTACATACAGATATAAAGTATTAAAAGTACTCACACATGTGCTTTGTTGATATATTATACTAGAAAAAAAATAGACTACAATACAAATATATTCATACAGTCTTCAGCAGGTAAAACAATAGTTTTATACAATAATGTTCTTGTTCGGGGTTGGGGTGAGATAAATATAAACTAGGATTAAAGATTATAAAGATAGGTATATTTCAGTAACTTAACTGGGATAACTATTAAAACTAATGAGGTGAATGAGATGAGGTTGAGTCGCGCCCGATATGCTATCCGAAAGCGTACTGACTATTTTACTTAGGTAATACATAAAATATTCAGGGCATAGCGCGCGATGTCGCAATTATGCTGACATGTTTATTATTGTTCGGTGAATAACCCGAACATGCTCCCGAGGGAGAAAAGGATGAGGTTAGTAGGTAGGTATAGTTACATGGGTAATGAAATTAATACTAACAAGGTGAAAACAATGTTCAACTAATACTAAAATAGTTATGTAGGGTGAGTTATGTTAGTAGGTGAGATTAAGGTAACCTTACAAATTAAACAGAGTCGCTACAGTGTAAATCAGGAAGAGAGAACACGCGAAAGATCGGTGAAGAACCTCTATCTTCCTTTTTTTGTAAGCACTCACTAGATAGCGCTAGTCGCTTAGGATCACTTTTCACTGGTTTACTACTAGATTGCCCATTTTCCCTAATTTCACTACACTCAATCACAACACTATCAGCAACGGTGTGTGGAGATGGCACCGCAGTTGCCGCAGGGGCTGTAGACCGCTCTGCTGCAGAAGTGGAGCGATTTCCTTTACGTTGCCTTTGACGCCAACGTTTAAAACAGTAAGCTGCCACCAATAACAAGATGCCCAATATGATGAGATATATAGCGGTATACTGGTGGACGTCGTGGTAGGAGATATTAGTGCTCAAAGGTTCACTCTGCTTCATGATCTCAAGACTTCTCTTAATGGCTTCAAATTGCCTGAGGTCATCTGAGTTATTGGGATTATGCTCATATGAGATTTCTGGCATAGTGATATTTATTATGTGATTAATTGGTGATATTTCAGGTGAGATAATATTTCTCGTCGTACTAATTTTACTAGACAATCTTTTGTTTGAGTACACCATAAAATTTTCTGTTTTTGCTAGACAGCCTTCCCCAACACGCAACAGACCAGCATCTGATAACCTAACTGCCTCAACTTGATTTTCACATAGAAGTTTGACGTTACATTCATTGCAGCATAAATAATAATACTTGTTTTCTGATGTTAACTCTCTCCAGTCATCCTTGCACGGGGTAGTTTTAGTTTTACAAGTTCTTGTGCCTGGGATCGTCTCGCATAGACTATGATCATCTTTCATGTGGTGAATAGGCTTTCTGATATGACACAGAATAGTCACAGGGTTTTGTAATACGCATGACTGCAGATCCGTGTCTGTGATAGTTAAATAAGAATCCTTTCTCATGTTGATGGCTGCTAATTCAGAGATAGTTTCGACCTTCATCATCCTGTTATCTTTCACAATGCGTGGAACCGGGATAAGATTAAATACCTCGTAAATATCTCTTTCAATCAGGGGTATTTTTATTTCTATTATTAGGTATTTGCCAGAGTATTTGGCTCTTACTTTGAGCAAGCTGTACAGATCTTTAAGATTAAAGTTGTCGACAGGAACTACCAAGTCTCCAGATATTTGTGCTGATATTATGTTTAGCTCAGATCTGAGTTGTTTCGGCGATATCAAGTGAAAATCTAATTTTCCACTATAAATATCAGTTACTGTATCTAAAATTGAGTCCTGGATTCGTCGAAGGGTATACAACAAGTTGTTGGCAGTGAAAGTCGAGGTTATGAAGTCAGTGACGATGGTTATGTTTTGCACTTGCTGAGCGAGATTTTTATAAGAATCTTGGAGAGAATTAAGCCTTTGATTTATTATTTTGTGATGTTTGTTTATAGTATTCTCAATCCTTTTCATTAAATTAAATTCAGCTTCTACGACCGACGTTTGGTTTTTCCAGAGGTTGTATAAGTGGTTTTCATTATGCTTTAAAAGGTCAATATCCTTCTCATATTTTTCTGCAAATCGTTGGTCCAATACTCCGAATAAACTATTTGCAACGTAGCCTACCCCGTCTAGCAAGCCGCGTCGCCGGCGTTTCTTATTAGTCATAAACGAGTCATTTATCATGACAATATTATCGTAATGTTTGATTTCTTCGAACTCGTGCTCGAGTTGTAACATGACGCCGTCGCAAGGTGTTTGTGTTCTAATCGTTGAGCATAAGGTTTCAAGGTACTTGATATACTTTGTTAGTGCCGCCATTCCTTCTTGATATGGGTTTGTGTCATAATAGACTATTAAATGCCAATCATCTCTAATTAAGTGCATATTAGATACTTTGTCAAAGTATACACTATTGTTTGTCAGCGGGGTGAAGTTATAGGATGCTTGAGTGGTGTTTATTAGTGTCAGCATAAATAATGTCAAAGATAAAACCATTGCTGAAAATGAGATAGGACGTTTTTTCTTCGCCGCTGGCAGTTTATTATCAACCTTTGGGCCATTTGGATCTTGATCATTTTTATTTGTTGGCAGTAAGGACAGTTTTACAACTGGGCGTTTTAAGACCCCATTTTTGGTTTTAAGTGTGACGACCCTTATGTGTCCGTCACTTCCAGGATGCAGCGCTATTACGCGACCTAGACTCCATTTTCCTGGTGGAAGGTTGTCGTCCTTTATAATAACGATGTCATTAAGATTGAGATTCCTTTGTTGCTGTCGCCATTTGACTCTCGTAGAAAGCTGCGAGAGGTAGTCAGTCTTCCACTTATCCCATATATCTTGATAGATTTTTTGCGTCAAGTGCCACCGTGTTCTGAGGTCATGCTCTGTTTCGAAAATCGTTAAGCTGGGGCCACTTGCTAAGAAGTGAGCCGGGGTCAAAAAATCCAAATCCTCAGGGTCTTCTGTCAGAGGGCACAGTGGTCTGGAGTTCAAACAAGCCTCGAGTTGGGTTAGTAGGGTAATATATTCCTCGTAGGTTAATTTTTGCTCACCCACGACCCGCTTGAGATGATGTTTTAGGCTCTTCACTGCAGCTTCCCAGAGTCCGCCAGCAGATGGCCATGATGGAGCGTTAAAGTGCCACTCAATATTCATTTCAGCGATTGTCGAGGTTACTTCTTGGTCCGACAAGATATAGGAGATTTCGGCAAGCTCTTGTTTTAAAATTTTGTTGGCTCCTATGAAGTTGGTTCCTTGATCACTATAGATGTGCCCTGGAACTCCCCTTCTAGCCGACATTCGACGAAGCGCGGCAATAAATGCTGACGCTGTGAGATCTGAGACAATTTCTAAATGTATGGCTTTGGTCACCATACAAACAAAAACTGCGACATATCCTTTACTGGTTTTAATGCCACGGCCTTTGTTGGCCTTAATAAGGATGTGTCCGGTGTAATCTATTCCTGTGTGGTAAAAAGGTCTGTTAGGAATCAATCGTGCTGGAGGTAGGTCACCCATGATTTGATGTTGTAGTATTGGATTGTTTCTTTTACATTTGACACACATTCTTATTCGTTTCTTTGTGGCTCTATTTCCACCAAGAATCCAGTATTTGTGTCTTATAAATCCAGTAGTCATTTTTACTCCACCATGAAATACAAGTTCGTGGGATTCATCTATGATTAGATCTGCCAGTTTCGATTGATTCGGGATTATGATAGGATGCTTCATTTCTGGATCAAGATTCGAATGTTTAAGTCTGCCACCGACACGGAGCATTTGATTATTGTCTAGTATGGGATTGAGATTAAGAATCTGGCTTTTCTTATTTAGTGGTTCATTCCTTTTCAGCCGTGATATTTCTTCGTAGAAATATTCGTTTTGGACGTGCTTAATTACCATTTCTCTTGCTGTCTTTATATTTTGCAGAGTAAGAAAACTTGTGCGTTTTTTCTTGTAAGCAACAATGTCGATGAACTTGTTGATGTAAGCTAATACTCGGGTAACTTTCCTTAAAGTGCTATATTTTGGTAATAGTTGATTGATTATTGAATTTTCGGGGTTAAAAATGACCGTATTTACTGCCTCTTTCTTTCTGAGTTCTGCGTTTGTAATGCTCGTATAAATCGGCATATTATGAGATTCTGTAGGCTTATATTGTGGTAACCAGTCGGGCCCTTGCCACCACAGTGAATAATAGGCTAATTGAGCAGCAGGTAAACCGCGGCTTGCGCAATCTGCGGGGTTTTCTTTGGATTTTACGTAACTCCAGTTATCTTTAGGGATTATTTCAGTAATTAGCCTCACTCGATTCGCAACAAAGGGTTTCCATTTCTCCGGTTCACCACTTAACCAACCTAGAACAGCCGTTGAATCAATCCAACCATAAACATGCACCTTGTAGCTCGATAGGGATGAGATGATTTTTCTCATAAGTTTTGACAACAAGAGAGCGCCGCTGAGTTCCAGACGCGGTATCGATTGTGGTTTTTTCAGCGGTATTACTTTTGATTTCCCTGCAATAAGGGTCACATGAGTTTCATTTTCTCTCTGTATTTTGCAATACACGACGCATGCGTATGCTTTTGTGCTAGCGTCGCAAAAGCCATGGAGTTCGATGATATCCTTTGCCTGGGTTTGAATCCAACGTGGTATTTTAAATCGAGATATATGAGATAGATCGGCTTTAATAGTATTCCACTCTGACGCGATTTCTTGAGGGACAGGGTTGTCCCAACCCAGGTCAGATTTCCATAATTCTTGGAACAAGATCTTAAGTTTTATTGTGACTGGTGCTAACCAGCCCAAGGGGTCAAAAATTTTAGATATTTGAGATAGGAATTGTCTTTTTGTAAGGATGTTTCTGGAGATAAATTCTATAGGATGAATAATGAATTGATCATTTTTGGGTTCCCACCGAAGACCTAATGTTTTGGTTGATTCCGGTTGCTTAAAGTCAAAGTCTTCCTTTTGAAGTGCATCTGAACTATCTATTAATTCCGGCAAGTTTGATCGCCATTTTCTGAGATTAAATCCGCCTGATTTGAGGAGGCTGATCATCTCTGCTTTGAGCTGTTTAGCTGCTGAGAAGGCGATTTCGTAATCGTGGCTGCATTTGACCCTGATCGATGTGACGTAAAAGATTCATGCAAAATGGTATTGTGTTCCTTATTGCATTCTTTGCACCTTATTTCGGAAAGGCATTTTTTGCCTTCGTGATAATGTAAACAATTGATGCAAAGTTTCAAGTTATCAATAGCATTTTTTCGTTCATTAGGTTGCAATTCCAATAACTTTAGACATGCATGAATTCGATGATCATTGGAGTCGCAAATAGGGCATTGCTTGCGATAGTTAATTTTGCGTTTGGACTTTGACGATTGCGAAACTTGGTTTGTTGAGTAATTCTTTATAGGATTATTATAATTTCGTTTGTAATTGGAACCCTTTGAAAATGATGGTTTATTATTGTTGTTGTATTGCGATGGGGGTGTTTTCTGCGTGGAATTCTCAATCTTCTTACGTGAAGTTTCCAGCATCATAAATTTAGTTTCCAAAAAATTAAGGAAATCTTCCAAGACGGGCAACTCTCGCGGGGCTTTTAAGGCTTGTAGGTAATCCTCGTATGTATCTGCATCCAATTTTTGAGACAATAAACATACCAGGAATGGGTCCCAGGAAGACACATCGACTCCCAGATTCCTGATAGCATTCACGCTCTCATATGTAGTGTCGTGAATGCGTTTTATATGATTTGATGATTGATGCTGGTTTGCGGGGATATTCATGAGATTGTTAAGATAAGATGTAAAGATCAGTCGTTTATTATTATAACGATGATTGAGGATATTCCAGCATACGGGATAATTGTTGGAGCTTATTTGGAGATGTTGGATCAATTTTTCGGGCTCACCTTTGATCTTACTCTTTAGAAACTGCATCTTTTGTGCATTTGACAAAGAGGGGTTGTTGTGCACTGCTTCGGTAAAAAGGTCTTTGAACGAAATCCACTTATTGTAGTTTCCATCAAAGGTGACTATCTCCATTTTGGGAGTAGATTTTTCAATATGCGCAACGGACCACATTTTCTTATTGATGTCTTTCTTTATTTTGTTATAATACTCCTCGTAATGGGTGAATTGCTCTTCGTATTTGGGGTTTGATCCGCCATACTCGTTGTCCAGCTCCCAATGAAGCGAGTCAATAGCCGCCCAACGGGATTGTATAGTCTTCAGGATATCTTCAAATTCCCATTTTTCCGTGACGAGATCAAGGTTGATATTGGAAGAAGTTCTCAAGAAAGCCTTAAAATTGGTAGCTTGCTTTTTGAAGAGAGTTTCAGCTTTACTCTCTTCAAGAGCAGGGGTTTTAGAAGCAGCGTGGGATGCGAGGTTCGAGGTTTGAGATTCCGCAGTAGGTTGGAACGAAGGAGGTTTCAATTCCGGGGTTTGCGGTCTGTTTGCGAGAGGGTTATAGCTTTGTATAATAGTCTTAATGTTGTTATATTTCTCCTTCATTTGATCGTATTGGTCAGTACTGAAATATGTATGAGATTGATCACCAAAAGATATCAAAGTCATGTGATTATTATGGAACTCTGTAAAGTATTGTTCCAATACAGCTAATCGACGACGTAAGTATTCTGCGGTCTTGCGCTCTGCACCATCCTTCTTGAAGTTGGTGAAGAGCTTATCTACGGCTTCGATTAGTTGCTGTTGGGTTGCTAAAATGTCATCCATTTCCGACATTTTTAAGATATAAAAGAGACCTTACTTGTGCTGAAGGCTTCTTTGGAGATCAAATGTCCTTGCGATGGCTGCAAGAACAAACCTGGAGTAGCAGCGCAATGAGATGACGCGATGCTTTCGTATAAACCAGGTTCAATCAGGATCAGCAGGATGATGAACTTTTCGGAAAGTAAATCCGATCAGTTCTGTTTACCAGGGTCTGGTAACAAATTCCAAGCGAGACACTCACACAGCACAGTTAGTAGATGCGCGCGTAATGATCCCGCTCCGATGGCTCGAAGGACCAATGTTCGGGGTTGGGGTGAGATAAATATAAACTAGGATTAAAGATTATAAAGATAGGTATATTTCAGTAACTTAACTGGGATAACTATTAAAACTAATGAGGTGAATGAGATGAGGTTGAGTCGCGCCCGATATGCTATCCGAAAGCGTACTGACTATTTTACTTAGGTAATACATAAAATATTCAGGGCATAGCGCGCGATGTCGCAATTATGCTGACATGTTTATTATTGTTCGGTGAATAACCCGAACAGTTCTGTTACTCACCTGTTTTTGCGTCCTAGTGGTTGTGGTGCAGAACTAGCATTGAGCCAAGCATTTTTATCAGCGAAAAAAACCTCCAACATTTAATATGCCTGCTTGCATAGTGCGCATTTGATAGCAATACGCTCGCCACTTATTACATAAAAAATCCTTGTAGTACACAAACACCTCTGCTTAACTCTTTGGGGAATACAAGCTACAGGTGTGCTGTAATTTTATGTTGTTTCTGAGTATTTATTTTGATAAATTAAATAACAAATCACGTAATATTTCAACTTACCTCTGTAACTATCTCTTATAATAACTGGAGCCTATATCTTATGATTAATTTGTAATCTAGTACGTACTACAGATTAAAGGAGACGTGACTGTACCAGACAATACCTTCGATAAACCCAATAATTGCGTGATTACTTTAGTTCATCGTTAATTCTATTTGTTCATCGTCCAACTTTTAGTTGTAATAAAATTAAAAATAATCTTGTTTGTTAGGCTTGTTAACAGTTCCTAATTTGAATTTGTGTTTTGTTTGGAAGTTCTCATTTCGTCCATTGTTACTGAAAGGAAACGTTTACTGCCGAACTTGCGCTTTTCACTGCGCGCTCTAATAATCATTAGACATTGACAGACACACATTGACAGTTGGATTATTGTGAAATCACCGGTCAGTTTAATCACAGTGATCTTTTCTAAATGTGAATGGGTGTTCAAATCCAGCTGGAACCATTTATCTGCCAGCCCACATGCTGTATGGTTCATATCATTACCCGTCTTCATCATAAACAGTCAAGCTAAGGTACAAGTGAAGGTTAACTCTGTAATGAAAACTCGAACCACATGTAATAAACCTTAAGTTTACAAGTCATTTTGTATAGCGACCGACACTTTATTATGAATTACAAGGGTATTATATTCATATAACTAGCGTAGGTATGAATAATTTAATAAATGGAAGAAGTAGAATGAATGAGGTTGTAAAATGCTGTGTTACCGCGGTCAACCGAACGAGGGACGGTCTCGATATTTGTGGCGAGCATGCGTAGAAGCTGTGACGTCACTCTATGAGGCATCATTACCATGCTAATGAAGAACAGCCTTCATACAATTTTATTGTATTGTCTTGAAAAATTAATGTAAACTTTTCAGGATTTGTAGATTTCTATTATAAAACAAAGTCCCCGCGTCTCGCGTCTGTCTGTTCGCGATAAACTCAAAAACTACTACCCAATAGAGTGATTCAAGGAAGGTTGAGGTGTATTATTTGTTGAGGCTTTTAGTAAACTGGTTGAAATATCATTGTTTAAAATGTCCGAAAAAGTCAAGCCGCCTAGAAGCTTTAATCTAAAACGCTGCCTTACCCCTTTCAGATATTATTATAAAAAAGGAATATCCCACCATACATGGTGGGATATTCCTTTTTTATAAGTCTACAGAAAAGTCCGAGTAGGCATATATCTATATTTAAAGAATATCTCCTAATTGGAAAGCTACGATAAGCTAAGATACGTATGCAGAATTAATCCTTATCAACTTAAACGTTAGATATCTTAAGCTAGTGTCTAGGCACAACTCTTTTATTAATCGAGATTAGAACATTATTATTTAAAATATGGCACAGATTTTTACAAATTATTACTTAATTGAAAAATATTTTCATAAACCGTTTCTGAGCTCTGTCCAATATTGCCCGAGAATGTAGATAAATCGTAGTGTCAATGTGTGCGTGCATAAATGGCTCTTTGTTCGTAGTGGATTGTTTGTCTGCGGTGCGCCGCCGCTTGTATACTTTGTGGCAATATGCAGTGTGTTTGGTAAGGTTATTTTAACTCACACACTCACAAACGTTGCTACATCTACCACACCAGTGCTTCTCGTATCCAGCGAGCACCTGTGACCTACACAAGGATTTTGGTCCGCCGTTTGAGACGCCTGCCAACGTTGCGCCTTCTGGTACGTGGTTGTAATTTTAAACTACTGTGTTGTGGAGGTCTTAGAATGGACCCACATAATATTTACAATGTTTAGGTTACAAGATGTACACTTTATTACAGTTTTATATAATAACAGAAAAATTGTTGCTAGTTGGTGCCAAAATTATGAGTAAACAGCCGGTCAAGCGGCGTCAGCTGGTAAGCGAGCTATCGCCATGATGCGTCACGGAGGAAATAGTGATTTATTGTATTGGTTTTTAAAATAGTGTTACAAGATAGGGCAGCGCCATCTAGTGACGAGTAGAAGAACTAAGTAGTAACTAGTGGCGCCATCTAGTATCGAATAGCGGAACTAATGTTCTCGAAAGTTCGTGCCGAGTAGAATTTTCCAGAATGTTCGAACCGAACATTCTGGAAGTTTCTAGACGCTTCGGGATCGATGAGTTCAAAAGTCGATTGTTCTGGAAGATTCTCGAAGTACCTAGAACAGTATGGAACGTTCTAGAAACATCTTCCGGGCTATATAAAGAGCGGTCGGGTTCGTCGTGGGTCAGTTTCGATTGAGAAGCGATACAGAGCGATCAAAGCGGAAAATAGTGCGAAAAGAAGTGTTTTTGTAATAAACAGTGATTAATTGAAGTCTGCTGTTTAAATAATTTATCCCTGAACCCCAGCTCGTAACAAATTGGTGTCAGAAGTGGGATAAATTATGCCGGTTCTACCGTAGGAAGAAACGGAAGGGATGCGCACCAGGAGTCAGCGCCAGCAAGACGTAGACCAAAGGCGCATTGGAGAAGCTCCCTCACCGTCATCAGGTGGACATGGAGATTCCGCGGCTGCAGCGGAACCAGCTCAATCGTCGGCGTCGCCTGACTTAGCCGCCCTTATGGCATTCATGCAAGAGCAGGCTCGCCGTCAGGAGGAGCAGGCTCGCCGTCAGGAGGAGCAGGCTCGCCGTAAGGAGGAGCAAACTCGCCGCATGGAGGAGCAGATGCAGCGCGACAAGGAGGAGCAGGCTCGCCGTCAGAAGGAGCAGCTCTTGGTGGTTAAGGACCTCCGCACAGCCATCGGTAAGGAGATGAAAGAGTTTAAGGACCAGGTCCAGCAGCAGGAGATCCGCATCGCCGAGTTAGAAAAGATTGTTCGTGGGCTCAAATCTGGAGGGGGGGGCCGTGGCAGCTACGATAGTTGCGCCCTCACCGGTTGGTTTTAAAGTGCCACCATTTGACGGCTCTTCGTCATGGTCCGCCTACAAGATACAGTTCGAGGCCGTCATGAAATCAAATAGGTGGACCAAAGAACAGGCTTTGACTGCTCTAACCTTGGGTCTTCGCGACCAGGCTTTGACTGTGTTAGAGGCACTTGGACAGGACCTTACTTTTGAGAAGCTTCTGGAAGCATTGGAAGCTAGATACGGCGACGCGCACCTGGAATATGTGTTTCGCGCCCAGCTGAAGGACCGATCGCAACGTGTTGGTAAAACCTTACAGCAGTGGGCTCTTGAAGTGGAAAAACTGGTCCGGAAGGCTTACCAGTCGTCACCTGTGCTGATCAACGGGAACCTCGTACAGGCCTTCACGGATGGGATCCGCGACCTGGAGGTTAGGGCTGCCGTAAGGCTAGGTCATTTCAAGGACCTAAAGGACGCTCTAGCCCACGCTTTGGAGGTGGAGGCAGTTCGACGGGACGATCGAACTCACCGAATCAGGGAGGTAGCGACTTCACCCCGATGCTATGGCTGCGGAGAAAGAGGCCACATCCGATTGAGCTGCCCGAAGCGAAGGCCTCCCCACGTTGGTAAGCAGTCGCCAGTGGAAGGATTACCTGATTTCCCTGCTGGGCAACAGCAGCAAGGATCTCGATCTCACAATCCTGTGACGGGAATAGCCAGATCATCGAAGGCGAAATTAACAGAACACCTTGCAAGCTGACATTGGATAATGGGGCTTCTCGGACTGTTGTCAGTTTCCAACTAGCAAGAAGGTTTCTTGGGGACTTCTTCGGGAACCATGAAGGTGTACATCTGAGAACAGCCACCGGTCAGCAAATAACCGTCCGAGGTGAGAAGGTGGTGGAAATGAAGTTAGGGAATAAAGTTTACCGCCACAATGTTATCGTGGCTGACATACGTGGGACACTCAGAAAGTTTTGCGAAACTAAAAAAAATTGTTCTATACGTACATATATTTTTATTAAATCTTTTCAAAGTACTTTCCACCAGCCTCTATACAAAGATTCATGCGCCTAAACCAGTTTTCAAAACACTTTTTCCAGTCCGCCGCAGACACCTCGTTTACAGCCTGCTCGAACGCAGCCAGCGCATCTTCCGGCGACGAAAATTGTATCCCTTTGAGCTGATTTTTTATTTTTGGGAATAAAAAGAAGTCACACGGTGCTAGATCAGGGCTGTAAGGAGGGTGACCCAGGAGTTTGACTGGCGTGCTGTCCAGGAAGTCCCTCGTTTTGAGTGCGGTGTGCGCAGGTGCATTGTCGTGGTGGAGCAGTAGCCCGCGGAGCCCTGTGTTTGGTCGCTTGTTGCTTATAACAGAGAAAACTTCTGGCAAACATTTGGTAGTATACCATTCGGCATTAATGCTTCTTTGATCCCGTAAGGGAATTGATACCAAGTGGCCAGTCAAATTAAAAAAGCTAGCGATCAAAATCTTACCCCCGCTTCTAGATCGCTTCACTTTGGTAGGCGTTGGCTCATTTTGAAACACCCAAACAGTCGACTGGCGCTTGGTTTCTGGGTCGTATTGATAAATCCAGGACTCATCACCTGTAACGATGTCGTAAACACGCCGAGACGAGCCTGCTTCAAATTTGTTAAGCATATCACGGCACCATTCCACCCGGGCCTGCTTCTGAGCATCGGTGAGGTTGTGCGGCACCCAGCGTGATACTATCCTCCTCACGCGAAGATGGCTGTGTAGAATCTCGTGAACGCTTCCCGATCCAATCTTCAATATGTGTTGAATCTCCTGATATGTAATTCGCCTATTGTCTTGGATTAAATTTTTCACTGCTAGCACGTTTTCTTCGGTAACAGCCGTCAAAGGGCGACCGCTTCTTTCGTCATCCCCCAAAGTTGGTCGACCGCGCTTGAATTCGTTATACCAACGATACACGGTTGCCTTGGAAGGGCCTTCATCCATGAATGCCATTTGAAGTCTATCGTACGATTCATCCGGTTTCAGGCGACACTTGAAATCGTATAAAATCATAGCTCTAAAATGTTCCCGGCGCAGATCCATATTTCAGTGAGACACAATACTTTGAATTAACTCGCAAAAAATGTGGAGGGAAATTTTGAAATTGGAACTTACTTATTTTTACTTATAAATAATCATATTTTCGAAAAACATTATAACTGGCCAGTCTCCCATATATAAAAACTTTTTTTCGCAATACTTTCTGAGGGGCCTGGTAGTTGACGACTGCATTCTGGGTCTAGACTTCATGAGGAAACATCAGTGTGAGATTGACGTTTATCAAGGAGTGTTGAAGTGTGGCTCAGAAGAAGTCTTCATGGAAGGTGCATCATCGGGGAAGGTGTACTGCCTGGAAAAGGTTACTCTTCGACCAAGGTCAGAAACAATCGTACCAGTTTGTCTACCAAGAAATTCTGGTCGGGAAAACCGATGTGTACTTATAGAAGGTTTAGATAACGATGGTTCATGGAAAATTGCACGCACATTGGTGAGGGGTACTAGTGTTTCATCGGTACGTGCACTCAACACAAGTGACCAGGACCTGGTGCTCAAGATAGGAACAATTTTAGGCACTTGTGAAGGAGTGGTTTGGATGCGTAGATGCCACGAACAACCTACCAACGCCAGAGTTCAAAGTACAAGATTCGATGTGTCATCGTTTTTGAGGGACTGCCAGAATAATCTGTCGGAAGAAGAAGAGAACAAGGTTAAGAAGATGTTGAACAGGTTCGCCGACATTTTCTCAACAAATGATGCCAACATAGGGAAGACTGCGTTAGTTCAACACAGAATAAATACAGGAAATGAGGTACCAATCCGCCAGCGACCAAGACGTGTGCCAGTGGCACGGGAACGTGAAGTTGACGACATGGTCAAGGGTATGGTGAAAGAGGGCGTGATTGAACCTTCATCCAGCCCATGGTGTTCACCGGTAGTGCTGGTGAAGAAGAAGGACGGTAGCATGCGCTTCTGTGTGGACTATCGCCGTCTAAACGACATTACGAAGAAGGACAGTTATCCGTTGCCAAGGATCGACGACACGCTGGATACGCTAACAGGAATGAAGTGGTTTTCCACCCTAGATCTGAAGAGTGGCTACTGGCAGGTCCAAATAGACCCTCAGGATAAAGAAAAGACAGCGTTTTCTACAGGCAAAGGATTGTGGCAATTCAATGTTATTGGACTGTGTAATGCTCCTGCCACCTTTGAGAGATTGATGGAGCGGGTACTTACTGGGCTGATTGGTGACGCCTGCCTAGTTTACTTGGATGACATTATAATCGTGGGCAATTTGGAACGTGTGCTGTCAAAGATAAGAGGGGCCAATCTAAAGATAAGTCCAAAGAAGTGCGCGTTGTTCAGGCGGCAAGTGAACTTTTTAGGACATGTGGTTTCCGAAGAAGGTATTCAAACGGACCCGGATAAGCTCGTTGCCGTCAAAGATTGGCCAGTTCCGGAGAACAAAACGTAAGTCAGGGCATTTCTCGGTTTGTGCTCCTACTATCGGCGGTTTGTGAAGAGCTTTGCTGACATTGCCCGACCTCTTCATAAGCTAACTGAAGACAAGATACAGTTCTGCTGGAATGAGAGCTGTGACGTTGCATTTCTGAAGCTGAAGGAACATCTGTGCAATGCACCCATCCTAAGCTATCCTGACAATGAAAATGAATTCATAGTTGACACAGATGCCAGCAATACTGGAATCGGTGGGGTATTGTCTCAACGAAAAGGAGATCATGAGGTTGTAATTGCGTACTTCAGCAAAGCCTTATCCAAACCTGAGAGGAACTACTGTGTCACTCGAAGGGAGCTTCTAGCTGTAGTAAAAACATTGCAGCATTTCAATAAATATTTGTTGGGGCGGAAATTTCTCCTGCGAACGGACCACGCTGCTTTGAAATGGCTACTGCAATTTAAGAACCCGGAAGGACAGGTAGCAAGATGGATTGAGCTACTGCAAGAGTTTGATTTCGTAATTCAACATCGTAGCGGAACGTCGCACGGTAATGCTGATGCCCTCTCGCGATGGTTGAACGATTCAACCAATCGCTGGAGAGGTATCTGGCAAAGGTTGTGGAAACCAGACAGAAGGATTGGGATAAACACATTCAACCATTTCTCCTGGCATATCGGAGTGCTGTTCATGAAAGTACAGCAGTAACACCAGCTTTTGCTAATTTCGGAAGAGAACTACGATTACCTGCAGATCTAATCACCGGTACCCCACCTGATTCTCCACGCAATGTAACAGATTACGCGAATGAACTACGGAACAGGATGAATGATGTATATGAGCACATCAGACAGACAGGTCAGCAGATGTCTGATAGGATGAAGACTCGTTACGATCGGAAGGCGAACAATAAGGGCTTCGATGAAGGATCTCTGGTATGGTTACATAACCCGGTACGCAGCAAAGGAAAATCACCTAAATTGCAAGCCAAATGGGATGGACCATATCGCGTAGTTACCAAGATCAATGACATCACCTACCGAATTCAAAAGGGACCACGAGGTGCATCGAAGGTCATTCATGTGGATCGGTTGGCCCGTTATCATGGGTCTAACAATGCTCGGGACGAGCATGTCTAAGAAGGAGGCAATGTTACAAGATAGGGCAGCGCCATCTAGTGACGAGTAGAAGAACTAAGTAGTAACTAGTGGCGCCATCTAGTATCGAATAGCGGAACTAATGTTCTCGAAAGTTCGTGCCGAGTAGAATTTTCCAGAATGTTCGAACCGAACATTCTGGAAGTTTCTAGACGCTTCGGGATCGATGAGTTCAAAAGTCGATTGTTCTGGAAGATTCTCGAATTTCCTAGAACAGTATGGAACGTTCTAGAAACATCTTCCGGGCTATGTAAAGAGCGGTCGGGTTCGTCGTGGGTCAGTTTCGATTGAGAAGCGATACAGAGCGATCAAAGCGGAAAATAGTGCGAAGTCATAGAATTGAAGTCTGCTGTTTAAATAATTTATCCCTGAACCCCAGCTCGTAACAATAGTAAAAAATATTGTAGGTATGTATATTTCGACTATTTATTAAAAGTTCAAGTTTTACAACCAAAGCCCAACTGCCAACAACAGTGTAGTAATTAGTTTAGTTGGAGACATCACGAAATTCCGCCAGCCTCGACACAAAAATATATTAAAGAAAACACGGCCAAAGCTAAAAGCATAAATTAACCCTGAAATATCTGTTACGCAAATGTTTGTATACTTGGGTTGTTTGTCTTTGTAGACGCAGTAATTTGTTAGGAAGACAATCAAAGCACGTATTGGGTATCGCGCCGTTCACCCGACCATTTTTTCCTCAAATATTTTTTTCTCCAAGGCACTATTAAATCTGGATCCGCATAGTATGATTGACCCGCATGGCAGTGCCGGGTCCCACTAGATACTGATAACGCAATAATGAGGGTCTGTTTTGCAGTCCACTGACTCTATGACGCGAGTTATAACTACTCCATTGTCCTCAAGATCCGGAGTACCGTCGGGTAAAAATAATTCCGAAAATATTTCTTCGTTGTACACGTGAAAATAAAGACATCTGTTAAAAGGGTGTGTCTCAGATTTATTCCATGAGCTTCACCTTCGTCCTAATAGTTTAGAGTCCGGTGCACACTGTGCAGTAAGTCGCATTGTGTTCAGTCGGATGTGTAGCCGCGCGAGAGGAGCTGTGCGCCACTGAACGCGAACATCGCCCAACTGTACTATGAACTTTGTATTTGCGTGTGTAACACATATAAAGTAGCCTCACTACCTGAAGAGCTTATAGTTCATATTATACAATGTAGGAATAATCAAATCATCGTTAGGTTGTGAATTTGCAAATGTTAACGAAGTGTAAACATCATTAGAACGCATTAAAGCATTCCACTTCGCAAAGCGTCATCAGCAAAGTGACGCGGCCAATTACACTTCATTGCATTTGATTTTTCTTTTTATTATAATATGTTCTAGTAAAACTCTTTGTTAACACAAACGCTTCGTACAGTATATATATAGCCTTAAAGCTTAATGTTGTCTCGTAGGTGAACGAAACGAACTTATTTTAGAATTAATTCTTTAAATTTTTGACTGAATATTCAAATGCTGTTTTAGGTTTATTTATTTATTTATATACACTTTATTGTACACCAGAAAATACAGGAACAATTGAAACTTAAAACTAATAAAATATACAATGGGCGGCCTTATCGCATTCTGCGATCTCTTTCAGGCAACCTGGAATGGACAGTGAATGCGTGGACATGACATGGGGTTGTCTGTGGTGCAACAAAGAATACAATGATACAAAAATTATATTATTTTTATTATTATATTATTATTAGTTTATTCGTAGTTCAACGTGGCTAGATCTTTTGTTACCTATCACCTCGTTTATATTTGTAATATTTAAGGTCACTTTTTCTATGATTGAAGATATTTGCATTTAATTAATTATTTTGTTTACGTATATTGAAATAAAAACTAAGCAAAGAACTAGCAAATAAAGTCGTTCGTTTGTATTAATCGAGTAATTTGGTTATCTATTGAACTATGTTTGCGGCATTGTCTTTGTGTATTACTGAGGTCGAGCAGTATGGAGGGAGGTAGCGTGAATAGATATTGACAAGTTACATAGGCACGTTTATATTATATTTAACCACGAGTTTCGTGCACGTTGAACTTTAGCGAGAAATCGTAATTTATGTACGAAATGTGGTTCTGATATAACTTTTCATTCGGTAGTTATTTATTAAGGCTCAGATTCAGCAAGCTATCCCAATTTTATTTAGCTGTATCTATATTTTGTATCAAAACTTTATTTTTATAAATATGTACATACTTAAACACTAAACAAAAGTAAACTATCCAAAAAAAAAAAACTAAACCTAACTACTTACACTATATACAAAAGAAAAGTACACTTAGGCGTCGAAGTACTCCTCCACATCGCTGTTTTGTATCATTATAGCGTTGAAACTGATATCATTGGCGCCTCTATACGCTTGAGTCTGGTTATTTTAGTATCACGGTGCGACTGTGAAAAGTAAAGTTGTGAGCTGTTAGTTGAGGTTTATACAGAAGAGATATGATAATATTTAGCTAGTTTAGGATTTCATAATCGAGATAATATAGTGATTTAAAATAATATTTAGATACGCCGTCTTCACACTAATTAGTAACAGTTTAATTAGTTTTATTGGACTCACACAAAATTCTTCAAAGTAACGTCTTCTAAATTAACTCACTCGGCAAATTGTTTCACACACTTGTCGACCCTCGTCAGCTAACAATAAACTGTATCTACGCGTAACTTTCATTTCGTATCGACACACTCGAAATCGGACGACCTCGAATCAATACATTACGCAAAATTGCTTCCCTGACGTTTACCTGCCTAAATGGAATAGATTCGAGGATAAAGGGATATACCGGTGATTCTCACGTACATATTTCATTGTTCATATTTGTATACGCAAAATCAATATACATGTCGCATCAAGGCTGGCCGATAGATGTAAACCATCGGGAAGTCAGGATGTATTCCCTTAGGTTAAGACATCTTGTGTGGGCAGGTCGTTGGGTACAATCGTGCAAATGAAATCACAGAAGTTATTCGATACACTGGGTTTATTTAAATAGTCACAACTCAGTTACATTCTTGCTTACTAATATTACGGATCGACACTGATTCTACGACGTGTTAGCTCTACGGCTGTCAGAGCTCAACTGCCATATTCTATGTTCCCCACCACGCAAGTGGTTAGAAATAGCGCGCCAATGCGTAGTTGTTCTTGCTTTTCCGCCAGATGGCGTGCTTGCGATTTGTTTTGACGTCCGTACTATTGACTAAACCCGACACGGCCATCCTGCGAGACAGGCGTCCTCGTCTGTTCCTCATTGTCAGGGTTAACAGTGTATCGAATCATGTGGAAATTCTCATGAATGTCCTCAGCCCTTGGGGAAGCTGAGGGGTCTGTCAGACTCCTACTGACTAAAACCACATGGTGTTCTCTAGGCCGTAATTTCTTTTGAGAGGCGAGCGTGGAACACAGCACGTCGCCTTCTCGGGCCTCTCTCAGGTGACAGATCCCCAAATCTATCACCCGCAGGCATCATCTTGTCCTTGCTCACTGCCATCTCATGTCGTGTTGCGCCACACGTCCTCTTAGTCTACTCCGACCCGCCAGTCTCCCATCATACAAGGGATGTTTTTCTGAAACACAAAATTTCCAAACAGTATTCACTCGTCCAATTCTGACTCATACTCTAGAGTGAGGAAACATTTCGAAACAATCAAACATGATCATTTAAATCTCTCTCCTCACCATTGCAAGGAACAAGTAATTCTATTTTCAATTTAAAGAAAATAGCATCTTAATCATCGATCCGGTACCTGATAGCACCTAATCTTCGTGATTACAAAGTCCAAGTACCACTGATAGTCATTAATGTCACATTTAATTAAACAAAAGAAACAAGACACCAGGTATCTTATTCACGATCCTTAGCCATCACAAAGCTCTCTTAGCTATCTCATAGATCTCTTAGCTATCTCATAGATCTCTTAGCAATCACAATTGCTCTACTCGCACATCCCTACGATGTCGAGTTAACTCAACTCTCTGAACTTAGAACCAGTTCCCCACAGACATTTAGCCTGTCGTATGTTACGTCAATTCGTCATCTACTATCTCAATTGGTACTTCAAATAGATAATAGAAGAAGAAAAGATATAGTATTCAAAAACATTCCACACAAGACAATCTTTGCAAAAAGATTCCCTTATATAATAGCTCCCTATATTTACAATAAAATTAGTAAAATTTGTCCCTAAAGAAAATACGGCATTTTAAATTTAAAAAAGTAGTTAAAAACTTGTTAGTTGTATTAAATTACCAAGAAACTGAAAACCTCTTAAGTGTTCCTGGGTAACCTTCAACACAAGCAACTTCTAATCTACATGTCACATACCTATATATCTACCTACACTAAATCAAATATATATTCCAAAACACGCAGCATACACACACACACATATACACACGCACACATACATACATACATACACACGTCTCATCCAAATATTCTACTTTTAGTTACTTTATTTTTATTTTTTATTGTCTAACTGTAAAGTTAATTATGTCCTAATACCTAATTAACTAATTTATGATAATAACGGGGTGTTGCACAATCATTGTTTTTTAAGTAAATAGATCAACCACGAATTGTTACTGTTGCTTATAGCACAGGTACCTTAACCTAGTTTAAGTGACAGTGTATAATTTATTTGAAACAATAAACGTTATTATTATTATTATTATTATTCTGGAGAAGATATTGAACAACCGTTTGCTTAAATACCTGAATGCTTATAATCTTCTCTCCGAAAACCAATATGGTTTCAGAGCCGGAATTGCAACAGAGGATGCAGTTATTGCATTCTCTGAAAAAGTGCTCATGGATAGGAAGCAGCGGTGTCTGGGTATATTTCTAGACATTACGAAAGCTTTTGACACTGTCTCTGCGCCCATACTTCTATCAAAACTGGAACGCATGGGAATCCGAGGTCCTGCACTTCACATTTTTTCTAGTTATCTAGAAAATCGTTTCCAACATGTTGATTTGGGTGAGGTAATAAGCGATAAAGCTAGAATAGAATAGGGCGTTCAACCTTGTTCCTCATCTACATTAACGATCTGTGTTCCCTTCCTTTAACAAATTACTCCATATTTACCTACGCTGATGATACAGCTCTACTCTTTCATGGAAATGATTGGAGTGAAACAGAAAAACATGCTCAGATGGCGCTGGACATTGTCATGAATTGGTTTAACAAAAATTTGGTAACCTTAAATGCGGAGAAAACGAAACTTGTTTCGTTTTCTTTAAGTAATAAGACTCAGCCTAATATAACGCCTACTATTAAAGCTCATACTTGTTCTGGATACTCTTGCTGTACATGTCCCTCTCTGACAGCAACATCTTGTATAAAATACTTGGGCGTGCAAATTGACAAGAATCTGAACTGGTATAGTCATCTAGATAATCTAGTCACTCGAACGCGCAAACTTATTTCCATCTTTAAGAAACTCCGTGGTTCGGCTGACTCAGAAACACTTATGTTGGTCTATTACTCACTCTGTCAGTCTCTTCTCCTGTATTGTTTGCCAGCTTGGGGTGGCGCCTGCAAAACATACTTTTTGAAATTAGAGAGAGCTCAGAGAGCTGTTCTCAAAGTTATGTTATGCAAGCCCTATAGATACTCTACATTGGAACTTTTAAGGGAATGCAGGGTTCTGTCTGTGAGAGGGTTGTATGTGTTACAATGTGTATTAAGGAAACATCGGCTGCCTTTCACAGTAAGTACTAAACGTCGCGCAGATATTGTCATACACCAGTTAGTCACAAAACTACCTTCGCTCAACACCAATTCACCTACCTCAGCTATATTTTATATAATAAAATCAATAAGTTTCTCCATATCCACAGCTTAAATTATCACCAATGCAAAAATTCAGTTAAAAAATGGCTGATTGAGAAATCGTATGACGAAACGGAAAAATTGCTCTGCCCATATGCCTAAGACAGAACTCCCCTAATTTCATTATATAGCACACACACACACATACATACTCCACAATTTCACATTTACTCACACACACTCCACATACTACACCTACCACAACACACTCACTCTCACTCATGTCTTATTTATTTATTTTTCTTATCTTTTTATACACATAAGTAGTCATTATATTGTTATGTTAGCAATGTTACTGGTGAAAACAGATGTTTGACCTTCTATGTACCCTTATGGAATCACTGGTCCCCAAGTCACAGGCTATAAACCTAGTTTGGGAGCCAGGAGATAATACCTTATGTTGTGTCTTATTACTGCACTTGTAACCTTTGTTAATTAATTATTGGAAATAAACATTTATTACATTATTACATTAAAGCACGTATTGGGTATCGCGTCGTTCACTAGACCATTTTTTTCCCCAAATATTTTTTCGCCAAGGCACTATTAAATCTGGATCCGCATTGTGTGATTGACCCGCATGGCAGTGCCGGGTCCCACTAGATACTGATAACGCAATAATGAGGGTCTGTTTCGCAGTCCACTGACTCTATGACGCGAGTTACAACTACTCCATTGTCCTCAAGACTCCGACCCGGAGTAACGTCGGGTGAAAAGAATTCCGAATATATTTCGTCGCTGTACACGTGACAACAAAGACATCTGTTATAAAAAAACTTTTTTGCAAAAAAATACTACCGACTTCCAAATGAAAAACTACAAAGTGAAAAATAACTTAACTTTTGGAAGTCGGTGTCTTTCGTAGGTACCATTTTTTTGCGATATGGACACCGACTTCCAAAAGTTAAGTTATTTTTCACTTTGTAGTTTTTCATTTGGAAGTCGGTAGTATTTTTTTGCAAAAAAGTTTTTTTTATTTTTCCCTTTTTAGTTTTACCAACCTAATAGTAAGTTGTTTATTAAGGTCCCTATAACTCCAGAATAGATTAACCGAATAATATGAAACCTGAACATAACCGGTGAAATGAGAGATCTGTGTACCCCTTTAGAGCGTACTGGCGTGATGTTATGTTATGAAATGGTATAAACAACAAACAGACGTGCGATTGCAGCAATCCCGAGAGTTTTGCCGTTATTTATTGAAGAGTTCTGTTGTGTAGCTCCGAAGTTCTTCATCAGGCCTTCACCAAATTAAAATGGGACCAATTTCGAAACATGCTCTTTCAAACTAAAAAAGAATTTTTAAAATCAGTCCACAATTGACAGAGATATCGGTGAACATACACAAAAAAAAACAAACATAAAGTCGAACATAGAACCTCCTCCTTTTTTTGTAAGTCGGTTAAAAAGGGTGTGTCTCAGATTTATTCCATGAGCTTCACCTTCGTCCTAATAGTTTAGAGTCCGGTGCATACTGTGCAGCAAGTCGCATTGTGTTCAGTCGAATGTGTAGCCGCGCGAGAGGAGCTGTGCGCCACTGAACGCGAACATCGCCCAACTGTACTATGAACTTTGTATATGCGTGTGTAACACATATACAGTAGCCTCACTACTTGAAGAGTTTGTAACTCGTATACAATGTAGGATGAATCAAATCATCGCTAAGTTGTGAATTTGCAAATGTTCACGAAGTGTAAACATCATTAGAACGCATTAAACCATCCCACTTCGCAAAGCGCCATCAGCAAAGCGATGCGGCCAATTACACTTCATTGCATTTGATTTTTCTTTTTATTATAATATGTTCTAGTAAAACTCTTTGTTAACACAAACGCTTCGTACAGTATATATATAGCCTTAAAGCTTAATGTTGTCTCGTAGGTGAACGAAACGAACTTATTTTAGAATTCATTCCTTACATTTTTGGCTGAATATTCAAATGCTGTTTTATGTTTATTTGTAGTTCACCTATCACCACGTTTATATTTGTAATATTTAAGGTCGCTTTTTCTAAGATTGAAGATATTTGCATTTAATTAATTATTTTGTTTACGTATATTGAAATGAAAACTGAGCAAAGAACTAGCAAATAAAGTCGTTCGTTTGTATTCATCGAGTAATTTGGTTATCTATTGAACTATGTTTGCGGCATTGCCTTTGTGTATTACTGAGGTTGAGCACTATGGAGAGAGGTAGCGTGAATACATATTGACAAGTTACATAGGCACGTTTATATTATATTTAACCACGAGTTTCGTGCTTTAGAACTTTAGCGAGAAATCGTTATTTATGTACGAAATGTGGTTCTGATATAACTTTTCATTCGGTAGTTATTTATTAAGGCTCTGATTCAGCAAGCGATCCCGCTTTTAGTTCGCTGTATCTATATTTTGTATCATTATAGCCTTAAAACTGATATCAATGGAGCCTCTATACGCTTGAGTCTGGTTATTTTAGTATCACGGTGCGACTGTGAAAAGTAAAGTTGTGAGCTGTTAGTTGAGGTTTATACAGAAGAGATATGATAATATTTAGCTAGTTTAGGATTTCATAATCGAGATAATATAGTGGTTTAAAATAATATTTAGATACGCCGTCTTCGCAATAAATAGTAACAGTTTATTATATACCATTGTATATTTCTAATCTTAAGACTTATAACAAAACAAACTTCCATACAAAGGGTAGAAGGAAAAGGGCACATTGCGCATCAATAAATTCGTCCACATCGATGTCAATGGGAAACGTGCTCAGAACGCTGGCAGCATTGCCTCGTTGAATGGCAATGCTGATTCTCTGGCTGAAGAAAACACCAGCTCTTTGGTCAGGCGAACAGTCGACTAACCGTTTACTTATACCGTCTCAAAACACTCGGTGAGCACTCGGACCCCATGGACCTAATGTCTCAACCCCAAACGGCTCAAACATATAACTGCCAATGAGGTTGTTATATTTGCGCCGTTTGAGGTTTTCTGCACCAGCAGCAGCCGCCCCAGCACAGTTTAATTAGTTTTATTGGACCCACACAAAATTCTTCAAAGTAAGGTCTTCTAAATTAACTCACTCGGCAAATTGTTTCACACACTTGTCGACCCTCGTCAGCCAACAATAACTGCATCTACTCGTATCTTTCGTTTCGTATCGACACACTCGAAATCGGACGACCTCGAATCAATACATCACGCAAAATTGCTTCCCTGACGATTACCTGCCTAAATGGAATTGATTTCGTAATTCGCATTACCCGGAATACCGATTGCATAATTTTTTCCGGATTTACGAGGATAAAGGGATATACCAGTGATTCTCACGTACATATTTAATTGTTCATATTTGTATACGCAAAATCAATATACATATTACTTGACTTCCTTTTGTTTGCTTCCTTCAACATGTTTGTATAGGAAAAGAATGAAACAGCACATGAAAAGAACTGTTCAAGAATCTTCACGTAGCAAACTGCTACGACGGCGTAGCAGGTCGCCACGGCGTAGCAAACATACTGTAATTTAAAGAACAATGGCAGGTGCCCATACATTTTTTTAGCTGAGATTAAATTCCTACGTCTTTAAATGAAAAATATCTGGTTTAACTCAGGGTGATGTTCTGAATTAGTTTGTGCAAGAATTTTTGTTCGAGAATGTCGAGAATAATAGATATTCAGTCATAAACTTTTGTAGGTTATGTCTGGGTAACTTTGAATAATGTGTTTAATAGGTAATATTATTCAATTTCGTGGAAGTAAAAGGGGAATATCGCATTCGCTTTTCCCTTACCTAGTTATTTCAGCATGAAATGTAGCTTAGTTTAAATAAATATACTCTTTGGAAAGAGTATATTTATTTAAACTAAGCGACTTTGACGTTTATCAAAAGGTCGTCGTCCTTGTCGACAACCAAGCTATATTTTTTAAACTTGGATACTAGTCTTTTTGCTAATCATTAATTAAAGTTATTAATTTATTTCTACTGCACTACAATATTCTTATCTACCTGCGAGGAACATCTATACTTAGACATAAACTGTATTGTCAACTCATTTACTGCAATAAATACATTAATTATATTATTAATTAATATAGTTACTACTTGTCACTTGGCAGATAAATATATAATGGCAACACTAAGCTAAAGAAATTAACTAAAAAATCAAATAACTTTTTATTTATTATGATTTTTTTTCATCCGTTTTGAACCATCCAAATAATATATTAAAACAATGTAGACAATTAATAGAACGTCTTTCGTATATAACTCACTTTCAGACGCTCAAATTTAAGTCAGCTAAAATCTCGCCATTGTTCTTTAGTTGTTACCTCAAAGAACTACTTAACATAATTTCAATATTACATTATGATCAGCTTTGTCAGTCCATCGCCCGCGGAGAGGAGCCTCATCAAAGTCAATCCAGTGATTGAGCTCAAATACAAAGGCTAATTTAACCTTATCAAATTACAAGGTTAACTTTGATTAAGTTCTGTTAAGTTTGTTGGTAATGATTTTACTTGTCTTGATTGTTTAACAGTTTTTGGAGAAATTTACAGAACAAAATGTATCGGAAAATAAATGGTGTTAAAGTCAGCTTTTGTGTATGAGAAGCCGCTTAACACGAGTGCAGATTGATATATAACACGGTATTTAGAGAGCATAGTAAATATGAAGCTTCCATTTGGATGTTATGATAAATGCGATTCGAGCGCAGCACAAAGAGGTCTTGATGTTTAAATTCGCGTGTGGTTTGGCCTTAGTCGGTTAATCTGTCGCGGCTTAGTGCCTGTACTCACTGTTACTCACTATGAATTATTGTCTTTGTGCCTCACTTGTATGAGAGAGGATAAACTTACTACTTTCGCCTTTTGTGAGCCCCTCGGAGCTCAAGTGGCTAATAATACCACTATTTTAGTGCGCTCGTTTAAGAACAACAGTTACGTGACGGTGTACTGTTTACTTGTGCAAGTACTTGTGGTATGTTACTGGAATATAAATTCCCACATTGATGTGTGTTTGAGTAGAGGCTGAAAAAAGCCGGCGATGAAAACATTTTATTTTAACCTAAAAAGTAGGTATGTGCACCTTCTGGAAACTTTACCTTTCCCTTTGTTAGCCATATAACAAAGGGTGTTAGTTGAAAGTCAATAAAGGATGAGTAGAAAAGCCGTAAAATCTATCTTTATCTTGCGAACAAAGGCACAAGTGGGTCGCTACTAGCTAGTTACAAACAGTTAACTTGAGGAGTTTAACGTGATCTAATATTAACCACCTTAGACTCACAAGAGCAAATGGCAGGAGTTCGCTATGTTATCATGATTAATTCATATAGTAAAGCCTTACAAGTCGCTTGCGTCGGACGGTTTAAGTGTTTGAATTGTTAGTTAAGTAAGACCACCAGAGAATGATGTACGATTTGGTTGAGACTCAAAATTCGTCAAGACTGAAGAATACGCCACTTATATGGAAATATGAGAAGCCCATAACTCCAGTAAATGAAGGACAGACAGATCAGAACGATCCCCGCCTCGGAAATGTAATGGAAGTGACAAGGGTTTCTCAAAATGATGGAAGAAATTCTAAGGGTTGCGTTGAAGAGGTACGTTTTATGAGTTCCCGCTGAAGATATGTATCAGCCGACTGCTCACATCCACATCTGCAATGTTTAAATCCATCAGAATGAGCTACGAGACGATCGATCACAATCGCTTTGAATCTCGCTCCTTAGTAATCTTTACGACTCATCTGACTGTGCTTGTTCAACATTTTAGGTATCTGACACTTACTTAACTCCCGTGAACACCCATAAAATGTACTATACATACATTTATTTAAGAGGCATGTATTGTACCGAGCAGTAGGCACGCTCAAATGCTAAAAGGGATGAAACCATAAACGCCACTTCCAGCTGACAGGTGACCGCAGTGTTTTGTAATTGTGTGAAAGGAAATCGTTACTGCCCACCCCAAGTCACCTTCACTGCTCACTTAAAAACCATAATAGCTTCAAGTTACTCCATTCCATTAAAACTTAACCCGAGACAAGAAAACAGATTTACAGTAGTTTGTATTCCGTCGCTACAAAATAAATACCTACTTATTGCAGTCCACGAAAAGTAATTATTTCGTTGTGTTCAACCCGTTAATTCTTTAGCCGTAGTTTGTGTCTACGCCTAAGGGAAGGAATAAATGAGCCCATTGTCCCAAGCTCGAGCCCAACCCATTTTAAGATAGACAATACCCATTGTCGTACAGTCAAATAATCCTAAATTTGTTGGGATGTCTTTCTCCGCTTTAAAGTTTCCAGACGGTTTGTCTGGCAGCAATGAACAATTCAACGCACCTCCTCACGAGTTTATGATTTGATGATTGATGCTCGAAATATTAATGAAGACATAATTAACGAATTTCATTACGGTAGTACCTATTTATTAAATTGAATGCCTGAATAAAAGTGCTCATCTGATATGACCTGAAACGGCACATCAAAAAGTGACATAAAAAGTGTGAATTGTGTGACATCGTTGTGACACTATGAACTAACACGTAAAGATGTTTTTTTTATAGCGCAGCTGAAACTGCGCTCGTAAACTTGAAAAGACGCGCACTACACGACGCCTAAGTGAATGTTCGGGTGTCAAATCTCGTTTCAAGTACTAAACTTGAACTTCCAGTTAATAACATGAGCGCTGTTTGATCTGAATTTCAAATGAGTTGTATTAAATATTCGTTTCGGCGACAAAGAAAAATACACAACAAATAGCAAGGAGGAAAGTTTTACGTGCGTCTTCAGGCCGACGACGTTTTCATTTCAGAAAGTAAGCAGCAGATTGGACGTCAACTTTTCCTCTTTCTCCTCTCGTGACAGACAGTAGGTATACACAAAGAACTCGCATCTTCCGATGAACAGTTTCAATATTAAAATTGTACTTACGTTGATAAAGCTATTTTAAGAGTATGTAGATCCAATTTAAATATGTTTCTATAGCTACTTGCTATTTGTTTCACAATGTGTTTACTTTATCTGAAATAGACGAATCCTCCTAATGTGATTGGACTGGCTGCTGCACCGATCCGTAAGGAGATATACTACCTTACTATGCGCTGTTAATTGATTACCCTGTCTGTAGTTATTTGTGGAGTTCCGAGCATAAACGTATGTACCTACTAGCCCAGATGTTCGGTTAACTGTAGGTAAGCAATAAGCATCAGTGAACTGCGACTGCGTAGGTACAGTAGTAAGATTAAATTACACCCTTCACTGAATTGCCAATAAAACGGATATGAAATGTACTAGTGATGTTCATTTTGCGACAATTTGATCACGAGCGGTCATTTACCATAATGGATTGTGCCAATTTTCAACACTGTTAAATTTTAATGTTGGTATTATTGCTTGAATTTGTGCTATTACATTCGTTTCGTATTAATGACTGTAGTGTTGAAAAAGCTTTTGGCATAAAATGGCAAATGAATTTCCAACAGCTCGCGGGAATTGACCTCGACGTCATGTGACGTCATGTCCAGAAGATTCGCCCGAGGAAATGCGATGCAGCGGTGCTGAATACTGTGCACCCGTCACAGACATAGATTTAAAATGAATGTCTCATTATTTGGCCTTCATATGAATGTTATTAGATTTCACGTGTTTGTTCTTCAAGTTTTATGGTTAAGTTAGTTTGGACAAGAACCTATTTACTTACATAATTGACTATAGATACTATAGTATCTGGAGATGGAGAAAATCTAGGGTTTTCTCCAATTTATTTAAAATCTTCATAGTGGACCTTCTTCGTTAAAGTGGAGTAAAGATAAACATACTATAATGAGCTAAAATAACTTTAAACAATTGTTTCCATAGAAGAAGACAGCAAGAGCCTGATAAAACTTAGAAGTCTGCTGAGTAACAGCAAAATAAGCAAAACTTCTTTTGAAACAGTTAAACGTAACATCAAGAACTATAAAATTGACAACAATGCATCTCTTAGGATTAAACTTCATCCGAGCCCGGCAGGCGACAAATTATTGACAAGTGAATTCTGTGGGAAGTGGAGAGGCGGAGACGTAAAGACGCGGTGGCGGCGCGCGGTCTCGAGGCGCCGCGAGAACGCGCGTGCGGCGGCATAAGCCTCCACACGTCGCCACTCGCCGACACTCCACACGATGTCTACGTGACCGCGCAGACGGCTGCACTAATCTCGTTCCCGACATATGTAAGAGCCGTGCTAAATACGGTTATAGTCCCGAATACGACCTACATTTTGATAAAACATAGATTTTTCTTCATTCTGCATAAAACCATAGCCCAAGTGTTTGAAAACACGATGTGTGGTCGCTAAATATTATTCGGCAGTTACCCGACCGTTTTATTTCTAACAACCCAAACTTATAGGCTCAAATACTAAAATTGTAACAGGCCGGCAGAAAGCAATATTTTTCGTAAACGAATTTCGCCCCTGGTCACGTACGAAAACACACTAATGCACGAGATCAACTTTTTCAGTGGCCCTATATCGATGACAGAAAGACCAGCCAAAGTGAGAAATAAATGGTTTCGGAATGTTGAGAAGTGCTATTTTTAGGGTTCCGTAGCCAAATGGCAAAAAACGGAACCCTTATAGATTCGTCATGTCTGTCTGTCTGTCTGTCTGTCCGTCCGTATGTCACAGCCACTTTTTTCCGAAACTATAAGAACTATGCTATTGAAACTTGGTGAGTAGATGTATTCTGTGAACCGCATTAAGATTTTTACTCAAAAATAGAAAAAAAACAATAAATTTTGTGGGTTCCCATACTTGAAACTGAAACTAAAATATTTTTTTTCCATCAAACCCATACGTGTGGGGTATCTATGGATAGGTCCTCAAAAATGATATTGAGGTTTCTAATATCATTTTTTCTAAACTGAATAGTTTGCGCGAGAGACACTTCCAAAGTGGCAAAATGTGTGTAACTTCTAAAATAAGAGAATGATAAAACTAAAAAAATATATGATGTACATTACTATGTAAACTACCAGCGAAAATTGGTTTGAACGAGATCTAGTAAGTAGTTTTTTTTTAATACGTCATAAATCGTAAACCGCAATTTACCAAGAACGGAACCCTTCGTGCGCGATTCCGACTCGCACTTGGCCGGTTTTTATTCAAACTTCGTCACTAAATCAAGAACTAGTGTTTGTACAGCCAACTTGAAGATATGTGAGACATAATTACTTTCATTTAATAGCAGAACTCTACCGCAAGATTTGTTCCAAAGGTAATAAAAAAATTGTGCAGAAGCTGGAGCATTTATTGAGCCAGGCGCGGATTCCGGGTGATGAATGATAAATATACAATCATATTCTGTATGAAGGATTGAACCCTTATTTGTGTTGACGAGCTTGTAATATAAAATGTACATAGTCCTCGAGACCGTATTCCGTATCGTGAATATGTGTACATCTGTAGATATACCTTTATTCATTTGTCTCCGCTGCCTCGCCTTGTAATCAGTCTTGAAATAATACCACGGATCAAACTGTCACTGTGCACTGTACAAAGAAGTAATATTTACCTTGTTAACTGAAGTTTCGACAGTTAGTAAAAGTAATGGCGTGCCAAGTTTAAGTAAACCAACTAGATGAATTAGGTTACCGTTCATTAAATTACTTTGTACTAATAGTGATTATGACTTGAACAAGTCTCATAATTGGATATGAGGGAAAACTTGTCGTAATTTGTTTTGATGCTTGAAATCTAAAACAATATTATGTAGGGCAGAAAGTTCTACAAAATAAATTAATTTTCTTAAAAAATTGAGTTATGTTTTCTTGTATTTGTTTACTATCTGTTTTCCTTTGTTGGTTGTCTATTTTGATTTGATATTTTAACTTTTCGAAGAAGATAGCTTATAATTTTAAATAAATTCTGAAATAAAAATGTTTACCGGAGCAGTCAGATCATATAGCAATAATAGTAAAACATAAAACTTTAAATGGTCGATGCATATGTCGGCTACGTATCAGAATGGCACCTGATTCGATCGTACACTTTACGATAGCCGACACCAGCCGCACCGCACCTGCACGAAATGGAATCACCGACACGATGAAGAAGAAGATTGTCTTCAGAATTTATAGCACAAGGACCGAGCCTCCAAGGTGTATTCTTTTTATAATAGTTCGTCTTAAACTCACGGGTCGCAAGCAATCTGATTTTAAGTAACAAAAAGTATTTTTACTCAGTCCCACAAATTCCGAGCTTAATGTTTCCGTGGGCGTCCTAGGAGGCGACTTAAAGATTTTATCGCTTCGGTGGGCAACAAAATTTGGGAACTGATAAAAATTAAATTGCCTGATTGTTCTAGTTAAGCAAGCATGCCTGCCAAATGTCGCGGCTTGTGATTTATTTTAGGGTTGTATTACAATTAGGATTTTAGCAGTAGAATTTGGGAAAGCCTGACTTTTAGCTTTAGTAAAAACGGTATCGAATATTTACACGCTAAATGAGAGATTTGTATCTGAACTCAGCTTTCCCCTTTGATGACTAAAAAGAAAGTAGGTATAGCTAAACATGGAAATAGAAAGGCATTTTTAATTAATCGACTTGTTCTTAGCTCTTTATTGGAATTAAAATCGTGTATATCCAAGTCAAAGGCCTTTCTTTCAATTGAGGGCTTTGTGCAATCACCTCAACTGATTTTCGAAGAAGGAATTTTATCATCGAACCAGAAAAAAGTGTTTGAATATTAATATGAGAGGCGAGGGAATTTAATATTTGACGTAGAACAAGAATACAAGAGGGAATTTCGCATCTGAATTTCATGTGTATTATGAATTGTGTTGCGGTGCATGGAGAGAGGGGTAAACGCTAGCAATTCTTTATGAGCACCAAGATATCTAGTTGACGATATGGCGGAACATTAAGTTAATAGCCATATAACTCGCTTATTACGCCGTGCGCTCGTTTTATATGATCTGTCTGGAACAAAATATTCCCAGAAAAATGCCAAGAGGTAGTAGGACTAGGTCCTTGTTAAGCACATTCAGAACAAAAATACTATATTTATACATTTACGCTCCACAATAAAGCCAATAAATATATAAGTTGTAAGTTGTGGGAGGGCGTTATTGTAGCTCTCAACACAACAGGTGAGACTATTCTTTACTCAAGTATCTACTCACAGTAAGTAACCTTTTACGTGGTCACCATTCGTTCCTATTACACCTCGCAATACGTTTGCTTGTCAGCGAGAACTTTAAAATTCTATACGTATATATGGAGTTTGAAACCGAAACACAACTTCGTTGATGTGAAACAGAGGGAATGTGTCGAGAAGTTGGCGAGTGCGCCTTACAACGTAAGATATCATATTAATTTTACGTTTTCAACTTTGTTAGGAATGTAAACAGAACTGCTGCTCAAAGACTCAGACAACAAACCATTAGTGCGCTCGTTTCTCATCTCAAAGTGCGAAGGACTTACTGGTGAGTGTAAGTGGGAATGTTGGTGCGTCTCAACCGAATCGTACGCTTTCTAATTTACGTGCCATCTTCGGTGACACGTGTGTTCTATTGATTTGGTCTACTCGCTCCGGAGTCGGGTTAAGTGCGTGGCTTTATGATTGTCATCCAATTTCGGACGTGATCTCTAAAATACTATGCTTTAACTTCTAACATACGCTTTGCTTGAGGTCACTTGTATGTTTTTGTAGCTCTATTTTATCGAATATCTATAAGAGTTTAACAAACAGTTTTCTTTGAATGTGTTTTTATTTTATGTGAATAAATCTGCGCTAGGTACTTCATCTCTTTGTTGCCTTGCCGTTTATGTCATGAAGTTCTCGGAAGGAGTCGCATTACGGTCGTTCCAAGAACACTGAGTGGTTGACATATTTTGGTGAAGGATATTCTTTCATTTTGACAAGGTATTTCTGCAAGCAGTATGATAAAATACCTTGCTAGCAAATTTTATGTACTCTTCAAATTAAAAGGAAAATGGTTTTTACGCTTTAATTGATGCCTAATAAGTTAGTTACATTAATATAATGTTGGACATCGGTATAAAATTAACCTTGCAGCCTCATCCCGATAGTGCATTTACAAAGCGATTTTGAATGTGCAGACGAGTATAATGAGCTATCAAGATGTCTATCAGGATGACAGTTGGGTTTAGATATGGCCGCTGCGTGTGACTGAAATCAAAGTAACCCTAAGGTCGTCTATTCACGAGGCACCGCATGACACGATTTGCGGTCACGATTTTAACTCACGACTCACTGCAGAATGTCTGTCGTCCGTTCACTTATTCACTAGACACGTTTTTGCAACGACACTGCAGTGCACTTGTATTGTTCTAAAAGTGTGTGAGTGACGAACCACGCGTGAGGTGTGTCATGTCAACAAGCTCATATTTGTTATGTATAGCCGCTAAAACGACACCGCAATAAAGTAGCCGCATCGACGATATAGCCGAAATACCATTTGTGAATCGTGTCACGTGTGGAGCGGTGTCGTGCATTGCACAAACGTTCTAAACAAATATTTATAATAATAATAATTTATTCATCCAAAAACAGTGTTACAAATTATATTTTTCCACCAGATATTGATGCAAAGACTATGCAATACAAAGTAGTAGTTATCTTTAGTGGAAAAGATCACCTGTTTCCTGTACTAGTTATATTTGCACTGATTGAGCACTGAATGTGACGACATTGTGTCGTGTCGTGTGTCGCGTCGTGAACAAACGCCTTTAATCCTTGACCTTAAAATCACGCTGGATGTACGATTCTCAATTTTAATTAAATAAGAGATTAATCTGTATTACCGAAAATAAAGTAACCACGGTGCTGATTGTTAGTCAAATTCAGTGTAACAAACATCCTACTCATCTGCCTAGCCTTTTCCCAACTATGTTGGGGTCGGCTTCCAGTCAAACCGGATTTAGCTGAGTACCAGTGTTTTACATGGAGCGACTGCCTATCTGACCTTCACAACCCAGTAACTGGGTAACACGGTACCCCTTGGCTAGACTGGTGTCAGATCTCAAGCTTCTGACTACTCGTAACGACTGTCAAAGATCTTCAAATGTCAGCCGGGACCAACGGCTTAACGTGCTTTTCCGAGGCACGGAAAAGCACGTTAAGCCGTGTAGCAAATATCCTACTAAAAAGAAATATTATCATAGTAAAATTCTGTAGGTTTTAATGTTTAGGTGATTTGATATTTGTTAATCAATAACTCCTCAAAGAATTTACTTGCAATTGAGTGTGTAAATTTGTTGATATTCACGTGGGCGAAGCTTTGCAAAACTAATTTGCTTTTGAAAAACTAATCATTTTATATTTTTAAATGCATTTATTGAATTATCAAATAAGTAAGTAATGTTCAGTGCTAAACATTAATCTGCACATGCGTTAAATAAGTTCTACTCCATTTAACATTATAAAGAAACTAATTACGTTGCTGACCCCATCCAGTAAGTTAGGTGTCGTGCAGACAATGAATTGCCACTGGGAGCAGAAAAACCGTAGGTATCGGAGCGCCAGCATCCAATCAACATGGAGTACTTTTAGCTACGGACTCAGAAATTTAATGGCTCCCCGGTGTGCATGTTAAAATTATGAGTAATTAGTTAAGTGGGTAGGTAAACTGTGAGTATCTCAGTTGCCTTTGAAGACGTTTGATTGCTTGTTATTTGTAATACGTGTCTCTTTATACTTCCCGTGGGAATTCTGGTATAAAAAGTAGCCTATGTCACCCGGGGATAGTGTAGCTTCCCAACGGCGAAAGATACAAATCTTTCCTCTTAATAATATTATGTATAGATATAGATTGTGTTGGATGATAACATTATACGATATATATGATATTCTTGAGAGTGTTGATGGCAGAAGTTGCACACTACGTATTTGAGATACAATAAATGTTTTTCGTCTCATCCCTGTTTCTAGTAATTTAGAGCGGTACCAAGAGCTTTTCATCCGACTGCTGAAGGAGGGTAATGTATTTATCAGTCTATGTATGTATGTAACGTATGTTTGTTCCCATGTTGCGTTCTAGAGACCAAATGCGTTGGCCGATTTTGATGATTCTTACGTCAATCGATTCGTTTTAACCTTGCGAGTGTCACACTGGCTTCATTAATCCATCGTGTGGCGCATGAACTTAAAGGGTTTAAAGAGATGATTGACACTTTTATGTTTACATGTACCTAATCCGAAAAAATATTTAGTTCAAAGTTATGAATAAAAAAGTTAAATTCAAAAGACTCCAGTTTCCAATCAAACTTAGTTTTGCTATTACTATTAACAAAGCTCAAGGGTAGCAGGGGTGCATTTGCCTTGCTTTAATCACGGCCAGCTACATGTAGCTGCTGATGTTCGCATATTTCCAGGGTCCAGAATATATATGTATTAGCACCAAATGAAAGGACATACAGCATAGTACAAAACAGCGTCCTAAAATGTTGTACCAATGATTAAGGGCATAATTAAGGCATGTCAATTAACTGTAGATAAAATTTATGATAGAGTGGTATCTTCAATTCGCAGCAAAGCAGAACCTATGGCTGTTTAGTTTATTTGTTTCCTTTGTTAACTATTTAACCTATACCTGTATTGAACAACGTCTTCAATTAAATAAGTTAATCGTTTTTACGTTAATAATGCCTATACCTATACAGGCTGAGTTTTCCAAGTGGGCGTGGATGGCCAAATGGACATCACTATGAAGAATAGCCCAAAACAATCAAAGGAGTCACGGGCCCGATTTTGATTAAAACTAAAAGGATGGTATTTAAAAGTACTTCAATTTATTCCCATTTCATTTACCTAATTTTGCCTGTGTTCCACCAAATATACTGAATGTGCACCAAAATGTTTTCATATAAGTCGACGTAGACCCGCTGCGCGGGGCTCCTATTTCTGTCTGCAGGGTCAAAAGTAACCTAACACGAACGAGATGACGGGAGCTGAGTTCGCTCGCTTTGCTTGCTCACTTCAGCTCCTGTCATCTCGATCGAACCTAACCTGTCCGTGTCGGGGTGCCCTAAGTTCCCGAGCTCGCTTCGCTCGCTCTTGTACTGATTCTTTGACCATAATTTATTCGTAGGTCAACTAATATTTGGTGCACGATCAGTATTTTAGATGTACCTTTAGATTTTTGGTGAACTCAATAATATTATCCAAACTAAAACTGCAACATTGGATTTTTCTCACCCTGTATGTCGGCAACCAGAATTGATTGACAAAATCTATATTAACGCGGGCGAAGCTGCAGGTAACAGCTAGTAACTTATAAAGCTGAGATAGAATCGACTACAGATTCCCTAAATTGATGTTATCCAGGTGTATACTTACGGAGATAACCCGACGTTTCAATTTGGCATAATCCTTCATAAGTATAACCCCACACCCTGCACCGCATACCGGTATCCACATATACCTCGTGCAAATATGTTTGCATTTTATTCGGAGGAAATTAAGATTCGCGGCGGTGCGCCCTCATGCACCCGTTACCTCAACAGCGCGGGGCAATTTCCATCCGCTGCAGATAAGCAAAGCAATATTTCACATTACATATGACGTTATTTCCCGATATAAACTGTACAAGCTTCTGTACGTTCAGTAAATGATCATTAACTACGTACATATTAAGTGTTGGTTCGTTTCTGTACCTACTAGACTTTCGATATATACCAAAAATAGTGATGTCTTTGTAGTCTTCTTCTTAGGACTGCAGTCAGATTTTTTTGTTTTTATTTAAAGCAATAGCAACTGACATTGTTTTTATCATAAAACTAATTCAGTTTAGGTTTTTCATCAAAAAAGTCATTGTTTGTATTTTAAAACTAATCCAGTCTAGGTTTTTGATCAAAAATGGGATTTTTCAGATACATAAAGTATAAATTTTGTCTTTGTCCGGTTCTTGATCAATAGCCCTAGGTTTTTGATCAAAAACCTGCGACATATACATACAAACATACATACAATATATGCGTGAAAAACTTATGTTTTTCCCTTTCCTTGCGGTTGGGTAATAAGGAACAAAATGAAAATTTTAAATTTAAATCTATCTTCGGGTACTGTAATAATCTAACCTATTTTATACGTTGCGTCGCCCAATGTATTCTAATTAGAAATAAGTTTTTTCTTATAAAAGTGAATGTAATTATTTTTGAGAAATAAAGTTCTTAAACCATAAATGTGGAAGTAGTGAATTTCACATAAAGTCGACACTAGTCTTAATAAACAATGCAGCCATTAACAGTCGAGTGTCTCTATATCTGCACGCTATAAACTATTTCCTCGGCAAATGTCGTCAGTTCTCGCGCACGACCGCAGCTCTAATACAAAAGACAATCAGCTGCGATATCTGTTCCGTGTCAGGAGGAAGAAAAAAATACTTAAAATGATTCATTGTTGTCGGCTCTCTTGAATTTAAGCGAAAACGATTTTTGTGTTTTTTTTTTAGGATGAGTTTGCTCTTGAGTCTAGTCTAAGACTTCTAACACACATTCTGAATTCCTCTCTGAATCCATATTACTATTTAAGAAAGTCCGGCAATGCATACAATTTCATTATGCCCCACACACATTCTGATTTTTTTCAGATTATGATTTGCTTATTGCCGGTATTCAGATTATGAATTCCGACTCTGAATTCAGAGAGGTATTCATAATGTGTGAGTCCAGCCTAAGTCAGAGGTGATAGAAACAAAGTCGATGATGGAATGAGCTTACCCAGAAGAAGCCTGTTCACTCTAACTTTGAAGAGATTCGGTTTGTTTGCGTTTGGAAACAGAGACGCAGGCAGTGAGTACCACTCTTTTGCTTTTGTGTTTTAGCAAACTGTCTTTATTGTAATAGGAAACAGTTGAATTATCATATTTATTTTAACTTTTGGGATGGTTCTGAGATGAATTGGATCCCACAGTAAGGCGTCGAGTAAGAAAATTACTGCGCGTCTTTATCATGGAATATTACATCCCACTATCCTTGGATTGCGTAATCCAAGGATGGTGTGAATTCATAATAAACAGGTTCATCCTTGGTACGAATACTAATTATACTAAATCAACTTCTGAGGTGATACAACGGAATTATTTAGATAGAAAGTCAACACAACCGCCTTTTTACGCTCTGGTGGTGTTAAAGCCGAATATTGGATTTTGTATTACGTGTTAATGTCCTCTTTGAAAAAGTTAAATTTACCATAAGAATGATCTAAGTAAGTTCTAGCCGGTCTTGTAAACAAATAGAAAAATATCGGTATAAAATATTAGACAGATAACTTCACGTAAGCGACTCCGAAAGATAGTCATGAATAAACAATTTATGAAGTGTGAACGAAACTGTACGTGCTCGTATTTTATAGTTTAGGTACGTATCATCGATCACTGCTAATTTAATTCAAACCCTCTCTACGTGAAACTTAGGGTTTATTTCGAGAAAACAAAAAATATATGAGCTACATAATATACCTGTATAGAAACCGAGCACTCGTTAAAAAGATAAACAGTCTTGCGGTTTTATCCCGAAATGTTCACAAACAACTACTGTGAAAATAGATGAGATTCCAAAACAAGTACTCAAGTTTGGCGTGATTAAAACAATTTAGGTAAAGTATAAAAGCCTTCGAGTTCTATCATGGCATTTAGGAGCAAATTCTATGAAAAACCGCTTGAACGCTCGACTACTTTTGTTTAATCAACTGTGGGTCGTCTTTCTTCGTTAACTTATAGTTATCACTAGTTTTCTATTAATTGTTTTGAGTTTAATTATAAGCACCAAATTACTAACTTTGTTAAGTAAATTAAAATACAGGGTTGTTATAATAGAATCGGTACTATGAATGTTCGTATTGGATTAACCTTATGAATGGATGTAAGAATCAAATGATAGTTATAATTTCAACTACTATCCACAGAACAAACAAATCTTAGCGAAATAGATTTCAGATAATCACTACATTGTTAAGCATACAGAGACAGCAAACAGTTTTAGTTGTACAAATATCGTGGCTCATACGAATAATAGGCTCAAATGCTATTTTAAACCATTTCGTCCGTCATTCACTTCGCATGTTATGTGTGTTATGAACAGGTTGTGTAAAAAATGCTAGAGTGAGTGATGCTGGCTACTAAATTGAAGAATCCCATTTATGTTTATGATTCGATACGCTTTAAGAGCGAGCGATCCGTGTTTATAGCTATGGAGCTTCTTGACTAGGACAGTCTAGGACGTCACAGAAGAGCGAGCGAAGCGAGCTCCAAATTTAACACCTTGGCTAGAACAGTCTTCATTGAAGAGCGAGCAAAGAAGCGAAGCAAATTCGGACATTGAATCATTCAATACTTAGATAGGTCAAGTTTTCACTATGAATTTACGAAAAGAACATCTCACGAAGGTTACTTCATAATATAAAACTTCATATTTATTTCAGCGAGAAGGTTCACCAGCATTTTGAAAGACCATAATTGTTTTGGATTTGTTGATTATAACACATTTATAAAATTTACCAGTGCATGTACAATGTGGATTAATGCTGCGTCAATTACACAAGAGCCGGCGGCAATACGAAATGTGAAAAAATATTGGTTAATGGGGCGCAATCACGGAGTATGAATTTGTTTCACTTCGCGATGGTAATCACGAACTCATTACTGTGTAACTAGCAGTCAACACCAGGGATTGTTTTTGTTTGTAATTTAATTAGATTTTTTGTTCTAATAAACTTATATTTATCAAGACGTAACTTATTTTCTTGATCGTAATTTTTTGAGCGTGAATTATCAGTAGTCGGGGTTAAGTTTTGAACTCATTTTAGGTACTTAAATTACGGGAGAAGAGAGAGTTAACGGTACTAAAATATACCCCATAGCAGTTTTATTCAGTGACAGTACTAAAGGAAAAATGAAACAGTTTCGAACATAATGAAATCTAGACTGGACTATCGTTGCGATTGGATTGAAAGTTATCTTCTAGGTTCTGGACTGAAGAGGGCTAGGAATCAATGTCAATGGCAAGTGCCTACATCACTCACCTTTGCTACTTTAAAACCGAAAAAATGCACAGGTCCTGTACGTTAGGTCACGGCAGCCAAGCCGGGGAAAAAGGTAATGTAACGATTGTAGATAGGATAATAAATAATCTATAGTACGCCTCACAGACATAAATCTAACTAGATAACGAAAGTCCTTCCGTCTGTTTGAAAACCAAGCGTGCCACTTTTTCACAAACAATTAAAAAACAAATTTACTTACCAATGATAGAAAACATTTCCAACGCCTCGGCCAACTTTTTCTATACATTCTTTACAGCTCAACATGGCATAAACAGGAATTTTTCTAGATTTCAGTGGATTTCCGGTGCTAAGGTGATGCTAAATTAAAAATTCAGATTACGATCATTGATTGTAAGTTTACTCTGTTTTTGGCACGCGAAGTACATACAATCGCGTTATCTAGTTAGATTTATATCTGTGGTGCGCCTCATACGCGTACCTCGTAGGTCCCTACATTATGATTTTATGAGAATCAGTTCCCCAATAAGAATATATGTGTGTATGAGGACATAAATGGAAACAACCTGATTGAGAACTACATATTTACGTGTCCGTAGTTCTGTTGCATGTCCACGACGTTATCAAAACGATTATGCATAGAATGTCATAACGAACGAGCATATCGCTGTAATGTGGTCGGTGAAACTGACTGTAATTGCCTTCGTTTCTGTTTGCAGTCTCATTTAGTTAACGTCAAAGCAACTGTTTAATTAATGGTCATTGTGATATGGATATGATAGTTTTGAAAGAAGAAAATAATAGTTTCAATAGTAAAATCTAACAGCATGTAGCTTTTCAATGTACCTGAATTTAAACACAGCGAACCAATTTGAGCGTCGTAGTGGCATTAAAATCTTTCTTCTCTTTATTTGGCTTGAGTACGCTTATAAGTGCGATTGCTGTTGATTACCTATTTTCGTCAGTTGGATGATAGCAATCAACGGGTGAATGAATGAATAAATTTATGGACCCCTATTTTATGCGACGCAATAATAATAAAATTGAAATCTAATTACATTAATCTGGATAAGGCCTGTTTGTTTTCGATACCTTCAGAAAATTTAGTGTCGACCATAAACTAGAGTAGTTGATGAATGAATAAGATATAGTTTTATTATTCTAGGGTAGACCGTAACTCCTTAGCGATAATGAGACCTCTGTCTCATCGCTATGTTATTTACGCACTTGATTGCTAGTGATGAATATTCAGACGCGGCGGTGCGTCGACAAATCCCGCTGTTTTGTCTGAAGTGCCCTGTTCTACTCACACCTTCTGGGATTGCCACATAAATCCTTGTCGAAAATGGATACTTTGCTTCGTATCATTGCCCTTGTAGTCATAAATAATACCCTGTAACAGTATTACGCTGGCCGGATTAATCATTAATCTCCCGCCTTAGTGATCCCGGCCCGGACAGATGGCGCTGCTGTTTAATTGTATTTTAGAATTGGCAATATACGAAGTCAACCACTTTTTATTTCGATTTATTAGCGTCGTTTATTATACTGATTTGTTATTCTTTTATTTAGATGTTAATCTGGGAATTGAAGAAAAACAAATGGGCAATCATGATTGCTTTTCATTTGGCATGTCAGGTGTTCGGAGTTCGGACACAGGCCGAGTGTCGGTTGTGTGACGTGTAAAGCTGTCGGTACACAATGATGCAACTTGTACAATGTCTATCGATGAACTACATTGATGGGACTCTTGTTTGAGTCGTGCGATGGACGCAGCACCATTGCGCTCCATCGTGCACCATTGCGCGCCATTATGTGGAGGCAGCGTAACGTAATTCAGCGTATAATGCAATGCAAATTGTTCGCTTGCACGGTGATAAGGGCGGTACATTTAATGTTTTCACCAAACTTGCGCTGACCATCAGCTGGTTGTTGTGGGTTCACAATGGCGAACGTAACTTAAGTAACGCTCATTTTGTTTTAGCCTTATCCGTACCTATACGTAGGATACTCGGCTGTATGAAACAGATAAGATAAGATAAGATAAGATAAGTCTTTATTTGCCTTAAACATGGTATAAAGTTGTTACAGTCGGGTTTTGACACATACATAACAGGATACACGCTTATCTTTGTAGTGGCCTAGATAAATTGGAATTTAAGTAAGGAACGAAAATAGGAAGTTAGCTTAAAATTGTGCATTGGTTATGAAAATGTAGGTATTAATTTAATAGGCAATTAAAGGATAAAATTTATTCGAATTCGAGTTATGTTTAACATTTATGTCAAAACAAATGTCTTTGATAAAGACGTGCGTGTTCATCTGTGCGGGTGAAGTTGAAATACTACTAAAATTAAACCTAGGTACCTACAGTCGATTATGGCACATAGGTACAGTCACAAGTCACTGTCACCTCGCACTGTATCCTCGGCGTTTAGTTCACTGTCAGGCCGAGCTCATGAATCCCCCCTAGAGAGACTAGAGAACGTTGGCAAGGACTCCACTTGGAATCCTACCAAATTTAAATATCCTTTCCCAAATCATAAGGATCACATTACGTATCACAAAGAGTACTGCATCGTCTACTTTACTTTAGATTAACGACTCATTATACAAAAAGCATCAATGAAATTATAATATCAACTTTTTAGTAAACAACATTAACATAACGGAATACAGGAAGCAAGCTCACCCTTGACAACATCGTTGCATGTATATTTTATGTGTCCACAGTAAATTACCGCTCCGAGTTTCGAAAATATTTTCAGTAAGTAAGTTGGATGGTCATTCAGCGCAGACAACACCGTGTCTTGGGACCTCAAACTCGGTTTAGAAGTACACTCCAGGTGCAAAATACGGCAACAAGAGATTGGAGGCAGCCTTTGCGGTTCAAGGCGTTTTCTCATAACGTTTTATGTCGACAATTTACCGAGCTTTAGCCGGAGGGATCTTCACAACAATTTGTTTGAACTCCCGCTTTCTGGGCATCGTAAATAAGATCCAACATAGAACAACGCCAAACTATCTAACGCGTACATTCGGTGCAGCATTGCTGTAATAAAATATTTTATTAGAATTTTATATTCAGTTGGTATTACAGTGCCTAGTATAGCAACTTTCTTATTAGGTAGTATTTTTGTGTTCCACGAACGTGGCGGGTGAATACAAAAATGAATGCCTAGTTTTATATCTATCATAAAATATCTCATCGAGAGCGTTAGTGTATTTTATTTTTGCATGGTTTCACCAATACCTGATTTGTTGCTCAACTATCCACCTACTCGTCTAGACAAAGCAGATGTTTACCTATTTGTGATAAGAAGGTGTAAGCAACAATGTGAGGGTTAATGAGTTTTCTTGGTAATAGAGGATAACATGTGTTCCGTGTTGTCGCCGGCCTTCTCATCGGCCGTCCCAAATGCACCGTGGGGAGCGGCTCGACGGCCCGGGCTGTGAGCTTCGGGCGTATATTTCTATCTTGCGAAGTCAATCCAATTTGCGGTGACAGCTGAGTGGCCGCTACACCGCCGGCTTGATTTGTTCAACGTTTTTCTCCCCGAGCGAACCAAGAGAGCCAATATTGCCAACTTTCCACCCATATCTGAAGCAATTTAACGCTACAAGTTATCACGTTGACGTGATATGTTGCTATATGTTACGCCACAGACGAATAAATGTCCCAAATTGTTGGCCAAGTTGGAACAAATTACGATAACTCTCGACTTGAAAACCATAAAATTAGAAGTCGTGCTTGTAACTCCAATGAATGATAGGCACCTAGCGAGTTTCATTACAATCCCTTGTATTTTCATTAACTTTATGAAGAAACGCTGTTGGTGTTTGCCTTTGTGAATTTTGTTTTGTCTTAATAAAGTTTCGATCTTTCTCTAATTATTTGACAAGGCGAATTAAACACGAGTATAATTTCGAAATTAATAATGATGAATCCTTGTTGGAATGCTAAATAAATGTATTAAAATCGTTCACATTTCTTTGGGAATTGAATGTAAAAGTCCTTATGTAATTTTCGGCAACTAATTATAAATTTCTAGGCAAACTACATGAAATCTGTTTTTAACTAGGATTACTTAATTAACATTCTATTCAACGTGAGCTCGTTTAGTCTGATAAAAGCCCGATATCACCTTCCTATTTACTTACATAAGTTTATGTGTGCGCAAGCTATTAGATACTGAACTGTATATGAAAAATAATGTTAAATTTAACAACTAATTATACTTTACAATGTTTACCCTTGCGAACAGAAAGAACATTACAAAAAATAAGAAAATGTTTTCCCTTGTAAAAGAAACCGTTAAATAAAGATAATAAATTCATATTTTTAAATTAAATCTCGATCTGAGCGTAGTGAAGGTAGTTAAAAAGTAAGGAGTCCAGGATCGTCTCCTGCTGGCTCGGTGGCTGGTCGCGTCTCTGGGGCCCGCTTCCAGCCCGGCGCCACTTCTGAAAGCTATCCGAACAAAATTGCACTTGTGTAGTTGATACATTTAAACTGTACTTTAACGTAGTGGTTATGACTTGTGTTCATAATGTATAACATCGCACTGCAGTGTCGCAGGTTCATAGATCGATGCCGATGGAACGAAAAACGGGCCGCCATGCCCCCGAGCTAATGAAGTGACAAAATCTTCCAAGTTGTCTTAGAAAATTGTCTGCCCCGCGCGGTTATACGTTGTTAGAACTTATTAACTTTCTTTTCATGTTCGGATAGGTTTCTGCGGTCCGCTTTTGGGTCTAAGCTTTCTTATATAAAAGCCTGTCTCGGCCTATGAATATACTCTAGCTTCTTTTGAATGAAAAATCGATTTCTATCAACATTACAGATTCTCATTCTATTCGTAAGGGAGAAAGTCAAGTGGGTGTATTACAGAAATATTTTCAATCCAGACAAGTTGTATTAGATAGGTCTAAGATCAATCACACAGAGCACTTACATATATAGAGAGGCCCTTTAGTTTTATTACCGACTTCAAAAAGGTGGAGGTTATCAACTCGACTGTATTTTTGTTTATCTTTGTAACCACAAAATATTTACCAGGTGTAGGTACCGTTTTTGTTGATTCTTTTTCTTTTGTTTGAAAGTTGGTGCTTCTTATTTGGTTCCGTATCGTATAAATTTGGTGAAGATCTGTTAAAAACCTTGGGAGATATACAACATAACTCTTCGCTATACAACGGCAAATCTCTCGGGATTGCTGCAATCGCATGTCTGTTTATTGTTTACGCCATTTTATAACATAACATGACGCCGGTACCCTCTAAAGGGGTATGCAGATGTGTACAGTGCACCCTGGTACACTCTCATTTCACTGGGTATGGAATAACTTTGTGCATTATAGGGCCTACCTTACTATAGAACTTGCTCAGTATGTACCAAAACAATTTTTTTTTTGAGTATAATGTTTACAACTGACTTCCAAAAAAAAACACCAACCAGTAACACTGACTTCCAAAATTAAAACTATTTTGCACTTGGTAGTGTTTTTTTTTGGAAGTCGGTTTTATTTTTTTGTAATAAGTTTTTTTTTTGTCTTCTGTTACCCATTATGACCTTACTAGGATGTGGATGTTAGATTCAATAGGCAGACGGTCCATGTGAAATACTGGTAGGTCTTTAGCTGCATCGGCTTGCAGAATCAGAAGGTGATGAGTGTGATGATGATCAAAATTTTTTTTTTTTTTTTTTTTTAAGTGTTTATCTTTATGTAGAGAATTATATATGTGCCATCGCAACCAATTATAACACCTACGTACCCACTTACAAGTTTACATGAAAACATTTAATTAAAAATTTGACGCTGAAATCGTAAATTCATAATTATCGTTTTAATTAATTTGTATTCTGAAAGCGAATAATCAAGAGCAGTCCCGCTGTTCCAATTATAACAATAATCACGTACGGAACCCAGTCACGCCAGAGTTCTGTGACGAACCGTTATCAAAATTTCAGACATAATTATTGACATTGGTTTCTCTATAATAATAATTGTCTATTCATGTTCTAATGACATGCTATGCGCAGCTTCGAGTTTATTGGTCTTCGAGGAATGCATAAACTGTTTTGATTATACAGTAAGCTATTACTAGTTGAATAGATTTTAAACTACGATTATTACTACTTGATACGGATCTGTGCAATGTATGTTCTAATAAAACTTAGTTATTGATTACATAGCAAACTGTACCTACTTACGATACTTAGATGGAGGACAGCAATGTAAAAAAAAAGACAAAAGATAAAACCGACTTCAAAAGCAAAACACAAAAAATTGCATAAATAATTTCATTTCGGAAGTAGGTGTTCGGAAAACGATTAAAAAACAACAGTTATTCCGTTGTGAAAACGTTTTTATTTCTCTCATTTTAGTTTTGGTACACCATTACAAAAAAATTTGCAAGTTCTATAGTAAGGTACTTAGGGGGTTGACAAAATACCCATAGTTACTCAATTTACACAATGTTCCATAACTTGAAAACTGCTTTACCGATTTTGATGAAGGTTGCACTGTTCCCTAAGTTGAGAGATACTTAATCCAATTAAGCATGATTACGATCTGATAATTAAATTCAGAGGAATGCGTAGACGTTATGTACATACACTTTTGAAATTTTGCACACATGTTAAGAAGCCCATATAGAGTAACATATATGTGAATATTGTGTAATTGCATGTTTTTTGCAGTCGGTTATAACCTCCTTTTTTAGAAGTCGCTAAAAGTAATAAGGCAATGTTAAAAAAAATAGTTTCGTAGTTACTGATATACAGACAGAACATTATTAACGAAATGACATAACGACATTACTGCTTACTTTTTACATCAGTTTTACCTGTACGAGTATACCTATCGTGACTTCATCATCTTATATATAATACCTTTAAACGAGCAATTATTGTATAAATGTATGTAGGCGTAGTGGTTGAGCGATTGTCTGCTGTGCTGCGTGTCTCAGGTTCGATTCCGGCACGGAACGAATATTTGTTTGACCTACAGATAGTTGTTCCGGCTCTGAGTGTTGTGTATGTGAGTTTATATGTTTATAAACGCACCCACGATACAGTAGAAATTCCTAGTGTGGGGCAAAGACTAATTAAAAAAATCTGTAGGATTGTTGACCAAACCTATTCATAGACCGGACAATAAAGCTGTATGCAAAGCATTGTAAATTTAGTTAACACCAATTAATCTTCATTACAATTTAGTTTGCCATGAACACATTATTATACATTAAAAATAATGCAGGCTTCATTTGCATAATCCTTACTTATAATATTATCAATGTGAAAATTACTATCACGGTTTCAATGCTTATCTAGTGACTTATTGCTGTAGTTTGATGGATAGGCCGCTAAGTAGGATGTTGCGAAATGGAAATTAGCAATTCAGTAGGTGCCTTGAAGTTATTGGTTAAATAAAACCATCTTTACGATGTTATTCAAGGGTTTGAAACGTATTTTAGATAATTTTGTTACTTATGGCTTAGCCTGGATTTCAGGATTAAGTTCGATAAATGACAGAGCCTTAATACCGTCTTTAGCAAATAGTAGCTGTGTTATAACAATACGCCAAAAGCGCTTTAATCAAACTGACGTCTAATCAGCGATAACCTTTGTCATAAGGAGTATTCATCATCATCATCATATCAGCCGAAAGACGTCCACTGCTGCACGTAGGCCTCCCCCTAGCGTCGCCACATTGATCGGTCCCATGCGTCTCACATCCAGCGGATCCCTGCAACCTTCACCAGGTCATTGGCTTACCTGATAGGATGCCTTCCAACGCAACGTCTTCCGGTTCGCGGTCGCCACTCCGTTCTGCCCCATCGACCATCCGTTCTGCGATCAATGTGCCCTGCCCACTGCCACTTAAGTTTGAGAATTTTTCGGGCTATGTCGGTAACCCTGGTTCTCTTGCGGATCTCTACATTTCTGATTCTATCACGCAAAGAAACTCCGAGCATAGCCCTTTACATTGCCCTTTGGGTGACTATGTATGTATGTATAAGATACGCGTGAAAAACATAACCCTGTCCTTGCAGTCGGGTAATAAGGAACTAAATGTACTGAATTTCAAATAAAGTCGACACTAGCCTTTATAAAAAGTGCAGCCATTAACAGCTGAGAGTCTATATCTGCACACTATAAACTATTTCCTCGGCGAATGTCGTCAGTTCTCGCGCACGACCGCAGCTCTAATACAAAAGACAATCGGTGGCGGTATCTATTCCGTGTCAGGAGGAAGTAAAAATACTTGAAATGATTCATTGTTGTCGCCTCTCTTGAATTTAAGCTGAAAAGATTTTTGTGTTGTAACACACCGTCTTTATTGTTATGAGAAACAGTTGACTTTTCATTTAACAAAAACTTATTAGACTTAAGGTTCTGAGATGATTTGGCTTCCACAATACTGAGCCTCGATATTATGGAATATTACGTCCCACGATCCTTGGATTGCGTAATCCAAGGATGGTGTGAATTCATAATAAATAGGTTCATCTTTTACGAATACTAATTATACTAAATCAACTTCTGCGGCAATACAACGGAATTATGTAGATAGAAAGTCAACACAACCACCTTTTTACGCTCTGGTGGTGTTAAAGCCGAATATTGGATTTTGTATTACGTGTTGATGTCCCCTTAAATTTACCATAAGAATGATCTAAGTAAGTTCTAGCCGGTCTTGTAAACAAATAGAAAAATATCGGTATAAAATATTAGACAGATAACTTCACGTAAGCGACTCCGAAAGATAGTCATGAATAAACAATTTTTGAAGTGTGAACGATACTGTACGTGCTCGTATTTTATAGTTAAGGTACGTATCATCGATCACTGCTAAATTAATTCAGACCCTCTCTACGTGAAACTTAGGGCCTATCTATGTATCGAAACCAAGCACTCGTTAAAAAGATAAACAGTCTTGCGGTTTTATCCCGAAATGTTAACAAACAACTACTGTGAAAATAGATGAGATTCCAAAACAAGTACTCAAGTTTGGCGTGATTAAAACAAGTTAGATAAAGTATAAAAGCCTTCGAGTTCTATCATGGAATTTAGGAGCAAATTTTAAGAAAAACCGCTTGAACGCTCGACTACTTTTGTTTAATCAACTGTGGGTCGTCTTTCTTCGTCAGTCTAGGACGTCATAGAAGAGTGAGCGAAGCGAGCTCCAAGGTAAAACATCTTGGCAAGTTAAATCTTCATTGAAGAGCGAGCAAAGTAGCGAACACGAAGCAAACTCGGACATTGGATCATTCAATACTTAGATAGGTCAAGTTTTCATTATGAATTTACGAAAAGAACATCTCACGAAGGTTACTTCATAATATAAAACTTCATATTTATTTCAGCGAGAAGGTTCACCAGCATTTTGAAAGACCATAATTGTTTTGGATTTGTTGATTATAACACATTTATAAAATTTACCAGTGCATGTACAATGCGGATTAACGCTGCGTCAATTACACAAGAGCCGGCGGCAATACGAAATGTGAAAAATTATTGGTTAATGGGGCGCAATCACGGAGTATGAATTTGTTTCACTTCGCGATGGTAATTCACGAACACATTACTGTGGAACTAGCAGTCAACACCAGAGATTGTTATTGTTTGTAATTTAATTAGATTTTTTGTTCTAATAAACTTATATTTATCAAAACGTAACTTATTTTCTTGTTCGTAATTTTTTGAGCGTAAATTATCAGTAGTCGGATTTTAGTTTTGAACTCATTTTAGGTACTTAAAATACGGGAGAAGAGAGAGTTAACGGTACTAAAATATACCCCATAGCAGTTTTATTCAGTGACAGTACTAAAGGAAAAATGAAACAGTTTCGAACATAATGAAATCTAGACTGGACTATCGTTGCGTTTGGATTGAAAGTTATCTTCTAGGTTCTGGACTGGAGAGGGCTAGGCATCAATGTCAATGGCAAGTGCCTACGTCACTCACCTTTGCTACTTTACCGAAAATATGCACGGGTCCTGTGGCATAGGTCAAGGCAGCCAAGCCGGGCAAAAAGGGAATGTAACAATTTGTAGATAGGATACTAAATAATCTATAGTGCGCCTAATACGCGTACCTAGTAGGTTCCTACATTATGATTTTATGAGAATCAGTTCCCCAATAAAGATATATGTGTGTTTTGAGGACATAAATGGAAACAAACCTGATTTAGAACTATTTACGTGTCCGTAGTTCTGTTGCATGTATGAATGTCATAACGAACAGGCATATCACTGTAATGTTGTCGGAAACTGACTGTAATTGCCTTCGCTTTTGTATGTGGTCTCATTTAGTTAACGTCACAGCAACTGCTTAATTAATGGTTATTGTGATATGGATATGATAGTTTTGATAGCAGAAAATAATAGTTTCAATAGTAAAATCTAACAGCTTGTAGCTTTTCAATGTACCTGAATTTAAACCCAGCGAACCAATGTGAGCGTCGTAGTGGCATTAAAATCTTTCTTCTCTTTATTTGGCTTGAGTACGCTTATAAGTGCGATTGCTGATGATTACCTATTTTCGTCAGTTGGATGATAGTAATCAACGGGTGAATGAATGAATAAATCTATGGACCCTACATTATACGACGCAATAATAATAAAATTGAAATCTAATTACATTAATCTGGATAAGGCCTGTTTGTTTTCGATACCTTCAGAAAATTTAGTGTCGACCATAAACTAGAGTAGTTAATGAATGAATAAGATATAGTTTTATTATTCTAGGGCAGACCGTAACTCCTTAGCGATAACGAGACCTCTGTCTCATCGCTATGTTATTTACGCACTTGATTGATAGTGATGAATATTCAGACGCGGCGGTGCGTCGACAAATCCCGCTGTTTTGTCTGAAGTGCCCTGTTTTACTCACACCTTCTAGGATTGCCACATAAATCCTTGTCGAAAATGGATACTTTGCTTCGCATCATTGCCAAGTATTACGCTGGCCGGATTAATCATTAATCTCCCGCCTTAGTGATCCCGGCCCGGACAGATGGCGCTGCTGTTTAATTGTATTTTGGAATTGGCAATATACGAAGTCAACCACTTTTTATTTCTATTTATTAGCGTCGTTTATTATACTGATTTGTTATTCTTTTATTTAGATGTTAATCTGGGAATTGAAGAAAAACAAATGGGCACTCATGATTGCTTTTCATTTGGCATGTCAGGTGTTCGGAGTTCGGACACAGGCCGAGTGTCGGTTGTGTGACGAGTAAAGCTGTCGGTACACAATGATGCAACTTGTAAAATGTCTATCGATGAACTATATTGATGGGACTCTTGTTTGAGTCGTGCGATGGACGTAATTCGAGCACCATTGCGCGCCATTATGTGGATACACGGTAACGTAATTCAGCGTATAATACAATGCAAATTATTCGCTTGCTCGGTGATAAGGGCGGTACATTTAATGTTTGCACCAAACTTGCGCTGACCATCAGCTGGTTGTTGTGGGTTCACAATGGCGAACGTAACTTAAGTAATCCTCATTTTGTTTTAGCCTTATTCGTACCTATACGTAGGATACTCGACTGAATGAAACAGGATATACGCTTATCTTTGTAGTGGCCTAGATAAATTGGAATTTAAGTAAGGAACGAAAATAGGAAGTTAGCTTAAAATTGTCCATTGGTTATCAAAATGTAGGTATTATTTTAAAGTTAAAGTTTAAGTGTTCATCTGTGCGGGTGAAGTTGAAATACTACTAAAATTAAACCTAGGTACCTACAGTCGATTATGGCACATAGGTACAGTCACAAGTCACTGTCACCTCGCACTATATCCTCGGCGTTTAGTTCACCGTCAGGCCGAGCTCATAAATCCCCCCTAGAAAGACTAGAGAACGTTGGCAAGGACTCCACTTGGAATCCTACCAAATTTAAATATCCTTTCCCAAATCATAAAGATCACATTACGTATGACAAAGAGTACTGCATCGTCTACTTTACTTTAGACTAACGACTCATTATACAAAAAAGCATCAAGGAAATTATAAACAACATTTGCATAACGGAATATAGGAAGCAAGCTCACCCTTGAAAACATCGTTGCATGTATATTGTATGTGTTCACAGTAAGTTACCGCTCCGAGTTTCGAAAATATTCTCAGTAAGTAAGTTGAATGGTCATTCAGCGCAGACAATACCATGTCTTGGGACCCCAAACTCGGTTTAGAAGTACACTACTTTCCACCCATATCTGAAGCAATTTAACGCCACAAGCTATCACGTTGCCGTGATATATTGTTATATGTTACGCCACAGACGAATAAAAATGTCCCAAATTGTTGGCCAAGTTGGAAGAAATTACGATAACTCTCGTCTTGAAAACAATAAAATTAGAAGTCGTGCTTGTAACTCCAATGAATGATAGGCACCTAGCGAGTTTCATTACAATCCCTTGTATTTTCATTAATTTTATGAAGAAACGCTGTTGGTGTTTGCCTTTGTGAATTTTGTTTTGTCATAATAAAGTTTGGATCTTTCTCTAGTTATTTGAAAAGACAAATTAAACACGAGTATACTTTTGAATTTAATAATGATGAATCATTGTTTGAATGCTAAATAGATGTACTAAAATCGTTCACGTTTCTTTCGAAATTGAATGTAAATGTCCTTATGTAATTTGCGTCGATTACTTTAAGATAGGTTTTTAGAAGAGGAGTTCGTGGCTAAATAATAACAGCCGCACTGGTCGATCATCAAGGTTAAGCAACGCTTGACGAGGTCGGTCCGTGGATGGGTGACCATTTCAACATAACGAGTTTCCTCCGTGACGCTTGGTCCCCCGGCTGTCATTTGAAGATCTTTGACATTCGTTACGGGTAGTCAGAAGCTTGAGATCTGACACCCAGTTACTGGGTTGTGGAGGTCAGATAAGCAGTCGCTCCATGTAAAACTCTCATACTTAGCTGAATCCGGTAAGACTGGAAGCCGACCCCAATATAGTTGGGAAAAGGCTAGGCAGATTTACTTTATGATAGGTTTCTAGATAAACTACATGCAATCTGTTTTTAACTAGGATTACATAATTAACATTCTATTCAAAGTGAGCTCGTTTAGTCTGATTAAAAGCCCGATATTACCTTCCTATTTACTTACATAATATTATGTGTGCGCAAGTTATCAGATACTGAACTGTATACGAAAAATAATGTTGAATTTTACAACTAATTATACTTTACAATGTTTACCCTTGCGAACAGAAAGAACATTACAGAAAATAAGAAAATGTTATTCCTTGTAAAAGAAAACAGTTAATAAGGATTATAAACTCATATTTTTAAATTAAATCTCGATCTTGGCGTAGTGAAGGTAGTCAAAAAGTTTTATCTTGAAAAGTAAAGAGTCCAGGATCGTCTTCTGCTGGCTCAATGGCTGGTCGCGTCTCTGGGGCCCGCTTCCAGCCCGGCGCCACTTCTGAAAGCTATCCGAACAAAATTGCACTTGTGTAGTTGATACATTTAAACTGTACTTTAACGTAGTGGTTATGACTTTTGTTCATAATGTATAACATCGCACCGCAGTGTCGCAGGTTCATAGATCGATGCCGATGGAACGGAAAACGGGCCGCCATGCCCCCGAGCTAATGACGTGACAAAATCTTCCAAGTTGTCTTAGAAAATTGTCTGCCCCGCGCGGTTATACGTTGTTAGAACTTATCAACTTTCTTTTCATGTTCGGATAGGTTTCTGCGGTCCGCATTTGGGTCTAACCTTTCTTATATAAAAGCCTGTCTCGGCCTATGAATATACTCTAGCTTCTATTGAATGAAAAATCGATTTCTATCAACATTACAGCTTCTCATTCTATTCGTAAGGGAGAAAGTCAAGTCGGCGTATTACACAAATATTTTCAATCCAGATAACTTGTATAAGATAGGTCAAAGATCAATCACACAGAGCATTTACATATATAGAAAGGCCCGTTAGTTTTATTACCGACTTCAAAAAGGTGGAGGTTATCAATTCGACTGTAATTTTTTTTATGCTTGTCTGCTCAAAACTTTTTACTAGGTGAACCGATTATGACGATTATTTTTTATTCGAAAGTTGGTGCATTGGTTCCATTTAAGTTTGGTGAAGTATTGATGAAGAACTTCGAAGATATACAACATAGCTCTTCAATAAACAACGGCAAATCTCTCGGGATTGCTAGAATCGCATGTCTGTTTATTGTTCACACCATTTCATAACATAACATGACGCCGGTACCCTCTACAGGGGTAAGCAGATGTGTACAGTGCCCTCTGGTTCACTCATTTCACTGGTTGTCACATAACTTTTTTATATTCTTTATTGTACACAAAACAAACATATACAAATACAGTAAGACAGCTTCTCTTACAGCAAACCTCAGTGTCATAGAGATTTTTATTGAATGAGTACAACTAACTTTGTGCATTATTGGTCTTACCTTACTATAGAACTTGCCCACAACAAAACATTTGTAGTGTTTTTTTTTGGAAGTTAGTTTTATTTTTTTGTCATAAGTTTTTTTTGTCTTCTGTTACCTATTATAACCTTACTAGGATGTGGGTGTTACATTCAATGGGCAGACAGTCTATGTAAAATACTGCAAAGTCTTCAGCTGCATCCGTTTTCAGAATCAGATGGTGATGATGATCACAATTTTATCGTTAATTTGTTTTAAAAGCTTTACTCTTTATGTAGAGAATTATATGTCGCATCAAGGGCGGCCGATAGGTGCAAACCATCGGGAAGTCAGAATGTATTCCCGTCCTTCCTTCGTGTGTGGGCAGGTCGGTGAGTACAATCGTGAACATAAAATCACACAGATTATTCGATACACTGGGTTTATTCAAAGAGTCACAACTCACAGTTACAATCTTAATATTATGGATTGACAGTGATTCTACGACGTCTTAGCTCTTAGGTGGTCATTACTCAACTGCCATATTCTGCTGTCCCCACCACGTAAGTGATTAGAAAAAGCGTGCACATGCGTAGTTGTTCTTGATTTGCCGCCAGGGGCGTACTTGTGATTTATTTTGACGTCCGTAATATTAACTAAACCCGACATTCATATATGTTCCATCGCAACCAATTATATTACCCACTTACAAGTTTACCTGAAAACGTTTAATTAAAAATTTGACGCTGAAATCGTAAATTCATAATTATCGTTTTAATTAATTTGTATTCTGAAAGCGAATAATCAAGAGCAGTCCCGCTGTTCCAATTATAACAATAATCACGTACGGAACCCAGTCACGCCAGGGTTCTGTGACGAACCGTTATCAAAATTTCAGACAGAACTATTGACATTGGTTTCTCTATAATAATAATTGTCTATTCATGTTCTAATGACATGCTATGCGCAGCTCCGAGTTTACTGTCGTCGAGGTATGCATAATCTGTTTTGATTATACAGTAAGCTATTACTAGTTCAATAGATTTTAAACTACGATTATTACTACTTGGTACGGAACTGTGCAATGTATGTTCTAATTAAACTTAATTATTGATTACGTAGCAAACCGTACCTACTTACGAGCTACTTAGGTGGAGGAAGGCAAAGTAAAAACAAAATTTTTCACAAAAAAAATAAACCGACTTCAAAGGCAGAAAACAAAAAAGTGCATAAATAAGTTTCATTTCGGAAATCTGTGTCTTTTGTACCTCTTGTTTTTTTTTCGTTTTCCGAACACCGACAGCCGAAATGAAAGTTATTTATGCAATTTTTTGTGTTTTGCTTTTGAATTCGGTTAATTTTTTTGTGCAAACGTTTTCGTTTCTCTCTTTTAGTTTTGGTACACCATCACTAAAAAGTGAGACAGTTCTATAGTAAGGTACTCGTACCTAAGGGATTGACAAAATACCAATAGTAACTCAATTTACACAATGTTTCATTACTTGAAAACTGCTGTACCGATTTTGATGAAGGTTGCACTGTTCCCTAAGTTGAGAGATACTTAATCCAATAAAGAATGATGACGATCTGATAATTAGTTTCGGAGAAACTAGTGGACGTTACATACATACACTTATGAAATTTGGCACATATGTTTAGAGGCCCACATAGAGTAACATAAATATGTGAATATTGGGCAATTCCATTTTTTTGCGGTCGCCAATAACCTCTTTTTTTTAGAATTGATTACTTAAAGAACATTATTAACGAAATGAGATAACGACATTACTCATCAATTTCACCTGTATACCTATCGCGACTTGTATACCTATCGTGACTTGATCATAATAATTAAACAACAAACTATCTTAATAATATAACATTAAAATGCGAATGGGCCTCATAAGAAGGCTTAAATTCATCCAAAAGGCAATGGAGCTATGCTCGGCTTTGCCTTGCGTGATCGAATCAGAAATGAAGACAACCGCAAGAAAGCCAAGGTTACTGACATAGCCCGAAGAATTGCCACACTTAAGTAGCAGTTGGCAGGGCACATTGCTCGCAGAAGGAAAAGTTGGAAGGCCTCTCACTAGGTGCACCGATGACCTGGTCAAACGAGAGTCCGGTGGGTGCGAGACGCACAGGACCGATCTGTGTAGCGAAGCTTGGTCGAGGCCTATGACCAGCAGTGGACGTCTTTTGGCTGAAATGATGGTGAAAATGTATAGGCTCGCGCTTGACCACTATCTCACTTGAATGTACTAAATTTCACATAAAGTCGACACTAGCCTTTAGAAACAGTGGAGTTATTAACAGCTGAGAGTCTAATATCTGCACACTATAAACTATTTCCTCGGCGAATGTCGTCAGTTCTCGCACACGACCGCAGCTCTAATACAAAAGACAATCAGTTGCGGTATCTGTTCCGTGTCAGGAGGAAGTAAAACAAAAACTTAAAATGATTCATTGTTGTCGCCTCTCTTTTATTTAAGTGGAAAAGATGTTTGTGTTTTAGCAAACTGTCTTTATTTTTACCCGGCTGCAAGGAAGGGGATATGTTTTCTGCGCGTATCAAGATACGATAATGTATGTATGTAATATTCTTTATGACCTCAATTCTTTCAAACCAATGGTCGGATTTTTATAAGATTTCTAATTAATTTTTATAAATAAGTTGTCTTTAATCTTAAATTTTATCTTTAAAAATAAGTGGTCTTGGCTGCCCAAGTGTTCTGAGATAAGTGCCGTTAAAAAAAAGAAATCTGGTGGATTTTGGGCGCCATATTGTGGGGGTTGCAATTTATTTTTACTTCGAAACCCATCGAGTGGGGTATCAAAATAAAGGGTTTTTAGAGGTGGTTACAAAAATACCATTATACCATTGATATGATTAAAGTAATTAAAATATATATTACTAAAAAGTTGTTAATAAAATCAAAAAACCCGACTGCAAAGATGTAACAAGAAGAAATTCATGATGTGCAGGCGGAGGATATTTATAGTTTTGACCAGGCAGCTCGCGATTATGTATATTATGTATATAGTAATTCATAATAAATAGGTTCATCCTTGGTGCGAATACTAATTATACTAAATCAACTTCTGAGGTGGTACAACGGTATTATTTAGATAGAAAATCAACACAACCACCTTTTTACTCTCTGGTGAAATTTAAATCTTGACGGCAAAAATCTTGAAGTTGTAGCTGAAACTGTATTCTTAGGGATTACTATCGACTCAAAACTGCAGTGGGGCGCGCACATTAGAACTCTTTCGGGTAGGTTAAGTTCAGCTGCATATGCAGTAAGGAAAATAAGGCAGTTAACCGATGTAGCCACAGCTAGGCTGGTTTACTATGCTTATTTCCACAGTATTATGTCTTATGGCATTCTGCTGTGGGGATCAGCAGCAGACATTGACTCAATTTTCATATTACAAAAGAGGGCAATCCGCGCGATCTATAAAATGGGTCCTCGCGAGACCCTCAGAGAATAATTTAAAGAGATCGATATACTGACTGTACCTTCACTTTATATTTTAGAATGTATTTTGTATGTCCGCAAAAATCGAGGGCTTTTCAAAACTAGAAGCGACTTCCATAATTTAAATACACGCAGTAAACACGAAATTGTATTACCCAAATTCAGATTAACGAAAACTAGCAAGTCTTTTCTTATAAACAGTATACGCTTTTATAACAAGTTGCCAAAGTCAGTTATAGACCGAAGGAAAGTTCAAAAATCACATCAAACGTGTCCTTATTAAAAAAGCATATTATAAAATCAAGGACTACGTTGAAGATAAAAATATTTGGTTTTAGCTCCTTCTGCACATGCGGCTTCCCTGGTAACTCATAAACGGCACAAATATGTGGATGTCTCTAACTATTCTCAATCTAATTTTTCTTCATTTAATAAGACTTTTACAGTGGTTTTCAATTATCTATATAGCCCTTTGCTAAGAATAGTTACAGCACTGATAACAACATTTGTGCCACATGTTAAATTTAGTCTTGTTATACTTTGTATAGATTATTTTACCGATTGGTTTGTAAATATGTGAACATTGTAGGCCTTCTAGATTTCTAGATTGTTAACATTTTATCTCGTTTTACTTTTTTTAATCTTTTGTTTATTTATTATATAATCATTTCTTGTTTTAGTTTCTTACGACTTATTATCGGGCCTGCGTTGTCCCCCCATCTAAGTACTGCTGTAACATGGAAATATTGTAAAATCAAACAATTTTTTAAAAGAGTAACCATGGAGTTTCTTGCCGGTTCTTCTCCATAGGAATCGACCTACCCGAACCGTGCACATTGTCGACGTTTTATAAGTGCCCATGTAGGCCTATGTGAAATAAAAATTATTGATTTTGATTTTGATGGTGTTAAAGCCGAATATTGGATTTTGTATTACGTGTTAATGTCCTCTTTGAAAAAGTTAAATTTACCTTAAGAATGATCAAAGTAAGTTCTAGCCGGTCTTGCAAACAAAAAGAAAAAATATCGGTATAAAATAGAAGACAGATAACTTCAGGTAAGCGACTCCGAAAGATAGGCGTGAATAAACAATTTATGAAGTGTGAACGATACTGTACGTGCTCGTATTTTATAGTTTAGGAACGTATCATCGATCACTGTTAATTTAATTCAAACCCTCTCTACGTGAAACTTAGGGCTTATTTCGAGAAAACAAAAAATATATGAGCTACGTATACCTGTATAGAAACCGAGCACTCGTTAAAAAGATAAACAGTCTTGCGGTTTTATCCCGAAATGTTCACAAACAACTACTGTGAAAATAGATAAGATTCCAAAACAATTACTCAAGTTTGGCGTGATTAAAACAATTTAGGTAAAGTATAAAAGCCTTCGAGTTCTATCATGGCATTTAGGAGCAAATTTTAAGAAAAACCGCTTGAACGCTCGACTACTTTTGTTTAATCAACTGTGGGTCGTCTTTCTTCGTTAACTTATTGTTATGACTAGTTTTCTATTAATTGTTTTGAGTTTAATTATAAGCACAATATTACTAACTTTGTTAAGTAAATTAAAATACAGGGTTGTCATAATAGTATCGGTACTATGAATGTTCGTATTGGATTAACCTTATGAATGGATGCAAGAATCAAATGATAGTTATAATTTCATCAACTATCCAAATAATAAACAAATCTTAGCGAAATAGATTTCAGATAATCACTACATTGATAAGCACATAGAGACAGCAAACAATTTTAGTTGTACAAATATCGTGGCTCATACGAATAATAGGCTCAAATGCTATTTTAAACCATTTCGTCCGTCATTCAATTCGTATGTTATGTGTTATGAACAGGGTGTGTAAAAATGCAAGAGTACATGATGCTAGCTACTAAATTGAAGAGTCTCATTTATGTTGGTTACGATTCGATACGCTTTAAGAGCGAGCGATCCGTGTTTAAAACTATGGAGTTTCTTGACTAGGACGGTCTAGGACGTCATAAAAGAGTGAGCGAAGTAGTGAAGCAAACTCGGACATTGGATCATTCAATACGTAGATAGGTCAAGTTTTCATTATGAATTTACGAAAAGAACATCTCACGAAGGTTACTTTAAAATATAAAACTTCATATTCATTTCAGCGAGAAGATTCATCAGCATTTTTGTGAGTCCATAATTGTTTTGGATTTGTTGAATATAACACATTTATAAAATTTACCAGTGCATGTACAATGCGGATTAATGCTGCGTCAATTACACAAGAGCCGGCGGCAATACGAAATGTGAAAAATTATTGGTTAATGGGGCGCAATCACGGAGTATGAGTTTGTTTCACTTCGCGATGGTAATCACGAACTCATTACTGTGTAACTAGCAGTCAACACCAGGGATTGTTTTTGTTTGTAATTTAATTAGATTTTTTGTTCTAATAAACTTATATTTATCGAGACGTAACTTATTTTCTTGTTCGTTAATTTTTGAACGTGATTTTTCAGTGGTCAAGTTTTAGTTTTGAACTAATTTTAGGTACTTAAAACGCAAAAAGAGAGTTAACGGTACTGAAATATACCCCATAGCAGTTTTATCCAGTGACAGTACTAAAGGAAAAATGAAACAGTTTCGAACATAATGAAATCTAGACTGGACTATCGTTGCGTTTGGATCGAAAGTTATCTCCTAGGTCCTGGACTGAAGAGGGCTAGTCATCAATGTCTATGGCAAGTGCCTACATCACTCGCTTTTGCTACTTTTACACCGAAAATATGCACAGGTCACGTCAGCCAAGTCGGGGAAAAAAGGTAATGTAACAATTCTTAGGTAGGATACTAAATAATCTATAGTGCGTCATATGCGTACCTAGTAGGTCCCTACATTATGATTTTATGAGAATCAGTTCCCCAATAAGGATATATGTGTGTTTTGAGGACATAAATGGAAACAAAGCTGATTTAGAACTATTTACGTGTCCGTAGTTCTGTTTAATGTCCACGTCACGACGTTATCAAAACGACTATGCATAGAATGTCATAACGAACGGGCTGTAATGTTGTCGGAAACTGACTGTAATTGCCTTCGTTTCTGTATGTGATCTCATTTAGTTAAGGTCAAAGCAAATGTTTAATTAATGGTTATTGTGATATGATATGATAGTTTTTAAAGTGGAAAATAATAGTTTCACTAGTAAAATCTAACAGCATGTAGCTTTTCAATGTACCTGAATTTAATAACAACGAACCAATTCGAGCGTCGTAGTGGCATTAAAATCTTTCTTCTATTTGTTTGGCATAAGTACGCTTATAATTGCGATTGCTGATGATTTACTATTTTCGTCAGTTGGATGATAGCAATTAACGGGTGAATGAATGAATAAATTTATGGACCCCTATTTTATACGACGCAATAATAATAAAATTGAAACCTAATTACATTAATCTGGATAAGGCCTGTTTGTTTTCGATACCTTCAGAAAATTTAGTGTCGACCATAAACTAGAGTAGTTAATGAATGAATAAGATATAATTTTATTATTCTAGGGTAGACCGTAACTCCTTAGCGATAACGAGACCTCTGTCTCATCGCTATGTTATTTACGCACTTGATTGATAGTGATGAATATTCAGACCCGGCGGTGCGTCGACAAATCCCGCTGTTTTGTCTGTAGTGCCCTGTTTTACTCACACCTTCTGGGATTGCCACATAAATCCTTGTCGAAAATGGATACTTTGCTTCGTATCATTGCCCTTGTAGTCATAAATAATACCCTGTAACAGTATTACGCTGGCCGGATTAATCATTAATCTCCCGCCTTAGTGATCCCGGCCCGGACAGATGGCGCTGCTGTTTAATTGTATTTTGGAATTGGCAATATACGAAGTCAACCACTTTTTACTCCGATTTATTAGCGTCGTTTATTATACTGATTTGTTACTCTTTTATTAAGATGTTAATCTGGGAATTGAAGAAAAACAAATGGGCAATCATGATTGCTTTCCATTTGGCATGTCAGGTGTTCGGAGTTCGGACACAGGCCGAGTGTCGGTTGTGTGACGTGTAAAGCTGTCGGTACACAATGATGCAACTTGTACTACATTGATGGGACTCTTGTTTGAGTCGAGCGATGGACGCAGCACCATTGCGCTCCATCGTGCACCATTGCGCGCCATTATGTGGAGGCAGCGTAACGTAATTCAGCGTATAATACAATGCAAATTGTTCGCTTGCACGTAATAAGGGCGGTACATTTAAAGTTTGCATCAAACTTGCGCTTACCATCAGCTGGTTGTTGTGGGTTCACAATGGCGAACGTAACTTAAGTAATCCTCATTTTGTTTTAACCTTATTCGTACCTATACGAAGGATACTCGACTGAATGAAACAGGAGAAACGCTTATCTATGTAGTGGCCTAGATAAATTGGAATTTAAGTAAGGAACGAAAATAGGAAGTTAGCTTAAAATTGTCCATTGGTTATCAAAATGTAGGTATTATTTTAAAGTTAAAGTTTAAGTGTTCATCTGTGCGGGTGAAGTTGAAATACTACTAAAATTAAACCTAGGTACCTACAGTCGATTATGGCACATAGGTACAGTCACAAGTCACTGTCACCTCGCACTATATCCTCGGCGTGTAGTTCACCGTCAGGCCGAGCTCATAAATCCCCCCTAGAAAGACTAGAGAACGTTGGCAAGGACTCCACTTGGAATCCTACCAAATTTAAATATCCTTTCCCAAATCATAAAGATCACATTACGTATGACAAAGAGTACTGCATCGTCTACTTTACTTTAGACTAACGACTCATTATACAAAAAAGCATCAAGGAAATTATAAACAACTTGTTAGTAAACAACATTTGCATAACGGAATATAGGAAGCAAGCTCACCCTTGACAACATCGTTGCATGTATATTGTATGTGTTCACAGTTAGTTACCGCTCCGAGTTTCGAAAATATTCTCAGTAAGTAAGTTGAATGGTCATTCAGCGCAGACAATACCGTGTCTTTGGACCCCAAACTCGGTTTAGAAGTACACTCCAGATGCAAAATACGGCAACAAGAGATTGGAGGCAGCCTTTGCGGTTTAAGGCGTTTTCTCATAACGTTTTATGTCGACAATTTACCGAGCTTTAGCCGGAAGGATCTGCACAACAATTTGTTTGAACTCCCGCTTTCTGGGCATCGTAAATAAGACCCAACATAGAACAACGCAAAACTATCTAACGCGTACATTCGGTGCAGCATTGCTGTAATAAAATATTTTATTAGAATTTTATATTCAGTTGGTATTACAGTGCCTAGTAAAGCAACTTTCTCATTAGGTAGTATTTTTGTGTTCCACGAACGTGTCGGGTGAATACAAAAAGGAATGCCTAGTTTTATACCTATCATAAAATATCTCATCGATAGTGTTGGTGTATTTTATTTTTGCGTGGTTTCACCTGATTTGTTGCTTAACTCAATTACTCGTCTAGACAAAGCGGTTGTTTACCTATTTGTGATAAGAAGGTGTAAGCAACAATGTGAGGGTTAATGAGTTTTCTTGGTAATAGAGGATAACATGTGTTCCGTGTTGTTGCCGCCCGACTCATCGGCCGCCCCAAATGCACCGTGGGGAGCGGCTCGACGGCCCGGGCTGTGAGCTTCGGGCGTATATTTCTATCTTGCGAAGTCAATCCAATTTGCGGTGACAGCTGAGTGGCCGCTACACCGCCGGCTTGATTTGTTCAACGTGTTTCTCCCCGAGCGAACCAAGAGAGCCAATATTGCCCACTTTCCACCCATATCTGAAGCAATTTAACGCCACAAGTTATCACGTTGCCGTGATATGTTGCTATATGTTACGCCACAGACGAATAAATGTCCGAAATTGTTGGCCAAGTTGGAAGAAATTACGATAACTCTCGTCTTGAAAACAATAAAATTAGAAGTCGTGCTTGTAACTCCAATGAATGATAGGTACCTAGCGAGTTTCATTACAATCCCTTGTATTTTCATTAACTTTATGAAGAAACGCTGTTGGTGTTTGCCTTTGTGAATTTTGTTTTGTCTTAATAAAGTTTGGATCTTTCTTTAGTTCTTTGAAAAGACAAATTGAACACGAGTTTAATTTTGAATTTAATAATGATGAATATGAATTTGAATGCTAAATAGATGTACCTGAGCATTCAAATGTTTGCCACAGGATATAATGCACATTATTAGAAGTCTGAAACGCACAAATAGTGTAGGTTATGATGGACTAGCAACCAAGGTCATTTAATATGTAGCTACAAATATATCTACTCACCTTAGCTTTATCTTTAATTTATGCATCGTAGCAGGAGTCTACCCTGATAGATTAAAAACTTCGATCATAAAACCGATCTTCAAGAGAGATGATAGAGAATATCTAGAAAACTATCGACCCATTGCGCTGGTTTCAGTTATATCAAAAGTATTTGAGAAACAGATTCATAAAGAACTTAATAACTACTTAGAAAAAAACAATATTTTAGTAAAAGAACAAAAAGGCTTCGGACCTAATAAAACCATAAACATGGCCATATATGATTTTTTAAACATTCTTATGGAAAGTATTGACAAAAGAACACCCGTGTGCTCTCTCTTTATGGATATGACGCAGGCTTTTGATTACGTTGACTATGATATACTAGTTGGTAAACTTAATTCCTATGAAATAAGGGGTAATGTTCTCTTGCTGATTGAATCTTACCTCAAAGGCCGAAATCAATATACTGAAGTGACTAAAGTGAATGTTCTTACTAAACAAGAAGAAACCTTTATGTCACATAAACGCAAACTTAACTACGGTGTACCGCAAGGAAGCGTTCCGGGTCCACCCCTATTTATATTATACATTAATGACCTACCAAATGCCACTGATAACCCCATAGCTCTCTTTGCGGATTTTAGCACTGTTACTGTCAAATGTAAAGATAGAAATACTTATGAGCATGATTTAAATAGCACCTTGAGCTCAGTTATGAATTGGTTGAATGTTAATAATTTAAAAGCCAACCTTGAAAAAACCAAATTAATGAACTTAAGACAGCGTATACCAACACTTAACAATCTAAACGTAAATTTTAACAATCAACCTATTGAAGAAAAAGACACTACAAAATTTCTCGGATTGTATATTGATAATAAAATGACTTGGAAACCACATATTGAACAATTGTGCAAGCGAGTGAGTCGATCAGCTTTTGCCCTACATGAACTTGCATATAAAGTAAAGTCTGGAACACTCATAATTGCATATCATGGGCTTGTTGCGTCTGTCCTCAGATATGGTATAATTTTTTGGGGCAACTCCACCAACAAAGATGTTGTTTTTTAGGCACAGAAACGGTGCGTTAGGGCTATGTTCGGTTTGCAATCTATTGAGAGTTGTGTGCCTTTCTTTAAAGAGTACAGTATCTTACCATTACCCTCACTGTTTATATTTAAAGTAACTGTCTTTGTGAATCAGAATCCAGAACTTTTTGTGTTAGCATCTAAAGCGTACAATCGTACTCAACGAGATGAAAGTTGTCTCTATGTTCGTAGAACTAATACTGCCTTAATGTATAAGAGTATTTTTCATATGGCACCAGTCCTTTATAATAAGTTGCCGAAGGAGCTAAAAAAATTTCCTCTTGATTTGTTTAAGCAAAAATTAAAAATTCTCCTATGTCAAAAATGTTATTATACTGTCTCAGATTTTTTAACAGATACATTATGGCATTATGTATTGTCTAGACATTTTTTGATTTTATCTAATAAATTTTTATCATTCGAATTTGACTTCATGACATTCTACAATAATTATACTATAATATTAATGCTTTTCTGACTGTAGAATTTATTATGACATAGAGTTTTATTTGTTATTACTTTTTCATTAGCTGTTGACATTTTTAATTTAATGATATTGGCTGAAATGAATTATTGACTTGAATTATTGATTATTAATCATCATATTTGCACGCCACAATACGTGGCAAACATGTCTGAACCTGTGTTTTTATCTTTAAGTTATCTTGCATGCACGTTATTGTATTCTTGTATGTGTACACATGTTTGCGCAAATAAATAAATATGAATATATGAATATGAATACCTACTAAAATCATTCACATTTCTTTGAGAATTGAATGTAAAAGTCCTTATGTAATTTTCGGCAACTAATTATAAGTTTCTAGGTAAACTACAAGAAATCTGTTTATAACTAGGATTACCCAATTAGCATTCTTTTCAACGTAAGTTCGTTTAGTCTGATAAAAGCCCGATATCATCTTCCTTTTTACTTACATAATATTATGTGTGCGCAAGCTATTAGATACTGAACTGTATATAATAAATAATGTGGGATTTTACAACTAATTATACTTAACAATGTTTACCCTTGCGAACAGAAAGAACATTACAAAAAATAAGAATATGTTTTTCCTTGTAAAAGAAACCGGTAAATAAAGATAATAAACTCATATTTTTAAATTAAGAGGAAACGGGGGTGGTCTTTCCTCCATACAAACGCTCTCGTCTGTTTTCTCTCTGGTTTATGAACTTAAAGCAATGATTTTTTACAGTAAAATAAATATCAACTTCTTCTATGTCCCTATGTTTTCCTTTTTGGTGATATATTATCCGTATAAGAACTAGAACCCTCTCAAAATGCTCAAAATTGTCTGTATTGAGTCGCTGTCTTCAGAGCCCTAGTGTATAAATTTGACAACTATTAATGAAAAAAGGAAAACATAGGGACATAGTAAAAATCCTTCTTATTCAGTTTATGAAATATCTTCTAAATCGGTCCAATATTGGAGGAGAAAACAGACGAGAGCCAAACCTCGAATTATGACTTTTTACTTAAGAAAATTTGTCGAATCTGCAGTTGTCCTTATCGCACGAATTTGTGGGCGGGGTGAGACGCAAGGGGACTGCATAATACTTACACAGACGGAAACGTGATGCGTAGTAGTTGAAAATAATATCGATATACTAGTGTTGAAAACAGTTATCGATAAACACATTTATATTGTTTACATGTGCTGTTCGTGAGAAATACAAATAGAAGTATTAAAAAGTATTGGATACAAAATAAAATAAAGTGCATGTCTATAAAAGTTTATTACAAAAAGTTTTCAATACAAAACAGTAAATTATATATCGGATAGGTATCCGCAATCTCTAGATCGCCTACTAGGTACATCAGCGAAATTAAACTTATTTCAACGTCAGCCGCACGGGTCAATCGATCAGTTAAGCTTTGCTTGCCGTGGTTGGTCCGTGGATGGGTGACCATCTTTACATACCAAGACCCGTCCGTGTCTCGCCAAGCACGTTAAGCCGTTGGTCCCGGCTGTTATTTTCGGCTTTGACAGCCCGAAAGTCTGACCCGTTTTACCAAGGGGTTGCATATTACCCAGTAACTGGTTGTGGAGGTCAGATAGGCAGTCAATCCATCAAAATACTGGTATTTAGCTGCATCCGACTCTAACGTAGATGGGAAAAGGCTAGGCAGATTATGACGACGTGCTTTCTCTTACTGGTTTATTCTTTGGTATCCAACCGTCAATGATTTCTGGTAAAAGGCTAATGCCTTAGGCTTGCCACTAATGTGGTAGAACTTTTCAAATCAAATCAAATCAAATCTATCGAACTTTTCTAATAATGGTTCCATTTTTATGCCATAATGCATCGTCCCTCTTAATATTTTGAAAAATATAAGCTTTTGGGACTACCTAAATAAAATAACAGAAATCTCGACGAGTTATGTGTAGTTGGCCTTGTACTTGGTAGAAGTAATTGTGATTCTGTTTTAATTGTAACATTTTGCCTTTAAACATACATAAATCTATTTCATCATCATCATCGTCATCATATCAGCCACTGCTGGACATAGGCCTCCCCCAAGGGTCACCACATTGATCGGTCCCGTGCGTCTCGCATCCAGCGGATCATCGGAACCTTCACCAAGTCATCGGTCCACCTGGTGGGAGGCCTTCCAATGCAACGTCTTCCGGTTCGCGGTCGCCACTCCAGATCCTTTCTGCCCCATTGGCCATCCGTTCTGCGAGCAATGTGCCCTCTCCACTTAAATGTGACAATTCTTCAATTTTGTGGCTTTCCGGTCCAGAACCCTGAAGACATCCTCCAGTGCAGCGGTGAACAGTTTTGGAGATATTACGTCTCCCTGTCTCACACCTCGCTGCATAAGGACGGGTTCCGAGGTCTGAGCCTGAAGTCGAATTGACATGGTAGCGTTTTTATACAAACATTTCAACACTTCAATGTACCGGTAGTCAATTTGGTACCGTTGGAGAGACTGCAGTACAGCCCAAGTGTCAATCGAATCGAAGGCTTTCTCGTATTCCACAAACGCTAAACAGAGAGGCAGGTTGTACTTTTCGGTCTTCTGTATAACCTGCCGCGTATGTGTGTGGTCTACGGAGACGATTAGTGATGACCCTTGAAAACAGCTCTAAATCCATTTATTTTTAATGAATTCCGTCTTCAGGTGACATACTTGCAATTTCATAAGAACAGTTTACCTCTATTAACGAGTCTTCACCTACCAGACCATCCGGGCTTGCCGCTAAAAAAGGTTTTTTTCATCGATAAACATTCCACACTCTAATACCTGTCTGTAGCCCCGTGTGCTTGATAAATTGATCGATCGCTTCAGATTCCTTTTCCTTGCCATAATTGGTAGCCACGGTTCCTTTAAATTTGTTATATAATAACGTTTCTCATATTTTGCGAACCGATGTTTTTGGTCGCATCTTATATATTCGCCCAAAATTCGATGCCGTAAGCCTCTTTAGTCTTTCAATTTCCCATAAGCTATTATCGCTTTGGCCCCCACTATTTTTCTTTGAACATCCTTAGTTGAGAGCAATCTTTCAAGAAATTTATTTTTCTTTTAATTTATATAAATCCAAAGGCAGGAAGAAGATCCAACTCTAAGCGACCGTAGTTTTAACAGGTTATGTAGTTCTTTTTATTTTGCTCGTTCCGTGTTTGGGATACGTCAGTTTCCTTTTTCGGTAAATCTCTGTGAATTTTTTCGAACGCTGCTTTTGTTCTATATTTTTTTTGTATATTGGGCCGGACTGCAGCCCTGTATTTTTTTTGAATGCGTGCATGAATAGCCCTTTGCTATTTCATGAAGTTACTACTCCATAACATCTGGTCTGATGTGATATGAGCCACTTCCTGCAAAGTTAATTCTTTTTCCGCCAATAAATTTAGCAATTACATTATTAAATTTCACTACAGTATTATTAGTCACGTCCAAAAAAAGATTTTCTGCGTTTGCTGTTAAGAATAACATATATTGTTGGATATCTGTCCAAAACCCACAACAACAAAAGTAACGAGTGACTATGGCGATTACAAGAAATGCGCGAGCCGCGGCCGGGAGCGTTTTGGAGGCACGCACACACTTTCAACTTACTCACACATGGATAAGGCGGCCGGGCGCCACGCGCTCGCAGTTTGCAGAGCGACAGCGATAGTTTTTTCAAATACCTATTTTTCAAAAGTCTCTCCGCCCGTATTTCCTCTTAAATCTCAATCTTGGCGTAGTGAAGGTAGTTAAAAAGTTTTATCTTGAAAAGTAAAGAGTCCAGGATCGTCTCCTGCTGGCTCGGTGGCTGGTCGCGTCTCTGGGGTCCGCTTCCAGCCCGGCGCTACTTCTGAAAGCTATCTGAACAAAATTGCACTTGTGTAGTTGATACATTTAAACTGTACTTTAACGTAGTGGTTATGACTTTTGTTCATAATGTATAACATCGCACCGCAGTGTCGCAGGTTCATAGATCGATGCCGATGGAACGGAAAACGGGCCGCCATGCCCCCGAGCTAATGAAGTGACAAAATCTTCCAAGTTGTCCTAGAAAATTGTCTGCCCCGCCCGGTTATACGTTGTTAGAACTTATTAACTTTCTTTTCATGTTGGGATAGGTTTCTGCGGTCCACTTTTGGGTCTAACCTTTCTTATATAAAAGCGTGTCTCGGCCTATGAATATACTCTAGCTTCTATTGAATGAAAAATCGATTTCAATCATCATTACAGATTCTCATTCTATTCGTAAGGGAGAAAGTCAAGTCGGCGTATTACAGAAATATTTTGAATACAGATAACTTGTATTAGATAGGTCAAAGATCAATCACACAGAGCACTAACATACATATATAGAGAGGCCCTTTAGTTTTATAGACTTCAAAAAAAACTTAATTCAAAAAATCAAAAAACCCGACTGCTTCAAAAGCGAACTAAAAAGTCGTAAACAAGGAAAAAATCATGCTGTGCAGTTGGAGGATACATATTCGCGGGCTGGCTGACCAAAATCTGGTGTATCCTCCGCCTGCACAGCATGATTTTTTCCTTGTTTACGACTTTTTAGTTCGCTTTTGAAGCAGTCGGGTTTTTTGATTTTTTGAATTAAGTTTTTTTATTTATAACTTTTTAGTTAGTTTTTTTCGAATAAGATACATTTAAACATATAAGTGTTATATATTTTTGAAATCGCCTCTTAAAACCCTTTATTTTGATACCTCACATGATGGGATTGGAAGAAAAAAAAAATTTGGGCCCCCTCAATATGGCTCCCAAAATCCGCCATTTTTCTATTATCCAATTTTAATGTAGCCTATGACACTCGCAGGGTTAAGACGCATCGATTGACGTATGAATCATCAAAATCGGCCAACGCGTTTGGTCTCTGGAACGCCACATAGGAACAAACATACATACATACATACATACATACATACATACATACATAGACTGATAAACACATTACCCTCCTTCGGCAGTCGGGTAAAAAGGAGGAGGTTAAAAATTCGACTGTAATTTATTTTTTTATGTTTGTCAGCACTAAAACTATTTACTAGGTGAACCGATAAATTTAATGATTTTTTTTTATATGAAAGTTGGTGAAACTTCTCATGTGGTCCCATTTAAATTTGGTGAATTTCTGAAGAAGAGCTTCGGCCATATACAGCAGAACTCTTCAATAAACAACGGCAAATCTGTCGGGATTACTGCAATCGCATGTATGTTTATTGTTTACGCCATTTTATTACATAACATCAAGCTTTATGCTCTTTTGGGGTACGCAGATATGTACAGTTCACCCTGGTACACTCTCGGTGTTCCTGTTTTCGTTTCTTCTTTTTTTGACACCGCCTGCTCAAATTTTAAGTAATTTTTCATTTGTAGTGTTTTTATTTGGAAGTCAGTTGTATTTTTTTGTAAAAATGTTTTTTGTTTTTATGTGTGTTATGAACAGGTTGTGTAAAAATGCTAGAGTGAGTGATGCTAGCTACTAAATTGAAGAATCCCATTTATGTTTATGATTCGATACGCTTTAAGAGCGAGCGATCCGTGTTTATAGCTTCTTGACTAGGACAGTCTAGGACGTCACAGAAGAGCGAGCGAAGCGAGCTCCAAATTTAACACCTTGGCTAGAAAAGTCTTCATTGAAGAGCGAGCAAAGAAGCGAAGCAAACTTGGACATTAAATCTTGACATTGATTTTCATTTTTGAGTTTTCATTATGAATTTACGAAAAGAACATCTCACGAAGGTTACTTCATAATATAAAACTTCATATTCATTTCGGCGAGAAGATTCATCAGCATTTTTGTGAGTCCATAATTGTTTTGGATTTGTTGAATATAACACATTTATAAAATTTACCAGTGCATGTACAATGCGGATTGATGCTGCGTCAATTACACAAGAGCCGGCGGCAATAGGAAATGTGAAAAATTATTGGTTAATTGGGCGCAATCACGGAGTATGAGTTTGTTTCACTTCGCGATGGTAATTCACGAACACATTACTGTGGAACTAGCAGTCAACGCCAGAGATTGTTATTGTTGGTAATTTAATTAGATTTTTTGTTCTCCTGAACTTATATTTACCAAGAAGTAACTTATTTTCGTGTTCGTAATTTTTTGAGCGTGATTTTTCAGTCGTCAAGTTTTAGTTTTGAACTAATTTTAGGTACTTAAAAAACGGGAAAAGAGAGAGTTAACGATACTGAAATATACCCCATAGCAGTTTTATTCAGTGACAGCACTAAAGGAAAAATGAAACAGTTTCGAACATAATGAAATCTAGACTGGACTTTCGTTGCGTTTGGATTGAAAGTTATCTTCTAGGTTCTGGACTGGAAAGGGCTAGGCATCAATGTCTATGGCAAGTGCCTACATCACTCACCTTTGCTACTTTAAAACCGAAAAAAATGCACGGGTCCTGTACGTTAGGTCACGGCAGCCAAGCCGGGGAAAAAAGGTAATGTTACAATTGTTGATAGGATAATAAATAATCTATATTGCGCCTAACAGACATAAATCTAACTAGGTAACGAAAGTCCTTCCGTCTGTTCGAAAACCAAGCGTGCCACTTTTTCACAAACAATTTAAAAACAAATTTACTTACCAATGAAAGAAAACATTTCCAACGCCTCGGCCAACTTTTTCTACACATTCTTTACAGCGCAATATGGCATAAACAGGCATTTTTCTAGATTTCAGTGGATTTCCGGTGCCGATAATGCTAAATTAAAAATTCAGATTACGATCATTGATTCAAAATCAAAATCAAAATCAATAATTTTTTATTTCACATAGGCCTACATGGGCACTTATAAAACGTCGACAATGTGCACGGTTCGGGTTGGTCGATTCCTATGGAGAAGAACCGGCAAGAAACTCCATGGTTACTCTTTTAAAAAATTGTTTGGTTTTACAATATTTCCATGTTACAGCAGTACTAAGATGGGGGGACAACGCAGGCCCGATAATAAGTCGTAAGAAACTTAAACAAGAAGTGATTATATAATAAATAAACAAAAGATTAAAAAAAAGTAAAACGAGATAAAATGTTAACAATCTAGAAGGCCTACAATGTTCACACATTTACAAACCAATCGGTAAAATTGTTGATTGTAAGTTTATTCCGTTTTTGGCACGCGAAGTACATACAATCGCGTTATCTAGTTAGATTTATATCTGTGGTGCGCCTCATACGCGTACCTCGTAGGTCCCTACATTATGATTTAATGAGAATCAGTTCCCCATGTATGAGGACATAAATGGAAACAACCTGATTTAGAACTATTTGCGTGTCCGTAGTTCTGTTGCCTGTTCACAACATTATCAAAACGACTATGCATTGAATGTTATAACGAACGGGCATATCGCTGTAATGGTGTCGGAAACTGACTGTAATTGCCTTTGTTTCTGTTTGTGGTATCATTTAGTTAACGTCACAGCAACTGTTTAATTAATGGTTATTGTGATATGGATATGATAGTTTTGAAAGTAGAAAATAATAGTTTCAATAGTAAAATCTCACAGCATGTAACCTTTCAATGAACCTAAATTTAATCACAGCGAACCAATTTGAGCGTCGTAGGGGCATTAAAATCTTTATTTTCTTTATTTGGCTTGAGTACGCTTATAAGTGTGATTGCAGATGATTATCTATCTTCTTCAGTTGGATGATAGCAATCAACGGGTGAATGAATGACTAAATTTATGGACACCTATTTTATACGACGCAATAATAATAAAATTGAAATCTTATTACATTAATCTGGATAAGGCCTGTTTGTTTTCGATACCTTCAGAAAATTTAGTGACGACCATAAACTAGAGTAGTTAATGCATGAATAAGATATAGTTTTATTATTCTAGGGCAGACCGTAACTCCTTAGCGATAACGAGACCTCTGTCTCATCGCTATGTTATTTACGCACTTGATTGATAGTGATGAATATTCAGACGCGGCGGTGCGTCGACAAATCCCGCTGTTTTGTCTGAAGTGCCCTGTTTTACTCACACCTTCTGGGATTGCCACATAAATCTTTGCCGAAAATGGATACTTTGCTTCGTATCATTGCCCTTGTAGTCATAAATAATACCCTGTAACAGTATTACGCTGGCCGGATTAATCATTAATCTCCCGCCTTAGTGATCCCGGCCCGGACAGATGGCGCTGCTGTTTAATTGTATTTTGGAATTGGCAATATACGAAGTCAACCAATTTTTATTTCGATTTATTAGCGTCGTTTATTATACTGATTTGTTATCCTTTTATTTAGATGTTAATCTGGGAATTGAAGAAAAAAAAATGGGCAATCATGATTGCTTTTCATTTGGCATGTCAGGTGTTCGGAATTCGGACACAGTGTCGGTTGTGTGTGACGTGTAAAGCTGTCGGTACAATGATGCAACTTGTACAATGTCTATCGATGAACTACATTGATGGGACTCTTGTTTGAGTCGTGCGATGGACGTAATTCGAGCACCATTGCGCTCCATCGTGCACCATTGCGCGCCATTATGTGGCGGCAGCGTAACATAATTCAGCGTATAATGCAATGCAAATTGTTCGCTTGCACGGTGATAAGGGCGGTACATTGAATGTTTGCACCAAACTTGCGCTTACCATCAGCTGGTTGTTGTGGGTTCACAATGGCGAACGTAACTTAAGTAACGCTCATTTCGCTAGAGCCTTATCCGTACCTATACGAAGGATACTCGACTGAATGAAACAGGAGATACGCTTATCTATGTAGTGGCCTAGGTAAATTGGAATTTAAGTAAGGAACGAAAATAGTAAGTTAGCTTAAAATTGTGCATTGGTTATGAAAATGTAGGTATTATTTTAATAGGCAATTAAAGGATAAAATTTATTCCAATTCGAGTTATGTTTAACATTTATGTCAAAACAAATGTCTTTGATAAAGACGTGCGTGTTCATCTGTGTGGGTGAAGTTGAAATACTACTTAAATTAAACCAAGGTACCTACACTCGATTATGGCACATAGCTACAGTCACAAGTCACTGTCACCTCGCACTATATCCTCGGCGTTTAGTTCACCGTCAGGCCGAGCTCATAAATCCCCCCTAGAGAGACTAGAGAACGTTGGCAAGGACCTCACTTGGAATCCTACCAAATTTAAATATCCTTTCCCAAATCATAAAGATCACATTACGTATGACAAAGAGTACTGCATCGTCTACTTTACTTTAGACTAACGACTCATTATACAAAAAAGCATCAAGGAAATTATAATAACAACTTGTTAGTAAACAACATTAACATAACGGAATACAGGAAGCAAGCTCACCCTTGACAAAATCGTTGCATGTATATTTTACGTGTCCACAGTAAGTTACCGCTCCGAGTTTAGAAAATATTCTCAGTAAGTAAGTTGAATGGTCATTCAGTGCAGACAATTCCGTGTCTTGGGACCCCAAACTCGGTTTAGAAGTAAACTCCAGATGCATAATACGGCAACAAGAGATTGGAGGCAGCCTTTGCGGTTTAAGGCGTTTTCTCATAACGTTTTATGTCGACAATTTACCGAGGTTTAGCTGGAGGGATCTGCACAACAATTTGTTTGAACTCCCGCTTTCTGGGCATCGTAAATAAGACCCAACATAGAACAACGCAAAACTATCTAACGCGTACATTCGGTGCAGCATTGCTGTAATAAAATATTTTATTAGAATTTTATATTCAGTTGGTATTACAGTGCCTAGTAAAGCAACTTTCTCATTAGGTAGTATTTTTGTGTTCCACGAACGTGTCGGGTGAATACAAAAAGGAATGCCTAGTTTTATACCTATCATAAAATATCTCATCGAGAGTGTTGGTGTATTTTATTTTTGCATGGTTTTACCTGATTTGTTGCTTAACTCCAATATTCGTCTATACAAAGCGTATGTTTACCTATTTGTGATTAGAACATGTAAGCAACAATGTGAGGTCGTTAATGAGTTTTCTTGGTAATAGAGGATAACATGTGTTCCGTGTTGTCACCGCCCGACTCATCGGCCGTCCCAAATGCACCGTGGGGAGCGGCTCGGCGGCGCGGGCTGTGAGCTTCGGGCGTATATTTCTATCTTGCAAAGTCAATCCATTTGCGGTGACAGCTGAGTGGCCGCTACACCGCCGGCTTGATTTGTTCAACGTGTTTCTCCCCGAGCGAACCAAGAGAGCCAATATTGCCAACTTTCCACCCATATCTGAAGCAATTTAACGCCACAAGTTATCACGTTACCGTGATATGTTGCTATATGTTACGCCACAGACGAATAAACGTCCCAAATTGTTGCCCAAGTTGGCACAAATTACGATAACTCTCGTCTTGAAAACCATAAAATTAGAAGTCGTGCTTGTAACTCCAATGAATGATAGGCACCTAGCGAGTTTCATTACAATCCCTTGTATTTTCATTAACTTTATGAAGAAACGCTGTTGGTGTTTGCCTTTGTGAATTTTGTTTTGTCTTAATAAAGTTTGGATCTTTCTCTAGTTATTTGAAAAGACAAATTAAACACGAGTATAATTTTGAATTTAATAATGATGAATCCTTGTTTGAATGCTAAATAGATGTACTAAAATCGTTCACGTTTCTTTCGGAATTAAATGTAAAAGTCCTTAAGTAATTTGCGTCAATTTCTTTATGATAGGTTTTTGAAAGACGAGCTCGTGGCTAAATAATAACAGCCGCACTCGTTGATCATCAAGGTTAACCAACGCTTGACGAGGTCGGTCCGTGGATGGGTGACCATTTCTACATACCGAGTTTCCTCCGTGACTCTTGATCCCGGCTGTCATTTGAAGATCTTTGACATTCGTTACGGGTAGTCAGAAGCTTGAGATCTGACACCAGTCTTTCCAAGGGGTACCGTGTTACCCAGTAACTGGGTTGTGCAGGTCAGATAGGCAGTCGCTTCATGTAAAACTCTGATACTTAGCTGAATCCGGTAAGACTGGAAGCCGACCCCAATATAGTTAGGAAAAGGCTAGGCAGATTTACTTTATGATAGGTTTCTAGATAAACTACATGCAATCTGTATTTTAACGAAAAGGATGACTTAATTAACATTATATTCAATGTGAGCTCGTTAAGTCTGATAAAAACCCGATATTACCTTCCTATTTACTTACATAATGTTATGTGTACGCCAGTTATAAGATACTGAACTGTATACAAAAAATAATGTTGGATTTTACAACTAATTATACTTTACAATGTTTACCCTTGCGAACAGAAAGAACATTACAAAAAATAAGAAAATGTTTTTCCTTGTAAAAGAAAACAGTAAATAAAGATCTTCATCTCATATTTTTAAATTAAATCACGATCTTGGCGTAGTGAAGGTAGTTAAAAAAGTTTTATCTTGAAAAGTAAAGAGTCCAGGACCGTCTCCTGTTGGCTCGGTGGCTGGTCGCGTCTCTGGGGCCCGCTTCCAGCCCGGTGCTACTTCTGAAAGCTATCTGAACAAAATTGCACTTGTGTAGTTGATACATTTAAACTGTACTTTAAGGCAGTGGTTATGACTTTTGTACATAATGTATAACATCGCACCGCAGTGTCACAGGTTCATAGATCGATGCCGATGGAACGGAAAACGGGCCGCTATGCCCCCGAGCTAATGAAGTGACATAATCTTCAAAGTTGTCTTAGAAAATTGTCTGCCCCGCGCGGTTATACGTTGTTAGAACTTATTAACTTTCTTTTCATGTTCGGATAGGTTTCTGCGGTCCGCTTTTGGGTCTAACCTTTCTTATATAAAAGCCTGTCTCGGCCTATGAATATACTCTAGCTTCTATTGAATCAAAAATCGATTTCTATCAACATTACAGATTCTCATTCTATTAGTAAGGGAGAAAGTCAAGTCGGCGTATTACAGAAATATTTTCAATCCAGATAAGTTGTATTAGATAGGTCTAAGATCAGTCACACAGAGCACTAACATATATAGAGAGGCTTTTTAGTATTATTACCGACTTCAAAAAGGTGGAGGTTATCATTCCGACTGTTTTTTTTTAACCGACTTTCCAAAAAAGAGGAGGTTCTCAATTCGACTGTATTTTTTTTTTTTTTATGTTTGTTACCTCAGAACTTTTTACTGGGTGAACCGATTTCGATGATTCTTTTATTATTTGAAAGGTGGTGCTTGTCATGTGGTCATTTAAATTTCATGAAGATCCGATGAAGAACTTTGGAGATATACATCAGAACTCTTCAATAAATGACGGCAAATCTCTCGGGATAGCTGCAATCGCATGTCTGTTTATTGTTTTTACCATTACATAACATAACATAACATCACACTAGTACGCTCTAAAGCAGTACGCAGGTGTGAACAGTTAACCCTGGTATACTCTCATTCCACCGGTTTTGTTTAAGATTCATGTTATTGTGATAATCAATTCTGGCTTCACTTTGGGCATTATAGGTACCTAACCTATAGAACTGGTCCATTATGTAACACAACTAAAAAGTGAAAAATAAAAAAAAACTTTTTACAAAAAAATACAACCGACTTCCAAATAAAAACACTACAAAGTGAAAAATAAATTCAATTTCGGAAGTCGGTGTCAAAAAACGAAGAAACGAAAACAGGAACACCGACTTCCGAAATTGAATTTATTTTTCACTTTGTAGTGTTTTTATTTGGAAGTCGGTTGTATTTTTTTGTAAAAAGTTTTTTTTTAATTTGAAAGTTAGTACTTCTCATGTGGTTCCATTTAAATTTGTTGAATTTGTGAAGAAGAACTTCGGCGATATACAGCCGAACTTAAAAAACAACCAACAACGACAAATCTCTCGGGATTGCTACAATCGCATGAATGTTTATTGTTCATGCTATTTCATAACATAACATCATGCCGGTACCCTCTGAAGGAGTACGCAGATGTGCACAGTTCACCGTGGTACACTATCGGTGTTTCTGTTTTTAACCCCCGCCGGAAAAAGAGGGGTGTTATAAGTTTCACGTGTGTATCTGTGTATCTGTGTGTCTGTCTGTGGCATCATAGCGCCTAAACGGATGAACCGATTTTGATTTAGTTTTTTTTGTTTGAAAGGTGATTTTGTCGAGAGTGTTCCTAGCTATGTTTGATTAAAATTGGTTCAGCCGTTCAAAAGTTACGCGTTTTACTGTTTGAATCGGGGTGTTTTCGCAAGATAAATGTTTCGGGGGTTTTTAAATTTTGAAATTTTACTTGTTGTTTCTTCTTTTTATGACGACGCTTTCCGAAATTTAAGTTATCGTTCTCTTTGAAGTGTTTTTATTTGGAAGTCAGTTGTATTTGTTTGTAAAAATGTTTTTGTTTTCACTTTTAGTGGTACATAATGGACAAGTTCATAATGGATAAGTAAGGTACCTTATTTAATTTATTATTATTTTTGGGTCGGAAATCCCGCTCTGGGGCTCCGGGTGAAGCGAAAAGGCGTGTCAGACTTTTACTGACCCACATGAAAACCTACCCGTGTTTCTTCAGTTGCATGTGTCAGGGCCGAGGTAACTCTCTTTCAAATGTATCCGCAACCCTGACAGGCATCGGCCCTAGCGGACCCTGTTAGTTTTTGCTGACATCTCTTCGAGGTTCGCGTGGAAAACTACGCGCCGTCGACTCGGGTCTGGTCCTTATCGGAAGACGAGCTACCCATTACTCGCCGTCCGCAAGCCCGCGCCAACGGTGGCTAGGAATCGGCTTGCGACTCCCGACGCCCAGGGCATCTCCTGCGGTGGCTTGGGGCGTCAGGGCGTCTGCGTTGGAGCGTCCACGAGCAGTACTGCTTCGCAGAAGGAGGTGACAGCTTCCTATTCCCTCTCGCGAGAGGTCGCCACCACCGATCGCCTCCACGAGGACACGGCGTTGATCCGCCCAAGTGGGGCAGACCTCCACTGTATGCTCTACCGTGTCCTTCGGGCGATCCACGCAATCACTACCCCACCCGGGCGTATCTTCCCACCATATACTGAACAGGAACCTCCCGAAACGGCCGTGACCGGTGAGGATTTGCGTCAGGCGGAAGGTGAGGACGCCGTGGGGCCTCTCAAGCCACTCCTCAAACAGAGGCTTTATCGCCGCAATTACGGCGTGCCCAGCACTGGGTTGCGACAATCATTCTCTCCATGTCGCTATGAGATCTTGCCCTGGCGTTTCGCCTCCTCGCGCCACTCCAAAATGTGTGCGAGGACGTTTGCCTCCAGATCTCATGGCGGCAATCCCGCAAGGAGGCTCGCAGCCTCACCAGAGACCGTGCGGTTTTCCCGGACCAGCCGGATGGCTATGACCCTTTGGGACGCGTTCAACCGGCGGGCTGGTCGCCGCCTCAGGGAACGCGCACACACCGGTGCCCCATAAAGGGCCATAGACCGCACGAGCTCCCTAAATTGGGCAGGAGCCGGAGGGCAGCCCCAGCCCGCTCCAGTCTGGGAGCCAAACATCGAAAATGCTCCACGAAATTCCACCGGCTGTCGAGGACGAGTCTCATCGTCATCATTGACACGACGTCGATGTGAACCCCCTCCTACTGTTATTTGGGAACTCGGCGGTGATAGTAAGGTTCCTATAAAGATAAAGATAATTTATTTGCCATAAAATGTGTTTACATACCTTATGCATGCAAGATGTTGACTTAATTTGTAGCACATACATGTTTTGCCTATCGAGGCGTACAAATATAAAGTTTACAAAATTATAATACCCACAGTGATGCCAGAATAGATTACCCGAATAACATGTAGGTTAGGTTAAGTTAAAACGGGCTGGTTTCCGCAACTCCACGACCAAGCGCGTATTTTGCGTACGGGAATAACATGTAACTTGAACATAACCGGTGGAATGAGAATCTACGTGAATGTGAACTGTACACATCTGCGTACCCGTTTCGAGAATTCTGGCGTAATGGTATGTTATAAAATGGTGTAAACAATAAACAGACATACTATTGCAGCAATCTCGAGAGAATTGCCTTCATTTATTGAAGAGTTCTGTTGTATATCTCCGAAAATCTACATCAGATCTTTACCAAATTTAAACGGGACCATTTCGGAATAAACGTCTTTTGAACAAAAAATAATTTAGCAAATCCTTTTATTTATGACGGAGTTATGCCCGAAAAAACAAAAAAAACGTCGTTAAAAATTAAGAAACAAAAACGGGGACACTGACTGCCGAAATTGAAGATATTTTTAACTTGGTAGTGTTTTTTTTGGAAAACGGTTTTTTTTGTTTTCTATAACTCATTATGACCTTAGTAGGATGTGGATGATAGATTCAATAGGCAGACGGTCCATGTAAAATACTGCTAGGTCTTCAGCTGCATCAGATGGTGATGACGATCACAATTTTATTGTCAATTATATAAATAATATAATATATGCATATGTATTATTATTGTTTTTTTTGGTGATTATATATATGCCATCGCAACCAATTATATCACCCACTTACAAGTTTACTTGAAAACGTTTAATTAAAAATTTGACGCTGGCATCGAAAATTCATAATTATCGTTTTCATTAATTTGTATTCTGAAAGCGAATAATCAAGAGCAGTCCCGCTGTTCCAATTATTACAATAATCACGTACGAAAACCCAGTCACGCCAGAGTTCTATGAGAAACCGTTATCAAAATTTCAGACAGAAGTATTGACATTGTCTATTCATGTTCTAATGACATGCTATGCGCAGCTTCAAGTTTATTGTCTTCGAGGTATGCCTAAACTGTTTTGATTATACAGTAAGCTATTACTAGTTTAATAGATTTTAAACTACGATTATTACTACTTGGTACGGAACTGTGCAATGTTTGTTCTAATAAAACTTAATTATTGATTACGTAGCAAACTGTACCTACTTACGATACTTAGATGGAGGACAGCAATGTAAAAAAAATACACAAAAGATAAAACCGACTTCAAAAGCAAAACACAAAAAATTGCATAAATAATTTCATTTCGGAAGTAGGTGTTCGGCAAACGATTAAAAAACAACAGTTATTCCGTTGTGAAAACGTTTTTATTTCTCTCATTTTAGTTTTGGTACACGATCACTAAAAAGTTAGCAAGTTCTATAGTAAGGTACTAAGGGGGTTGACAAAATATCCATAGTAACTCAATTTACACAATGTTCCATAACTTGAAAACTGCTGTACCGATTTTGATGAAAGTTGCACTGTTCCCTAAGTTGACAGATACTTAATCCAATAAAGCATGATTACAAGCTGATAATCGAATTCAAAAAAATGCGTAGACGTTACGTACATACACTTTTGAAATTTTGCACACATGTTAAGAAGCCCACATTGAGTAACATATGTGAATATTGTGTAATTGCATGTTTTTTGCAGTCGGTTATAACCTCCTTTTTTAGAAGTCGGTAAAAATAATAAGGCAATTTTACAAAAAATAGTTTCGCGATTACTGATATCTAGACAGGACATTATTAACGACATTACTGCTTACTTTTTACACCAGTTTTACCTGTATACCTATCGTGACTTCATCATCTAATAAATAATACCATTAAACGAGCAATTATTGTATAAATGTATGTAGGCGTAGTGGTTGAGCGATTGTCTGCTGCGCTGCGTGTCGCGGGTTCGAATCCGGCACGGAACGAATTTATGTTTGACCTTCAGATAGTTGTTCTGGCTCTGGGTATTGTGTATGTCAGTTTATATGTTTGTAAACGCACCCACGATACAGTAGAAATTCCTAGTGTGGGGCAAAGACTATGTAAGATTGTTGACCAAACCTATTCATAGACCGGACAATTAAGCTGTATGCAAAGCATTGTAAATTTAGTTAAAACCAATTAATCTTCATTACAATTTAGTTTGCCATGAACACATTATTATACATTAACAATAATGCAGGTGTTAGAATCATGGAGGAATTCCATGTAAAAGTATCGATATATGTCGAGATGGTTATTTACTGTGTATCAGAGTTCCTATGTAATTGGTGGATCAGGAAAAGGTTTTATGAAGAAAAGCACAAAAAGACAAGACTATGTATTTATTTCAATTAGGCTTGTCAATTAATTCATATTGAGGCTCAGAGAGCTTACCGCCCGTTCGCTAGACCTAGTTCTCATGGAGAAGAAGGGCAAGAAACTCCACGGAAGCAACAATGGTTGTAAAAGTATTTATAGATATATTTTACAACCATATAAATATCGTTTATCACAATAAAGATCTAATTCTATTATAGCCATTATATAATGAATCTTGTAACATTTCACAATGTTATATAATCAAAACAACAAGGATAAGGCAAGGAACATGACTAGTCCTTAAATCAACTTAATATTATTATGAATAAAGACCACAATATGAAATAGACTTCCTACACAACCATTAGCAATAATCAAGTTATAATATAAAATAACTTACGTGAAGCTTGTGTAGTCCATCTTTCACAAAATATAACAATTCAGGAAAACAATATCAATATCACTATCACTATCACAACATAACAACTGGTCTGTACTGGCTCGTAGTTCACAACAAAGTGTGTCGACTTACGAATTACCCACTATTTATAGCAACGAGTCGACCTGTCAAACGTCCCCACCATTTTCTACATTTCTATGAATAATCTCACAATTAGGTCAATAATCAATTCTTGAGTAATGAAACCTTTTTAAAACGTATCAACACAATTAAGGAATTGAATATCGCCTATTTAGTCATTCTTAATCAATATTCGAAAGAATATTGATACTAACTGACAGTATTTTACTAATTGTCTCAAAGGACTTATAATACTAAAATGGTAATATAAAACCCAGGATACATCACAATGATCAATACAAATTACGTAATATTTTATAGGAATATCATCACTTTGGCTTATAAGTAAGTTTAGAGTTATTTCCTGTTCACACAACAATTTTTACTCAGGTGGGTACTCTAACAATTGTAGATATTTGACAACAAAATAATAATTATGGTAGGTACTTCGACATTTGTCGGTAGATGCTTAATAAATATAACTATTTGTATTTTGTAGCAAACCATTGTGCTTATAAAGTGGAAATTCCTGATTTAATGACGTCACACGTACTTCCAATACTAACACAGGCTTGATTTGCATAATCCTTACTAATAATATTATAAATGTGAAAATTACTATCACGGTTTCAAAGCTTATCTAGATCTATATTGATGTATTTTGATGGATAGGCCGCTAAGTTGGATGTTGCGAAATTAATATTAGCAATTCAGTCAGTGCCTTGAATTTTTTGGTTACATAACACCATCTTTAAGATGTATTCAAGGGTTTGTAACGCTTGTTTTAGATAACTGTATTACAGAAGCTTAGCCAGGTTTCCAGGATTAAGTTCAAAAAAGGCCGAGCCTAAATACCGTTTTTAGCAAATAGTAGCTATGCTATAACAATACGCCAAAGGCTTTTCTCAAACTGACATCCTATCAATGATAACGTTTGTCATAGGAGGTATTCATCATCATCATCATCATATCAGCCGAAAGACGTCCACTGCTGGACATAGGCCTCCCCCAAGCGCCACTACATTGAATGGTCCCGTGCGTCTCGCATCCAACGGATCCTTCACCAGGCCATCTACCTGATGGGAGGCTTTTCAACGCAGCGTTTTCAGGTTCGCGGTCGCGACTCCAGAAATTTTCTGCCCCATCGGCCTTTCGTTCTGCGAGCAATGTGCCCTGCCCACTGTCGCTTAAGTTTGGCAATTCTTCGGGCTATTTCGGTAACCCTGATTCCACATTTCTGATTTGATCACGCAAGGATACTCCGAGCATCGCCCTCTACATTGCCCTTTGGGTGACTATGTACTATGTACAAGATACGCGTGAAAAACATAACCCTTCCCTTGCAGTCGGGTAATAAGGAACTAAATGTACTGAATTTCAAATAAAGTCGACACTAGCCTTTAGAAACAGTGCAGCCATTAACAGCTGAGAGTATATCTGCACGCTATAAACTATTTCCTCGGCGAATGTCGTCAGTTCCCGCGCACGACCGCTGCTCTAATACAAAACACAATCGGTGGCGGTATCTATTCCGTGTCAGGAGAAAGTAAAAGAAACTTAAAATGATTCATTGTTGTCGCCTCTCTTGAATTTAAGCGGAAAATATTTTAGTGTTTTAACAAACCGCCTTTAAAGTTATGAGAAACAGTTGACTTTTCATTTAACAAAAACTTATTAGACTTAAGGTTCTGAGATGATTTGGCTTCCACAATACTGAGCCTCGATATTATGGAATATTACGTCCCACCATTCTTGGATTACGTAATCTGGTGGTGATGGTGTGAATTCATAATAAATAGGTTCATCTTTTACGAATACTAATTATACTAAATCAACTTCTGCGGTGATACGACGGAATTATGTAGATAGAAAGTCAACACAACCACCTTTTTACGCTCTGGTGGTGTTAAAGCCGAATATTGGATTTTGTATTACGTGTTAATGTCCTCTTTGAAAAAGTTAAATTTACCTTTAGAATGATCTAAGTAAGTTCTAGCCGGTCTTGTAAACAAATAGAAAAATATCGGTGTAAAATATTAGACAGATAACTTCACGTAAGCGACTCCGAAAGATAGTCATGAATAAACAATTTTTGAAGTGTGAACGATACTGTACGTGCTCGTATTTTATAGTTTAGGTACGTATCATGGATCACTGTTAATTTAATTCAGACCCTCTCTACGTGAAACTTAGGGCCTATTTCGGGAAAACAAAAATATATGAGCTACATATACCTGTATAGAAACCGAGCACTCGTTAAAAAGATAAACAGTCTTGCGGTTTTATCCCGAAATGTTAACAAACAACTACTGTGAAAAAAAGATGAGATTCCAAAACAAGTACTCAAGTTTGGCGTGATTAAAACAATTTAGGTAAAGTATAAAAGCCTTCGAGTTCTATCATGGAATTTAGGAGCAAATTCTAAGAAAAACCGCTTGAACGCTCGACTACTTTTGTTTAATCAACTGTGGGTCGTCTTTCTTCGTTAACTTATTGTTATCACTAGTTTTCTATTAATTGTTTTGAGTTTAATTATAAGCACCAAATTATTAACTTTTTTAAGTAAATTAAAATTCAGGGTTGATAGAATAGGTTCGGTACTATGAATGTTCGTATTGGATTAACCTTATGAATGGATGTAAGAATCAAATGATTGTTATAACTTCATCAACTATCCACAGAACAAACAAATCTTAGCGAAATAGGTTTCAGATAATCACTAATTTCTTAAGCATACAGAGACATCAAACAATTTAAGTTGTACAAATATCGTGGCTCGTACGAATAATAGGCTCAAATGCTATTTTAAACCATTTCGTCTGTCATTCAATTCGCATGTTATGTGTGTTATGAACAGGGTGTGTAAAAATGCAAGAGTGAGTGATGCTGGATACTAAATTGAACAATCTCGTTTATGTTGGTTACGATTCCCTTTAAGAGCGAGCGATCCGTGTTTAAAACTATGAAGCTTCTTGACTAGGACAGTCTAGGACTTCATAGAAGAGCGAGCGAAGCGAGCCCCAAATTAGAACATCTTGGCAAGTTAAGTCTTCATTGAAGAGCGAGCAAAGTAGCGAACGCGAAGCAAACTCGGACATTGGACCATTCGATACTTAGATAGGTCAAGTTTTCATTATGAATTTACGAAAAGAACATCTCAAGAAGGTTACTTCATAATATAAAACATATTCATTTCAGCGAGAAGGTTCACCAGCATTTTGAAAGACCATAATTGTTTTGGATTTGTTGAATATAACACTTTTATAAAATTTACCAGTGCATGTACAATGCGGATTAATGCTGCGTCAATTACACAAGAGCCGGCGGCAATACGAAATGTGAAAAATTATTGGTTAATGGGGCGCAATCACGGAGCATAATTTTGTTTCACTTCGCGATGGTAATTCACGAACACATTACTGTGGAACTAGCAGTCAACACAAGGGATTGTTTTTGTTTGTAATTTAATTAGACTTTTGGTTCTAATAAACTTATATTTATCAAAACGTAACTTATTTTCTTGTTCGTAATTTCTTGAGCGTGATTTTTCAGTAGTCTGGTTTTAGTTTTGAACTCATTTTAGGTACTTAAAAAACGGGACAAGAGAGAGTTAACGGCACTGAAATATACCCCATAGCAGTTTTATTCAGTGACAGCACTAAAGGAAAAATGAAACAGTTTCGAACATAATGAAATCTAGACTGGACTATCGTTGCGTTTGGATTGAAAGTTATCTTCTAGGTTCTGGACTGGAGAGGGCTAGGCATCAATGTCTATGGCAAGTGCCTACATCACTCACTTTTGCTACTTTAGAACCGAAAAAATGCACGGGTCATGTACGATAGGTCACGGCAGCCAAGCCGGGGAAAAAGGTAATGTAACAATTTGTAGATAGGATAATAAATATTCTATAGTGCGCCTTATACGCGTACCTAGTAAGTCCCTACAGTATGATTTTATGAGAATCAGTTCAGTTCAGTTAAGGATATATGTGTGTGTTGAGGACACAAACCTGATTTAGAACTATTTACGTGTCCGTATTTCTGTTGCATTTCCACGACGTTATCAAAACGACTATGCATAGAATGTCATAACGAACGGGCATATCGCTGTAATGTAGTCGGAAACTGACTGTAAGTGCCGTCGTTTCTGTTTGTGGTCTCATTTAGTTAACGTCACAGCAACTGTTTAATTAATGGTAATTGTGATATGGATACTATAAAAAAGACAAAAGATATTTATTTCAACTGGGCCACCAAGCGGCACTTTTGAATGTCACAATTTAAATTTAAATGGAATACAAGTTGATTCTACCGTGCATTCGGAAAGTAGCTAGTTATGGAGAAGAATGCACAAGAAACTCCATACTTTTAAAATTTACATGGAATAAAAGTTGATTCTACCGTGCATTCGGAAAGTAGCTTGTTATGGAGAAGAATGCACAAGAAACTCCTTAGTTACTCTTTTAAAAAAAAAAAAAAATGATTCTACCGTGCATTCGGAAAGTAGCTTGTTATGGAGAAGAATGCACAAGAAACTCCATACTTACTCTTTTAAAAAAAAAATATTTTTACAATATTTAGGTACATGAGTACATACATTAATAAATTCACATAATGTGAGGACAATGCACCCAGAATAGCACTACACACTATACTATGTAAAGGTATAAAGTATTAAAAGTACTCACACATGTACTGTGCAGTTATACAATAGGTACTAGAAAAACATCAACATCCGAAGCAGTTGAGTTATGACCAATCCCAACTGACGGCGCCCGTTCACGAACATGACGCATGAATCGGCACCACCCAGCTCAACCATCATGAAGGGAACCGAATGATCCAACACACGCGCCACCATCAGAGAGACATTTGAGAGAGCATGACACACTCAACTGCCAGGGCACACACAAGTCAACGAACGACACATAGGTATAGCAAATGGTAGATTTACAGTTGGGTACATAGTACCCACACACGTGCTGTGCAGCTATACAATACTAAAAGAAATCGAGTCTATACAACACAAGCATAAACATATCATTTGTTTTTGCGCCCTAGTGGTTGTGGAGCAGGACTAGCATTGAGCCAAGCATTTTTATCAGTGATATAATCCCCCAACTTATAATATGCCTGCCTGCATAGTGTGCGTTTTATACAATTTTTAAATTTCGTCTCATTCAGTTCTAGAATATGGGGAGGAATTTTATTGTAACATTTCGTACAGTACCCCATGAAAGATGAGGCCACTTTTGCCAGTCTGAAACCTGGTTGAACTAATTGGTCCCTATTTCTAGTAATGTAATTATGTCTGTCTCCGTTTTTACTAAAAAGATGTAAATTCTTTCTCACGTACATGATGTTTTCATAAATATATTGACAAGGAACCGTCATGATGTTAATGTCCTTAAACAGTTCCCTTAGAGAATCACGGCGGCGAAGATTGTAAATCGCTCTGATGGCTCGTTTTTGCAGAATAAAAATAGACTCAATGTCTGCAGCCCTTCCCCATAGTAAGATACCGTAAGACATTATACTATGAAAGTAACTAAAATAGACTAGCCTAGCGGTATCCACATCAGTAAATTGACGAATCTTTCTGACAGCATAAGCTGCCGAACTCAGCCGCCCCGCAAGTGATACTAAATGAGGACCCCATTGTAACCTTGAGTCTAGCGTGATCCCCAGGAAAACCGTTTTATCGACGAATTCGAGCTTCTCCTTGTTTAATATAATGTCACAATCAGTACTTTTGACATTTGTCAACGAAAATTTTACGCATTTGGTTTTTTTACCATTTAATACTAAATTATTGGCAGTGAACCAATCCTGAACCTGCCGTAGCGCGTTATTTACGTCGTCAACCTGACAAGTACGTCTATTTACTTTAAAAACTAAAGATGTGTCATCAGCAAATAACACCATATTTAGTTTGCCTTCGAATAAATGGGGTAAATCGTTTATGTATATTAAAAATAAGAAAGGACCTAAAATTGAGCCCTGGGGTACCCCCATTTTCACATTTTACCCCGACGAATTCACACCGTTTATTTGAACTAATTGTTGTCTATCACTCAAATAAGATTTAATCAAACTTAACGCTGATTGACCTAGCCCGTAATGCTCAAGTTTCAGAAGTAATGTTTCATGATTAACGCAATCAAACGCCTTCGACAGGTCGCAGAAGATACCTATGGCATCCCGCGACTCTTCCCACGCATTAAATATGTGTTTTAATAGGGTGACACCAGCGTCAGTTGTACAACGTCCTTTGGTGAAACCATACTGTTTATCATGTAAGATGTTATTCGTATTAAAATGAATGAGCATTTGATTTAGCATTATCTTCTCAAATACCTTGCTGAAAACCGGCAACACGGATACTGGTCTATAATTATTTGTGTCTTTACTGTCCCCGGATTTAAAAAGTGGTATAACCTTACTATATTTCATTAGATCCGGAAAGACTCCTTGATCTACACACAAATTAAAAATCAAAGCTAAGTACGGCGCTATAGACTGAATAATGGAGGTACAAACTTTGATGGACATGCCCCATAGATCTTCGGTCAGTTTTACATTTATTTGCTTAAAAGCCTTTATTACTGTTATTGGGTTTATATGTGAAAAGTGAAATTCATTGGGGCAGGCTGAAACGTTAGCGTGTAATAAACCAGAAGCGAGCGACGGCGAAGAATTTAACACCATTCTTCCAACACCATCTGTAAACATAACCGAATGAGACCCATGATTACTATCACTAGATGCAAAGGAAGCAGTCTCAGGCTGGTCTACTTGAGACATTTCCTGTGAAATATCAGTTATGTCTGGGTCTTGGTCAAAGACACCGACCTGAGACACCCTCTCAGCCTGGGCCGGGCCCTCCGTTGCCTCAGGCTGGACAGCCTTCAGGTTTGAGACTATCTGACAATTACATTGACACATCACCAACTCATTTGCGGCCAGAATGTGTTCTTTAATTTGTAACTGGGAGCTAACATATTTATTGTAAAGGGAGCCCAGTTTGTCCTCAAGTACCTGAATATCATTTTGTAAACGCTGTGTGTCAATTTCATATATTTTTATGCTGTCTTCTAATTTTATCTGGTAATTGTTTAATTTATTAAGCAGGTCAACACGTTCTTTTCTGAGTGGAATGTTTTTTATGAAAAGTTTGTGTTGTTTCCTGTATTGGGTATAATTTCTAATTATTTTATTAAATTTCGCATACTTTTTCAGTTTTTTATGACTAACTTTATACCTATTTGTCTCATTTAATAAGGAATCTTCAGTCAGGTCAATAGTGGTTATGGAATGAGGTTTACTATTTGATTTTATTAGTTCACTATATAAATGGCATATTTCCTGTACCTGAGTACATGACTGTTCTTTTTGCAAATTCTCAATTTGACAATTAGCATGAGCCAATTCATCTTCTAGGTCCCTAACTTTACCTAAAGCCTCCTCATACAAATCACTACAACTATGGAAACCATCCGTGACTACCCGCAGTTGGTCGCATTCATCAACAACATTTTGATATTGCTGACTCAGCACCACTAGCTCCCGCTTAAGGCTTGTGTTTTTAGAGATGACATTCTGCACTTCTACTTCACAATCATCTCTCTCCTGCAACATTGCCTGACATTGATGTTGCGATTCTTTCAGCTCTTTGAGTGCTGTTCTTAGTTTCAATTCCAAGTCCTGAGCAGTAGCCTTACGTGTCATCATAGGCATGGTTTCGGGATAGTTTACTGAAAATAGAATTAAAGAACAGGTGAGAACCCAATGAATAGATAAAAGACAGAAAAACTTGGAAATGGAGGGAATTAACAAATACAAAAAAAATATAAAAAAAATAGGTAATAATAAAATGAAAAAAAAGTTAGTTTAATGCTGAAGCGAAATAAGGTAGGCTGCTGAATTGGCTTGAAAAGTTTTTTGCTTTTGATTGCCTTTCAGCATTACTTTTATTTAATGTGGGTAGCGTACCCAAAATAAGAATGTATGATTTATTGCAGTTTAATAGTTTAACTATGCAATAATCATAAGCGTTTGGTAAAAGTAGAGGATAAGAATCAGTTAATAAAACTAATTAAATGGGCCTAATGTTGATTTTGTTTCGTTTTCTACGCTGTCAACGAAACGATTTACAAACACTACAGAGTGCTAAATTAGCAAAATTGTTTCGTTAAAAACTAAGGGAGAGCGTATTACAAAGTTAATTAATATTGTGTGCTGTAATTATAAAAACGTAAGTAAACAATACTCCCCGTGTAATGCCGTAGTTCGGTCGTCAGCTGTTCGATAGGTTACCGGTCGACATCCGGAGCAAAAACTCTTATTTAACTTGATAGTTCGCCAGGAAAACAATAATCCTAAGTATTTATGCCGTTTTATTATGTTTTTACTTGTAATTACACACTAATTTCACATATAATAATTAAATCTAATTTTAAAATACGGAGAACAAATTTGACATGTCACTTCGCTCAGTGTTGCCAGATCCTTCAAGTTTTGAAAGTAGAAAATAATAGTTTCAATAGTAAAATCGAACAGCATGTAGCCTTTCAATGTACCTGAATTTAATCACAGCGAACCAATTTGAGCGTCGTTGTGGCATTAAAATCTTTCTTCTCTTTATTTGGCTTGAGTACGCTTATAAGTGTGATTGCAGATGATTATCTATCTTCTTCAGTTGGATGATAGCAATCAACGGGTGAATGAATGAATAAATTTATGGACACCTATTTTATACGACGCAATAATAATAAAATTGAAATCTAATTACATTAATCTGGATAAGGCCTGTTTGTTTTCGATACCTTCAGTAAATTTAGTGTCGACCATAAACTAGAGTAGTTAATGAATGAATAAGATATAGTTTTATTATTCTAGGGCAGACCGTAACTCCTTAGCGATAACGAGACCTCTGTCTCATCGCTATGTTATTTACGCACTTGATTGATAGTGATGAATATTCAGACGCGGCGGTGCGTCGACAAATCCCGCTGTTTTGTCTGAAGTGCCCTGTTTTACTCACACCTTCTGGGATTGCCACATAAATCCTTGTCGAAAATGGATACTTTGCTTCGCATCATTGCCCTTGTAGTCATAAATAATACCCTGTAACAGTATTACGCTGGCCGGATTAATCATTAATCTCCCGCCTTAGTGATCCCGGCCCGGACAGATGGCGCTGCTGTTTAATTGTATTTTGGAATTGGCAATATACGAAGTCAACCACTTTTTATTTCGATTTATTAGCATCGTTTATTGTACTGATTTGTTATTCTTTTATTCAGATGTTAATCTGGGAATTGAAGAAAAACAAATGGGCGATCATGATTGCTTTTCATTTGGCATGTCAGGTGTTCGGAAATCGGACATAGGCCGATTGTCGGTTGTGTGACATGTAAAGCTGTCGGTACGCAACTTGTACAATGTCTATAGATGAACTACTTTGATGGGACTCTTGTTTGAGTCGTGCGATGGACGTAATTCAAGCACCATTGCGCTCCATCGTGCGCTATTATGTGAAGGCAGCGTAACGTAATTCAGCGTATAATACAATGCAAATTGTTCGCTTGCACGGTGATAAGGGCGGTACATTTAATGTTTGCACCAAACTTGCGCTTACCATCAGCTGGTTGTTGTGGGTTCACAATAGCGAACGTAACTTAAGTAATGCTCATTTCGCTAGAGCCTTATCCGTACCTATACGTAGGATACTAGACTGAATGAAACAGGAGATACGCTTATCTTTGTAGTGTCCTAGATAAATTGGAATTTAAGTAAGGAACGAAAATAGGAAGTTAGCTTAAAATTGTGCATTTATTTATTTATTTATTAAGACTTCATGCACAAAGGTACAAAGGCGGACTTAATGCCTTAGGCATTCTCTACCAGTCAACCAAGGGTGGTGAAGAGACAACATGGCAGGTGCATAGTTTAATAATAAAAACTAGTAGTTATTATGCTAAAATAGGTGAAATACATGTACATATATATTGAATATAATATATACCTATATAAATATATATATATTAATGAAGTAACAGAAAAGAAGAAAGTGAGATGACTCTGCTTATTTGTGTTGAAAATAAATCCGCAATTTCTGCTTAAATGCGTACCGACTGGTGGCCGTCCTGATCTCGGAAGGAAGCGCATTCCAAAAAAGAATGAACTGGATATGAAAGGAAGAGTGAACGAAATCAGTAGTATGAGAAGGACAGAGTAAGAGGAGATTATTGGAAGAACGTAGATTGCGAGCGTGTGAAGAACTTAGATATTGAAAGCCAGAGATAAGATAGGAAGGAGGCGTGGGCGAATTCAGCAGCGAGAACAGCGTGGTCAAAGCGCGTAAGCTTCTTCTCTGGCGAATGGTTGCATTGGTTATCAAAATGTAGGTATTATTTTAATAGGCAATTAAAGGATACAATTTATTCCAATTCGAGTTATGTTTAACATTTATGTCAAAACAAATGTCTTTGATAAGGACGCGCGTGTTCATCTGTGCGGGTGAAGTTGAAATACTACTAAAATTAAACCTAGGTACCTACACTCGATTATGGCACATAGGTACAGTCACAAGTCACTGTCACCTCGCACTATATCCTCGGCGTTTAGTACACCGTCAGGCCGAGCTCATAAATCCCCCCTAGAGAGACTAGAGAACGTTGGCATGGACTCCACTTGGAATCCTACCAAATTTAAATATCCTTTCCCAAATCATAAAGATCACATTACGTATGACATAGTCTGCATCGTCTACTTTACTTTAGTCTAACGACTAGAAAAAAGCATCAAGGAAATTATAAACAACTTGTTAGTAAACAACATTTGCATAACGGAATGAAGGAAGCAAACTCACCCTTGACAACATGCAGCATGTATATTTTATGTGTCCACAGTAAGTTACCGCTCCGAGTTTCGAAAATATTTTCAGTAAGTAAGTTCAATGGTCATTCAGCGCAGACAATACCGTGTCTTGGGAACCCAAACTCGGTTTAGAAGTACACTCCAGATGCAAAATACGGCAACAAGAGATTGGAGGCAGCCTTTGCGGTTTAAGGCGTTTTCTCATAACGTTTTATGTCGACAATTTACCAAGCTTTAGCCGGAGGGATCTGCACTACAATTTGTTTGAACTCCCGCTTTCTGAGCATCGTAAATAAGACCGAACATAGAACAACGCAAAACTATCTAACGCGTACACTCGGTGCAGCAATGCTGTAATAAAATATTTTATTAGAATTTTATATTCAGTTGGTATTACAGTGCCTAGTATAGCAACTTTCTCATTAGGTAGTATTTTTTTTGTTACCGAACGTGGCGGGTGAATACAAAAAGGAATGCCTTGTTTTATATCTATCATAAAATATCTCATCGAGAGCGTTTGTGTATTTTATTTTTGCATGGTTTCACCTGATTTGTTGCTTAAGTAACTAAAGTAAGTTGCTTAACTATGGTGAAGAATCACTACCTCTCTCTTTAATAGTTGTTTTTCTTGATTTCTTAGTTTTGTTCCTTAATTGTTACTGTATATATTTGTCTATATAGTATGTATATATATGTATTTATTTTCTATATAAATAGTACACCAAACTTACCTACAGAACTGTCTTTCCTTTCATTTTTAAAATCCATCCAAAGGTTGTCTTGAAAAGATCGCTTTTAGCGATAAGGCCGCCCATTATGTCACCCAGTGTAATGTTTTGTTCGTCTATATTTTCTGTAACTTATATGGTGTACATAATAAAGAGTATTCTATTCTATTCTATTCTTAAGGTTACACTAGTTGAGAATTCTTCCATACAATCGTTGTCTAGAGATTACACCACTGTTTGACGATGTACGTTCAAAATAAAAAATGATATCAATTTATCTCATCATTATCTAGTCCTGTATGGAAACAAAATAAAATATTTTTGAAAGTTATGAGCTTCGAATGTTCCATATTTCAACACAAATTTTAACGCATCTTTGGGCGGAAATTAATACCATAAGCAGAAGGAAAATTGCAAAACGGCCTTCATACAGGGATAGATTAGTAATTTAACAATGCATATAATTTTATTTTGAGAATATCCATTTAGTAGTTTTTTATGATATCTAGAATCCCAAAGGTCTGTTTATAAAAAATCTCGTTTTCGTCCTAAATCATCATCCATTTCGCTACGAACTTGTAAAAGTGTTAATTCGTACACGAACTACTGCTGCTCATCACAGCATCTATTTCTTTCGCACGTGTTGGCGGATAAGATAGCATGCATTATTACCCGTATATTAAGACAAAGTGTATGTTTACCTATTTGTGATTAGAACATGTAAGCAACAATGTGAGGGATAATGAGTTATCTTGGTAATAGAAGATAACATGTGTTCCGTGTTGTCGCCGCCCGACTCATCGGCCGCCCCAAATGCACCGTGGGGAGCGGCTCGGCGGCGCGGGCTGTGAGCTTCGCGCGTATATTTCTATCTTGCGAAGTCAATCCAATTTGCGGTGACAGCTGAGTGACTACATCGCCGGCTTGATTTGTTCAACGTGTTTCTCCACGAGCAAACCAAGATAGCCAATATTGCCAACTTTCCACCCATATCTGAAGCAATTTAACGCTACAAGTTATCACGTTACCGTGATATGTTGCTATATGTTACGCCACAGACGAATAAATGTCCCAAATTGTTGCCCAAGTTGGAACAAATTACGATAACTCTCGTCTTGAAAACCATAAAATTAGAAGTCGTGCTTGTAACTCCAATGAATGATAGGCACCTACTGAGTTTCATTACAATCCCTTGTATTTTCATTAACTTTATGAAGAAACGCTGTTGGTGTTTGCTTATGTGAATTTCGTTTTGTCTTAATAAAGTTTGGATCTTTCTCTAGTTATTTGAAAAGACAAATTAAACACGAGTATAATTTTGAATTTAATAATGATGAATCCTTGTTTGAATGCTAAATAGATGTAATAAAATCGTTCACATTCTTTCGGAATTAAATGTAAAAGTCCTTATGTAATTTGCGTCAATTTCTTTATGATAGGTTTTTGGAAGAGGAGCTCGTGGCTAAATAATAACAGCCGCACTGGTCGATCATCAAGGTTAAGCAACGCTTGACGAGGTCGGTCCGTGGATGGGTGACCATTTCAACATACCGAGTTTCCTCCGTGACTCTTGGTCCCGGCTGTCATTTGAAGATCTTTGACATTCGTTACGGGTAGTCAGAAGCTTGAGATCTGACACCAGTCTTGCCAAGAGGTACTGTGTTACCCAGTTATTGGGTTGTGGAGGTCAGTTATGCAGTCGCTTCATGTAAAACTCTGATACTTCGCTGAATCCGGTAGTGTGAAAGCCGATTCCAATATAGTTGATAAAAGGCTAGACAGATTTACTTTATGATAGGTTTCTAGGTAAGCTACATGAAATCTGTTTTTAACTAGGATTACTTAATTAAAATTCTATTCAACGTGAGCTCGTTTAGTCGGATAAAAGCCCGATATCACCTTCCTATTTACTTACATAATGTTATGTGTACGCCAGTTATAAGATACTGAACTGTACACAAAAAATAATGTTGGATTTTACAACAAATTATACTTTACAATGTTTACCCCTGCGAACAGAAAGAACATTACAAAAAATAAGAAAATGTTTTTCCTTGTAAAAGAAAACAGTAAATAAAGATAATGAACTCATACTTTTAAATTAAATCTCGATCTTGGCGTAGTGGAGGTAGTTAAAAAGTTTTATCTTGAAGAATAAAGAGTCCAGGATCGTCTCCTGCTGGCTCGGTGGCTGGTCGCGTCTCTGGGGCCCGCTTCCAGCCCGGCGCCACTTCTGAAAGCTATCCGAACAAAATTGCACTTGTGTAGTTGATACATTTAAACTGTACTTTAACGTAGTGGTTATGACTTTTGTTCATAATGTATAACATCGCACCGCAGTGTCGCAGGTTTATAGATCGATGCCGATGGAACGGAAAACGGGCCGCTATGCCCCCGATCTAATGAAGTGACAAAATCTTCCAAGTTGTCTTAGAAAATTGTCTGCCCAGCGCGGTTATACGTTGTTAGAACTTATTAACTTTCTTTTCATGTTCGGATAGGTTTCTGAGGTCCGCTTTTGGGTCTAACCTTTCTTATATAAAAGCCTGTCTCGGCCTATGAATATACTCTAGCTTCTATTGAATGAAAAATCGATTTCTATCAACATTACAGATTCTCATTCTATTCGTAAGGGAGAAAGTCAAGTCGGCGTTTTACAAAATATTTTGAATACAGATAACTTGTATTAGATAGGTCAAAGATCAATCACACAGAGCACTAACATATATAGAGAGGCCCTTTAGTTTTATTACCGACTTCAAAAAGATAGAGGTTATCAATTCGACTGAATTTTTTTTATCTTTGTAACCTCAAAATATTTACCAGGTGTACCGTTTTTGTTGATTCTTTTTCTTTTGTTTGAAAGTTGGTGCTTCTCATTTGGTTCTATATAAATTTGGTGAAGATCTGTTGAAAAACTTCGGAGATATACAACATAACTCTTCGATATACAACGGCAAATCTCTCGGGATTGCTGCAATCGCATGTCTGTTTATTGTTTACGCCATTTTATAACATAACATGACGCTGGTACCCTCTAAAGGGGTATGCAGATGTGTACAGTGCACCCTGGTACACTCTCATTTCACTGGGTATGGAATAACTTTGTGCAATAAAGGTCCTACCTTACTATAGAACTTGCTCAGTAGGTACCAAAACTATTTTTTTTTACAAAGTTTACAACTGACTTCCAAAAAAAAAAACATCAACCAGTAACACTGACTTCCAAAATTAAAACTATTTTGCACTTGGTAGTTTTTTTTGGAAGTCGGTTTTATTTTTTTGTAATAAGTTTTTTTTTGTCTTCTTTTACCCATTATGACCTTACTAGGATGTGGATGTTAGATTCAATAGGCAGACGGTCCATGTAAAATACTGCTAGGTCTTTAGCTGCATCGGCTTGCAGAATCAGATGGTGATGAAGGTTACATTTTTTTTAAAAGCTTTAATCTTTATGTAGTGAATTATATATGTGCCATCGCAACCAATTGTATCACCTACTTACCCACTTACAAGTTTACCTGAAAACGTTTAATTAAAAATTTGACGCTGGCATCGTAAATTCATAATTATCGTTTTCATTCATTTGTATTCTGAAAGCGAATAATCAAGAGCAGTCCCGCTGTTCCAATTATTACAATAATCACGCACGGAACCCAGTCACGCCAGGGTTCTGTGACGAACCGTTATCAAAATTTCAGGCAGAACTATTGACATTGGTTTCTCTATAATAATAATTGTCTATTTATGTTCTAATGACATGCTATGCGCAGCTTCGAGTTTATTGGTTTTCGAGGTATGCATAAACTGTTTTGATTATACAGTAAGCTATTACTAGTTTAATAGATTTTAAACTACGATTATTACTACTTGGTACGGATCTTCGGACCGGAAAACTTTATTATTGCTTACGTAGCAAATCGCACCTACTTACGAGCTACTTAGGTGTAGGAAGGCAATGTAATGAAAACTTTTTCACTAAAAATAAACCGACTTCAAAAGCAAAACACAAAAACTGCTTATATAATTTTCATTTAGGAAATCGGTGTCTTTAGTACCTCTTGTTTTTTTAATCGTTTTCCGAACACCGAATGCTGAGTTTATATGTTTGTAAACGCACCCACGATACAGTAGAAATGCCTAGTGTGGGGCAACGATTTATTAAATTAAAAAAACTATAAGATTGTTGACCAAACCTAGTCATGGACCGGACAATTAAGCTGTATGCGAAGCAATCTTATTGAGGTCACATTGTAAATTTAGTTAACACCAATTAATCTTCATTACAATTTAGTTTGCCATTAACACATAATCTGGGGGATTTTAACGCTCACCCTACGGAAAGTTTTTATGCTGAGCTAGTGGGGTTTTGTAGTGAACAAGACTGGTTGTGTATTGACATTGAACGTTTGGGTCTAGCATCAGGTACATATACATTTATTAGTCAGGCTCATGGGTCGTCGAGATGGCTTGACCACTGTTTGGTTACCAAAGCGGCGGCTCAAACTGTTAGTAGGGTATATGTTAAGTATGATGTTGTGTGGTCTGACCACTTTCCTATGATTGTAGAATGTTATTTAGATAATGTTGTACCTAAGAGATGTGTGTCTAGTGAACATGTTAATAACAGGATTACATGGGGCGAGAGGGACATGGCTCAGATTCGATTGTATAATACTGAGTGTCATAAGCGTCTGAAATTGATAGATTTCCCAATGCAGTTCCAATATTGTTGTGATCATATGTGTACTGATATAAATCATAGACATCTGATTGATAAAATGTATGGCCAGATTATTGGGGCTTTATGTGAATCTTCGTTGGTGGGCCGCCATGGTAATAAACGCAAAAAGAAGATTGTTATTGGGTGGAATAGATATGTTGCCGATGCACACAGGCATGCTAGGGATAAATTTGTTTTATGGTCCTGGTACGGTAGGCCTACTTCTGGTCGTTATTATGAGGAGATGTGTGAATCCAGGAGGAAATTTAAATCTCGGCTAAAATGGTGCCAGGGCCGAGAAGATAAGATTAAAATGGATATTCTGGCGTCCAATCATGTGAATAAGGATTTCCGTGGCTTCTGGAAAAACACGAATAAACTTAGTCATAAGCCGAGCGTGCCTGTGTGCGTCGACGGAGTGAGCGATCCACAGGGAATAGCCGAACTGTTTAAAGATAAATTTGAAGTGAAATCGTCATTAGGTCCGTCGCGGGCGGTGATCGATGTTGAGCCCATGGGGGAGTTGGTGGTTAGGGTTTCTGCTAAAGACATTGCTTCTGTCATAACGTCTATGTCAAGGGGCAAGTCTCCCGGCCACGATGGGCTGAGCATCGAGCATCTTCGTTATGCGGGCCCTCACTTGCCACTTGTATTAGCTTTGTTTTACAATCTTTGTTTGAGCCATGCGTATCTACCCCCGGAGATGTTAAGAGCGATAGTTGTACCCGTAGTTAAAAATAAAACTGGGCTATTGACGGATAGGAATAACTATCGACCTATCTCGCTGGCTACGGTTGTGTCTAAGGTATTGGACAGCGTGCTTAATTCCCAATTGAGTAAACATGTACAATTGCATGACAACCAGTTTGGATTTCGACCTGGGTTGTCCACTGAAAGCGCGATTTTGGGATTTAAGCACGCTGTGGAGTACTATACAAGCCGTAGCACGGCAGTGTATGCCTGTTTCCTCGACCTATCGAATGCTTTTGATTTGGTTTTTTTGGAAGCTAAGTGATGCTAACTTACCACCTGAAGTAACAAATATTTTAAAATTTTGGTACGGGAACCAGGTCAACAGTGTTAGGTGGGACGGGGCGTACTCGAGTTCGTATGGTTTGGAGTGTGGTGTGAGACAGGGGGGTCTTAGTTCTCCGACACTCTTTAACCTGTACATGGACCAGTTGATTGTGGAGCTGAGCAGCACCAGAGTCGGATGTTATATTGATAGCATATGTGTCAACAACATAAGCTATGCAGATGACATGGTGCTGCTCAGTGCCTCAGTCTGTGGCCTTAGAAAGTTGGTAAGTCTATGTGAAAGTTACGCCAGCGACCACGGCCTATTGTATAATGTGCGGAAGAGTGTAGTTATGGTGTTTGGGGCAGCTGGAAAATATCCAGAAACGGTGCCTCATGTTAAAATGAATGGTGTACCTTTTTCAAGGGTACAGACCTTTAAGTACCTTGGGCACGTATTGACCGCTAGCCTCAGGGATGATGACGACATTGAGAGAGAGCGGAGGGCGCTGTCGGTCAGAGCGAATATGATTGCCCGCAGGTTTTCACGTGCTTCTGCGGGGGTTAAGAAGTCTCTGTTTAGGGCCTTCTGTACCTCGTTTTACGCCTGTAGCCTGTGGGTTCATTTTACGCAAAAATCGTACAGCGCCCTTCGCGTTCAGTATAATAATGCCTTCAGGGTGCTGATGGGGCTGCCTCGCTTCTGTAGCGCAACGGGGATGTTTGCGGAAATGCGCGTCGATTGCTTTTATGCATTGATGCGTAAAAGATGTGCATCCTTGGTGCGCAGGGTGCGGGCCAGCTCCAACGGCATCCTGGCCATGATTGCTGACAGGCTGGACTGTGTTCACATGAATCGTTGCTCCAGTATTTCAGCTGGAATGCTGAAGCAATGATGATGATTGATTAAATGTGAATTTTAGATGTTGTTCAAATTGTATCTTTTGTTATTGTGCTACTAACCTAGGTATAAGTTTGTATTGTTACTAACACCAAGATAATGTATGTTTAGTTTTAAGTTATTTTTATATGGGCCCTGTCGCCTTAAATAAATGGATTATATATATATATATATAATTACACATTATCAATAATGCAGGCCTCATTTACATAATTATTACTAATAATATTATCAATATGAAAATTATTATCTCGGGGTTTCAAAGCTTATCTAGCGAATTATTGCTGTATTTTGATGAATAGGCCGCTAAGTAAGTGAAATTAAAATTAGAAATTCAGTCGGAGCCTTGAATTTTTTGGTTACATAAAACCGTCTTTACGATTTTATTGGGTTTGTAACGCATTTTAGATAATTTTATTACTAGCGTGGATTCAAAGATTAATTTCGATAAATGGCCGAGCCTAAATACCATCTTTAGCAAATAGTAGCTGTGCTATAACAATACGCCAAAGGCTTTAATCAAACTGACATTCTATGCAGCGATAACCTTTGTCATAGGGGGTATTCATCATCATATCAGCCGAAACACGTCCACTGCTGGACATAGGCCTCCCCCAAGCGTCACTACATTGAACGGTCCCGTGCGTCTCGCATCCAGCGGATTCATCACCAGGTCATCAGTCTAGCTGATGGGAGGCTTTCCAACGCAACGTCTTCAGGTTCGCGGTTGCCACTCCAGAACCTTTCTGCCCCATCGACCATCCGTTCTGCGATCAATGTGCCCTGCCCACTGCCACTTAAGTTTGGCAATTTTTCGGGCTATATCGGTAACCCTGGTTCTCTTGCGGATCTCTACATTTCTGATTCTATCACGCAAAGAAACTCCGAGCATAGCCCTCTACATTGCCCTTTGGGTGACTATGTATGTATGTATAAGATACGCGTGAAAAACATAACCCTTTACTTGCAGTCGGGTAATAAGGAACTAAATTTCAAATAAAGTCGACACTAGCCTTAAGAAACAGTGCAGCCATTAACAGCTGAGAGTCTCTATAACTATAAACTATTTCCTCGGCAAATGTCGTCAGTTCTCGCGCACGACCGCAGCTCTAATACAAAAGACAATCGGTGTGCGGTATCTGTTCCGTGTCAGGAGGAAGTAAAAAAAACTTAAAACAATTCATTGTTGTCGCCTCTCTTGAATTTAAGTGGAAAAGATTTTTGTGTTTTAACAAACCGTCTTTATTGTTATGAGAAACAGTTGACTTTTCATTTAACAAAAACTTATTAGACTTAAGGTTCTGAGATGATTTGGCTTCCACAATACTGAGCCTCGATATTATGGAATATTACGTCCCACCATTCTTGGATTGCGTAATCCAAGGATGGTGTGAATTCATAATAAATAGGTTCATCTTTTACGAATACTAATTATACTAAATAAACTTCTGCGGTGATACAACGGAATTATGTAGATAGAAAGTCAACACAACCACCTTTTTACGCTCTGGTGGTGTTAAAGCCGAATATTGGATTTTATATTACGTGTCAATGTCCTCTTTAAAAAAGTTAAATTACCATAAGAATGATCTAAGTAAGGTCTTGTAAACAAATATAAAAAATATCGGTATAAAATATTAGACAGATAACTTCACGTAAGCGACTCCGAAAGATAGTCATGAATAAACAATTTTTGAAGTGTGAACGATACTGTACGTGCTCGTATTTTATAGTTTAGGTAGGTATCATCGATCACTGCTAATTTAATTCAGACCCTCTAAACGTGAAACTTCGGGCCTATTTCGAGAAAACAATAATATATGAGCTACGAATACCTGTATCGAAACCAAGCACTCGTTAAAAAGATAAACAGTCTTGCGGTTTTATCCCGAAATGTTAACAAACAACTACTGTGAAAATAGATGAGATTCCAAAACAAATACTCAAGTTTGGCGTGATTAAAACAATTTAGGTAAAGTATAAAAGCCTTCGAGTTCTATCATGGAATTTAGGAGCAAATTCTAAGAAAAACCGCTCGAACACCCAACTACTTTTTGTTTAATCAACTGTGGGGTCACCTTTCTTCGTTAACTTATTGTTATCACTAGTTTTCTATGAAATGTTCTGAGTTTAAATATACCGCACCAAATTACTAACTTTGTTAAGTAAATTAAAATTCAGGGTTGTTATAATAGGTTCGGTACTATGAATGTTCGTATTGGATTAACCTTATGAATGGATGTAAGAATCAAATGATTGTTATAACTTCATCAACTATCCACAGAACAAACAAATCTTAGTGAAATAGGTTTCATATAATCACTACATTGTTAAGCATACAGAGACAGCAAACAGTTTTAGTTGTACAAATATCGTGGCTCATACGAATAATAGGCTCAAATGCTATTTTAAACCATTTCGTCCGTCATTCACTTCGCATGTGTGTTATGAACAGGTTGTGTAAAAAATGCTAGAGTGAGTGATGCTGTCTACTAAATTGAAGAATCCCATTTATGTTTATGATTCGATACGCTTTAAGAGCGAGCGATCCGTGTTTATAGCTATGGAGCTTCTTGACTAGGACAGTCTAGGACGTCACAGAAGAGCGAGCGAAGCGACCTCCAAATTTAACACCTTGGCTAGAAAAGTGTTCATTGAAGAGCGAGCAAAGAAGCGAAGCAAACTCGGACATTGAATCATTCAATACGTAGATAGGTCAAGTTTTCATTATGAATTTACGAAAAGAACATCTCACGAAGGTTACTTCATAATATAAAACTTCATATTTATTTCAGCGAGAAGGTTCACCAGCATTTTGAAAGACCATAATTGTTTTGGATTTGTTGATTATAACACATTTATAAAATTTACCAGTGCATGTACAATGTGGATTAATGCTGCGTCAATTACACAAGAGCCGGCGGCAATACGAAATGTGAAAAATTATTGGTTAATGGGGCGCAATCACGGAGTATGAGTTTGTTTCACTTCGCGATGGTAATCACGAACTCATTACTGTGTAACAAGCAGTCAACACCAGGGATTGTTTTTGTTTGTAATTGAATTAGATTTTTTGTTCTAATAAACTTATATTTATCAAGACGTAACTTATTTTTTTGTTCGTAATTTTTTGAGCGTGAATTATCAGTAGTCGGGTTTTAGTTTTGAACTCATTTTAGGAACTTAAAATACGGGAGAAGAGAGAGTTAACGGTACTGAAATATACCCCATAGCAGTTTTATTCAGTGACAGTACTAAAGGAAAAATGAAACAGTTTCGAACATAATTAAATCTAGACTGGATTATCGTTGCGTTTGGATTGAAAGTTATCTTCTAGGTTCTGGACTGAAGAGGGCTAGGCATCAATGTCAATGGCAAGTGCCTACATCACTCACCTTTGCTACTTTAAAACCGAAAAATTCCCGGGTCCTGTACGATAGGTCACGGCAGCCAAGCCGGGGAAAAAGGTAATGTAACAATTGTAGATAGGATAATAAATAATCTATGGTGCGCCTCACAGACATAAATCTAACTAGATAACGAAAGTCCTTCCGTCTGTTTGAAAACCAAGCGTGCCACTTTTTCACAAACAATTTAAAAACAAATTTACTTACCAATGAAAGAAAACATTTCCAACGACGCGGCCAACTTTTTCTATACATTCTTTACAGCTCAACATGGCATAAACAGGATTTTTTTTAGTTTTTAGTGGATTTCCGGTGCCGATAATGCTAAATTAAAAATTCAGATTACGATCATTGATTGTAAGTTTACTCTGTTTTTGGCACGCGAAGTAAATACAATCGCGTTATCTAGTTAGATTATATCTGTGGTGCACCTCATACGCGTACCTCGTAGGTCCCTACATTATTATTTTATGAGAGTCAGTTCCCCAATAAGAATATATGTGTGTATGAGGACATCAATGGAAACAACCTGATTTAGAACTATTAACGTGTCCGTAGTTCTGTTGCATGTCCACGTCGCGACGTTATCAAAACGACTATGCATAGAATGTCATAACGAACGGGCATATCGCTGCGCTGTAATGTTGTCGGAAACTGACTGTAATTGCCTTCGTTTCTGTATGTGATCTCATTTAGTTAACGTCACAGCAACTGTTTAATTAATGGTAATTGTGATATGGATATGATAGTTTTGAAAGCAGAAAATAATAGTTTCAATAGTAAAATCTAACAGCATGTAGTAGTCTTTCAATGTACCTAAATTTAATCAAAACGAACCAATTTGAGCGTCGTAGTGGCATTAAAATCTTTATTCTCTTTATGTGGCTTGAGTACGCTTATAAGTGCGATTGCTGATGATTACCTATTTTCGTCAGTTGGATGATAGCAATGAACGGGTGAATGAATGAATAAATTTATGGACCCTATATTATACGACGCAATAACAATAAAATTGAAATCTAATTACATTAATCTGGATAAGGCCTGTTTGTTTTCGATACCTTCAGAAAATTTAGTGTCGACCATAAACTAGAGTAGTTAATGAATGAATAAGATATAGTTTTATTATTCTAGGGCAGACCGTAACTCCTTAGCGATAACGAGACCTCTGTCTCATCGCTATGTTATTTACGCACTTGATTGATAGTGATGAATATTCAGACGCGGCGGTGCGTCGACAAATCCCGCTGTTTTGTCTGTAGTGCCCTGTTCTACTCACACATTCTGGGATTGCCACATAAATCCTTGTCGAAAATGGATACTTTGCTTCGCATCATTGCCCTTGTAGTCATAAATAATACCCTGTAACAGTATTACGCTGGCCGGATTAATCATTAATCTCCCGCCTTAGTGATCCCGGCCCGGACAGATGGCGCTGCTGTTTAATTGTATTTTGGAATTGGCAATATACGAAGTCAACCACTTTTTATTTCGATTTATTAGCGTCGTTTTACAATACAATACCACAAAACCCCCCCCTCCAATACCCCCCCCCCCAATACAATCCCCTTACAATTATACTGATTTGTTATTCTTTTATTTAGATGTTAATCTGGGAATTGAAGAAAAACAAATGGGCAATCATGATTGCTTTTCATTTGGCATGTCAGGTGTTCGGAGTTCGGACACAGGCCGAGTGTCGGTTGTGTGACGAGTGAAGCTGCCGGTACAAAATGATGCAACTTGTACAATGTCTATCGAAGAACTACATTGATGGGACTCTTGTTTGTGTCGTGCGAAGGACGTAATTCGAGCACCATTGCGCTCCACCGTGCACCACTGCGCGCCATTATGTGGAGGCAGCGTAACGTAATTCAGCGTATAATACAATGCAAATTGTTCGCTTGCACGGTGATAAGGGCGGTACATTTAATGTTTGCACCAAACTTGCGCTTACCATCAGCTGGTTGTTGTGGGTTCACAATGGCGAACGTAACTTAAGTAATGCTCATTTTGTTTTAGCCTTATCCGTACCTATACGAAGGATACTTGACTGAATGAAACAGGATATACGCTTATCTTTGTAGTGGCTTAGATTAATTGGAATTTAAAAAAGGAATAAAATAGGAATTCAGCTTAAAATTATTCATTGGTTATCAAAATGTAGGTATTATTTTAATAGGCAATATAATGGTAAAAATATTGCGATTCGAGTCATATTAAACATTTATGTCCAAACAAATTTCTTTGATAAAGACGCGAGTGTTCATCAGTGCGGATGAAGTTGAAATACTACTAAAATTAAACCTAGGTACCTACACTCGATTATGGCACATAGGTACAGTCACAAGTCACTGTCACCTCGCACTATATCCTCGGCGTTTAGTTCACCGTCAGGCCGAGCTCATAAATCCCCCCTAGGAAGACTAGAGAACGTTGGCAAGGACTCCACTTGGAATCCTACCAAATTTAAATATCCTTTCCCAAATCATAAAGATCACATTACGTATGACAAAGAGTACTGCATCGTCTACTTTACTTTAAACTAACGACTCATTATACAAAAAAGCATCAAGGAAATTATAATAACAACTTGTTAATAAACAACATTTGCATAACGGAATGAAGGAAGCAAACTCACCCTTGACAACATCGTTGCATGTATATTTTATGTGTCCACAGTAAGTTACCGCTCCGAGTTTAGAAAATATTCTCAGAAAGTAAGTTGAATGGTCATTCAGCGCAGACAATACCGTGTCTTGGGACCCCAAACTCGGTTTAGAAGTACACTCCAGATGCAAAATACGGCAACAAGAGATTGGAGGCAGCCTTTGCGGTTTAAGGCGTTTTCTCATAACGTTTTATGTCGACAATTTACCGAGGTTTAGCCGGAGGCATCTGCACAACAATTTGTTTGAACTCCCGCTTTCTGGGCATCGTAAATAAGACCCAACATAGAACAACGCAAAACTATCTAACGCGTACATTCGGTGCAGCAGTGCTGTAATAAAATATTTTATTAGAATTTTATATTCAGTTGGTATTACAGTGCCTAGTATAGCAACTTTCTCATTAGGTAGTATTTTTGTGTTCCACGAACGTGTCGGGTGAATACAAAAAGAATTGCCTAGTTTTATACCTATCATAAAATATCTCATCGAGAGCGTTTGTGTATTTTATTTTTGCATGGTTTCACCTCATTTGTTGCTTAACTCCAATATTCGTCTAGACAAAGCGTATGTTTACCTATTTGTGATTAGAACATGTAAGCAACAATGTGAGGTCGTTAATGAGTTTTCTTGGTAATAGAGGATAACATGTGTTCCGTGTTGTCGCCGCCCGACTCATCGGCCATCCCAAATGCACCGTGGGGAGCGGCTCGGCGGCGCGGGCTGTGAGCTTCGGGCGTATATTTCTATCTTGCGAAGTCAATCCAATTTGCGTTGACAGCTGAGTGGCCGCTACACCGCCGGCTTGATTTGTTCAACGTGTTTCTCCCCGAGCGAACCAAGAGAGCCAATATTGCCAACTTTCCACCCATATCTGAAGCAATTTGACGCGACAAGTTATCACGTTACAGTGATATGTTGCTATATGTTACGCCACAGACGAATAAATGTCCCAAATTGTTGGCCAAGTTGGAACAAATTACGATAACTCTCGACTTGAAAACCATAAAATTAGAAGTCGTGCTTGTAACTCCAATGAATGATAGGCACCTAGCGAGTTTCATTACAATCCCTTGTATTTTCATTAATTTATGAAGAAACGCTGTTGGTGTTTGCCTTTGTGAATTTTGTTTTGTCTTAATAAAGTTTGGATCTTTCTCTAGTTATTTGAAAAGACAAATTAAACACGAGTATAATTTTGAATTTAATAATGATGAATCCTTGTTTGAATGCTAAATAGATTTACTAAAATCGGAATTGAATGTAAAAGTCCTTATGCAATTTGCGTCAATTACTTTATGATAGGTTTCTAGATAAACTACATGAAATCTGTTTTTAACTAGGATTACTTAATTAACATTCTATTCAACGTGAGCTCGTTTAGTCTGATAAAAGCCCGATATCACCTTCCTATTTACTTACATAATTTTATGTGTGCGCAAGTTATCAGATACTGAACTGTTTACAAAAAATAATGTTGGATTTTACAACTAATTATACTTTACAATGTTTACCCTTGCGAACAGAAAGAACATTACAAAAAATAAGAAAATGTTTTTCCTTCTAAAAGAAACCGGTAAATAAAGATAATAAACTCATATTTTTAAATTAAATCTCGATCTTGGCGTAGTGAAGGTAGTTAAAAAGTTTTATCTTGAAAAGTAAAGAGTCCAGGACCGTCTCCTGCTGGCTCGGTGGCTGGTCGCGTCTCTGGGGCCCGCTTCCAGCCCGGCGCCACTTCTGAAAGCTATCCGAACAAAATTGCACTTGTGTTGTTGATACATTTAAACTGTACTTTAACGTAGTGGTTATGACTTTTGTTCATAATGTATAACATCGCACCGCAGTGTCGCAGGTTCATAGATCGATGCCGATGGAACGGAAAACGGGCCGCTATGCCCCCGAGCTAATGAAGTGACAAAATCTTCCAAGTTGTCTTAGAAAATTGTCTGCCCCGCGCGGTTATACGTTGTTAGAACTTATTAACTTTCTTTTCATGTTCGGATAGGTTTCTGCGGTCCGCTTTTGGGTCTAACCTTTCTTATATAAAAGCCTGTCTCGGCCTATGAATATACTCTAGCTTCTATTGAATGAAAAATCGATTTCTATCAACATTAGAGATTCTCATTCTATTCGTAAGGAAAAAAGTCAATTCGGCGTATTACAGAAATATTTTCAATCCAGATAAGTTGTATAAGATAGGTCTAAGATCAGTCACACAGAGCACTAACATATATTGAGAGGCTCTTTAGTTTTATTACCGACTTCAAAAAGGTGGAGGTTATCAATTCGACTGAAATTTATTTTTTATGTTTGTCAGCACTAAAAATATTTACTAGGTGAACCGATTAATTAAGACGGTACCCTGACCAAAAAATCGGCATGAGATATGAGCGTTCCTATTGGTCTAGCGGCACTGGTGGCGCATGAATTACAGTAGTGAATACGCCCAGATTTTAGAATAAAATCTTTATAAAATCGAATTTTGGTGTTTTGAAAAAAATAATTCTACAAAAATGTTCGTTATTAAATTGTCTATCCATTTATGTATTTATTTATTTATTTATTTATATACTCTTTATTGTACACCAGAAAATACAGTAACAATTGAAACATAAAACTAAAAATATATACAATGGGCGGCCTTATCGCATTGTGCGATCTCTTCCAGGCAACCTGGAATGGACAGTGAATGCGTGGACATGACATGGGGTTGTCAGTGGTGCAACAATACCAACAAAGAATACAATGATAATAAAATTAATATAACAATGATACAAATACAAATAGATACATATGCCATGTAATAGATACATAAATACATACATATTTGATATATAAGCCGTGAAAATAAATGTCGTATGACAATCATAGAAAAAGTGTATCCATTAGAGTTAGTACAAAAAATAATCAATGAACACTTTACGAGGAGATGCATAATATCAATAATTATTTCTCATTTTTATGTTTTTTTGGAAGTAGATTAGTGAAATATATACAAAATTTAAAAAAAAACTAAATCTACCATTTTAGAATCAATATTATGTAGAAATTGAATGTATTTTTATTAATTGATATTTCTTTTTAAATAACGAGTAGATAGCTCCTAAAAACTGCACAAAAAAAACGGCTTGCGCGGCGTTTTGCTCGGGGTACCGCCTTAAATGTATTTTTTTTATTTAAAAGTTGGTGAAACTTCTCACGTGGTCCCATTTAAATTTGGTGAACTTCTGAAGAAGAAGTTCGGCAATATACAGCAGAACTCTTCAATAAACAACGGCAAATGTGTCGGGATTGCTGCAACCGCATGTATGTTTATTGTTTTCGCCATTTTATTACATAACATCACGCTCGTATGCTCTTTTGGGGTACGCAGATATGTACAGTTCACCTTGGTCCACTCTCGGTGTTCCTGTTTTCGTTTCTTCTTTTTTTATTTGGAAGTCAGTTGTTTTTTTTTGTAAAAATATTTTTGTTTTTCACTTTTTAGTTGTACAAAATGGACAAGTAAGGCACCTTATTTATTATTATTTTTGGGTCGGAAATTATCTAATGACTCATCCCGCTCTGGGGCTCTGGGTGAAGCGACAGGTCCTGTCAGACTTTTACTGACTAAAACCCACCCCTGTTCCTTCAAGTTGCTTGTGTCAGGGCCGTGGTAACTCTCTTTCAAATTTATCCGTGACCCAGACAGGCATCGGCAGTAGCGGACCCCGTCAATTTTTGCTGACATCTCTTTGAGGTGCGCGTGGAACGCGCCGGCGACTCGGGTCTGGTCCTTATCGGACGACGAGCTACCCAATATTCAACGTCCGCAAGCCCGCGCCTACGGTGGCCGCAAATCGGCTTGCGACTCCCGACGCCCAGGGCGTCTCCTACGGTGACTTGGGGCGTGAGGGCTTCTCCGTTGCGTCTCCCTTACGCGTTCCGCTTCCTCCTTCACGTGCATTACTGCTTCGCAGAAGGAGATGACAGCTTCCCATTCCCTCTCGCGAGATGGGGGTCCTCCTAGGGAGACCTCCAACGTATGCTCTACCGTGTCCTTCGGGTGATCCACGCAATGGTGACACCCGGGCGTTTCTTCCCACCCTATACTGAACTAATTTATTTTAAAAGCTTTACTCTTTATGTAGAGAATTATATGTCGCATCAAAGGTGGCCGATAGATGCAAATCATCGGAAAGTCAGGATGTATTCCCTTAGGATAAGACATAATGTGTTTGCAGGTCGGTGGGTAAAGTGGTGAACATGAAATCACACAAAATATTCGATACACTGGGTTTATTTAAATAGTCACAACTCACAGTTACAATCTTGCTTACTAATATTACGGATCGACGTCTTAGCTCTGAGATGGTCAGTACTCAACTGCCATATTCTGCTGTTCTTTCTAACCACTTACGTGACCCCACCACGCGCCAATGCGTAGTTGTTCTTGATTTTCCGCCAGGAGCGTGCTTGTGATTTGTTTTGGCTTCCGTACTATTGACTAAACCTGACATAAATATGTTCCATCGCAACCAATTATATCACTTACGTACCCACTTACAAGTTTACCTGAAAACGTTTAATAAAAAATTTGACGCTGGAATCGTAAATTCATATTTATCGTTTTCATTAATTTGTATTCTGAAAGCGAATAATCAAGAGCAGTCCCGCTGTTCCAATTATTACAATAATCACGTACGGAACCCAGTCACGCCAGAGTTCTGTGACGAACCGTTATCAAAATTTCAGACAGAACTATTGACATTGGTTTCTCTATAATAATAATTGTATATTCATGTTCTAATGACATGCTATGCGCAGCTTCGAGTTTATTGTGTTCGAGGTATGCATAAACTGTTTTGATTACTGTAGCTATTACCAGTTTCATAGATTTTAAAAAATGATTAATTCTAGGCCAAGTGCGCAGTACCCATAACCGGCGTGTGTGTATGACTAGATGTATGAATGTGTGTGAAGCAAAATAAGTATGTAAGGATCGTAGCAGGTGGCGTTCTGTAGTTTCTGCCTACCCCCATGGGAAAAAGGCGTGAGTTTATGTATGTATGTATGTTATAGGTACTGGTACGGATCTATGCAATGTATGTTCTAATAAAACTTAATTATTGGTTACGTAACAGACCACTCCTACTTACGAAAGGCAAAACACAAAAAAGTGCATAAATAAATTTCGTTTTGGAAGGCGGTGTCTTTGGTACCTCTTGTTTTTTTATCGTTTTTCCGAACACAAGGAAACGAAAGTTATATATGCACTTTTTAGTGTTCTGCTTTTGAGTGGGTATATTTTTTTATAAAAACTTTTTTATTATTTTCTCTCTTTTTAGTTTTGGTACACCATCACTAAAAAGAGAACAAGTTCTATAGTAAAGTACCAAAGTGATTGTCAAAATACCTATAGTAACTCAATTTACACAATGTTCCATAACTTGAAAACTGCTGTAACGATTTTGATGAAAGTTGTACTATTCCCTTTGTTCCTTAATGCAATAAAGAATGATTAAGATCGGATAATTAGTTTCGTATAAATGCGTGGACGTTACATTAATACACTTATGTAATTTGTCAAACATGTTTAGAAGCCCACATAGAGTAACTTAAGTGAATATTGTGCAATTCCATTCTTTTTGCAGTCAATAATAACCTCCTTTTTTTAGAAGTCGGTAAAAATAACAAAAGGCAATGTTAAAAAAAAAAAATAGCTTCGTGATTAGAAAGGACATTATTAACGAAATGAAATAACGACATTACCGCGTACTTTTTACATCAATTTCACCTGTGTACCTATCGTGACTTTATCATATAATATGTAATACCTTTAAACAAGCGATTCTTGTATATATGTATGTATATATATAATCTAAATCTCGGAAACGGCTCTAATGATTTTCATAAAATTTTGTAGGGTCATTTTGTCTTTAGGGTTTCGGGGGCGATAAAACGATCTAGCTGGGTTTCAGTTTTAGAAAACGTAATTTTCTCTATTTTCCGGGTGTAAATAGATTCTATTGTCGCCCAGGTACTAATAATTAAACAACAAACTATTTTAATAATATAACATTAAAATGCGAATGGGCCTCATCAGAAGGCTTAAATTCACCCAAAGGGCAATGGAGAGAGCTACGCTCGGAGTTGCCTTACGTGATCGAATCAGAAATGAAGACATCCGCAAGAGAACCAAGGTTACGGACATAGCCCGAAGAATTGCCAAACTTAAGTGGCAGTGGGCAGGGCACATTGCTCGCAGAACGGATGATCGTTGAGGCCGATAAGTTCTTGAGTGGCGACCGCAAACTGGAAGACGTTGCGTTGGAAGGCCTCTCACTAGGTGGACCGATGACCTGGTCAAGCGAGAGTCCGGTGGGTGCGAGACGCACAGGACCGATCAGTGTAGCGAAGCTTGGTCGAGGCCTATGACCAGCAGTGGACGTCTTTTGGCTAAAATGATGGTGATGATGAAGAAAATGCAAAAGTTGCCTGTCTGTTTGTCTGTATAATTGTTACCTTTTCACGCAGTGAAGCTGCGCGCGCTGAGAAGATTGCCACTTGGGTAGACCATGTCCTGGTTTACGACATAGGCTACTTTAAATACAGGGAGTATGTTTCGTTGGGATAGTTTTCACGCAGACGAAATTACGGGAAGAAGCTAGCCACCTATAAGATTATTAACCAATTCATAGACAGGACAATAAAATTAATCTGTATGCATTGTAAATTTGATTAACACCAATTAATCATCATTACAATTTAGTTTGTCATGAACACATAATTATACATTATCCATAATGTAGGCTTAATTTGCATAATCCTTACTAATAATATTATCAATGTGAAAATTATTATCACGGTTTCAAAGCATATCTAGCGAATTATTGCTGTATTTTGATGGATAGGCCGCTAAGTTGGATGTTGCGAAATGAAAATTAGCAATTCAATCGGTGCCTTGAATTTTTTGGTTACATAAACCACCTTTACGATGTTATTCAAGAGTTTGAAACGCTTTTTAGATAATTTTATTACTGCAGCTTAGCCTGGATTCCAGAATTAAGTTCGATAAATGGCCGAGCCTAAATACCGTCTTTAGCAAAAAGTAGCTGTGCTATAACAATACGCCAAAGGTTTTAATCAAACTGACATCCTATCAGCGAAAACGTTTGTCATAGAGAGTGTCATACTATCATAAAGCTAGGATCACAAATCTTTGAGTCATATTTATATGATTATGTAATATAAACAATAGTGATCATGACTAAAACACTATTGGACACGTATTTTTACTTTTGTCACGTTAACAAAAAATTATGACGATACAGTGCGTTAAAATATCGAATGGCGTCATGCTTTAGAACACTTTTTACATAGAAGTTGCGTCACAAGCTCACTCCCGAACAATGATGCGCTTTATCTTGGTGAATTGTTATTGATTTGAATAAGAAAAAAAGAACGTGTCCAATATTTTTGATAATTTAACCGGCGGGCTTATTAGAATTTGCTGTTTCCTTGTCATCTTTAACAAAAAAAAAGAAATTTTTGTGGGATCCTTTAAATGATCCTAAAAATAATAAAAATAAAATTGTTTATTGTGTCTCAAACAGTTACATAAACACATGTGAATGAGACAGCCCCAGTAAGTAATCAATAATACTTGTGTTGGGGTTGACTCGCTCCTTCCCATAATAGACAGTTAACAATATTGAGACTTAAATTAAGAAAAACAATGACTTAAAAAGTAATTATCAGCTCTGAGTAGCGTGTGATTGTGAGAATGTGTATGTGTGTCTATATTAGTGTGTGCGTGTGGGTTAAGTGTTTGTTTGTGTGTGCGTGTGTTTGTTAGTTTGTATTTGTGCGTGTGTTTAAGTTTTTGCTGAAAGTGCCTTTTTAATCGAAGTTGGAAAATACCAACTATGTAATTACAAGGTATTAACACTGTGATAAAGAAGATAAGTATTCATATAAGTCTGACTAGAATTTGCTCTGTTTCATCGTATGTTATAGTTTTTAACCACTCAGTTATCACAGATTTATGATAGTGTAATATCCCCATAGGCATCATTGATAAAATGTATGTCTCTTTGTCTAGGGCAGGCCCTCTCGGTCGAACATTTCGGAGTATATTTATAATTTGCATATCTATCATATAAAACTGATGGTATGGAAGGCAAAGCAGTTTATTCATTGAACAGGGCCAGGACATAAAGAAAATCGTTTTCACCGCATAAAGGGCCGTTAAGGTACTTTAAAAATACTGACGTAAGGAAGGTAGAGGGTCTGGGGGCCAGATGGCATACCGCATAGGGGCCATAATGTCAATATTACACGAGTGCCTTATTACTTGGGATATATAAGTACTGCTTAAGTACCTGTTACGTCGTTATACTTACGCAGCGATTGGTATTAGAAAGGATGGTCATTTTAAAAGTAGGCATATAAAGTATCTGAAAATATTCCTTAGTTTATTATGTGGCCACTTTTTATGGGAAAGAATAATCTGCTAAGATGAATCCATCAGGTATATTGGATACTCATTGCATCTGCTATTGGGGCATTTATTGTCCAGTGGCTTTTTATGGGGTAGTGGGGTTCTGAACCCACCCTTGCTGTTTCTAGATCGCTTAAGGCACAGAGAGTGAGTAGCTGATTTTAAAATGAAACTCACGTCTAAACGGCTTGTCGTAATTTTTTGGAAAAAAAAAACCATTTTCTTAATAATTTGATCTAAGAAAATGTTGAGTTTTATTCGTATAACATAGTGTAATTAATTTGTAAATTATGTCTAAAACGGAAAAAAACACGACAATCGCACCAAAACCGCTGGGCGCATTTTAATGAAATCGACAACATCTCAAAGGCAATTTAATTATCTACATTTTGATTTGAGGATTTTTTTAAAGTCATAGAATAAAGCTGGCCGGATGACAATTAAAGGAATTAAATTGAGTTATATGCTTTACGTCACCCACAAAAACGACAGTCTTTTGTTTTTATTTATACGAATCCACTCCATTTCTACGAGCTTGTCATTGATAGTTAGGTCCCTTTGTGAATGAATTGGAAGAACATTTGTGCCAGTATTGATTCCCTAAGATAGAGTTACGACAAAAGATCTGGGTAGCGTAGTACAAGATTTAGATATCAATCAAATTATTTGCCCCACTCGGATCTACAAACTATAGCCGGTATTATTTGCTGAAACTATTAAAAGTATCCCTACTCGTCTTTCAATCGAATTTACCTGAGTGTTGCCAGTTTGAGATATTGTGTAACTGGCAACACATGTACACAAACAAACGCTGAAATTATTACGGTCCGGGCCCCCGATTTCCATAAAGTTACCTTAATACATTGTATACGATGGGCACCTGAATAATTCCATATTTGCATGGGGCTCTAATTCCTATTCCGATTGAATTCTGTTGTGAATGAAATACTGTTTTTGTTTTTTAATCCAATGGTAGATACAAAAATCCAATTTCTGTTTTCAATTGTCAATACCAAAATCCTTGCGTTTTCGACTAACAAATCACAACAGTATTCACTACGGAAGTTAAATAGTTAAATAACACTCTGAACTTTGAAACTACCGTTTGTTCCCAAATATTGGTAACCCCTGTTAACTTAAACTACATGAATAAGGGAAACATTTATGATCTGAAGTCTCGATTAAAACCTTTGTTGAAGTGTTAAGATATGCTTTCTTTGCCTTACTTAACTAAGTATACATAATTATGTTGGCAGCCCAGTTGTAATTGCCTCGATTCATGGGTCGTAGTCCGAACCTCGGCAGGCGCTTTACTTTGTTTAAATTATCTCATCACCACTGCTCTAAAAACGGTGAAGGAAAACATCGTGAGGAAACCGATATGTCCGATAAATATGTCCTAGAACCAAAAATTCGAAGACATGTGACATTTACGAACCCGCACTGGGCCCGCGTGGTGGATTTAGGTCCATTCCCTCTCTCACAAAGAGGAGGCCTGTGTCCCAGCAGTGGGAACATTAAAAGACTGTTGATGATGACATTTTTATGTTTGTTTACTTTAACAAAATTTTAAAATTTTGTATCGCGTTTAAAAATTGATACTCCATCGATAATTTCATAGCGTGATATGAGTATGTAAATATAACATTAGTCTCAACAACAAGCAAAAAGTTTAAAATCTGTAACCAGACTACGGATTTATTTGCCTATGTTACCCGAGCAATAATAACTGTGAAACTTTTTAGTTTGAACAACATTTCAAATTGATATTCGAACATGTGGTTTTTTGAAAATGACTTGTGTCATTCACTTGAATAAAAATCTTCTCTGTGCAAACAACGTTTTTACTTCCATATCCTAGTTATCTAGTTTATTTCATAAAAAATAACGAATCCATTGACACCTTATTCATCATAATTGGATAAATAGTGTAGGCGCTACGGTGGCACATACGTAAATACAATGTTTTTTATTTGATACTAGTGGACGCCTCGCGGTTTCACCCGCATAGTTCCCGTTCCCGTGGGAATACAGGGATAAAAAGTACCCTATGTCACCCAAGGATCGTGTACCTTCCCAATGGAGAAAGAATTTTTGAAATCGGTCCCGCCGTTTCGGAGTCCTTATGGAACATACATTCATACTTTCTCTTTTATATATATAGTAGATAGATAGTTTTTTTTTGTAACTATTTGATTTCACAAACATTATATGGACTACTAAAATCATAACCCTTTCTTTTGGCTTCGCCGTAGTCGGGTAAAAAGAAGGCTCTCTCAGTAACATTCACAGGCGATAACGACATATTCGCCACCATGGGCCGAGGGTAGTTATGGTGCGGAATGGTCACTTTTATGAGCGTATAAAATAAAGAAAATCTTCTCATACTTCAACCAGATCCCTCGTGACACTAATAAGAAATGATAACTATTGTGTGATCCATCGCAGACTTCGTATGGAAACTGTTAGTAAAACTAAATTCGCGTGAATTGGCCCATAATGTCAATTAATCTATCTATACCAATATTATAAAGAGGAAAGATTTTTTTGTTTGTACCGAATAGGCTCCAAAACGACTGGACCGATTTAAAAAATTCTTTCACCAATAGAAAGCTACATTATTCCTGAGTGACATAGGCTATTTTTTATCCCATAAATGGGTCCTGTGGGGTGGCCCACGGGAGCGAAGCCGCGGGGAACAGCTAGTTAGTAATAAAAATCACACTAATATTATAAAGGTGAATGTCTGTGAGTGTTTTTGTATGTTTGTTACTTCTTCACGCTCAAACGACTGGACGGATTTAGATAAAATTTGGCTCAGGGATAGATTATAGTCAGAAATACCACATAGGATATGTTCCCTCAGGATAATTATCGAATTTCACGCGTGTGAAGCCGCTGGCAGAAGCTAGTAAAATATAAATCCTTTATTATTTATTGTACACTAGCTGTTGCCCGCGACTTCGACTAATGCTTCGCCATTAGTAATTCGGATAGCTTATTTTTTATATCGCAGCATAATGTTGTGGGTTTTCCATACAAACTTCTACCTCTCTTTCCACCCCCTTAAGTAAGATTTCCGGGATAAAAACTATGCTATGTCCTGCCCAGTGTCTCAAAATATCTCCGAACCAAATTGCATCTAAATCGGTTCAACGGTTTAAGCGTGAAAAGGTGGACAGAGAGACAGACAGAGTCACTTTCACATTTATAATATTAACTCCGCCCGCGACTTCGTTCGTGTGATGGCAACCAAAAATAAGCTGCTATTAAACCTGAGACAAACGGTCCAGTTCGGTAGTTCCAAATCGATGTAGAGGTCCCCATCCTAGTGCCATTTGATTCTTCAAAGAAACTTTGACACCCCTAAATCGTCATCTGGGGGTAAATCCGAAAAACCAATGATGCCATCCTTTATTATTTTGCCAAAGGAATAAGATTTTTATACAAATAAATGTCTCCCTTTTAACCCTTTAAAAATTTGAATTTCCAAAAACCCCTCCTAAGTGCTCCCCAACGTCATAAAAAGAAGCTATGTGCAGTAAAACTAATCAAATATCTTTACCACACCGAAGTCGTATTTTAAGGGTAGTTTCGAAAAACTAATTATTGAAAACCTTTATTGTTTATTTAGGTTGGTATTTATGTCAAGTTTCATGTTTATTGACCCAAGAAATCAGATTCTTCAATAAAATTAACATCCCCTAAGTCGTCTTTTGGGGGTAGTTTCAAACAATAATAAGAGCAACCTTTATTATTCATTTAGGTTAGTATTTATGTCAAGTTTCATCTGTAATATATAATATCTGTAAAACCTTCTAAATCGTCTTTTGGGGGTAGTTGCAAAAAACTAATATTGACAACCTTTATTGTTTATTTAGGATGGTATTTATGTCAAGTTTCATGTTTATTCACCCAAGAAATCACATTCTTCAAAAAAAAATGACATCCTCTAAATCGTCTTTTGGGGGAAGTTGCAAAAAACTAATAATGACAACCGTTATTGTTTATTTAGGATGGTACTTATGTCAAGTTTCATGTTTATTCACCCAAGAAATCACATTCTTCAAAAAAAATGACATCCTCTAAATCGTCTTTTGGGGGAAGTTGCAAAAAACTAATAATGACAACCGTTATTGTTTATTTAGGATGGTACTTATGACAAGTTTCATGTTTATTCACCCAAGAAATCAGATTCTTCAAAAAAATTAACATACCCTAAATCGTCTTTTGGGGGTAGTTTCAAAAAATAATAACAGCAACCTTTTTTATTAATTTAGGTTAGTATTTGTGGCAAGTTTTTTGACCTAAGAAACCAGATTTTTCAAAAACACTGTAATACCTCCTAAATCGTCTTTTGGGGGTAGTTGCAAAAAACTAATAATGACAACCTTTATTATTTATTTAGGATGGTATTTATGCCAAGTTTCAAGTTTATTCACCCAAGAAATCAGATTCTTCAAAAAAACTAACTTCCCTAAATCTTCTTTTGGGGGTAGTTTCAAAAAATAATAATTGCGACCTTTATTATTCATTTAGGTTAGTATTTGTGGCAAGTTTCAAGTTTATTGACCGAAGAAATCAGATTTTTTCAAAAACACTGTAATACCTCCTAAATCGTCTTTTGGGGGTAGTTGCAAAAAACTAATGATCACAAACTTTATTGTTTATTTAGGATGGTATTTATGTCAAGTTTTATGTTAATTTACCCAAGAAATCAGATCCTTCAAAAAAATTAACATCCTCTAAGTCGTCTTTTGGGGGTAGTTTCAAAAAATAATAAGAGCAACCTTTATTATTCATTTAGGTTAGTATATTAGTGGCAAGTTTATGGACCCAAGAAATCAGATTTTCAAAAACACTGTAATACCTTCTAAATCGTCTTTTGGGGGTAGTTGCAAAAAACTAATAATGACAACCTTTATTGTTTATTTAGGATGGTATTTATGTCGAGTTTCATGTTTATTCACCCAAGAAATAAGATTCTTCAAAAAAATTAACATACCCTTAATCGTCTTTTGGGGGTAGTTTCAAAAAATAATAGCAGCAACCTTTTTATTAATTTAGGTTAGTATATGTGGCAAGTTTTTTGACCCAAGAAACCAGATTTTTCAAAAACACTGTAATACCTCCTAAATCGTCTTTTGGGGGTAGTTGCAAAAAACTTATAATGACAACCTTAATTGTTTATTTAGGATGGTATTTATGTCAAGTTTCATGTTTATTCACCCAAGAAATCAGATTCTTCAAAAAAACTAACATCCCCTAAATCTTCTTTTGAGGGTAGTTTCATAAAATAATAATAGCGACCTTTATTATTCATTTGGGTTAGTATTTGTGGCAAGTTTCAAGTTTATTGACCCAAGAAATCTGATTTTTCAAAAACACTGTAATCTAAAAAACTGTAAACCTCCTAAATCGTCTTTTGGGGGTAGTTGCAAAAAAATAATAATGACAACCTTTATTGTTTATTTAGAATGGTATTTATGTCAAGTTTCATGTTTATTCACCCAAGAAATCAGATTCTTCAAAAAAAATTACATCTAAATCATCTTTTGGGCTAGTTTCAAAAAACCAACAATGAAAACCTTTATTGTTTATTTATTTATTATTATTTATTTATTTATTTCATAACAATTGCTTGCTGTACTAACAGTTTGCACCAAAACGTACAGCAAGCCAAAGAACTAAACACTTATAAACTTTATTTAGATTGGTAATTATGTAAAGTTTCAAGTTTATTAACTGAAGTACAGCACTTTTGTTCCTTACGGAGACGCAGATCGGATGTCCGTCGGACGTGGCGTACCTTTCTTACCCAGGATTTACCCTGGAGCACAAATTCAAGCCACGTGCGGGTGTATGCATGTACGCCCGTGACGACATCTGCTATCGGCGTCTCCGTGACCTTGAAGACTCTAACTACTCAGTGCTATGGGCCCTGGTGGACACAGGTCTGGATAAGATCATCTATGCTTGTGTCTACCGATCGCATAGCGGTGATCTGGAGACAACCAGGCTCACACAGTACCTGAGTGAGGCGGCAGATGTGGCTCAGCTACGGTACCCCTCCGCCCAACTAGTGTTACTGGGGGACTTTAATGCCCACCACCAGGAGTGGCTCTTCCCATACCAGTGCACTGACCATGCTGGACGAGAGATACGAAATCTTTCGATTGCGCTTAATCTCACCCAGCTGGTGCAGGGGGCTACGAGGGTGCCGGATGTTGATTCGCATACGGCCAATTGCTTGGATCTTCTGCTGACAACAGATCCAGACCGATACTCAGTGTCGATATCATCACCTTTGGGTAGTTCCGACCACTGTCTGGTGAAGTCTGTATCCGTCTACTCACCGCCCGATCCTAGCCCGAGAGGCACCCGGCGGGTTTGGCGGTACAGGTCAGCAGATTGGGATGGGATGCGATCTTTCTTCGCATGCTATCCTTGGCGGCCCACTTGCTTCTCTTCGAAAGATCCATCGTCATGCGCTGACGCCGTCACTGATGTGTTGCGGCAGGGGATGGAGTACTACATTCCATTCTCTGACGTAGCGCTGTCCGGTGTTGAACGACCATGGTTTGGTGCCGAGTGCAACCGCGCAAATGCAGTTAAACACAAGGCTTACCTGGCATGGGTCGACGCTCGTGTGCACAAAGCAAGTGACGTTACTCAGAAGAAGAGAGCCTTCAATAGGGCTGCCAAGTCTTGCAAAAAGGCGATGCGAAGGGCACGTTTTGACCATATTAGCAGAATCGGGAACAAACTAGCTTCATACCCTGCTGGTAGCAAAGCGTTTTGGTCCCTGGCTAAGTCGGTTGAATCAAACTTCTGTCGCCCCTCACTACCACCACTGCTGAGACCCGATGGGTCACTGGCCCACTCCGCCGAGGACAAGGCAAACTTGTTTGCCTCCCTTTTTGCGGAATCTTCACGTCTGAACTCTGATGGCGCGCGGCCCCCTCCGTCTCCTGTTGGATGTGGTTCGAGTATGTCGGATATTCGCATCCATCAGAGAGAAGTCTTTAGGGTGTTGCGTAACCTTGACGTGAACAAAGCTAGTGGCCCCGATGGGATACCGGCAATTGTACTAAAAACTTGTGCGCCTGAATTGTCTCCAATCCTGACACGCCTATATCGCCTTTCGATAGTGACTGGAAAGGTGCCGAAGGCTTGGAAGCAAGCTAACGTTCAGCCCGTGCCCAAAAAGGGTAGTCGGGCTGACCCGGCCAACTACAGACCCATCTCGGTAACGTCCATCCTCTGTAATGGAACGTGTGCTGAACAATAAGCTCCTGGCATACCTAGAAGACAACGATATCCTCAGTGACCGCCAATACGGCTTCCGCCGAAATCGGTCAACTGGGGATCTTCTAGCGTATGCCATTCACATCTGGAGTGAGGCCATCGAGAGGCATGGGGAAGCCCTTGCTGTCTCCCTGTGTTGCTGTTGCTGAGATAGGAGCCTTTTTGGTCTCGCATAGGGTTTTTTTATTTTATTATTGTTTAAGTGTATGCTTATTTTCTCGTGTCTCCTGTGCGGGTCACAAATAAATATTTTTCTTTCTTTCTTTTTCTTTTTTTTTTCCCTTGACATATCGAAGGCTTTCGACAGGGTCTGGCATGAGAGCCTTATTGGTAAGCTTCCTTCCTTCGGTCTGCCTAGTGGTCTGTGTGATTGGATTGCTGACTTCCTGAGGGATCGGTCAATTCGAGTGGTTATCGACGGCTGCTCGTCCGGTCAGTTAGGTATTAACGCCGGAGTCCCTCAGGGGTCGGTGCTCTCGGCTACACTGTTTTTGCTGCACATAAATGACCTGCTAAAACCCGGAACCTTTGGGTACGCAGACGACAGCACGGTTGCTGAGAGATACGTGTCCGGCGCACGGGCTACTGGGCCTGAGATCCGGTCTCTCCGGGAGGCCATGGTTGGGCGCTTGAACCTGTCTTTGGAGGCTGTCTCCGAATGGGGCGATGCCAATCTAGTCAGTTTCAATGCTGCTAAGACCCAGGCGTGTCTTTTTTCCGCAAAAAAGAGCTTATTCCACCCGGCTCCATCTTTCCGTGGTGTAACCGTGCCGATAACGGACCATCTCGACCTTCTTGGTGTTACGTTAACATCGACCCTCAATTTTGGTCCTTTCATTGAGGCAAAGGCTCAGTTGGCTGCAAAAAAGTTGGGGATCCTTGCAAAGGTGAGACGGTACTTCACGCCTGAACAGCTGCTCAAATTGTATAAAGCGCAAGTTCGGTCATGCATGGAGTACTGCTCTCACCTCTGGGACGGATCTGCCAAATATCAGCTTGATGCACTTGAGTCGATTGACAAACGGGCCAAGAGGCTTATCGGTAACGATGCACTGGTCGCCTCAAAGCTCCAGAGCCTTGAACATCGACGCCGGGTGGCCAGTCTGTCGGTTTTTTATCGGTTACATTTCGGGGAGTGTGCGATGGAACTGCACAATTTGATTCCACCTAGCCCTTTCCATCACCGGACAACAAGACGTACGGCAATGCACCACCGGTACATGGTGGACATCCCACCCATACGTACAAAGCGTTTTGCGAATACTTTCATTGTACGCACAGCTAAGGAGTGGAATTCCCTGCCGGAGTCTTTGTTTCCTGATAGCTACAACCTTGGGGTCTTTAAGTCAAGAGTGAATAGGTTACTTCTAGGCAAGCGTGCTTCACCGTCGACCACATCATCACTTACCATCAGGCGAGATAGTGGTCAAACGCGAGCCTATAGATAAATAAAAAAAAATAAAAAAAGTAATAAGATTCTTCAAAAAAACTTTAACACCCCTCAATCGTCTTTTGGGGGTAGTTTCAAAAAATAATAGTAGCAACCTTTATTATTCATTTAGATTAGTATTTGTGGCAAGTTTCAAGTTTATTGATCAAAGAAATCAGATTTTTCCATACAAACTTCAACACCCCCTAAATCATCATTTGGGGGTAGTTTCGAAAAACTAATAATGTCAATCTTTTTCATTTACTTAGAATACTATTTGTGCTAAGTTTCAAGAATTTTGGTAGAAGGAATTAAATTTTTCATACAAACTTTCAAACCCCCTTAGGGGTGGAATTTCCAAAAATCCTTTCTTAATGCACACTTACGTCACATGAAGAACCTTTCTGCCAAATGTCATGCTTCTAGGCTTAGCAGTTTTGGCTGTGCGTTGATTGATCAGTCAGTCAGTCAGTCAGTCACCTTTCGCTTTTATAGATAAATAGATAAAACATCACATCATCACATCACATCATCAGCCTATCAATGTTCCCACTGCTGGGACACATGCCTCCTCTCTGTGAGAGGGAATGGGCCGTAATCCACTACGCGGGCCCAGTGCGGGTTGATGGATGTCACATATCTTCGAATTATTGGTTCTAGGACATGCCGGTTTCCTCACGATGTTTTTTTTTCAAAGTCAAAGTCAAAACGTTTATTGCGAACTAAGTGTATCATATTGGTGTTATATTATGTTAGTACTTATGACTTAGCAGCCTTTTACAAGCATTGCAATTATCATTGTGCTGTGCTTATCATTCTAAATTAGCATGCATTAAACATTATCAACATTATCATTACTGAATTATAATATTTTACATTAATATAATTAAATTGATAAAAATATAGTTATGTCAAAATTCAATGTCAATAATAATGAATTTAATACAATTATACAATATCAATGTCATCCTTTTCAGGTAGTACAAATTATAATTTCGTATGAAGTTAAATAGGATAGAGTAAATTTGATTGTTTGTATTGGTCAGATCGCCACTAAAGATAAAATCTTTATTTTAAGCTGGACTCTAAATATTCTTTCACTGAGTAGAAGCATTTTTGGATAAGGTATAATTTTAGCCTTTTTTGGAATATTGTTACTGATTTTTCAGTTTTAAACGTGTTGGGCAACTTATTATATATTTTTATTGCCATATAATATGGGCTATCACTTAACATTTTAATTCTTGAGGATGGAGCGCATAACCTCTTTTTGTGGCGTGTGTTGACGTTGTGCGTATCTTCTACTTTAGTGAACTTATCAATATTTTTAAAAACAAACACGTAAATGTCAAGTATGTATATTGACGGGAGAGTTAGGATCAGATATTTTATAAAGTATGGTTTGCAGCTCTCCGTGCTATCTATTTGGGCTAGAATTCTTATACACTTCTTTTGCATTATGAATAGATCATTAACGTTAACACTATTTCCCCATAGCATGATGCCATATCGCAGCCATGAGTAGGCGTATGCGTAGTAAGCAGCCATAGCTGTTTGTGTGTTAGTGCTTTGTTTAATTTGAAGAAGAGCGAAAGAGAATCTTGATAGCTTTGATTTTATATGTTCGATGTGTGATTTCCAGTTAATATGTGTGTCAATATTTATACCAAGTAGGCTAAATGTATTAACTTCTTCTATTTTAGTGTTTCTAAATGTTGTTATTAGATTGAGTGGTGGTTTTTTGTATGATCTGAATTGTATTATTTTAGTTTTATTATTATTAATTTCCAAGTTTTGGATCTGGAGCCAAGTATCTACAGTCTGGAGGGTGTCTTGTATTTGTAGACTAGGGTTATTTATATTTTCACACTTAATTAATATTGAAATATCGTCTGCAAATAATACGGGTAAAACGTTTTCTTTGTCTAATATTTTAGGAAGGTCATTAATATAGATTAAAAACAGTGGGCATCCTAATACACTTCCTTGTGGGATTGAGCAAGTAATTTGTTTTTCTTGTGATCTAATGTTTTTGATCTCATGTTTTCCATGGTCGTAATTTTCAATTTGTACTATTTGTGTCCTATTATGTAAATATGATTTGAACCACGAATATGCTGGTCCACGTACGCCGCAACCATATAATTTTGTAAGTAAAATGTCATAAAGGACCTTGTCGTATGCTTTTGTCATGTCTAGTAGTAGCCCAATTACGTATTGTTTGTCGTTTATATGTTGTAGAGCTTGTTGAACATATTTATATACTGCTAATGTTGTTGATCTACATTTTCTAAATCCATTTTGTGCGTCGTCAAGAATATTAAACTTTTCCAAGAACATATAAAGCTGATTGCACATAGCTTTTTCAAATATTTTGGAAAAGGTTGGTAGCAGTGCTATGGGTCTATAGTTGCTTGGGATATGCTTGTCACCTTTTTTATGTATTGGTTTTACTAAAGCTACTTTAAGTGCGTCTGGAAATTGGCCGTCTTGGAAGCTTTGATTGATCAAAAACATTAAAGGAATGGAGAGTTCTATTGCGCATTGTTTTAATAATATTGGTGGAATGTCATCGATACCGCAGCTATGTTTGTTTTTAGTTGACCTTATTATATTAACTATCTCTTTTTGGTCCACCGGGCGTAAATACATTGAACAAGTAGAGGGGTTGACCACGGGTTTTCCAATGTTATTGGTCGAGTTAGTTGTTGGATTTTGCCCTACCGTCGCAAAGAATTCGTTAAATCTGTTTTATACATTTAATGGGCATTTTACTTCTTCATTTTCTATCTTCAGTAATATATTTTCACGTCTATTTATTTTTGCCTTCCCTGTTTTTGTGTTAATTATATTCCACATTGTCTTTACCTTATTGTCAGATTCTTGCATTTGTTTAATATATGTTAGTTTTTTTGATTTTCTAATAGTCGATTTTAAGATTTTACTAAATAATTTATAGTGCTTTTTAATAACACCACTTTTGGTTTCATTAAAAATAGTTCTTAACACTCTTTTGTGTTCGCATGATTTCTTGAGACCTTTAGTAAGCCATCCTTTTTTTGGTTTAGATTTTATTCTTATTTTTTGTAATGGAATAAATGTATTTAGATTGTGTTTAATTATTGTAATGAAGATTTCGTAATTTGTATGTACACTATTATTTTAATTTAGTATAGCTTCCCAATTTTTGGATTTTATTGAGTTTTTAAAACATTCGACGTTATTTTTTGTGAATAATCTTTTTTCGGTGTACCAAGTTTTACTATTGTTATTGGATAAATAGTCTACGTTTAACTGAACATTTATTGCTTTATGGTCCGATAATCCATAATCTTTAACAATTGCTTTGTTTATGAGTGGTGGGTAGTTTGTAAAAAGTAGGTCAATGCAAGTAGATGTTGTCTTGGTTACTCGTGTTGGTTCGCGGATTATTTGTTGCAGGTTATATGTTTTCATAAAGTTCAAAAACTCCAGAGTCTGTTTATTTTTATTGTTCACGTTTATGTTAAAGTCTCCTCCTATAATTAAGTGTTTATTCGATCTTTTTATATTTAATTTATGTAAAACTTTGCCCAATTGTTGAAGAAATATATCAATATGACGATCTGCTCTATAAAGTCCTATAAAAGTACAGTTTAGTTTGGGAACATCAATGGCACTAAATTCTATAACATACTCCTTTGAATGATTTACAATGTCTATTCGTTCTATAAAATCTAATGTGTCTTTAACAATAATACAAACTCCTCCGCCGTCGCGGGTTTTACGACAAAAAAATGGACGCTATTTTATATCCCTGCGGCAAGATTGAATGACAATAATTTTCATTTTTCCACAATTCAGATAGTGAGATAAAATCAAATTCAGAATCAAAAAGTAATTGTTCTATTAATTCTACTTTGTTTCCGATGCTTTGGATATTTTGGAAAATTAGTGTAAATTTAGTCAGTTGACATATTTTGTTTCTTTTTCCTTTGTTTCGTTTATGCAATACGAAGTTAGAGAAAAAACTGAGAGCCGTCTGCTAGTTTTCCTTTTGTCTCCGATTGACCCTTTTGTTCGAGATCGTAGTTATCGTTTGTCATAAGGTTTACAGCAATTATATCTTCCATTTGCCGTTTTATATCGTCAAATATGGTGCGCATTCCATTGTTATTCAGTTTTCCTGTCAAATTGCTAAACATTCTACTGTCATACGTAAGATGTAGGTTCGAGTCCAATAGGTATGCATGTAAATGTGTCATTATATCTAGATACAGTAAGTTGGCAAAGTTTTGTACTCGCCAGTTGAACAGATTTGAACTGCTATTTAACTTAAAGGTAGGTAGGCATAGGATTATATTTGTATTGTCAATTTCCTTCAAGGTGTTTCTTATGTTATAGATCAAATCAAAGTAGTCATTTGTAGTTATGAAGTCGTCTTCTCCGATTAATATTATACAAAAATCTTCCATGGTATAGTTTTTAAGCATGTTTTTTATTCCTTTAAGTAGTTGTTGGATTCCACAGTTTGTTTTTAGGTAATGATAGATATCATAATTGTCTATCTTTTCCTCTGCAATCGATAATACTTTATTAGATTTGTTGGTACTGATGACACAAATTTTACTATGTTTGCTCTGATTGTGTGTAGTTGTGGTATTCAATTCTGGTTCATTTAAATCTATTGATTTTCTGTTTTCGTCTACCTCTCGGTTTACTGGTATTTTTAATTTTGAGGAACAAGTAATGTTTTTATAATGTTCATTTTGCTCAAGCAACTCCTGATTAATACTCTTGAGGTTAGTATTTTCTAGAGATAATGATTCTATTTTATTATAAGCGCTGTTTAGTTCTGTTGTTAATCGTTCAAGTTGTTTTTTTAATTGAATAGTTTGGTTGTCTTCGTCATCAGAAATGTCAGGTAAACTTGTTGTGGTGCCATCTATATGCGATTCAGTTGAAGTTATACTTTCATTCTCAATACCAGTAGTGTTTGAATCGGACTTAGTACGGTTGCGACGAAAGGTGATGTTATCTAAGAAATTCATATTGGAAATTTTTAAAGTTTCCAAAAGTATTTGCACTTGCTTGGGTTTGAACCCGGAGTCGCACGGCGATGTCAGAAATTGTATCCTAACTGTAACTATTTAGCCACTTGGTTGTTGCACACCAGGATTGAAATTGTCTACTGCTTACTTCTTCGTACAAGATTTGAATTTGAAGTGCGTTACTGTGACAAATTAAGAAAAAAAAATTGCCACACTATGACACTTCACTTTTGTTTTTGTATTGATTGTTTTATTTAACTAAGGTTGTTTTATCACTGTCACTGGCCACTTTTATGTTCGTTGCTTGTTCGTTTTACTTCACCGTTTTTGAGAGCAGTGGTGAAAAAATAATTTACACAAAGTAAAGCGCCTGCTTGGGCTCGAAGCCACGACCTACAACATGTAAGTCGCGGCCGATACCACTGGGCCACCACACAAAACATAAAAACATATAAATATAATAGGACAGTTTATGCACAAAGGCGAACTTAACCCATAGTTGGGTTCTATAACAGAAAACCTCAGTTATGAAGAGAAATATGCATTTTAGGATAGTGAATGCATATGCACAACAAAAGACACACAAAACTAACGTTTTATAAAAAAAAAAAATAGACAGCGCACAGTCTAAACCGCTGGATCTAAAAGCATACAATTATACACTCCACCGCTGACCACATCATCGCTTACCATCCGGTGAGATAGTGGTCAAGCGTGAGCCTATTATACAAATAAAAAAAGCTACAGTAGCTAGGTGTTGCAAGTTTGTAAAGAAATTGGTCACGTTTACCGATGAGAAAACCCAATGGGTACACGCGTTCAAACTGAAAGTAATACACATGGCAATAACTTACCTCTTCAAATTCATTACAAAGGTAGGTACAGTTGTAAAATTACCTAACACTTATTTTGAGTACCTAAAAGCCTTTTACTACATGACAATATTGTACCTGAAACCCTGTTTTCATAATTATCTACACGTTATAAATGGCAGTTCGAGAGCGAGGCCGGCCGTCATGATAGTTTTATTTTACACAAAACCCGACCTACGAGTCAGAATCGCGCACGAAGGGTTGCGTACCATTATCGCAAAAACGGCACAAAAATCATGTTTGCTGTATGCGAGCCCCACTTAATATTTGTTGTTAGTATAGCGGCAACAGAAATACATCATCTGTGAAAATTTCAACTGACTTGCTATCACGGTTCATGAGATACAGCCTGGTGACAGACAGACAGACAGACAGACGGACCGCGGAGTCTTAGTACGGGTCTTTGGGTACGGAACCCTAAAAGGAAACAATATGAAATTAGGAGTTCCGCGAATCCCCGCAGGCTCCGCTAAAAATAACCTCTCTGATAACAATACCGTGTTGCTTTATGATGCTCATAATGACAATGCTTGGCAAGAAATATTAAATACTTGGTAAAAAGAGTATACTTTATCGCACAAAAATAGGAAATACAAAATTTTTTTCACTATAATGGACAGTACAATATTGTAACTGCTGACTTTAAATTTGTCATCCTGATAATTTATCATTTCTTAACAATAACTAGGATGTACTTCAGTTCATTTTAGTTATTTAAGAATTTGACATATTTGTATAGTACAATTATGTCAATTTTTTTTTTCCTTTTAGTTTTTTGAACTGGTCAAAAAATTAAAATAAAGTACCGCAGCAGCTTCGCCCGCGTGAATATCAATAATTTGCCCAAAGAAACATATTCCCGAGATAAAAAGTATCTATGTGCTATTACAGACCATAATCCATCTCTGTGCCAAATTTCATCCAGATCCGTTCAGTAGTTTCTGCGTGAAAGAGTAACAGACATACAAATACACTTACACACTAAGAAACTTTTGTCGTTATAAAATACATATACAAAACTCATCAAAAACAAGGATCATAGCTTGTATTTGCTGTAGGTAAACATGGGGTTTTAGCTAAATCTATTTACGTAATATTTTATAAATCATATTGATAACACAACGTTTTTTTCGCACGCTAGTGCTTAAGAAGCGAGTCTTAAACCCGTCTAAAGAGATTGCTTCTTTACAACACAAAAGAAGAATAATCCACCCTCTGCCTTTGCAAATAAATTATTTTTATTAACAAAGCCCTGGTAATTGTATTTAATTATAAAAGGGGTGTAGTTTGCAAGGTAAATCTAGTCTACCGCAGACGGGATACGGTCTCGCTTTAATATATTTATACTCCGCCGTATTTACATTTACTTACTTAAAAATATGTAGGTATGAAGAGTGAGGTTGCTTGGTGGGTCTAGTTATGGCAAATGCGGCTGCTTTGTGTCAAGTTCTGGGTTCCATTCTTGAGTCAGGCAAGGTGTGATTGGGTTTTCCGTTCAGGAAATTTTCAGTAGAGACTCGAATATGTGCCCCAAAATGACATACCTATGGAGTGTGTCTGACACCGACGCTAAAAAAATACCATGGATTCAGTGCATGATTCTGGATTGGGATTCTCCCCTGGTGTTTGCATTTTTCGTAGGTTTTTTTACCTATTTAAGAAAAAAATCTTTTAAAGTAACTTTATTAATTCCCTTTTTCACAAAAAACAGAAATTAAAATTAAATTCAAAAGCGCTATCCTATCAGCTGATTTCCTAAAGTTCACGATAGAGGCCAATGCCGCCGGATAGTACCAACACCGCCTCGCCGCACTTTTTCTCTTTGTCGGTTCGCCGACAAAGGAGAATACATAATTAAAAATCTAATTGAGATAGATAGGAATAACGATTTGGAACTATTTACAGTAAAAAGAATGCATATTTTTGTTCAAAAATTTGCGGAAAACTGAAACGATAAATTCCAACATTAGGTGGTTCAGAATCATTTACTGAATTAGTTATAAATTTTTTCCGCGTCGGTGTCTGGCAACCTGTATATTGGCACATCATCATTCTCTTGGCCTTAACGCAATAAATTGAGGTCGGCACAACATGTCTGCTTCTTCCATTGACCAATTAATCGTCATCTGAGTAGTTTTTCTATAAATTTTGACACAGTATATACGTCGACATTTATGCGGTATATGGTGGACATCCTACCCATACGCACTAAATGTTTTGGAAATACTTTAATTGTGCGTACAGCTAAGGAGTGGAATTCCCTGCCGGAGTCTGTGTTTCCCGAAAGCTGCACCCTTGGGGTCTTTAAGTGAAGAGTGAATAGGTTAATTCTAGGTTAGCGTGCTACACCGTCGACCACATCATCGCTTACCATCAGGTCAAACGCGAGCCTATTCATCTATGACGAAATGCTGAAAACTTTCTTCACGAAATTTTCCCCTTGTCTTATATTAATTACTTGAGTCGCATTGTAGAACTGACCCCGTACCCTGACGTGTCAAAACTTATCATAGTCCGACTATAAAAAAGGGACAAATGTGTACAAGTCATAATTATACATCTGTCCCTTACACACACTCAAAATAACCTTGCTCTAAGAGCTTATGGTCACCCCCCTGGGGTAATGTGGGTATGCAAGCGGTGGTATCTCTGCTTAGCCTTTTGGTGACTGCACTACCCATGGCATTAGGTATGTATGTAGGTAAATAAGGAAATGAGGCAATACCTAGTACCTAAAAACAGCTTAAGAAAGTTTTTGTTCCATGAGCCACCAAATGTGGGCAACGTGAGCTTTGCATAATACGCCGAAAATGTCCGCGGTTTGCTCACGACGAAGTTTTCAAAATTGGGAAAGTTATCTCATTTGTACGAATGGGTCCTGTAGGTATTAATCAAAGGTTTTTTCTTGTAACTTTCGGTAGTTTTACGTCTAAACCACTGAACGGATTTTAATTAAACTTGGCACACGGATAGACCTACCGTGAGCTCTTAGAACGCCAACGCACTTAGCGACCAGGCCGACCAGCGGCCACTACGCTACTGCGTAGTGGCCGCTGGTCGCTAAGTGCGGGCGATAACAAGCGATTGCTTTCATATCCCAGAAATAGGAAAAAAAAATGGGAGGCTGTAGGAAAAAAAAATTGTTAGACCAACCTGCTTGTGTTTCACTACAACCCTCGTACACGGTGACAGCGGTGTGTTTTTTTAAGCTGTATTACAAGTTAAAACAGACTTGAACCTGTAAAGGATTGTGTAGCAGTGTTCCAATAATATGTTGGTACGGAACTACATCAATGGAGCACGCACGTCCTACAGCGGAATTATCGCTAGACGGCGGCGGTCCAGCGGCCGCGCGATCCGATGCGTGGCAGAAATGGCGGCAGCTGTTCGAAATGTTTCTCAAAGCATATGGAGTGAGCAAAGAACCAAAAGAAGTTCAGGCTAGTTTGTTGGTTAACCTCGTTAGATCAGCTGGTTATGAGGCTTATACAATTTTCACGTTCGAAGTTGGCGAAAGTGAGGATGAAATAAATTGTGTATAAAAAAAAATCGGCGCAATACCTAATATCACAAGGCGCAAATCACAATCAAGAAATCAATCAATCAATCATCAAGAATATGGCGAAAATATTTAATTTATAAAAAAATACTCAGAGCGTGTGAATATATATGTGACATTTATACATCAGCTGTCCCTTACATCTATCCCTGGTAGATTAGGACATAGGATGCTTTTTTATTCCTGTAGTAAGTTCCCTTGGGATAATATAATACAAACATGCGGACGAAGCCGTGGTCAGAAGCTTGTCTAAATATTTGTGTAGTAAAAACCTTGATTTTTTATTTAAAACACGTCAGTAGAACCTTTGGCCCACAGACAATGGCGTATACGTAGGCGTGTCGGTGGTATTGTGATAAATATTCGCGAAGCACTGCCTTCCTCAAAATCAATTTATCTTCCGGTTATTAAGCTGCCAATCTTTATGCATGACAAACAAATTATTAGCCGTTTTCCTCATGCGTGCTTTAAGCGTTTTACTTTTCTGTTTAAAATTTGGAAATGCGGGTTGTTTTATAATAACTTGCCCTATCGTATCCTGCCTAGCCTTTTTCCCAATTATTGTTGGGGTCGGCTTCCAGTCTTACCGGATTCAGCTGAGTATCAGTATTTTACATGGAGCGACTGCCTATCTGACCTCCACAACCCAGTAACTGGGTAACACGATACCTCTTGGCAAGACTGGTGTCAGATTTCAGGCTTCTGACTACCCGTAACGGTTGTCAAAGATCTTCAAATGACAGCCGGGACCAACGGTTTAACGTGCTTTCCGAGGCACGGAGGAAACTCAGTATGTTGAAAATGGTCACCCATCCACGGACCGACCTCGGCAAGCGTTGCTTAACCTTGAAGATCGACCCGTGCGGCTGTTATTATTTAGCCCTCCCAAACTCCTCCCAAACTCCTCCCAGACTCCTCCGCCCTATGTAAATATTATAAAAAATTAAAACAACTACAAACTATTCATAGCAAATAACATCATGGAGCAGAAGGAAATATGAAGAAGAAGCATTTTGAATCGTTTTAAAATCCTGCTATATTTTGAGGTCTGTGGAACAGGGTGAGTCTAGCCAAATGCCTATTGGTTATTGTTGGTTTTCTGTATGTGTTCTGCCGAAAACTTTGCTTGCACGGTGCACAATTTGTGTGACGTCATGTCATTATTTCGTAAGTGGCTGCGTTGATGCCGCTACTTATACACACATCAAAAGGGTGTAGGGATCATGTACATTTTTAACAATACAAAATTATCGAATTAATACTTACCAAATCTAGTCTCCCAGACTGGTTTCTTACTTTAATTCCTATGTTAAGTTAACAACTTATCCCAATAGTTTCTAAACATTTTGAACAATTGTAATTTTTGCAAATTGTGAAAAATCAACCAAAGTTAATGTCATCAATTAAATAGCACAAAAATTCAAACACCAAGTTTTTTTATTGATAATCTGTGTTTCCAACATTATTGACACGAATTACTTAATAACAGCGATTTGGCATGCATAAAAACAGTTCAAAGTTGTTGTGCGTTGCACAGCATCTAAACTCGGCAGAACTCTTCTTTGGAGCATATCCCATGTGTGCTCAATTGGATTCAGATCTGGCGATTGAGCAGGCCACGGCAGAACGTTGATGCGAGCATCGGCAAGAGTGCGTGTTACGTCTCTAGCCGTGTGTAGACGTGCATTGTCGTGCATAAGTCGAAACGTATCACCCAACCAGCGTCCCAAAGAGATCACGTCTGAAACAATTCTCTGTGAATTGATGTTGCCCTAGATCCAAATGTGATCGGTTGTTCCACGGATCCAAATACCGGCCCATACCAATATTGTCCCCCTCCATATGTATGAACTTCATTACAAAATTTCAAACGTTCATGAAGTCCAGAGGTCCTCTAAACTCGAGTACGTCTTGTATCTGGCCTCATACCGAAACGAGATTCATCGGAAATGCAAACACAACGCCAGTCTTCTTCCTCCCAATTCCTGTGTTCACGAGCACATTGTAAACGTGCCCTACGATTAAGGGGTGCTATAGGTGGAATTTTCAGCGGCCTTCATGAACGCAGACCTAATTCAGGTAAACGATTTCGGATGTTTTAGTCACTTATCAGCAAGCCTGAAGAGCTGTGGAGCCTCGATCGGAGCCAACATCATAGCGGTCATGGTTCGATTCCCTTGACCAGTATATGTACTGGTCCTGTCTGCGAGTGGTGATATGAGATCGTCCTCCATGTCGCTCAGCCACGCTGCCTATGGAACGATAGCATGTCCAGAGGCAGTTTATGACGCTCTGTGTAGTGCCAAGAGCGACACCCAAATTGCGTTTCCTAGAACCAGCTTGCAACATTTCGTCGGATAAATACAGTGCTATTCTGTATAATTGTAAATTATTAAACTGTAAATTGACCACCTCGCCATTAGTTCCAAATGGCGGTCTTCACTGCTCGATGTCCGCAACCGCAGGGGCGCCGATATTGATAGCGACCACCATCTGGTAGTTGCTGAAGTCCGGCTCAAGGTTGCAGTTGCCCGTGCGGCTGGAGGACCTGACAAGATTGGAAGAAGGTTCGAGGTGAGCAAACTGCATGACTCAGACACGCGTAAATCTTTTCAGATGGAATTGCGCAATCGCTTTTCTGTACTCGATGCTGCTACGGACTCATTAGACGAGGAGTGGGACCGCATCAAAGTGGCCTATACAGAGACCAGCTCCGTCGTTCTAGGGCACAAATCGACTCATTCTCGGGAGGACTGGATGTCACAACGCACGTGGAACCTGATCGAAGATAGAAGGAATCTTCATCTGAGACTGCTTGAGACCCATAACGACGCCATACAAGCAGACCTTAACACGCAATACCGTCAGAAACGCAAGGAAATCTATCGCAGTACCCGCAAAGATAGGAGACGGTGGGCTGATGGTATTGCTGATCATGCTCAACAAGCTGCAAACTCCGGCAACTTGAAAGAGTTGTACAATGCTACCAAAACCTTGGCAGGTAACAGCAAGTCGAGGAAGAAGCCGCTGAAGTCCAAAGATGGTCAGCTCATTGTGACGTCAGAAGGGCAACTACTTCGCTGGCGTGAACACTTTGAAGAGGTCTTCCGTCTGTCAGCTACATCTGCACCTGACGCGCTGCAAGTCAGTACTCCGTCTGATGCAGAGTATTTATAAGAAATATTCCTGTAAGGTTACTCATAACGGCCTCATATCGGATGACGTAACAGTGCACGCGGGTGTCCGCCAAGGCTGCCTCCTGTCACCGCTCCTCTTCCTGGTCGTTCTTGAGGCATTATGCTTCGCATCTACGATAACAGGCGCCGCGGCTTAGAGTGGGGATTATCCAACGTCTTGGAAGACTTGGATTACGCCGATGACCTATGCCTGCTGAGTCATACCCACGCCGATATGCAAGCAAAGCTAAAAGATCTACGCCAGGAAGCGGCAAAAACGGGGCTCAAAATAAACATCCGGAGGACCCAGGAAATGAGAACTGGTGTGAAGAACCACTCACCGTTGCTGATTGGCACAGAGGCAGTGGAACGCGTCCACAAATTTACATACCTCGGGAGTGTCGTGTCGGAGACTGGGGGAAGTGAAGAGGACATCGTTTCACGGATCGCCAAAGCCCGAGCAACCTTCGCGCAGCTGAGACCTGTTTGGCAATCGCGGAAACTGACCCGAAGGATTAAACTCAAAATCTTCGGGTCCAATGTTAAATCCGTGCTGCTCTACGGGTGCGAAACGTGGAAGGTCACAAAGGACATCTCACGCCAAATACAAGTCTTCGTCAACCGCTGTCTTCGTCGTATTCTCGGAGTTTACTGGCCCGAGACCATCTCCAATGTAGAGCTGTTGGAGAAATGCCACGAGAGCCCGATCAACCGCCAGATCAAGCGTCGCAAGTGGAGATGGATTGGCCACACGCTCCGAAGGGGTCCCGATCACATACCCAAACAAGTTTTGGACTGGAATCCCCAGGGGAAACGAAAGCGTGGCCGTCCCCGTCAAACCTGGCGTCGCACAGTGTTGGCAGAAGCGACGAGCATCGGAATGACATGGAGCGAGGTGAAGCGTGAAGCTCAAGACCGATCGCGATGGAGGACATCTGTGGACGCCCTCTGCCCCATCTATTGGTTAAAGGACATTAAGTCAAGTAAGTCATTCTGTAAACATCTCACTGTGAAACTTTTGCTGAAGTACCTTGTAGTGAGCTGTCAATGCATAGCTTTGGGTGGAATGCCAGTTTACTACACGCCCATTTCACCTTTATCTGTGATTTTTAATTTCGTAGACTAAATTGACAGCTGCCAATGATCTTATTTTCTTTAAATGTTGCAAGCTCGGAGCATAGTGTTAGCGTTAGTGTTTTTTAGATAAGGGTCAATCATAAAGATTCATCAAATCGATGTGCCATGACTCCTCAATTAAATTTTACTAATTGGTGTAAATAAATATATTTAAATATAACAGTATATATAGCACATTAACTTTTATTGTGTTAAATATGAAATCAACTATAAAATAAAAGCGATCGATAAAATTAAGTCCGACATAAATGAGTAGAGAATAAATAAGGGCCGCTAGTTTCTTAACAAATGTATTTTTTTTGCCGTGAAGTAGTTCCATTTTCGATCTATTTCGATTTTCGATCAACTTTCAATCACTCAGGATAGTCAGGACACTATTTTTAACCCCCGCCGGAAAAAGAGGGGTGTTGTAAGTTTCACGATTGTTTCTGTGTATCTGTGTGTCTGGCTGTGGAATCATAGCGTCCAAACGGATGAACCGATTTTTAATTTAGTTATCTTTGTTTTAAAAAGTGACTTAATCGAGAGTGTTCTTAGCTGTTTGAATAAAATTGGTTCAGCCGTTCAAAAGTTAAGGGCGTTTTACTGTTTGAATCGGGGTGTTTTCGCAAGATATCGTGTCATAATTACGTGTTCAATAGATTGCCGATCGAAGCGTATCTACTATGTACTTACAAGATAAATTATGTAGCATGAAATAATAATGTGTCGAGAGTTTTTTAAATTTTTAAATTTTGCTTGTTATCTAACGATAAAGTGACAACCCTTAAATGTCAGTCTAGTCTACGAAATAAAAAAACTGAGTTTTTTTTATGTTTTTCGCACGGTGTGCATTTAGCCAGTGTTACATTTGGAAAAGAAGTTCTAGTTTCTTTAGATTTTAGTCTAATGTCCATAACAGTCTTGCGACTCCTGGACCTGCAAGTCTATACACATGAAACCACGGTACGTGGCAGTATAAAGCTAGGGGTTTGCTCTTTAGAAGGAACGGTTCCTACTACAGGGGTAAAGTGGTACAATTGGTCACTCTTACTTGAGTTCTCGTGGTGTTCTTCTGTTCCTCGTTCAATCCCGTGCCATGTGTTCTGTAGGGGGAGGAAAGCATAAACATAAGAATGGAATAAGGATTTGAAAAGGGACACAAACGCGATCCGTTGAGATACTCGCCAGACTCCAACACGTGTTCCCGGCAATGGCACTTCGCTGCGCGTGCAATATACACCAACACCAATTGCACAGACGCCGCACAATACAAATCGCGAATCGTAGATGCAATTCAGATGCAGCTGGGGTTGATAATTTAATGATTATATATAATCAAAACGAGAACCCGATTTCACGTTGCGCGCGATCACACAAATTTTCTAGACAAGTGTCAAGTGTCAACTCAAGTCAATCAAAAGCTGTCAAAATTGCTGACAGCCAGCTAACACGGTGTTGCAACGAAATACCAAAAATAGTAACGGAACGTTTTGGTATGAAACAATATTTAATTTAACACAATTTTAAGAAAATAAAACAGGGAAGCAACATAGACGCCATCACGATCCCGCCAAAACTCAAAAATCAGAGTTATAAGTGTGTAATTTTGATTTGAAATTCAAGTTCAATCTTAACCACAAGTCATTGGGTGGCAAAATATAATTGAATCCAAGAATAAAGTCGTAAAACATTCCAATTTTAAGTAGGTAAACATTTACATAGTTATTTTCGCTTTGTGTTAAAATAAAGGCATCCAAAGAAAGCTGGCATCGGTCACCCGTGCGAATGTGACCCGGTTAGCACTGTCCAAATTGACGAGGATTCGCGGAAAGAAACCGGTTTACTGACCGGGCTTGGCAAGCTGCTCTAGTCCGTACTTATTGCACCCGGCCGAATTAACGACACTGCCCAATCTACCGAGAAATGGCTTTTAAACATTGTGTTGCAGTTAAAATTAAAAGAAAATGTATAGCAGGTATTGTGTGGCAACACTTATGCTACCTAGTGAATTGTTAAGTTATATAAAAGCCATTTACTAAAATGATGACAAAGGCAAGCCAATTCCCAAAAAATCTTGCAGGTCAACAGATCATACTTATTTACAAAAAAAATTATACACAAAATTTGGTCCTTAGATACAAACACCATCATCTTTCTGCCCTTATACCATGGGGTTGGCGTAACACGTTTTCTTCTTTCATACCGTCCTGTCCCCTGTCACGCTATCACTGACTACCTTTTCTGATATCACTCCACACACAGTCCATCCATCTTTTCTTTAGCCTTCCTCTCGCTCTCCATCCATCCACATTTATATTCATAACTCTTTTAGTACCATGCGTTTTATACCTTCTCATCACATGACCGTACCAGGACAAGCAACTTCCTTTCAACTTTTCTGTCACTGGCGGCACTTTCAAACTCCTTAGATACAAACGCAACGCTTAAAATAAGTGGGAAAACATCCCTTTGACTAGCAGTAGGACTACAGGGTGTCGACGACGCTCTCGGAAGTGTTGCAAAGTTCTTAAGCCTTTAAATAATTTAATGCAAATGGGTAATTTTGTTTTTCGTAATTATAAGCCGAAGGTGAATCTCATTACGGTACTTAGATTAATAATGTTGGTCGGCCTGTCCCAACTTTGTCTGTTAGTTAACTCTCACTGAGTAAAATTAATTGAGAAAATTTTCACTAAATTCGTGTAGGCGAAACGTGATAAATTTGTGAAAGTTTGAAGCACCTGTTTTGGACAAATATTCAACTACCTGTCGGTAAGCGGAGATATATGTGCCCGATTTATCTAAAGACCACGTTACGGACGCTGTAATGGGTAAAAATCTATGGAGTGTAATATTAGATCGTTTGTTCGCAATCCGGATACTCAAGGATTCGACAATATCCGATAACATCGCTCAATGCTTTCGTAGTTTTTCTCATTGAGGTGACCTCAGTTTGTCTTGTACGTGCCTCAAGTGTCCATTGTCTCGCATCGATGTAAAAACATTTGATTGTTATCATTAAGTTTGACGAGATCGCACAACTCGCTCGAAAGTCGGATAGTCCGTTAACCAGCTCTTTTCTCGTTGTTAATTAGTTTTTAAAGTCAATCAAAACATTTTCGCTGGGCCTGCAGCAGTTTTAGACAGTGTAATTACTGAGCTGCTTAAAATAAAAAGCCAGTGTTTATTAATTATCGGCTATTCTTGTTTTCATTGATTTTCCTGCCTGCCTTGTCTAGGTTTCACTAATTGATTTCATAGAATATTCTTTAAAATGCTGTTTTTTTAATTATCCACTGTTAACAATCAACTCACACGGTTCATATTAGGGCACACTTTAAAATTGTATTAGTTCGATGAAATAGGTACAATTACGTATGTGACCAAAACAGATAAACCCTGAATATTTAAGTCAATTTCAATCTGTTCGACGAGAATCCGATTGATCGGATTTAAGCGTTTAGGAATAGATTCGGAGCGAGATTTCCACGTGAGTTGAGAGCGAGGTTGGAATACGTCGCCTTGGGTCCTTGCAGGTGCTACCCCGTAACTAGGGCTGCCTCGACCCGAGTGTGACCTTTATAAACCACGGCGTTGTGTTGACACATTCATGGTTGCGTTTCGAAATACACAAATATGTACCCAAATTCGTCTATCCCTTCACATCGTGAGCTTTGCCATGCGTGCCAATCTGTAATATTATCTGCACAGAAAATACAGAAATTGTGCACTTACCGAAATTCAGGAGAAGATTTTCTCACAGGAAGAATGATTAAAAACTCTCTTGCATAAATAACGCTCATTAGTTTAAATGTATGGACTGTTTGTTCTGAATAATGTAAATGAATTAACCTGCTTGATGCACTTCTTTAAAAACATCCTTAATTTAACAAGTTGATTTGATTTATTCACACATGGTAAATGTGCTGAAGAAGAAGCTAAGCTAACTTAGTTTTTACTTTATTAGCTTTGTTGTTCTTTTCTTTGATGTTACTTGTGATTGTTGCTGTTATGTTAATATGTCCGTGTTGAATAAAAACATTATATTTTTCTTTTCTTTTCATACGAAATAAACTTTTCACACCACCTGCTCGACAATGCCCAATTACATATCATGCAGTCTCAGCTTAAAGTAAAGCATCACCTCATATGGGAGGTAAAGTTGTATGAAACTCAAACGGCAGAAAAGTGATTTGAATTTGGAACGTCCCATTCGTGTGGAACTCATGGCAAATTTATTTTTTTTATTTTGATGGGTTTACTCTTGACTCTTTATGTAAAAAAACGCCCATATAGAATAGAATAGAATAGAATAGAATAGAATAGAATAGAATAGAATAGAATAGAATACTCTTTATTATGTACACCATATAAGTTACAGAAAATATAGACGAAAAAAAAACATTACACTGGGTGACACAATGGGCGGCCTTATCGCTAAAAGCGATCTTTTCAAGACAACCTATTACCCATATTGGCATTGTAAAGAGGTTTTTTCGAAAATCGATCTGGCCACTATACAATCATATATATATTTCGTTGCTAGATAGAATTGATCACTTCTTAATGTGGCCAAATATTTAATGGAATGTTGTATTTTATTTCATGATATGGCCAGCTGAAACTGTCCATATCATTCAAATGTCAACGTATGATTATATATCAATCCAAGTTTGGCCATATCATGAATGTGCTGAACTCTAAGGTTTTTCTACAAGGCACTCGCGTTTTGAGTGTCTTTCGTGAAATTCAAAGCTCCATTCAGGGTTCCTTAAATACTTAATTTATGGAACTCTGGTTTTTTATTGTCTCGCAGAAGGTGTGAAAAGTAGAGTATGCTCCTTTGGGATAAAGCCTTTCTTCGTCTTGGGCAGCTGGAACCCCTCGCACTCAGGACTCTCGTAACTTCCTCGTTACGCTCAGAGTTCAATATGCCGCCCGTGACGTAAGACACTGCTTTATCCCCTTGGTGTATAATCTACTATTGTTTCTTTACCTACAAATTTCTTTTTAATCGCTCATTTGATTGTATTTTCATCTACTTATAACATTACGCCTTTTGCCTATTAGCTGACAGGTTAAGCAGAGGTGACCTTATAGTACACCTATATTTTGGTAGTTATGTTTTTAATTCCGCTGTGGGCACAAATCCAAACTCCGGGAAATTTCACATGAATAAACCCAATAATATCTACAAGCCGGCACCGAGCATCGATCCCAGCACCACATAATCATTGGTAGCGCTTACGAACACTAAACCAACTAGGAAACAATCACTCCGCACTATTCCCAAACCACTGCAACTTCTGAAAGCCAGAATCAACAGTGGCGATCACCAGAAAAACCAACAGTTATGTATTTTCAGAGATTGCATATATTCGGTTAGAATTGTGTGTTTGGTAATAATATGTATCACAGCATTGGAGTATTATGCTTCCATGCAAAGTACCCATGACTGATCTAGCTTGATCCGAGATTTAAAAGGAAAAAGAAGACAAGTAATCGCATTCGTTGCATATACCTACACGTAGGTAGGTATTGCTCACTCCAGCTTTCAACATTACTTTTGAATACAAATCCGAAAACTCGTCAAAGTAATCTCTACTTTAATCTTGGAAGCGTGACAAAAATGGCCTACAAGGATTTTCTTACCTCAAAAAATAAAGGCAAAATAAGTAAGTAATTTTAAAGCAATTACTCAAAAGCATTCAAATAAATACAAATGTCGACTATGTAGGTACATAAAAAGCTTAACGTCCCAACAAATATGACGTAATTCCAGCGGAAAAATGTTATCCGTCTTGCAAATGCTCATAGCCGCTAAAACTTCTTATATTAAAAGGTTTTTTTAATCTATTCAGAGAGAATTTAGAGGGCCGTTAGTGTCAAAGCTTGCCTTCACTCTTTACAAGTCTTTTCTTGTGATACCGAGAATGTTATCGGAATTTTTTGGGTATCTCCACATTTCATGCGTGATAACAATCACTTTATACAAGTACTTTGTACTAGGAGCGATATTAAATTTTCATAGGTTATATTGTAAACGTAAATCATCTTTATAGCGGTTGGATAGCGTAGACAAGCGACGAACAAACTAATATTGTGTTCATGAATGTGTTTGAATTAAGAATTGAAGAGACAACAATAGATATATATTCGAATTCGAATCCTACTTATCACACTAATAATATTATAAAGGCGAAAGTATGTGAGTGTGTGTATGTTTGTATGCTTCACGTTCAAACGGCTGGACCGATCTGGTTGAAAATTGGCACAGATATAGATTAAAGTCAGGAATACCACATAGGATTTCCTTTTCCTTTCCGACTTTTTCTTCCTGATCCCTATTCCTTCGGGCTTATTTTCGTAAATTCAAACGTGACACATATGCCATCGCGTTATTGAGTGTTTTTTTTGTAAATAGAGAAAATAATAGGAAATGAACGTTTAATACAAGTGTGGTCAGCGAAATAAAAGGTATCTATGAATTGAAAACAGATTTATTCTTGCGAGTGTTCATTATATGGATAATAATGGCATTTTGTGAAAGAACAATGGCCACGCTCCTAACATGCTTGGAATAGTCAAATAAACAAAACGTCCCTTGATGAAATATACGTTGTTTCATTTGCCTATATAAATGTAAAAGTACGACTTTCAACATATTTTTAAAAGATGAGAGAGTCAAGTAATTAAGAAATATGGTTTTAGAGGTTACGTGGTTTATTATTAGTCTGTGACTGTAAGCGATGGAGGATGTCTTCAGGGTTCTGGACTGGAGGGGGCTAGGCATCAACATTAATGGCGAATATATCACTCACCTTTCCGACGATATTGTGGTCATGGCTGAGACCATGGAGGGCCACAGTACAATGCTTGATGACCTCAGTAGAACTCTCGAACGAACGGGTCTTAAAATTTACATGGACAAAACCAAGGTCATGGTGAATGCCCATGTAACACCCACTCATATCAAGATCGGAGACTCGAAACTCAAAGATTTTGACGATTTTGTCTACCTGGGACAAACGGTCCAGTTGGGTAGGTCTAGCTTCGAGAAAGAGGTCAACCGTCGAATCCGACTCGGCTGGGCGGCGTTCGGGAAGTTGCGCGGTATCTTCACGTCCAATTAACCGCAGTGTCTCAAGACAAAAGTCTATGACCAGTGTGTGTTGCCATGAATTATCTATGGGACCGAGACGTGGATGCTCACTATGGGCCTCATCAGAAAGCTTAAAGTCACCCAAAGGGCAATGGAGAGGGCTATGCTCGGAGTTTCCTAGCGTGTTTGGATCAGAAATGAGGATATCTGCAAGAGAACCAAAGTTACAGCCAAAGTTAATTGCGAAACTTAAGTGGCAGTGAGCATGGCACATTGTCCGCAGAACGGATGGCCGATGGGGCTGAAAAGTTCTGAAATGGCGACCGCGAGCCTGAAGATGATGCGTTGGAATGCCTCCCACTAGGTGGACCGATGACCTAGTTAGGGTTGTGGGAATTTTCTGGATGCGAGACTCACGGGATTGGCCAATGTCACGACGCCTGGGGGAGGCCTATGTCCAGCATTTACATATGTTACAAACTATGTCGAATGCAAGCCAGATAAGTCTGTGTGTGTCCAAGATCACACAAAACACATAATCGTTGCCGAAACTAAAACGGTCTGCGCAGAAAACTCTATGTCAATCATTCTTTTGTTTATATTACGGGTCAAAATAAAATTTCAAATATTAAAACCCGACTACAGAAAAATCACGATCTAAAAAGTATGAAACAAGAAAATATTCTCATCTGGAATTGTTAAGCACACTTTTCGAAATGTGTCGGGTATTAAACAAACAACTTTATTACAAGTTGTTTGTTATACATATTTTATTGTATTTCATACGTATTCATAGTGGTGTTCAGAGGATAACCGTGGTCGTGTGCCACCTACAATACATTCTGCAAAGTAGGGTTTGTTGTTTTACATGTATCTAGATAATGCAAAAGTAACAAGAGTGGAGTCTTGATAGCGTATAACGATAACGTAGTTGATTTAGAAAATTTACTATTCACAAAAGGACAGGTATATGTATGTGCTATGTGTGAGTAGTTATTTTAAATAAAGAAACATATACAGAGGTTAATGAATCGAAATTTGAGAGACTTAGTCATCATATCATCATCATCATATCAGCCGAAAGACGTCCACTGCTGGACATAGGCCTCCCCCAAGCGTCGCCACATTGACCGGTCCCGTGCGTCCCGCATCCAGCGAATCCCCGCAACCTTCACCAGGTCAGAGACTTAGTAATGAACACAAATGCATACATACTGACATACATTATATACCGATCAACAAACACTGCGACGCTGGCGACGCTTTCTAAATGGCAGTGTTAAGATTCTTCGTGGAAAAATGACCCTTAAAAGTTGGTAGATAGGTAGGGTAAGTATGTAGGTAGGCAGGCAGGGTAGGCAGTTGACTTTTGATGACAATGTCTTTTATTCAGAAAATGTATATAAACCTGTATTCTGTAGGTGTGTGCCTAGCTAAAAAACTTCAAGAAGTGCGTACGTACAGAATGAGACGAGTGTGGATTTAATTAAACTAATAAATGAGCACAGTCCGTGTGGCAGCACTTATCTATCTGCAGCGCGCTGGTCCGCAAAGTGAATCCTCTTAATTGCACCCTGAAGTAATTGGAAATCTTCGCCACATAATACTGAACTGCCCTCTCAAAGAAACTAACCATGATCCGTTCATTAAGATTTCAACTTCTGATTAAATTAAATGATTTTTTAAACTTTTCGACTCATTCTTTTCCATTCTTTTTAAAGAAGTGTATTCGCTGTTCAAGATTTAATTCATCTATCGATTTTTTTCTTTCATGAAAAGCTCGACCAAGCCGAAAATCTATTTTGCAACTTGTTTGTAACTACTTTGAAAACACGTTTCTGTCAGCTAAATTTTAACGTAAAATACAAATAAGAAAATTAATAAATACCGGCCAAGTGCTAGTCGGACTCGCGCACGAAGGGTTCCGTACCATTACCGCAAAAAACGGCACAAAAAAAAAACACGTTTGTTGTATGGGAGCCCTACTTAAATACTTATTTTAGTCTGTTTTTAGTAAAAAAAAATATAGCGGCAACAAAAATACATCATCTGTGAAAATTTCACCTACTTCTGCCTACCTATACGATTCATGAGATATAGCCTGTTGACAGACGGACAGACAGACGGACTGCGGAGTCTTAGTTATAGGGTCCCGTTTTTACCCTTTGGGTACGGAACCCTATAAAATGAAATCTATTTCGCCGTCAAAAGAAGGTTAGTCAATAATATTCGCAGCTCGCAATAGTTTAAAATAGGGTATCATTTATTTCGATGGCCAACAGTTCCTAGAGATGGTGTAGCCGGTTATCGGCTTATAAATCAGGCGATGTGCATCAGGGCGCGGGACGGGCGGTGGTGCGGTGCGGCGCGGTGCGGTGCGGGCGAGCCGCCAGCCACGTGTCCGACACGCTACCTGCAAGCGCACCAACTGTTTGTAGCTGCACCGGAACTGCTACTACATTATTTTGTATGCATTTACAAAATAAAAGCGGTGCAAACATATCGCCGAGTTTGCGTTCCCTTTTCGCATTCTGAAGCAGATTGAAGGACACATTCAATGCGGCAAAAATGAAATCATTTTGCCCCGACTGCGGGAGGGTGTTGAATGTTTTTCCTATGTATGTATGCCCATTTCTATAGCACGTTCTACAGCCCAGACGGCTTGACGGATTTAACATATGAGGTGTCGTTGGATTTGTTTTAATTGTGGGAGTGACATAGGTTATATAATTTTGAAATATGGCGACTCCCCCTAAAAAGGGGGTGGTACAATTTGTTTTTCGGTCTCTTATCTATGTAGGTATCAAATTAAAGCTTCTAAATTGACCTCACTGAAGTACAACTTGATAAACTTGAGCGTCTTAAAAATGTTTGCATAAGGTTCATATTTGGTTTGCGCAAATATGACCATGTCACAGAATTCCGCGAGAAACTCAAGGTCAAGTCATTGGTTGCCAATTCGCCTTCGCCGGAATGCTCATATTGTTTCACTCCTGTATAATATACTATTTTTCCCATCTACCCCTCTTTACCTCAAAAATCGATTTCAGTTTTTATGTGACTCACACACGAAAGTTCTTAGGTCATCGGATAACATGAAACTTAAAATGCCAATGCATTCCACTATCTTCCTGGACAAATCTTTTACTGTCCAGGCCGCTCGTCTATGGAATGCATTGCCTGTAACTATAAAACGCGCGCAATCACTGCCGATCTTTAAAAGACTGGTAAAGGAGCACTACCTGTCACTGTGATCTTGTTCTTGTTGAAGCTGTATCGTTTTCTTGCCTGTTTATTTATATGTATGTATGTATTTATGTATCTATTTTAGTATTTTATATTTAGTATGTAAGCACTGTTTGTAACTTATTATTTTATTTTAACTTGCACCAAGTGCAACCCCATGTCGTGTCCAGGCTATCTCTCTCCATTCTGGGTTGCCTGGAAGAGATCGCAGAACGCGATAAGGCCGCCTGTTGTATGTTTGTTTTTATTTTAAGGTTTCCATATGTGTTATTGTTTTTTATCTTGGTGTACAATAAAGTATATAATAAATAATAAATAAATAAATAAATAGACCATTCCAAAAATAATATATTATTAACGTAACCCTTTTATGTACCTATTTTGTCACAAATTCAAGATAAGCGTAACTTTGATAGCAAAATAATATAACGATATAATCTTTTGAACTTGTTCAATAATAAAACTAAAAAATCTGAAATAAAACAAATTATTACAAAAACAAAAAACTCGATTGCTAAAAATTAATTGACTGAAAAGAGAAAAATAAGACCTAAAAAAAATATAATCCATACATAAAGTATTATGAGTTACTGCCAGCGGTGACAAACGAAGTTTTGGTAGTTCTTATTTTCTCATTTCAGTTAGTTCAATTTTAGCAATCGAGTTTTTTGTTTTTATAATTATGACTATTTTAATTATATTTATTTCTTTGTGTTCATCTTGATAATATTATTTAAATCTGTTGTTATTGAACATAAAATGGACAACAGCCAACCGAAGTGGTTGGAACCAAATTATAATTGTGTAAAGTTTTTTTTTTTTTTTTTTCTATGTGGCGTCTCACAGCTCAGTCAAAGTGACCGACTGCTGCTTAACCGGGCGTCCCTGTGGAGACTAAGCTATATAGCTTCCAGCCAGGCAAAAATTTCTAAACCTAGGCGACACGCTGAGGGCTACCCCCTGGGGGTCGGACCTCGGCTCAGGGCGTCGCTGGGGGGACAACTTACTAAGGCTGGATCTTAATAAAGCAATTCTACCATCCGTTCGGAAAAGCCTACGTGGAGAAGAACGGACAAGAAACTCCAATCAATAACTACTAGAATTTAACTACGGCGCAGCAATACGCGGGCTAGCTTGTGCATCTTGACGGGGACGTCGCGGCGGGCCTCGGCGGCGAGGGCGGGACGAAGGCGGTCTGTGTCTACGTATTGTGCTGGTCTCTTTATTGCTCTCTTGGAACAGGGTGGTGGCGTCATCGGGGGTGGTAAGAGTGAGCCTCGGTCGGCGAATTTTTGATATACGGGAGAGTTCGTAGCGGGAGACCGCTTTGATCAGGGGGTTACTGTGGTTCTCAGCAGAGTCGAAAAAGCGCTTGGTAGTGCGTTTCATAAACTGCTGGAGGGTGGGGATTTTTAGATCGACATGAAGTTCCTGATTACGGACGTAACAGGGGGCTCCAGTGATCTTGCGGAGGTAACGGTTTTGTATAACCTGAAGCTTGTGGGTATCGTGGGGCTTTGCGTGTGCGAAGACAGCGCAATAGGTCATGATGGGACGGATGACCGCGGTGAAAATGCGAAGCTTGCAATTAAGTGACAAGCTGCTTTTTGCGTTCACCATCCCATGGAGTCTGCTCATAGCAAAGGCGGCTCGCGAGCGCGCCGCCCTAATGTGCTTGGCGAAAGTGAGGTGGTTATCAAGGGTGACACCTAGGTACTTGGCTTGCTGTTCCCAGGGGATCGGCTTGCCGTACATTGTGATGGGTTTGGGAGGACGGGGGTTTTTAAAACGGTCATTGTATTTGCGGTCAGGCCTCGAGAAAAGGACAGCCTGGCTTTTGTCGGGATTGACTTCGATTCTCCAGAGGCGGAACCATTTGGCCAATGCATTGGCGGCTCTCTGGAGTTTTAGAGCGATGGCATTTGGTACTATGCCAGTGCAATAGAGGGCCGTGTCGTCGGCGAATAGTGCCAACTGGCCCTCTTTGGTTTTTGGGATATCGCTGGTGTACAGCGTGAAAGTTAGGGGGGATAATACGCAGCCTTGTGGGACTCCGGCTCGTATGGGGTGAGGGGAGGAGAGTACTCCCTCGACTCGGTAGCGGAAGGTGCGGTTCGACATCCAGTCTCGTAAGATGAGCACGAGACGATCTGGCACACCGAGTTTATATAGCTTATAAATTAAGCCATTGTGCCAGACTTTGTCGAACGCTTTCGCTATGTCGAAAAACAAGGCACCCGTCATCAGACCACGCTGGAAACCAGCACTAGTGTGTTCAACGATGCGGTGAACTTGTTGGACGCATGAGTGTTCGGAACGAAAACCGAATTGCTCGTCAGGGATGAGGCTCTTTCGCTCGACAAAGTCTTTAAGCCGCTTATAAATAAGCCGCTCATAGACTTTTCCGAAGGAATTGAGCAGACTGATGGGACGATAACTGGTAGGCTCCGATTTCGGTTTACCCGGTTTAGGGATGCCTATCACAGTGGCCTGTTTCCAAGCTTGCGGGAAGATATTTTTGCTTAATGCAGCGTTGAAAATGGCCGTCATTAGCAATATTATTTGGGGAGGGAGGAGTTTCAACACCTTATTGGTGATGCCATCTAGGCCCGGGGCTTTGTTGGACTGAAGCCTTTTGATGACTTCCTCTACTTCGTCTGGGTTGACGGGAGGTAGCGGATCATCAGGGTCTTCAATGGGAGGGAGGGAGGTCCTGCGTTCGACTTCGGCGTCTACCATGTCAAGGTGAGCTTGGTCTACTGGTTGTGAGCTGGGTGTGCATTGAGATTCGAGGCTGTCAGCCAGACATTCGGCTTTTTCAGAACTTTCGAATGCAACACTCTTATCAGGGCGAATAAGTGGGGGTACGGCTGATTCTTCAGTGGAACGTAATTTCCTCTGAAGGTGCCAGAAGGCATGGTGAGTGGGCTCTAATTCGCTCAGTATGTCGTTGAATGTCACAGAACGGTGCTCGGCAGTACGTTCCTTTACAGCGAGCTGTAAGTTACGCAAGTGAGCTCTGTTTGCGGCACACAGCATCCGGGAGTTTCCCTTGCTGGATGTCCAGTACTGGAACCTCCCTTGAACATTCGTTCAGGATGGATTGTACGTGAGCTGTAACCGAGTCGATCGCCGCCGTCGTGTCAGCGACAGAGTTTATGAAGTTGGGGATTGAATCTAAATGAGGTGACTTGGTGGATTTCAGCTTCTCGCTTACTTTCCTCCAGTCAGTGACCGTTTTCATAGGGGGCGGCTGTCCTAGATCTGGGAGGCCTGAGCGACTACCTAGGTGCAGAATTACTGGGCGGTGGTCAGAGTTTAATTCGTCTAGCGTTACGATGGAACGAAACCGGAGGTTGATGTTCTTAAGTAACGCTACATCTAAGACATCCGGATTGTGTGAAGCAATATCCGGGAAGTGAGTATGATCTGACGGGGCGAAGACATCATAACGGAGGGATGTGCTTAGATTCAGCACCAACCTTCCTCTAGGGTTGGTAACGGTACTGTTCCAGACTGGATGTTTAGCGTTGAGATCACCTGCTAGGATAACAGAGTCACTCATGCTGAAGAGGGCAGTGAGGTCTTTGACGAGACCGTCTGGGTTATCGCCCGATGACGATGAGCGTGGAGGGCAATAGGCGGAGATGATAGTGATTGATGGATGACCAGTCATTCCTAGCCGACAGGCAGAGTATTCTAGATTAGAAATGGGATCGGGTGGGGTGATCACGCTGCAGTGGAGGTCATTTTTGTAGTAAATGAGAGTGCCACCGCCGTGGGAGCTCTTCCTATCGTTGCGAACTATTCGATAGTTGGCAATTTTAGGATCGCGATGATGGGGTTTTAGAAAAGTCTCTTGAATGAGGAAGATGTCCAGCTGATGGTCGCGAAGAAATAAGGCGATCTCATCACGCTGTTTACTAATGCCATTGGCATTGAAGAAACCTAATTTTAGGGATCTGGGTTTCAGGCAATTGCTTCTCAATTGTGAACCCATTCACCGTTTATAAACACAAGGCTGTCTAGCTCTTTTGTTATGGAGGGATACCTCGAGAAGATCTCGAGGGAAGCGAAGATGTTAGGGGGATTAACTGGGTTGGAAAGCTCAGCATGAAGTGCTCGGGCCTCTGGAGTCATCCAGATCGCGTATGCGTTGAAAATAGTTTCAGCGACACAGCGATAGGAGCTTGGGCCGGATTGGGTTACAGGGGGTGGGCGCGCAGCAACTGCGGTGGTGGGAGCCACTTTGTTGTTTTGCGCTGGGGCCGAAGCGGCCGAGATTGCACTAGGCACTGGAACGTTAAGGTTCATGAGTGCCGGGATGGGTTGGGGGCGATTCTGAGGGGCCACACTTTGGTGGTTCAGCTTCCCCCATGGGGAAGTCCTTTGAGGGGCTAGACGGGGGGGGGGCTTGGGAAGGCTTGGGAGCTATGCGAGCTTGACGCGCGTCATAGCTTTTGGCCATTTTTGGCGCGAGCTTAGGGGCTTTTGGGCAGCCCCGGTAATTAGCCGGGTGCCCGACTTGGCCGCAGAGTACGCAGCTAGGAGGCTCCGTACATTCTGCACGGTCCTTGGGACGGGGACATTCACGTGTGCTATGCTCGCCCAGGCAATTGACGCACCTGGGGGTCGCGAAGCAATTGGTCTGGGAGTGACCATACAGTTGGCAGTTGTGACACTGACCAACGAGGTGGGGACGGTAAGGCTTTTCTATTGAAATGCCTGACAGTGAACACACTGTTTTAATGTTGAAAATGGGGTGGTAACCCTCGGTGGGGGAGCACACGACCAAAACTATGTCGTAAAGTTGCCCTCCTCTTGCTTTATGCAAGCGGTGGACTTCTAATACAGGGATGTTTTGGGCTAGTAAATCCTGGCGGATTTCCTCCGTCGGGATTTCTTTAGGGATACGCCGTATAATAACACGGGTGGATAGTCTTTGAAGGCCGGGCCATATTTCTTTTTGAGCTGAGGCTCAGAAAGTAATATCTCCTGGAGGAGATCCACTAATGCCTTAAAAGACATAGTCGGCGAATTTAAAAGAGACAATTAAGAGAATTTTTCCCCGGGTGGGTATGCCCGGGGATGTGTGAACCCTACCCTCCCAGTCGGGTGAGACTGGGAGGTGTGTACCTTGTGAGCCCTAAGCTTGTAAACCTGTTACCAATCTTATTGGGTGACAGGGGTCCTAAGGCACCGGTAAACCCACCGAAGGTGGGCCACCCTCCTCCTGTGTGCCGAAAAGTCTGGTACGTAGGGGTAGACACACCCTACCGTACCAGGTGTAGCTGTGGAACAGAGCAGGGGTTGACTAGGCTATCTACCAAGGCCAACTGATCCTGCTCCCGACTCCTTCTGACTGCCGTGCTCTGAAGGAGCTTGGCGAGTGCAAGGGGCAGCACTCCACTTGGCTTCGTTAGCACCGAAGGGTATCCGCCAAGGACCACTAAGTCGTGGTTTTAACCCGGAAGGGGCCAAAAAGATGTCTCTACTAGCAACCTAAGTTACTAGTAGTGACACCTGTGAGCGGCGCGCGGAGACGCAGCGACCGCAGTGACGTCGCGCAGGGGCACGATGAGCGAGGGGTGGGGGCGCGGCGTGGCGCGCGGTGGGGCGGCGAGCAGCAGAGCGGCGAGCAGCGGGACGTCCTCTCGAGGCGGACGGCAGGCGGTGAGTGAATTGTGTAAAGTTAACAGAATTGTTCATATAGAACTGATGGCTTCTATTTCAATAGACATTTTAAATGAACTTCACATTGTGTTCAGTTAAATGCTAATTAGACCTTGTTTTCAATTCGTATGTTCTATAGAGATGCCCGAACAAGAATTCATTCAAAAGAAAAATATGTAATTAAAAGGGCACAATACAATGGGATTGACTATACAGCTAGTTTGATCAAATAGAACCCGAACAAATAATGGATACGGCTTCATATGTTGAGCGACGATGGTGAGTGAAGAATGCAAAATAAGTAAACAAAGAAAAGCGAGCACCGTGAACTATGCAGACGTGCGCAACACAAATTGCGCTAACTTGAGAATGAAATGCAAAACTTGAACGTTAGGGAGGCCAAGCGTGAGTCAAGTGTGCGCTCTGTAAATAGGACGGACAGACTTGGGCGAGTGCGCGCTAACTCGCCTACAATATTATTGTGTGCTGCTAACTAACTTGTTTGTCATTTCAGACACAGGCACGACTAGTGTGCCTCGGTCCGCACGGAATGCCTCGAGGAGCTATCCGCTCGGTTTACCCGAGTCGTGGCCGCCGTCCTTGCGGAATACAATGTAAATCACTTTGATTTATGTGCTCTAAGCGAGAGTGCGACGGTAAGAGTCTGATCTTTTCTTTGTTGTCGTATGTCTTGCATTTACTTCATTTGTGTGAAACGTATTGTCACTCTGCGCCGAGGGGATAGCGCTCAGGGGATACTGTAAAGATGTCTCTTGACGTCAATTCCTAGAAGCTAAGATAAAACTTACTTGTTACCGTATTTCTTACCTTGTATTATCATCTTACTAAGACTAGATATTACTTAAACAACTCATACTTCAAATTATAAAAGCCAGCTCTCAAAAAGCGCCAGCCCCAACGGATGCGGACGGATAAAGACACATAATTGCGAAGTTCAAACATTTCATATCTCGCAGCCGTCGTCGGTCATATTTCACCAATCTTGTTGTTCATTGCAGTGCAAGCAAATCTTTTCAGAAGCGGGCGTGTCCCACTTTTTTAACGTTGTAGTAATGGCGTCGACTTGAGAGACTTTTATTCGAGTCCATTTGGTAAGGATTTAGGGGCTGTTAGCGTCATATAACAGCAATTTGGCCGTTCCGAGTGCCGTCACCGCAATGTTTTCAAATAATGTTAAAATTATCACATTTCATGTATTATGTGTCTCTCCCGCCACCTTATTGTCAGAGAGTTTAGTGTATCCATTCTGAACTCAACTCTTTTGTTTGATATTTCAAAGGGTTTCCAGTAACTGCTAATAAATAGAACCAAGCCCGTGGTGTTTTGTCGGGTAATCCAACGAAACTCTTTGAACTCAGTTCTATGTCATCTGCAAATTGAGTTTTGGAACTGTTACTGCAGATATATGTCCCATAGGTGACATAGGCGAATTCACAAAAAATAGCCTGACAAAACCGATGAAGGTAATCCTGGGGTGAGTGAACGTCAAAAATATGTGCATGTCAAATTCAGTGCCGCGGAGTATTCTATTTCGCCGCGTACCGTTACCGGTATATTTTATTATGCTAGTGTCCAAGATAAAATATAGTACCTATCTTAACAATATTACCGTCCAGCGTTTGTAAATGACCTTAACTTTAAGCCATGTTATCTTAGATGGAATTGTAAGGCTTTATTAAGGTAGAACTAGTCGACGGCACGAACTATTTTGTGCGCGGGGTTAAAATGCATGCTATCTTATCCGACAACTCATTTATTTATATTTATTTATTTATTTCAGGTTAGCTTACAATTGTTTACACATTACATTCACAATAAATACACGATATACATTTATAAGTGCAACAATTATTTACAAACTAACACCACATGCACTTATTTGATTTGATTGTAAATATAAATTATTGCAATTAATTATGACAAAAAAATAGTTTACGACTAAGCATAAATCGAGGAATTTAAACAAATCAAGATTAAATAATTACATTAAATTAAAAATATTATATTGATTGATTATAGAATAGCAGATGAATAAATTAAATTAAACTAAGATTCAATATTTGGTTTACATTAGATAATAATAAAAATTAAATAACGTTAAATTAGTATATAAATTAATAAATTGGCAATCATATTAGGTATCTCTCATTTGAGCGAATAGTATTTAATAATTAATTTACAAAATTTGCCCATGCTATCGTGGTGCACGTCAATCAGGTCACTGCAGCTATTTAAGATTTTGCACATTCGCGGTACTGGTGAGTTAGCACCTAGGACAGTTCTACGCAAGGGTGGGTAAAGCGGAGTGATGGGATTTCGAGGATAGCGGGTTGGGGCACGAAACTTGAGGCGACTCAGTAACTGTGGGCAGTCTATTTGCTTTCTGAGGAGTTTGTACAGAAACAGAGCATCCATTACTTCTCTTCGAGTTGATAACGAGAGCATTCTGAAAGTTTGCAGCCGGGACACATAAGAAGGCAAATGCTTGCTTTTTCCTTTGGAAAAAGCAAGGTGCCATAGAAATCGTTTCTGGACCCTTTCTAAGAGAAGTTTATGAGTGGCGTAATGCGGTCTCCACACAACACTACAATACTCCAGTATGCTTTAGACAAGACTATTATACAGCATTTTTTTAGTGCTGACTTGTTTGAAACCCTTGGTATTGCGTAGTACAAATCCCAACATTTTGGAAGCTTTTTTAATAGTGTTTTCGATGTGGGGGATAAAAGTAACTTTTTTATCAAACAGAACTCCCAGATCCTTTATAGTATCCACCTCATGAATTTTATGTTGGTCTATAAAATAGCTCGAATGGAAGGGGTGAACTTTTCTAGAAAATGACAGGTGGTAGCATTTATTGAGGTTTAATTCCATTTTGTTATTCTTGCACCATTCAATAACTCTGTTCAGGTCATCCTGAAGAAGCTCAATATCATTGGATGATTCGATTTTTCTTGCAAACTTTAAGTCATCCGCGTACAAGAAACACTCAGCAAAGTGAAAGCAGTAGGGAAGATCATTTATAAAAATGATAAATAATATTGGGGCCAAGTGGGAACCCTGCGGGGCACCGGAAGTCATGCGATAATTGTTGGTAGAGTGAAAACCATTTACCACAACATAAAATTCACGGTTAGCGAGGTATGATTCCAACCACTTCAGCAAGGGTCCCGTGATACCATATGTTGCCAGTTTTTTTATCAGTATGGAATGGGAGATTTATCTTCAAAAAGGAAATAAATAGATGCTGTGATGAGCAGTAAGAAGCTAGTTCGTGTACGAATTAGCACTTTTGCAACTTTGTAGCGAAATGGATGATGATTTAGGACGAAAACGAGCGCGCAATATTTTATAAACATACCTTTGGGAGTCTAGATATCATGAAAAAACTACTAAATGTATATTTTCAAAGTAAAATAATTTGGATTGTTGAATTACTAATCTATCCCTGTTTTTCATTTTTTATTTTGAACGAACATCGTCAAACAGTGAAGTAATCTCTAGACTACGTTTGTATGGAAGAATTTTCGACTAGTGTAACCTTAAAAGCCCGACGTCGCTACAATAGAGATAATTAGAAGTCTACCAAGGAACGGATGTAAGTAAATATATACTCAGATAAAAAATCCAAATCCTCACGACGGCACCTTTGTTGCATTATCTTGAACCGGCCGCTCCTTCAAGTTCCCAGTTAATTAAAAATCCTGCATCCCATTTAAAATACGGTCCATCTCATCCCGGGTGTAGAATATTAATATATTATGTGTATTATGGTTTAGATGTTTATAAGTCTTGTCACGCAGTGGTTCGTCAATGCAGGTTTGAAGATGTAACCTCATGCAGAAGCTCTCCGCGACATTATCCAAGCATCATATTCGCATTGTGACGTCACCCGCCCCCCGTGAAATCTCGCCGCCGCCGCCGCGCCGTGCCGCTCATTGTACTCGTCCCACTTTTTAATCTGGAGACGTCGAATAAAAGCACAATACTAAGATACATCTTGCTCGGTATTTGTTCCCCTTTTAATCAGGGAGTACTCAAATGTTTATTTCATAAAAAATACTTGATACAACATTACTTTGTGTCATTTATCCGCCCGTCTATTCGATTGCCATTTTCGATACATATCTAGTGGGGAGCACATAATAAATGACGTCACGAGGAAGAAAAACTACACGTCTGATATTAGCGGCGCAATATTAATCTAAGGACGCTAGCAGCGTCGTGACGACAACACGTCTTCTGGTGTAGGATTGTCTGCGACGCGACGGGGGGATAAATCATAGACCAAGTCAGTATGTGGTGGCTCGTAATATATCAAGAGACATAAAGGAGCAGGCTCGCCAAGTGCTGCTGGAGCTACCTCGGCTACAGTCGCCTGAGGGGAATGCGCTGCTGTCGCGAGCCAATGCCATCGCTCAGATAATTGAGATGAATGTTGCAGCGATTCGGCCCGTCCGAGTCGCTGAGCGCCTCCACACACTTCTCCTATATTTCATTTCGTATTCTCACATTGTTGGTACAGTCACAGCCTCACGTTTCTACAAACGTCGATCGCAACCATTCCGCAACGACACACAGCTGAGTTATTAACATGTAAGAGGAACTGCGATGAGACAAAGTTTTTGCAAAACCATCTGTATGTGAGCGAGCGCTTTGTATTAGCAACAAAGCCACACCGGCAGGCTTATTACGTATGAAACAGCAATTAACAATATTTGCGCAGAGATTGTACAATCATCGCGCGAATATCGCTTTACGTCAAAAAATTGGGAGGCTTATTTTTGCGAAATAATTGCTCTTCAATCGCGAATCCGCATTATATATGAGCTATAGCCACACCATAATAATTTTACGACAGCACAGCTAACAATAAAAATCTGTTAACTGAAATGTGCATTTATCGCAAGGTGATCGCGATAATTTCGTATTACGTATGGTTTTTGACAGCAGAGCGAAAGCGATCGGCGAGCAAATGTGGCTGTCAAATTGCAATTACTTTTTCCCTTGTTGTTGGTGTATTGCCAATCGCTCGATGATCGCTGAGTAGTAGGTACAGAAGTTTTTGAGTATTTGGCGGCTTTTTTCGTATGTTATTTTGTGGCTACTTTAATTATCCGCCAATTAGAATAATAATATAAGAATAAATATTGAAATACCAAATTCCTAGTGAATATTGTAAATGTAAATGAAAAAAATGGGGTTGTTTTGATTCTCTTATGTCTACGCAACTGGACTATTTGTTGAATCATTGAAACAGAAGTGATCACGGTAAAGTGAAGGATTTTTTTATATACAGTATAAAAAAATCCTATGTTGGCTACCTCAGCGGAGCTTATATGTTTACTACTAAATACTTACAAAGACATGAGAATGTGTTAAGTCCGCAATAAGTATCTTCTATTATATTTTTTTTTTATATGGCATACAAAGATGTCGACTATTCTGCAAATGTCTAAATTAAATTTGAAAAATCTTTTTTACGTTTCATAGCTCAAATACGAGATAATGTAGTCTACTAAGTGATGTTCTAATGCGTTATCGATTCGATTTCTTAAAACAATCGACAATTCGAAGAAATTTTAATTGATTTTACACATTGACACATAAGTAAATAAAATGCAAATATCAAATTTTCACTGCCATATTTACTTTACACAAATACTTTACATCTGCGTATAAATTAAATTATTACATAAATTTATCGGCATATTCGAGCTAAATAGTAATCAAATTGACTATTGTAAAAAAACAGCCTCCACGAAGTGTTGCTCTTTCATAAGCTGGTTAATTCATCAAACGATACATTTTACAAATCATCGGACAGATAAAATAGCTTCTGTTAAAAGTGACTGTCAAGACAAAAAGACTTGACTTAAAGGCCTCAGTAGCCAGGTCACTAAATTGATCGCGCAATAATTGTACAATTATTGCTACTTGCGTAATAAGCCCGCGGGACTTGCATCGCTGGAGCTTTTAGGCGGACAGTTATCGTGCCTGCCACAAATGCGAATTTACGCTTTGCATTTTGAAAAATTAAAAGCGACATTTTCAATGCAATTGCGAGCGTTCTTTCCGCAGTCGGCGCGGGTAATGGCCACTCCAATCCGAAATTGCGCGGTCTTTTTTGTTGCCGACGCTTTCGTAAACACTCATTTGTACCTAGTATTTACAGAACTCTTCACTGTTACTTAATCACAAGTAAATCATTCCATGTTCAAACGATTTTCAATCAATCACTGAATAATGGCCGAATCGGCTGTGATTGTTTGTCATTTCAAATACAGCTTCAAGTCGAGTACTTACTTACTTATAGGGTTGGTCTAAGCAACTTTTTGTTACTTCATAAAAAATATGTTAACACGTACCTACTCACTACGCATAAGATGGTAGACAGACACCTATATACCATTAATATAACGAACAAAACAAACAGACAGAATATCCAGATTTGAAGATTGAAAGAATAAGCATAAATATCAAAACCAACGAGCCGTTATTATTGCCCAAAGAGTAATTCAAAACAGATACAGACTTAAATTAGTAATCAAAATTATGTAAACAGAACTTATATCGATTTTTAACTGTTATTTTCGTCATAAAATTAAAGTACAATCCATTTTGAGGCACCCTTTCAAAAGCATCAGTGTAATGATGGCAATCAGCTTAAATACTCAATTTAAATAGCCAGATATTGGATGGGGCTGTTAGTGCGTCGGCGGGAGCCGGGCAGCTGGGGCGCGACTCGCGCTGGGCTCTCCACCACCGCGCCGCGCCGCTCCGCTCCACGTGCGACTGCCACCGAGAGCTACAAACGGCTTGACGGATTTAACATATGAGGTGTCCGTTGGATTTGTCTCAATTGTGGGAGTGAAATAGGCTATATCATTTTTGAATATGGTGACCCCCCCTAAAAAGGGGGTAGTACAATTAATTTTTCGGTCTCATAACTATATAGGTATCAAATGAAAGCTACTAAATAGACCATTCTTAAAATATGTAATTATATCGCAAAGTTTTTATGTTCAAATTTAGTCACAAATTCAAGAAAAGCGTAACATTGATCTATATCTATAAAAGCGAAAGGTGACTGACTGACTGACTGATCAATCAACGCACAGCCAAAACTGCTAAGCCTAGAAGCATGAAATTTGGCAGAAATGTTCCTCAAGTGACGTAAGTGTACACTAAGAAAGGATTTTTGGAAATTTCACCCCTAAGGGGGTAAAAAGGGGGTTGAAAGTTTGTATGAAAAATCTAATTCGACCAAAATTTTTGAAACTTAGCACAAATAGTATTCTAAGTAAATGATAAAGATTGACATTATTAGTTTTTCGAAACTACCCCCAAATAATGATTTACGGGTTGTTGAAATTTGTATGGAAAATCTGATTTCTGGGGTCAATAAACTTGAAACTTGCCACAAATACTAACCTAAATGAATAATAAAGGTTGCTATTATTATTTTTTGAAACTACCCCCACAAGAAGATTTAGGGGATGTTAATTTTTTTGGAGAATCTAATTTCTTGGGTGAATAAACATGAAACTTGACATAAATACCATCCTAAATAAACAATAAAGGTTGTCATTATTAGTTTTTTGCAACTACCCCCAAAAGACGATTTATGAGGTATTACAGTGTTTTTGAAAAATCTGATTTCTTGGGTCAATAAACTTGCCACTAATATACTAACCTAAATGAATAATAAAGGTTGCTCTTATTATTTTTTGAAACTACCCCCAAAAGACGACTTAGGGGATGTTAATTTTTTTGAAGAATCTGATTTCTTGGGTGAATAAACAATAAATTTGACATAATCCATCCTAAATGAATAATAAAGGTTGCTTTTATTATTTTTTGAAACTACCCCCAAAAGACGATTTAGGGGATGTTATTTTTTTTTTTAGAATCTGATTTCTTGGGTCAATAAACATGAAACTTGACATAAATACCAACCTAAATAAACAATAAAGGTTTTCAATAATAATTTTTTCGAAACTACCCTTAAAATACGACTTCGGGATGGTAAAGAATTTTGATTACTTTTACTGCACATAGCTTCTTTTTATGACGTTGGGGAGCACTTAGGAGGGGTTTTTGGAAATTCAACTTTTTTAAGGGTTAAAAGGGAGACATTTATTTGTATAAAAATCTTATTCCTTTGGCAAAATAATAAAGGATGGCAACATTAGTTTTTCGGATTTACCCCAGAAGACGATTTAGGGGTGTCAAAGTTTCTTTGAAGAATCAAATGGCACTAGGATGGGGACCTCATACATCGATTTGGAACTACCGAACTGGACCGTTTGTCTCAGGTTTAATAGCAGCTTATTTTTGGTTGCCATCACACGAACGAAGTCGCGGGCGGAGTTAATATTATAAATGTGAAAGTGACTCTGTCTGTCTCTCTGTCCACCTTTTCACGCTTATACCGTTAAACCGATTTAGATGCAATTTGGTTCGGAGATATTTTGAGACGCTGGGCAGGACATAGCACAGTTTTTATCCCGGAAATCTTACTTAAGGGGGTGGAAAGAGAGGTAGAAGTTTGTATGGAAAACCCACAATATTATGCTGCGATATAAAAAATAAGCTATTCGAATTACTAATGCTTCGCAGACGAAGTCGCGGGCAACAGCTAGTAGCAAAATAAATGATCTTTTGACTCGTTCATTAATAAAACTAAAAAATCTGTAATAAATCAATCAATATAAAAACAAAACACCTGACTGCTAAAAATTAATTAACTGAAAAGAGAAAAACAAGTGCTAGGTATCATTCATACATTAAATATTATGAGATTCTGGTAGGTCTACCAGATTCTCATGGCAAATGTGGAAATAAAAAATTGTTGTGTGCAATACTGGGGAAATTGGATTAAACGATCTTGATACTGTTTAATTTTTATTTATGTCTGTAGTATTAATGAACATGAGGTACCTTTATTATAGTAGTCACAGCGGATCTTTGTGTCTTTGAACTTGGTCCTGCCAACCATTGCGTAAGAAACAGTTTGTCATCGAGTATACTGCATAGAGTAAGCGAGATAGGACGATGTGACATACATAAGCGAGTGAAAGAGACAGTTATACAATGCTATCTTCACCTTCAACATTGACACAAAAACAGCTACTGCGCGGGGTCTTGCAACCAATTCAGAGACACAAAGATCCACTGTGAGTATTATAGGTATGTGTATGAATAATGTTGTTATACATCGGGTTCTTAACATAGAAAAAATAAATCAATTGAATATTAATTTATGTACTAATTTATTATATATCATTTAAATCATACTAATAACTTAAAACCTCATTCAAAACTAGAAAACTAGAATACGATTCCATGAACTGTAACAACGGCAAAAAAATTATACTATATAAACAAGAGTAAATCTGCAAATAAAGTTAAAACCATGTGGGATATTGTAAAGGAACGAACACTTAAAAATAATAAAAAGTTATAAGCAAAACATAAAATTACAAACGACAAACCTAGTGAGTGAACCAAAACAAGTAGCAAACATATTCAACAACTTTTTCGCATCCATTGGGGAAAATACCACCCGAGCACCCGGCTGCGAATCGAGAGAAACACCTGTGATTAACCCCACAAAAAATACCATGTTTCTTCGAAGTAAATCGGATCTTAAAAAGCTTAAAAAATAAAAACAGTCACGGCATAGACGAACTCCCACCAACTCTCTTCAGACAGTGCGCTGACGAACTTACCATCCCATTTTATCAATTAGTTAATCAATCGTTTGAAGAAGGCATTTTCCCAAATCAACTAAAAACATCTTTAATAAAGCCGATTCATAAAAAGATGCCAAAACAGACCCAAATAATTATAGACCTATCGCCCTTCTGCCCACAGCATCTAAAATCTTTGAAAGAGCAATGTGCGATCGTGTATATTCTTTTTGTGAAAATATAAGATTTTTGATGATTGCCAAAATGGATTTCGCAAAAATAGATCCACAACGTTGGCAGTTTATAGATACATTCAAGAAGCTTTAAATATTCTAAACAACAAACAGTACGCAATAGGAATACTACTCGACATGACTATAGCCTATGATAAGGTGCAATTTAAAATATTATTAAATAAACTATACGGAATAGGTGTACGCGGAAAAGCTCATGAATGGTTTGCATCTTATTTACAAGACAGAGAGCAATTTGTTGAGGTGGAGTATTATAATAAAGAAATAAAAGAAGTACAGCTCATTAGGTCAGATGTCAGATCAATACATGGTTCAATTCCCCAGGGAAGTGTAGTAAGCGGCCTATTGTTCCTAATATACATAAATGACCTGATATTTCAATCCTCACCTCATGCCAATGCAAAACTTACCACTATTCTTAATTTCATAATCAACTGGATGAACGAACACAACCTTGAAATCAACTTTAGAAAAACCAAATTAATTACTTTCTACCCCCGGCAAAAAAACCAAATTAATTTAAACTTCACATACAATCAACAAAAAATAGAAGTAGTTACCGATTTCACTCTCTTAGGGTTGACAATAGACACACATATAAATTGGAAAACCCACATACAAAAAGTCAAATCGAAAATTTCAAAGTTTTCATATGCCATACGTGAAATAAAAAAAACTACCAATCTACAAACCGCACTAGTGACATACTACGCATATGCCCACTCTTGGTTAAGCTATGGCGTAATATTATGGGGAAATAGCACGGACACTCCCTATTTATCCTACAAAAAAAGCTGATACGAATAATAACTAACATAGAACAGACAGATAGTTGCAAACATTACTTAAAGAAACATAAAATCCTCACCTTAGTTAATATTTATATACTAGAATTATGTAAACTAGTCCGCAAATACCCAGAGTCTTACAGCACACGGGAAAACATACAAAAAAAATTATTCGTTGCGCCATAAAAACAGACTAGATCTACCCTCCTCCCGCCTCAAATTACACTCTTCTAGTCCGTATGCTATGTCGATAAAAATATATAACAAATTACCGGAATACATAAAACAAGTAAGCAAAACCAATATTTTTATTAATAAATTAAAACAATTCCTAATTAGTAAAAGCTATTACACAATTGACGAATATCTGACAGACAAATTAAAGTAAAAATAATGACAACTCTTAACTAAAAAATTTTAAAATGACATTAATAAATAATTGACTTAAAATATAATATGGACATTTCAAATTTTATTATGTATTAATTATATTCAATATAAACTATCAAAATCAAACATACTTATTGTAATATAAAAACTTAAACGAATAATTAATATTTAAGATTAATATTTTATTTGACATGAAAATAAAAAGATTTACGTATTAGTACATTAAACAAAATAAAAACAAATAGAAAGGGAATAGATAGCTAAAATGTTAATATATAAGGAAAATATTTTTATTTGTAATAATATTGAGCGCTATTCCTCTCTCCTAGACACTGACTGTATCTAGAATGTTGCTGTGCCCGACAGGGTCCATAATTGTTTCTGTAACTTATATTTACCACCTGTGTGTACATTATGGATGCAATAAATATTATTTGATTGATTAAACTCCACTGGCATTTCAAAAACTTGTATCTTTGTAGTTTTATGTCATCTCTCTCCATCAAAATGGTTCTTTTTCATTGGCATTTAACATATTCAAAACTAATCCCTTTATGTATAAAGTCTGTAAAAAATAATAAAATGTATCATGTTACTTATAGTCATTCATCATCATCAGTCTATATATACTTTTTTTATGTAAGTTTTATGGCCTGGTTGCTAGGACCTTTTAGCCACGTCTTTGGAAAGAGTTTTGGATCTTATATTTATTCTTTAGTATGCATTATAATGCGGATGTAACAGATTCTAATGTTTTTTGGTGTATTTGGCAGCAAATTGTATCGAGTCAGTCTTCCCAGTAAGCTTTGCAGAGGCAGTCAATACTACATTAAAATACTCCGCTCCTATATCCCGAGATCGCTTCCGTCAATGATTTTACAAATTGTCCAGTTGCGTAGACAGTTGAGACACAAAACTACACCCATAATATATGACAATATCCACTAGAAATCAATTTGCAAATAATATTAACAGCCACTGAACTTCACTCGACAAAAAGTCCCGTCTCTACACACGTCCCACTGCAGGGCGCAGATTATTACTTAATATTTTACTTACGTCAAAGATTGTCAATCAATTAAAATCAATATCTTGTCGAAGAATTAGTAACAGTTACATTACTGTTGCCATTTCCTTCCGGCCATCATTCATGTGCCCTGACCCTATGATTTACCATATAATAGTAATGGAAAGAAATAAAAATTAAGTAAGAAAAATATAAAATAAACTAAAAGTATCAAAACAAGTCACTCCAACTTACCGGTCCACTCTACGACGCACTTTAAAATCAAAGATTGAGTTTGATTTACGCCTTCTTCTTCCCTTGTTTTATGATACACAATGAAAACAATATGTCTCGCTTGAGATCGAAGTGGGTTTTTCGACATTTTCACAAAAAAACCAAATTTTCAAGATAATATCAAAAAAAATTAGCAGCGGTTGACACATCAAGTACTTTGATTTGACAGGTGACAATTGACATTGCCATATGAAAATCACAATTTAAAAAAAATAAAAATGCCATGAGATTCTGGTAGACCTATAGTTACAGCAGGCGAGGACAAAAAAAAATTATAGAAAAACCGACCAAACTTCGTTTGTCACCGCTGGCAGCACCTGATAATATTTAATGTATAAATTATACCTAGCACTTGTTTTTTCTCTTTTCAGTTAATTAGTTTTAGCAGTGAGGTTTTTTTGTTTTTATAATGATTAGTATTTTTTTAATATTTATACTTTTGTGTTCATCGTGATAATATTATTTAAATCAGTTGTTATTAAACATAAAATGGACAACAGCCAACCGAAATGGTCCGTTCTAAATCATAATTGTGTAAAGTTAACAGACAGAATTGTTCATTTCCAACTGATGGCTTCTATTTCAAAAAACCTTTTAAATGCTGGAGCTCATTTAAAAGGATTTTTGAAATTATATTCAGTATTGTGTTCAGTTAAATGCTAATTAGAAATTGTTTTCAATTCGTATACTCTATAGAGATGCCCGAACTAGAAATCATTCAAAGGAAAAATATGTAATTAAAAGGGCAAAATACAAGTCAATTAACTATATAGCTAGTTTGATAAAACAGAACCCGAACAAATAAGGGATACGGCTTCATATGTTGAGCGACGATGGTGAGTGAAGAATGCAAAATAAGTTAACAAAGAAAAGCGAGCACCGTGAAATATGCAGACGTGCGCAACACAAATTGCGCTAACTTGAGAATGAAATACAAAACTTGAACGTTGGGGAGGCCAAACGTGAGTCAAGTGTGTGCTCTGTAAATAGGACGGACAGACTTGGGCGAGTGCGCGCTAACTCGCCTACAATATTATTGTGTGCTGCTAACTAACTTGTTTGTCATTTCAGACACAGGCACTAGTGTGCCTCGGTCCGCACGGAATGCCTCGAGGAGCTATCCGCACGGTTTACCCGTGGAGTCATGGCCGCCGTCCTTGCGGAATACAATGTAAATCACTTTGATTTATGTGCTCTAGGCGATAGTGCGACGGTAAGAGTTGGATCTTCTTCTTCTTCTTTGTTGTCGTATGTCTTGCATTTACTTGATTTGTGTGAAACGTATTGTCACTCTGCGCCGAGGGAATAGCGCTCAGGGGATACTGTAGCGATGTCTCTTGACGTCAATTCCTAGCAGCTAAGATAAAACTTACTTGCTTCCCTATTTCTTACTTTATATTATCATCTTTCTAAGACTAGATATTACTAAAACAACTCATACTTCAAATTATAAAAGCCAGCTCTCAAAAAGCGCCAGCCCCAACGGATGCAGACGGATACAGACACATAATTGCGAAGTTCAAACATTTCATATCTCGCAGCCGTCGTCGGTCATATTTCACCAATCTTGTTGTTCATTGCAGAGCAAGTAAATCTTTTCAGAAGCGGGCGTGTCCCACTTTTTTAACGTTGTAGTAATGGCGTCGACTTGAGAAACTTTTATTCGAGTCCATTCAGTAAGGATTTAGGGGCTGTTAGCGTCATATAACAGCAATTTTGCCGTTCCGAGTGCCGTCCGCAACCGCAATGTTTTCAAATAATGTTAAATTACTAATAAGTCTCTTAAGCCACCTTATTGTCAGAGAGTTTAGTGTATCCGTTGTGAACTCGATTATCTTTTGTTTGATATTTCCAGTTCAAGTACTGCTTATAAATAGAACCAAGCCCGTGGTGTTTCGGCGGGTCATCCAACTAAACTCTGAACTCAGTTCTATGTCAGCTGGATATTGAGTTTGGGAACTGTCACTGCAGATATATGTCACATAGGTGACATAGCCGAATTAAAAAAAAATAGCTTGACAAAACCGTTGAAGGTAATCCTGGGGTGAGTGAACGTCAGAAATATGTGCATGTCAAATTCAGTGCCGCGGAGTATTCTATTTCGCCGCGTACCGTTACCGGTATATTTTATTATGCTAGTGTCAAAGATAAAATATAGTACCTATCTTAACAATATTACCGTCCAGCGTTTGTAAATTACCTTAACTTTAAGCCATGTTATCTTAGATGGAATAGTAAGGCTTTATTAAGGTTGAACTAGTCGACGGCACGAACTATTTTGTGCGCGGGGTTAAAATGCATGCTATCTTATCCAACAACACATGCGAAATAAATAGTTGCTGTGATGAGCAGTAAGAAGCTAGTTCGTGTACGAATTAGCACTTTTGCAACTTTGTGTCGAAATGGATGATGATTTAGGACGAAAACGAGCGCGCGATTTTTTATAAACATACCTTTGGGAGTCTAGATATCATGAAAAAACTACTAAATGTATATTTTCAAAATAAAATTATTTGTATTGTTGAATTACTAATCTATCCCTGTATGGAGGCCGCTTTGCATTTTGTCCTTCTTCTTATAGTATTTATTTCCGCCCAAAGATGCGTTAAAATTAGTGTTGAAATATGGCACTTTCGACGCTCATTACTTTCAAATATATTTTTTTTTTACATTTTTGTTTCTATACAGGATATTGATAGTGATGAGACAAATTGATATCATTTTTTATTTTGAACGAACATCGTCAAACACTGAAGTAATCTCTAGACTACATTTGTATGGAAGAATTTTCGACTAGTGTAACCTTAAAAGCCCGACGTCGCTACTATAGAGATAATTAATTAAATTAATAAGAAGTCTACCAAGGAACGGATGTAAGTTAATATCTACTCAGATAATAAATCAGAATCCTTACGACGGCACCTTTGTTGCATTATCTTGAACCAGCCGCTCATTCAAGTTCCCAGTTAATTAAAAATACTGCATCCCATTTAAAATACGGTCTATCTCATCCCGGGTGTAGAATATTACTATATTATCTTGGTTTAGATGTACGTATGTGTTGTCACGCAGTGGTTCGTCAATGTAGGTTTGAAGATGAAACCTCATGCAGAAGCTCTCCGCGACATTATCCAAGCATCATATTCGCATTGTGACGTCACCCGCCCCCCGTGAAATCTCGCCGCCACCGCCGCGCCGTGCCGCTCATTGTACTCGTCCCACTTTTTAATCTGGAGACGTCGAATAAAAGCACAATGCTCAGATACATCTTACACTCGGTATTTGTTTCCCTTTTAATCAGCGAGTACTCAAATGTTTATTTCATAAAAAAAAATACTTGATACAACATTACTTTGTGTCATTTATCCGGCCGTCTATTCGATTGCCATTGCCGATACATATCTAGTGGGGAGCACATAATAAATGACGTCACGAGGAAGAAAAACTACATGTCCGATATTAGCGGCGCAATATTAATCTAAGGACGCTGGCAGCGTCGTGACGACAACACGTCTTCTGGTGTAGGATTGTCTGTGACGGGGGGATAAACCATAGCTATATTACTAAGTCAGTATGTGGCGGCTCGTAATATATCAAGAGACAAGGAGCAGGCTCGCCAAGTGCTGCTGGAGCTACCTCGGTTACAGTCGCGTAAGGAGAATGCACTGCTGTCACGAGCCACCGCCACCGCTCAGAAAATTGAGATGAATGTTGCAGCGACCCGGCCTGTCCGAGCCGCTGAGCGCCTCCACACACTTCTCCTATATTTCATTTCGTATTCTCACATTGTTGGTACAGTCACAGCCTCACGTTTCTACAAACGTCGATCGCAACCATTCCGCAACGACACACAGCTGAGTTATTAACATGTAAGAGGGACTGCGATGAGACAAAGTTTTTGCAAAACCATCTGTATGTGAGCGAGCGCTTTGTATTAGCAACAAAGCCACACCGGGACTTGCATCGCTGGAGCTTTTAGGCGGGCAGTTATCGTGCCTGCCACAAATGCGAATTTACGCTTTGCATTTTGAAAAATTAAAAGCGACATTTTACATTTTTAATGCAATTGTGAGCGTTCTTTCCGCGGTCGGCGCGGGTAATGGCCACTCCAATCCGAAATTGCGCAGTCTTTTTTGTTGCCGACGCTTTCGTAAACACTCATTTGTACCTAGTATTTACAGAACTCTTCACTGTTACTTAATCACAAATAAATCATTCCATGTTCAAACGATTTTCAATCAATCACTGAATAATGGCCGAATCGGCTGTGATTGTTTGTCATTTCAAATACAGCTTCAAGTCGAGTACTTACTTACTTATAGGGTTGGTCTAAGCATTTTTTTGTTACTTCATAAAAATAATGTTAACACGTAGGTACCTACTCACTACGCATAAGATGGTAGACAGACACCTATATACCATAAATCTAACGAACAAAACAAACAGACAGAATATCCAGATTTGAAGATTGAAAGAATAAGCATAAATATCAAAACCAACGAGCCGTTATTATTGCCCAAAGAGTAATTCAAAACAGATACAGACTTAAATTAGTAATCAACATAATGTAAACAGAACTTTTATCGATTTTTAACTGTTATTTTCGTCATAAAATTAAAGTACAATCCATTTTGAGGCACCCTTTCAAAAGCATCAGTGTAATGATGGCAATCAGCTTAAATACTCAATTTAAATAGCCAGATATTGGATGGGGCTGTAAGTGCGTTGGCGGGTGCCGGGCAGCTGGGTCGCGACTCGCGCTGGGCTCTCCACCACCGCGCCGCGCCGCTCCGCTCCACGTGCGACTGCCACCGAGAGCTACAAACGGCTTGACGGATTTAACATATGAGGTGTCCGTTGGATTTGTCTCAATTGTGGGAGTGAAATAGGCTATATAATTTTTGAATATGGTGACCCCCCCTAAAAAGGGGGTGGTACAATTAATTTTTCGGTCTCATAACTATATAGGTATCAAATGAAAGCTACTAAATAGACCATTCTTAAAATATGTAATTATATCGTAAAGTTTTTATGTTCAAATTTAGGCACAAATTCAAGAAAAGTGTAACATTGATAGCAAAATAAATGATCTTTTGAACTCGTTCATTAATAAAACTAAAAAATCTGTAATAAACCAATCAATATAAAAACAAAACACCTGACTGCTAAAAATTAATTAACTGAAAAGAGAAAAACAAGTGCTAGGTATCATTCATACATTAAATATTATGAGATTCTGGTAGGTCTACCAGAATCTCATGGCAAATGTGGAAATAAAAAAATGTTGTGTGCAATACTGGGGAAATTGGATTAAACGATCTTGATACTGTTTAATTTTTATTTATGTCTGTAGTATTAATGAACATGAGGTACCTATATTATAGTAGTCACAGCGGATCTTTGTGTCTTTGAACTTGGTCCTGCCAACCATTGCGTAAGAAACAGTTTGTCATCGAGTATACTGCATAGAGTAAGCGAGATAGGACGATGTGACATACATAAGCGAGTGAAAGAGACAGTTATACAATGCTATCTTCACCTTCAACATTGACACAAAAATAGCTACTGCGCGGGGTCTTGCAACCAATTCAGAGACAGAAAGATCCACTGTGAGTATTATAGGTATGTGTATGAATAATGTTATATCCCGAGATCGCTTCTGTCAATGATTTTACAAATTGTCCAGTTGCGTAGACAGTTGTGACACAAAACTACACCAATAATATATGACAATATCCACTAGAAATCAATTTGCAAATAATATTAACAGCCACTGAACTTCACTCGACAAAAAGTCCCGTCTCTACACACGTCCCACTGCAGGGCGCAGATTATTACTTAATATTTTACTTACCTCAAAGATTCTCAATCTCCGTTAAACTCAATATCTTGTCGAAGAATTAGTAACAGTTACATTACTGTTGCCATTTCCTTCCGGCCATCATTCATGTGCCCTGACCTATGATTTACCATATAATAGTAATGGAAAGAAATAAAAATTAAGTAAGAAAAATATAAAATAAACTAAAAGTATCAAAACAAGTCACTCCAACTTACCGGTCCACTCTACGACGCACTTTAAAATCAAAGATTGAGTTTGATTTACGCCTTCTTCTTCCCTTGTTTTATGATACAATATGTCTCGCTTGAGATCGAAGTGGGTTTTTCGACATTTTCACAAAAATAACAAATTTTCAAGATAATATCAAAAAAAATTAGCAGCGGTTGACACATCAAGTACTTTGATTTGACAGGTGACAATTGACATTGCCATATGAAAATCACAATTTTAAAAAAATAAAAAATGCCATGAGATTCTGGTAGACCTATAGTTACAGCAGGCGAGGACAAAAAACATTTATAGAAAAACCGACCAAACTTCGTTTGTCACCGCTGGCAGCACCTGATAATATTTAATGTATAAATTATACCTAGCACTTGTTTTTCTCTTTTCAGTTAATTAATTTTAGCAGTGAGGTTTTTTGTTTTTATAATGATTAGTATTTCTTTAATATTTATACTTTTGTGTTCATCGTGATAATATTATTTAAATCAGTTGTTATTGAACATAAAATGGACAACAGCCAACCGAAATGGTCCGATCCAAATCATAATTGTGTAAAGTTAACAGAATTGTTCTAAAAAATATTTCTATAAAAATAGTTCTATAAAAATTAATAGTAAACTAGAACTAAAATCTTACAGATCAAACTATAAACATAACAGTTCTGGTGTGCCCCAAGGGGGTGTGCTCAGCTCCCTATTGTTCTTACTATATATAAATAACCTTCCTGAAGTTACTAACCACCCCTGTTTTCTGTTCGCTGATGACATTTCGTTAATAATGACATCAAATAATACTGACATTAATAAATATACAAGTGACATAAATAATACAATTGAATCGATAATAACATGGCTTGACGAAAATAATCTACGCGTAAACCTAACAAAAACAAATTTTATTCAATTTAGTACATATGGACGAGAAAATAAGTCTCTAGACATCAATTATAGAGGACTTAAATTACAAGAAGTAAACGAAACGGCGTTTCTCGGTATCACGATTGATAAACACTGCAACTGGAAAGCCCACGTCAATAAAGTATGCAACAAAATAAATAAATTCGTGTTCGTTCTATATGAACTCTCAAAAACATCAGCATTAAAAACGGTATTATCTGCATACTATGGCTACGTTGATTCTGTGTTGAGATATGGTCTTATTGCCTGGGGTTACTCAACAGAATGTCAGAGAGTGTTTATCGCACAGAAAAAATGCATCCGCGCCATAGCGGGAATATGCCCATGGGAATCCTGCAAACCCATTTTCAAAAAGTTTAAGATACTAACCCTTCCAAGCCTGTATATCTTTGAATGCGCTAAATTTGTTAAAATTCACCCGGAACTATTTAAAAAAGCTCATGAATTGTATCCAAAAAGTAATAGGCACAAGAATAGAATAGTTTTGCCTATAATCCCTAGGACAGCACTATATACTAAAAATAGCTATGCAATGTGTGGTCGCATATTCAATGCTATACCTGACACTATTAAAATCTTACCAGTTAATTAATTTTCAAGGTATCTTAAATTATGGCTATTGGATAAGAATTTCTACTCTGTAAGCGACATATTTAATAGGGGGTTGAAAAAATAATAACAATCATAATCATTTACCCTCGGACATCTTTTTTTTTAATTTTTTTTATCAATGTATTTAATAATGTACCTACATATAATCGAGTGTAATTTACTAATTATAACTATAACCTCAAAACAATTATTTATTATTATTATTTAGTTGATTATAAATAAATAATAACCCAAATGTTTGCATGTCACATTGTTATGACTAAGTGTTATGGATCTGTATTATTATTTATGTTAAGACCAAAATTGTACCAACACTTATTGCGAATAAACAGATTTGATTTGATTTGATTCATTTCCAACTGATGGCTTCTATTTCAAAAAACCTTTTAAATGCTGGAGCTCATTTAAAAGGTTTTTTGAAATTATATTCAGTATTGTGTTCAGTTAAATGCTAATTATAACTTGTTTTCAATTCGTATACTCTATAGAGATGCCCGAACAAGAAATCATTCAAAGGAAAAATATGTAATTAAAAGGGCAAAATACAAGTCAATTAACTATATAGCTAGTTTGATAAAACAGAACCCGAACAAATAAAGGATACGGCTTCATATGTTGAGCGACGATGGTGAAATATGCAGACGTGCGCAACACAAATTGCGCTAACTTGAGAATGAAATGCAAAACTTGAACGTTGGGGACGCCACGCGTGAGTCAAGTGTGTGCTCTGTAAATAGGACGGACAGACTTTGGCGAGTGCACGCTAACTCGCCTACAATATTATTGTGTGCTGCTAACTAACTTGTTTGTTATTTCAGACACAGGCACGACTAGTGTGCCTCGGTCCGCACGGAATGCCTCGAGGAGCTATCCGCTCGGTTTACCCGTGGAGTCATGGCCGCCGTCCTTGCGGAATACAATGTAAATCACTTTGATTTATGTGCTCTAAGCGATAGACGGTAAGAGTTGGATCTTTTCTTTGTTGTCGTATGTCTTGCATTTACTTCATTTGTGTGAAATGTTTTGTCACTCTGCGCCGAGGGGATAGCGCTCAGGGGATACTGTAAAGATGTCTCTTGACGTCAATTCCTAGCAGCTAAGATAAAACTTACTCGCTTCCGTATTTCTTACCTTATATTATCATCTTACGAAGACTAGATATTACTAAAAGAACTAATACTTCAAATTATTAAAGCCAGCTCTCAAAAAGCTCCAGCCCCAACGGATACGGACGGATACAGACACATAATTGCGAAGTTCAAACATTTCATATCTCGCAGCCGTCGTCGGTCATATTTCACCAATCTTGTTGTTCATTGCAGTGCAAGTAAATCTTTTCAGAAGCAGGCGTGTTCTACTTGTTTAACGTTGTAGTAATGGCGTCAACTTGAGACTTTTACTGGAGTCCATTCGGTAAGGATTTAGGGGCTGTAAGCGTCATATAACAGCAATTTTGCCGTTCCGAGTGCCGTCACCGCAATGTTTTCAAATAATGTTAAAATTACTACATTTCACGTATTATATGTCGCTCCCACCACCTTATTGTCAGAGAGTTCAGTGTATCCGTTCTGAACTCGATTCTCTTTTGTTTGATACTTCAAAGGGCTTTCAGTAACTGCTAATAAATATAACTTAGCCCGTGGTGTATCGTCGGGTCATCCAACGAAACTATTTGAACTCAGTTCTATGTCATCTGCAAATTGAGTTTTGGAACTGTCACTGCAGATATTTGTCACATAGGTGACAAAGGCGAATACCTAAAAAAAATAGCCTGACAAAACCGATGAAGGTAATCCTTGGGTGAGTAAACGGCAAAAATATGTGCATGTCAAATTCAGTGCTGCGGAGTTTTGTATTTCGCCGCCTATCGGAAGATTTTACCGGTATATTTTATTATGCTAGTGCCCAAGATAAAATATAGTACCTATCTTAACAATATTACTGTCGTGTGTTTGTAAATTAACTTAATTTTAAGCCATGTTATCTTAGATGGAATCATCATCATCACCCACAGCCCGACTTCGCCCACTGCTGAGCATAGGCCTCTCTCTTCTCGTACCAATCACCACGTTCCCGTGCCAACCTCATCCAGGTTCTACCCGCAATGGCAACAATGTCATCTGCCCATCTCGCCGCTGGACGACCAATACTTCTCCTTCCAGTCCTTGGACGCCATTCGGTCACTACTTTACTCCACCTATAATCACCGCGCCTTGCCAGGTGTCCCGCCCAACTCCATTTCAGTTCCGAAATTCGCTTTCGAATGAAATATGGAATAGTAAGGCTTTATTAAAAGCCCGACGTCTCTACAATAGAGACCATTAGAAGCCTACGAAGAAAGGATGTAAGTTAATATCTACTCAGAAAATAAATCAGAGTCCTTACGACGGCACCTTGGTTGCATAATCTTGAAACAGCCGCTTCTTCAAGTTCCCAGTTAATTAAAAATCCTGCATCCCATTTAAAATACGGTCTATCTCATCTCGGTGTAGAGTATTAATATATTATGGTTTAGATGTACATATGTCTTGTCACGCAGTGGTTCGTCAATGTAGGTTTGAAGATGAAACCTCATGCAGAAGCTCTCCGCGACATTATCCAAGCATCATATTCGCATTGTGACGTCACCCGCCCCCCGTGAAATCTCGCCGCCGCCGCCGCGCCGTGCCGCTCATTGTACTCGTCCCACTTTTTAATCTGGAGACGTCGAATAAAAGCACAATGCTAAGATACATCTTACACTCGGTATTTGTTTCCCTTTTAATCAGCGAGTACTCAAATGTTTATTTCATAAAAAAAAATACTTGATACAACATTACTTTGTGTCATTTATCCGCCCGTCTATTCGATTGCCATTGCCGATACATATCTAGTGGGGAGCACATAATAAATGACGTCACGAGGAAGAAAAACTACACGTCTGATATTAGCGGCGCAATATTAATCTAAGGACGCTGGCAGCGTCGTGACGACAACACGTCTTCTGGTGTAGGATTGTCTGCGACGGAGGGATAAATCATAGCTATATTACTAAGTCAGTATGTGATGGCTCGTAATATATCTAGAGACATAAAGGAACAGGCTCACCAAGTGCTGCTGGAGGTACCTCGGCTACAGTCGCGTGAGGGGAATGCGCTGCTGTCGCAAGCCACCGCCACCGCTCAGACAATTGAGATGAATGTTGCAGCGACCCGGCCCGTCCGAGCCGCTGAGCGCCTTCACACACTTCTCCTATATTTCATTTCGTATTCTCACATAGTTGGTACAGTCACAGCCTCACGTTTCTACAAACGTCGATCGCAACCATTCCGCAACGACACACAGCTGAGTTATTAACATGTAAGAGGAACTGCGATGAGACAAAGTTTTTGCAAAACCATCTGTATGTGAGCGAGCGCTTTGTATTAGCAACAAAGCCACACTGGGACTTGCATCGCTGGAGCTTTTAGGCGGGCAGTTATCGTGTCTGCCACAAATACGAATTTACGCTTTGCATTTTGTAAAATTAAAAGCGACATTTTCAATGCAATTGCGAGCGTTCTTTCCGCAGTCGGCGCGGGTAATGGCCACTCCAATCCGAAATTGCACGGTCTTTTTTGTTGCCGACGCTTTCGTAAACACTCATTTGTACCTAGTGTTTACAGAACTCTTCACTGTTACTTAATCACAAGTAAATCACTCCATTTTCAATCAATCACTGAATAAAGGCCAAATCGGCTGTGATTGTTTGTCATTTCAAATACAGCTTCAAGTCGTTTACTTACTTATTTATAGGGTTAGTCTAAACAACTTTTTGTTACTTCATTATAATTATGTTAACAAGTACCTACTCAGTACGCATAAAATGGTTGACAGAAAACTAGATGCCATTAATATAATAAACAGACAGAATATCAGTTTTGATAATTGAAAGAATAAGCACAAATGTCAAAACCAACGAGCCGTTATTATTGCCTAAAGAGTAATTCAAAACAGTTACAGACTTAAATTAGTAATCAACATAATGTAAACAGAACTTATATCGATTTTTAATCGTTATTTTCGTCATAAAATTAAAGTACAATCCATTTTGAGGCACCCTTTCAAAAGCAACAGTGTAATGATGGCAATCAGCTTAAATACTCAATTTAAATAGCCAGATGTTGGATTGGGCTGTTAGTGCGTCGGCGGGTGCCGGGTAGCTGGGGCTCGACTCGCGCTGGGCTCTCTACCACCGCGCCGCGCCGCTCCGCTCCACGTGCGACTGCCGCCGAGAGCTACAGCCTCCTTAATAGCCACTAATAATAAAAGCAAACGAGCGAACGACTTCTAACAAATTGCATTATCTGCTGAAATGGCTCTCGGAAAGCATTCATGTCGCCGCTCCGTAATGTTAACTCTTTTCCGTTTAGATCATCGCAAAATTGTGTTTGGAAAAGCGGATCACGCCGCTGTGTTTCTAAGAAAATTAAGTAGATTCATCTTGTTACTTATTGGATTAACATTCCTGAAGGACGTTCCGCCACGCACCTTAAAGTTAATTTACACAAATGCTGTATTAGCGCCAGTTAAGTGAGATAATATGTTTAAGCGTATAAACCACCGACTATTTTTCCGCCTGTGACAATTAAAAACTACTCACCTCTTTTTATAGTGGGACATTAAATTTATCTTCTTAATTTTTTGCAAAGTGGAAACCTTCAGTGGGGTAAGAGATTAAATTAAAAATGGTATAAAAGTTGACTTTCCGGGCGAGGCTGCATTGCAACGACATTAATTCAAAAGTCGCCGCCTAGAGTAAATTGTCAAGCTGAGTGCAGACACGCTGCGCCTTATTCCCAGCCAAGTTTAGAAAGCTAGATAATGTAGATGGCAGTCTGAACCTTATTTCAAAGTTAGTATTAATGTGAAGCAATAAACTAGCATAATATCTGGTGCGGAGTTGAGCACTCAAATAATAGTACGCTATGCGGTTTAGGTATGCTTCTATTATAGGAGTGTAAATTTGGTAGTTTAATTTGTAGTGGCACAAATAACAAGTAATAGAACTATAAATGAAGCTAACAAGGTGCGAATTTATCGACATTCGGTTCATTATTACCGCTGCACGTTCCAACTTGGCAAATAACTGTTTTATGACGTCGTGCAGTGCCACGATAATTTTTTTGTTACGAATACTTTTCTCTTGTAAGCGGTTTGTAGTTCGCTGACACTTGAAGATAGTGGTTAGATAAAATAGAGAGTGGTACATAGCTAAACAAGAACATGATATATTTCAATAAATCAAAAATTCTCCAATGCTATTTTGTGGTGGTACGGTCTTACAAAGGTATTATGACGATGTTAAAGAAGGCGCACGCATTATCATCATCATATCAGCTGAAAGACTGCTGGACATAGGCATCCCCCAAGCGTCGCCACCACAGATATAAATCTAACTAGATGACGCGATTGTATATACTTCGCGTGCCAAAAAACGGAGTAAAGTTACGATAAATGATCGTAATTTGAGCTTTTCATTTAGCATATATGGAGTTTCTTGTGCATTCTTCTCCATAACAAGCTACTTTCCGAATGCACGGTAGAATCAACTTTTATTCCATGTAAATTTAAATTGTGACATTCAAAAGTGCCGCTTGGTGGCCCAGTTGAAATAAATATCTTTTGTCTATGTCATGTCTTGTCTTTGTCATAATCGGCAACGGAAATCCACCGAAATCTAGAAAAAAGCCCTTTTTATGCCATATTGAGCTGTAAAGACTGTATAGAAAAATTTGCCCGAGGCATTGGCAATGTTTTCTTTCATTGGTAAGTAAATTCGTTTTTAAGTTGTGAGTGAACAAGTGGCACGCTTGGTTTTCGTACAGATGAATGGACTTGCGTTATCTAGTTAGATTTATGTATGTGGTCGCCACATTGACCGGACCCGTGCGTCTTTCATCCAGCGGACTCCCACCACCGCCACCTGGCGCAAGCATAGGGACTTCAAAACTGGTTCGTGATGATTGTCCAGTATTTTTTACACATCACTAGATAAAAGTTCTACCTGAAAATCATTTATGGACCTTTTTATTTGTTTGACTACTTTTACATTCACTCATCCAAGTAAAATGAAAAGGTTTGCGAAAAAACTCTAAACCTTCGGAAAAGCCCTTGAATTATTTTGTCTTCTGATCCTTTATTCATATTAGAAATAAATATATTTTCAAATATTCGACAGCTGAGATAACCCTCTTTGATCGGATGCTCATCCTTCCGACTACAATTTTTAATATCTAAAATTTTATAAGCGGTGGGATCAGTCATAGAGTGGGGAGAAGTGGCACTCTGTTCTCTTTGATAGCTGCAAGTTCATGTAACGTATCTTTAATGTTTTTCAATGACAAAAATAAAATGCGGATTCTTTGCAAAGTGAACCTTCCTGAAGTATTATTTTTATATTATAATCAGTGAAGGACCTTCACTGTCAGAGATCAGTCAGAATTCTTAGAAGACTTGTTGTCGCAGCTTCTCGAAATTGTTTCACTCAAAGTTAGTGGAGGAACGAGGGTTCGCTCCTTTGTTGTTTTTTATTGAAATAAGAGCTCGTGGCTAAATAATATCAGCCGCACGAGCCGATCTTTAAAGTTAAGCAACGCTTGACGAGGTCGCTCCGTGGATGGGTGACCATTTCAACATACCGAGTTTCCTCCGTGCCTCGGAAAGCACGTGAAGCCGTTGGTCCTGGCTGTCATTTGAAGATCTTTGACAGTCGTTACGAGTAGTCAGAAGCTTGAGATCTGACACCAGTCTTGCCAAGGGGTACCGTGTTACCTAGTAACTGGGCTGTGGAGGTCAGATGGACAGTCGCTCCATATAAAACACTGGTACTCAGTTGAATCCGGTAAGACTGGAAGCCGACCCCAACAAACAATTGGAAAAAAGGCTAGGCAGATAATGATTTACTGAAATAATTTTTAAATTATCTTATAGATAGGCCGCTGACAGGCCTCCGTCACTCCATGTACTTGCGCGCTATAATTACCTACCGCCCGACCTAGCGGTCTCGGGCCTCTAGCGGACCAAATTCAGTGCGGTTTTCGCAAGCGGAGCGCACGCACTCTGTTTAATTTTAATAGTTCCATTCGTTCGTACGCGTACCTACGATGCCGTCTGGTGCCTTATGTGCTGTAGATGGGTGCAAATCAAGTAAAAGAAGGGATAAACACCTAACATTTTTCCATTTACCTGTCAATGACGAAAGGTAAGTATTACTATTTTTTGTCGTTTAAAAATTATTTTCATTATGTAGGTATTAAGCATTAGCTTGCCTTTCAGACACAGATTTACATATTTTTGTTACATAGAAACGTTATACTTATCATAAACACAATTTTTTTAACAACGTTTAAAAAGCTATTTTTATTAGAATAAAATTGTGATAATATTTGACGGACAGTCGCGCAAATACCTACCTACGAAACTTCCAACACAAGTTGCGCGGCGCGGCGACCTTTTTTTTTTTTTTTTTTTAGCGTGGAGAAATGCTCATGCATAGTGCGCTACCACAGGGAGATAGCGCAGTTATGTGGGACTCTAACCCACTAAAACTCCACGGTGTCCTCCTATGCCGCTTATGGCGGGAACACGGGAACGCGTTAGCATACATCCGCGAACCCGCCGCGGCTGTCCGTCTCCGGACCCTCCTCTGGGGTTAACCCCCATCACCGGCGCACCAGAACACACAGTACGCCGTGACCACCTCGGGGACCAAACCAGCACTTGGGTACCAGACAACCCCGTGTATAGCACCCTTGGTCCCCCTGTGACGGGTCAGGACAGTGGCCCCGCCACCTACCACTTTTCGGCCGCAGGGGATAGGGAGAGCGGCCAGCGCTATACCGACACTCCTCCTCCCCTGCGGCCCCACCGCGTCCGCCATCAGACGGTGGCGACCCCGTGCAGGCCGCGGAGGGTAGGGCGAGCGGTGCAACGTAATACCGGCACTCCTCTCCCGCCGCGGCCTCCGACCCTCAGCCGCGATGCCTTCCATACCACATCGCGGCCCGCCTCAGTTGCGATGTCGCCTAGGCAACACCGCAACCTACATGTTGGCCGCTACGTCGTCGGCTTATCGGCAAAAGCCCTGACGAGCGGCCCCTCCTCGGGTTCCTCTTGGCTTCACCGTGGTTGTCCAAACCACGGCTACTGAGCCCCCCCGCCTCGACAATGCGGGAACCCACCGGGGGGGGCGGCGCGGCGACCTGTCTCAACAAAACGATGGATGTTTGAGACCACAGAGACATGCAGATAGCTCGCGCCGCAGTATACCTTCGCTTTTGAATTTAAGTGGTAAAACTGATTACCGTTTCGACTTGCCAACTGATAACGCCTTAACATATATATCGGGTTATTTACTTTTTAAATGTAGCAAGAAGCATACCTGTCCTGACTTTGTTGGCTGAATTACAGAACATTCCCGATTTAAATGAATCTACGAATAGATTGTTTATCCATTTTAAAGCATTCAACAAAACATCGTCTTTTTACGGAAAGTTAAAAGTGCCAACAGATGCGTTTCATAATTATGTAAGAGAACTTGAGACTATTTTTATTCACAATTTTGAAAAAAATATGAAACAAAGGCCAGGTAGTACTCTTTATGAAATTTTAAATGACATACATTTTGATTCTCCCTGCCCTTGTTTTCCAAAACAATATCTCATAAAACTTTTTATTAGATTCAGGATTTTTCTACACTAAAATTAAACAACCGAGAATTTAGAAAGGGTAAGAAATTTATAAAAAAATATATAAAAATAAAACACATGTAACTTTTAAAGATTTTATTATTTTACCTACACATTGAAGTCTATAATTATGTTTTATCTAGATGTATTGCACAATCAGCACCAATTTATAAAAAAATATATTTTATTAACGATACAATTTTAAACTACCACATATAAGTCAGAACATATTCACAGTTCTCACACAAAAAGTTTTTTTTTTATAATCAATAGGCTCGCGTTTGACCACTATCTCACCTGATGGTAAGTGATGATGTGGTCGACGGTGGAGCACGCTTGCCTAGAAATAACCTATTCACTCTTGACATAAAGACCCCTAGAATTTTATCGAAGAGGCAGCCCTGCGATTGCTGTGGGATCGCGCGGTGCGAAGCAATCACAACTGTACGCTTGAGCATTTAGGCACATTTTAGCATGAAGTGTTTGCTGACGCAACGGAGTAGGATAATATAGCAATAGGTATTGGACATTTTCTACTGAGTGAAGGATCTGTTACGTAGTAACTAATAAGTAATCTGTGCCGCTGAGTAGATTTGATAATACCATAAGTTGTAGGGCTAATACATAAGCAAGGTATTACTATATCTATCTTGCAAACACAACCAAAATACAGAAGAACTCTAATATAAACTTTTCACTTCCAGTAAAATCAGGTAAAAACCAGTTTTTTTTTTCCACAGAAAGTCGTAGAATTTCCTCAGGTTAGATAACTCAGTTTATTCCTACATTCTAAAGGGAAGTAAAGCAGAAACATTCCCGGTGCTTATCAGGAAATCTAGTTATTGTCGCGCTTCAACGTCATGTTCTATAACTATATTTTATGTTTGTCTATTTCTTCTGCACATAAATAGTAGATTTGTGCTAATATTATTTTGTTTTTTTGCATGAAATATATAAATAACTACAGGAGAGTCCATGTGTTTCAAGATTTTTTCTTACTACAAACACAATATCCAACGTATACCAATAACCTACGTGAAATAGTTGCAGTGTGACCGGTTTGCAGCCTGCGGCTTTTTTCACACGGGCTCAAATATCTAAATAAAAAACAAGAGAGAATGTTTGTCCGATAAAATGCGCGGTAACAAACACTAAAAACAAAAAAATATTGCTAAAAGCGTGTGAAATCCGCGGGTGCTGGTTAGTTTCATTTTGGGACGCTTTCGTAGTGCGTAGCATAACCGTAGTCCGTAGCAAACTCGTAGCACCTATACCCATCGCAGATATTATATTTTTATCACGGGTTTTTAAAAATCCTTTAGGAATATACGTAAGGTGTAATTTTTAGGGTTCTGTACCCGAAGGGTCCAAACGGTACCCTTTTGCTGTCATTCACGTGTCCGTTTGTCTGCACGTCTAACTGTCCGTCGTCTGTCACAAAATTTTGTTCCGAAGAATTTTTTATCTTCCTATTGACCTATGAACTTGAAATTTAGTGATACTGTTTACATATATTTTACTAAGAAATACAATATATACAAAATTTGGTACGGATCCCTAAAATACCTACACGCACTTGGCTGGTTTTTCTGATTTTAGTAAAAAAAATGGGCTGCTCTGTTTAATGTCTAACTTTTATCTGAAATATTTATCACTATCAATGCTGTAGCTGTTATACAATCCTAAAAACATGAATCTCCTCCCGCTTAATCTAATATCCTCCCCAACCATATCAAGAATAATTCAGTAATAAGCGGACGTGTATATTGTCCGCATTATTGTGGGTGAATCCCGACTAATGCCCCCCGCCATAGTGGTGCGCTGCACAGAAGCACAGATCAGCTTTGCACTGCATCGGTCCACAAGAATTGGTTGCCGTACTTAGCAGCGTCTTACATACCTACCCACTTAGCCGTAAGCCGTCGTAAACTTTGCGGACAACGATCCAGATTTAAATCAAGATCCTCAATAGTATAGCATATTGTTGCAATTTTATTCAATTCTTATTTAAAAGGTCTGAAAACCAATTATCGGACTTTAAAAGTTCAAATTCAATTCGAAATATCATCTCTATGACAAAATCTTATCAAAAACGTAGCAAAATTACCGGAATTTTTGACCGATTACGACTGATATTTGAATGCGTAATTTCTTTAAAAGATACGGGAATTGAAAAGTAAGAAACAGTTTAAAATTTGATTTGAGCAATAAATAGGCAACTTATAGAAATATGTTGAAATAGACAGAGTCTACTAGATCTTTGGAAAATCAAAAGAAAGAATTAATGCAGTCGGAAACTAGGACAAATGCAATATGATCAAAATAATCCTGAAGCGATTTCAATCCTGCAGACGCTTCAATATTACGAATATCTTTGCCCTAATTGTAATAGATCCGCCATCGGGTAAGATAGTCAATATTTACTTGAAATATCGATACCTAGTTCACTAATTAACAGAGCAGTTGCAATAGGATAGGAAACAATGAATCTACTTTCAACACTTTAATTAGATACATAAAATTGTTATTTGTTTAATTGTAGGAGATAACATCTGTGAACTATCATACCATTACGAAAACTCTTTCACTGATAATAAGTTAAAATCATCATCTGCCTAGCCTGTTTCCCAATTATAATATAAAACGACACTTCACTGAGAATAAGTTAAAATAAATGAAATAAAAATTTTCTCTTTTTTTTAATTTAAATCTATTTATTTCCACATGCATTCATAAAATACTTACATAATAATGACGCTCAATCTTTTTGAGGCATAGTTATGTGCACAAAATAAAATGAAGTACATAAATTATGCTTAGTCATGTCTGTAGTATTAGATTATCTGTGGTCATGTCTATTAGCTTTGTTGGTACACTCTTATGAGTTTTTGGCGGGATTTTTTCGAGTGAAGTTCAGCGGCTGTTTATATTATTTGCAAATTGATTCCTAGTGGATATTGTGATATAAAATTGGTGTAGTTTTGTGTCTCAACTGTCTACACAACTGAACAATATGTGAAATTATTGACAGAAGCGATCTCAGGATAGTGGAGCGGAGAATTTTATTGTAGTATTGACTACCTCCGCAAAGCTTACTGGGAAGGCTGACTCGATACAATTTGCTGCCAAATACTCAAAAAACCATTAGAATCTGTTACTCCCGTATGCATACTAATGCATACTAAAGAATGTTAAAATTGCACTGAAGACGAGGCGGTATGGTCCAAGACCTTAGCCTGCCTAAGAAGGGCAAAAAAAAAAAAAAAAGTACACTTATTTTCCGATATAACTTAGGTTGTACAAATAAAAGTATCCAAATGCTGAGCATGAGCTTATAAAGTCCTTTGATAAGAACTTTCACTTTTTGATGAGATTCCAAAAGCTTACAGTCCTGATTTTCTGACGATATCACACTTAACGAGGTATTATAAATAATTGGAAAACAAACTCATTTTAAAGTTACTATAAAGCGAACAAGCCAGACATTACACTGCATTGTATAATTACTATCACCACTTAATTATGAACAGTGGTATAATGTATAATTGTAAATCAGGAGACTGGTGAGTTGTTATGATTGGACGTGTCATCGCGCAGTCACTCACAGGTTTTCGGATAAAGCAATGAACGCGATGACGTAATTGCTTAATTAATTAGCACTTTCGGTAATGTGTAGCCCGTTTGTTGTTTAATAACGATCATGGATCACATAGACAGTGTGTTAATTAGTTCTTCGATATTTGAGGACCATCTGTATTTTTCGTCATGGTTTTCCATTAGCAATTTGATTGAACAATGATATTCTTCGAAATTGTTTAAGAAGTGTTGATTAGCATACCTAGCACATTTAAATAATTATAATTATTTACATCTATGTTTAAAAAAATGATTCAGTATTCTTACTAACTTAACCTAAAAACAAACTTAAATATAGACTAGTTTTCACACAATCTACGTAATTAATAAACTGACACATAAATAGATAAAATTAATCATATTTCTTTGTTAAAAAACCATAACAAGTACGAGATACATTCGACACCATACAGAATAAGTTTTAAAACAATGAAATAAAATGGCTTCCGCCTTTCAGTTTTAAAACTGCTAAACGATGTTATGATAAAGTATGCTACTCTGCGTAGCTATAAATTAATTTGGCAGAGATCCAACTGGGTTTAACTGAACTTCCTATAATAGCAAATTCTATTTTAATTCGAATTTGACTTCAAATATAAAGTAAATGTTAAATATTGCACGTGAAATCAGCAAGCAGTTAGTCTATTCTTTGAGTGACCAGAGAGCTGGCCTTTTTTTTCGGCCATAGAGTCAGTATTGCCATACGACCTTCCAATGCTGCCAGTGTTCTCCTCCACTTTTTATGCTGCTCGTAGATAATTGTTTTTATATCGATGTTATCACACTATCACACTTAATATTATAAAGGCGAAAGTTTATGAGTATGTGTGTGTTTTTATTTGTATGTTTGTTACTTTTTCACGCTCCAACGGCTGGACGGATCTGGATGAAATTTGGCACAGAGATAGATTATAGTCTGTTATAGCATATATGATACTTTTGATCCCGAAATATGTTCCCTTGGGATAATTTTCGTCATTCACGTGAGTGAAGCCGCTGGAAGAAGCTAGTTGTTTGTAGATCTAGAGTTAATAAATGCTCGTCAAAATATAGACCAAAATGGGCTATCCTGAGGCCGTCGGACTTCTTCGTTCTAATAAAACCTCACCGGTACGATATAGGTGCATTTTTATCTATACTAATATTACAAAGAGGTTAAGTTTGTGAGTTTGTAAGGTTGTAGGGGATAATCTCTGGATCTACAGAACCGATTTAGATGAAATTTGGCATGGAGATTGTTTGAGACCCTGGGAAGGACATAGCATGTGTATTTTTATTCTCTTGGGATTATCATCAAAATCAGCCTTATAATGTTCCCACTGCTGGGACACAGGCATCCTCTCTGTGAGAGAGGTAATGGGCCTTATTCCACCACGCAGGCAGGATTTGGTGGATGTCACATGTCTTCGAATTTTTGGTTCTAGGACATGCCGGTTTCCTCAAGTTGTTTTCCTTCACCGTTTTAAGAGCAGTGGTGATGAAATAATTTACACAAAGTAAAACGCCTGCCTGGGTTTGAACTCACGACCTACGACACGTAAGTCGGGACCGTTGCCACTGGGCCACCACTGCTCTTATCCCTTGGAATGATAAAACACTATTTACGAGGGTGAAGCCACGGACAGAAGCTAGTGTATTAACAGGGCTCTTTTAAAGTTTCAGTACCGTGTTTTACTTTTACCGCATAAAAAAATAAATTGTGTCAAACAAATCATACTCTAACTGAGAATGATTAAATTTTTGAATGGTGTCTCTAACTTTTTAACCCCCGCCGGAAAAAGAGGGGTGTTATAAGTTTCACGTGTGTTGCTGTGTATCTGTGTATCTGTGTGTCTGTCTGTGGCATCATAGCGCCTAAACGGATGAACCGATTTCGATTTAGTTTTTTTTTGTTTGAAAGGTAATTTTGTCGAGAGTGTTCTTAGCTATGTTTGATTAAAATAGGTTCATCCGTTCAAACGTTATGGGCATTTTACTGTTTGAATCGGGGTGTTTTCGCAAGATAAATGTGTTGGGGGTTTTTTAAATTGTGAAATTTTACTTGTTGTAATGTTGACTTCAATTAACCTTTTTCATATACAAAAGCACTAAACATTAAGCTTGCTATTGTTTGTTGGCGATTTACGATCACAAGTCTCTGGTATTTTAGATGATAGATCAATAACCCACAAAATGGTAAAAATACATTTGTTTGATTAAAAGTAACTTCTATAAAGAGGTGTTCCGCAACTTTTGAATAATTACTCGGGGACTGGAGATAGATCACCACGGAGATAGATGACGACTCCTCCACATCCCTTACCCATTCTGTCGTTTCGCACCAGCTTGTAGCCGGGCAACGAATATTGCGTTGATGGAAGTGTGGCTTTGAGCAAAGTCTCTGAGACGAGAACATGAATTAGATCGGAGTCAAATGAGGATAATAAGTCGGAGTGATGAGCAAGAACTCTTTGAGCATTTATTGCAAGAAAAGGCAGAAGACAGTTGATTGCGTAGGTGCACCGAATCATCACTGAACGCACTAGCATAGCTCTCAACAGAAGAACAAGAAGAAGAACAGGAAACAAAACTATTATCATGATGACACAACATGATACCTACAAATATAAATATAATAATAACAAAATTATAACACTAAAATAACAGTCCTCGATGTAATTCCATTTAAACACATGTTAAAAGGCCATTTCCAAGGGAACATTACCACACACAACCGGGATAAAAAGTAGCCTATGAGTTATTCCAAACTATAATCTATGTCTGTTCCAAATTTTTAGTTTAGTTCCGTTGAGCCGTTTGAGCGTGATGAAATTACAAACATACAAACACACACACATACACACTCACAGACCTTCAAATTTATAATTTTATTAAGAAGTAAGATAAGACTCCTTTAAAGTTTCGGTACCGTGTTTTCCTTTTACTGCTTAAAAAAGTTTTTGTGTCAAACAGATCATACTCTAAGTGAGAATGATTAAAATTTTGAATGGTGTCTCTAACTACTTGTAATTTTGCCTTCAATTACCCTTTTTCATAATCTAAAGCACTAAACATTACGCTTGCTATTGTGTGTTGGCGATTTACGATCACAAGTCTGTGGTATTTTAGATGATGGGTCAATAACCCTCAAAATGGTAAAAAGACAATTTTTATTTTAAAACAATATGGTATTTTATTTTATACATCTGATAGAATTGGTTACGCAGGGTAATTGAAACCGTATGTTCTTAGATAAAGAATCTTTTATCCATTCTCCGCTTTTTCACTTGCGGTGTAATTCTCGAACAGTAAGCAAATAGAAAAGCTCTCACGACAAAATTAAATTCCATACTTGTCGCCAGCATTCAGCTGCACCATCTGAACCGCTTTCGGCGCGCATAAATCTCATAAATCTCTAATAAAAACATTCTCATTCCACGTCGCATTGCAAGAGAAATATTTAAGTAATAAAAATATTAGGATTACATTTTAGGTTTTTGCCCAAAACTTCAATATCTCAATACCGAAATTGTAATGTATTGAACGTCAGCCAAGTTATTTACTAAGTAGGTAGTTAAGCACAAAAAACTCATAAAGGTCTCAGTCTATATAAAACACATAATATATTAGAAGAAAAACTTTAATATTTTATAAGCAATTTTCCAAGAATGTCTTTTTATAGATGTGCCGGCGAAAAGAACTTTCGTCGATATTTATATCAAAGAAATTAAATTTCCCGGTGAATGTAATTCGATTTATCAAGCGTTCGCATATCAATTTGTATCAGTCGCGTACACTGACAAATAGAGATAAAACTAAATTAGATATAAATTTTAATGTGAAATCAAACGGGAATATTTGGCAGCTCAATGCAATATTCGGTAAGTAAAATTTAAAATGGCAGCCATTTGTCCCAAACCCACGTTAGTAGTAAATTAGACTAATTAACCCCAGTGAGAGTAATAACTGTTTACCAACTCCAATTACAGCATTCGGTTGAAATTATTGAATCAGTAACATATTAAACGTAAAGCAATTGTTTTGATCGTTTACTTGAACGAGCGCCGCGATTCGTGTCCGAATCATGCTAATATCTCCGGGTAGAATACATTTCATTGAAACATCACCTATGTTTTACGAAAAATGGAAATGTTCCACTAAAAGCACTTAGATCATCTGAAGCTAGCAAGATTTAGAATGTTGGTTCTACTAATAGAATCTGGCTGGGATGTTACCTGAATTTATAAGAATAATGACTGTTATTTTTGTAAGGCTCCGATTTCTGTATTGGTTTAACATTATCTAAGTATGCGTAAGAGGTCGCCACTTATCGAGGGCAGGAAGTAAGAAGGTATCTGTTGGTATTGCTTTTAAATAATACAAAAAATTATATTGCGTATATGGGCGCAAGTCGATTTAATGTTTCTGTTTTTATTTTTTGTATTGTAACATTCTGTAGACAGCTTATAAGGATTTAATTTGACTGTTTCCTTTTTCTATTTCTTTGAAATATTATAACATCCGGTTTTGTCTAAATAAAAATTTACTTTCACAACATCGGTTCTATTTATTTAGATTAAATATTTCTCTACCTACGGTAGAGAAATATTTAATCAATATTATTGTAATGATTTATTTTGACAACTTCCTTTTTGATGTTATGCGCCTAAACTTTATGTTTACCCATTTAATTTGAATATTTTTTTTATATCTGCTGTCAACTTAAGACGACGACTAACGCCAACGACCTTGAGGGAACAAAACGCGCCCTCGTTTCTCACCCGCGCGACCCGAAATTTAGTAGTTTTTTGTACTTTTCTTATTATTCTATGACTTTAAAAAAAAAAGCTTCAGATCAAAATGTAGATAAATAAATTGTCTATGATATGGTGTCAATTTCATTAAAATACGCCCAGCGGTTTTGTTGTGATTGTCGTGTTTTTGTCCGTTTTAGACAAAACTTTACAAATTAATTACACTATGTTATACGAATAAAACTCAAAATTTGCTGATATGAAATTATTAAAAAAATGGTCTAATATAACATATATTTTTTCCAATAAATTACAACTAGCCGTTTAGACGTGATTCTCATTTTAAAATCAGCTACTCAAGCGAATCGGCGCCTTAATGCTTGATATTTTTTGTGTATTAAAACCGATGTAATTGTGGGGAAAGACCTCTCTTTCGCTACCCATGAATTAAACACCCTATACTGAACTAAAGTATTTCTTTATTCGCCATTTACTTAATCTGTGAACGGTTAATGTGTTTAAATGTTGGTGAATACCAATATTATGTGTGAACTCAACGATGGCGACCACGCGGTCACACGTAGATACTATCCTCAATTTTTATATATATATCATTAAGGATAGGCATAGATACTTTTGAATATGTTACAAAAGAATGATAAATACCTATATGTTGGTGAAAGATTAAACAAATATGATTATTTTTGAATATTTCGTAATGATTGTAAAAAAATATTATTACAAGTCTCGTAAAACTTAGAGCACAGACAATTTCTAAATGTAAAGCAGAATGGATTTATTTGTTAAGATTCGGAGAAATATAATGGTATATACCCTTACGTATTGAAAATACCTAAATATTATAACCTTTCTGAGAAATACTATTTATTTTCTGTTCAATTTATGAGTTCATGACGCATGAGCTTCAGATACCTACTATATACTACTATTTGCACTGGCACAGTATCCCGACGTCATTCCTTTGACGCAATGTTTTAAGAAATTAATTAATTGGTCTTTAAAATAATTGGCTTACATTTTCTACTGATTTACAGATAACTAATCGTCCTTTCTTTAACAGTCTAAGCTAAAATATTACACAATAGATTCGCCATTTTTGCTTAGTGCAAAAATGGTGAATCAATTGAGTACTATTTTATTTAAAGCTACGTAAAAACAATAATAGTTACCATTTGCTTTTCCAAAACTGAATACGGTAGCTTCTAAATAAGGATTCACAAAATTTTTGCGTATTCATAAAAAAATGCTCGCTCGAAAAATATTTCAGTTTGAGTGACGTCAATCACGGATGGACAGGTCTAAAATACTCGATGAAACAGTGAGATTAATTGAATTCTATTGCCGCTAAAATATCTGCCAAACTATAAAAATATTCAGTTAGATTCGGCCTGACCGAACCGACCCAATGTTGAAAATATTGTAAAGCATTTTTACATAGTTTCATATTATTTTACCTATGAAATCATACAAATATTCGAAGAAGGTTTGCCACAGTCGTAAATAGATTACCTAGCCTGAATTAGCATATTATACCAGGTTTTGTATTTGGGTAAAGTATGTACATTCATACTTACAAAGCTAACGACAGTTCAGTGTTAGCAACAAAACATCCGCCAACAGTACTTAGCTCCTCTGTTATAAAATCTAATTTGCATTACCACCGGCACCGTAACAACCTGTTTTTAGCCGTTTCGCTCGGTGACGTCACAAAGAAGTCAACTAATTACTTTATAGGTTTATGTGAATTGTGACATTATTTACTGAAGAGCTCTAGTTACTCATGAATATTACAGTTTACTTGAATATCTAAAGTGTAATTGGTAAAGTTTTGTAAGCAAAAAGGATTTTCGTGTTTTTATGAAGCGATCTATGAAGTTGAAAACTTTCTGATTTTAGTTCGAATATATTTATTTATGTTCTCGATGTGGTAAATACAGATGTTAATCCAGGGATAACTAAAGGAATTGTCGTCAGGTTCTTATCTTTGGTGAACATGCCAACAGCCGTCACACTTAACCTGAACGTTGATGAAGATAGATTGGTCGCAGCCGAAGGGAAGTACTTCTGATTGATACAGGTCAAGGGTGCGAGGCTTCATAAAAGTCACGTTCGACTGACCATTTCACCATTATATTGAATACAAATACATATTGTTCAGAGGTTCTTTTCTTTGGAAACGTGACCACTAGCAACCTGGGCGTCGGTTCCGATGCTGATGGGTTACTATTTACTTTCATATTTATTTATAGAAATTTCATTGTTATCCGTGACCCCAAGTAACGTGGGATAAGAGCAGGAAGATGATTTAAAAAGATATATAAATGGCTTGTACTTATGAAAAAATGTAAGCAAATCCTGATAAACCTTCCTTTTTCCTGCATTTTGATATAATATACGTCCCTACTTTGCATTAAACGGTCAATGGACACGTAGATGTATCCGCCGTTTTCCTTCCGTTTTTGTTTTTCCACAAGAAGGAATGAAGGAAGTTAGGGATCGCCTTCGGCCTTCGGCATTGTCTGTCTTCCGTGAAAGAAATATGGCAGCAAGATTTTTGTGTGAGTCAAGATTGGATGTTTTTATTAGTTAGATTGGATTTCTCATTTAAATAAAGATTGTTCAAGAATATTATTAACATTCAACTTTTTTGTTGAAAACATATTTCGGCTAATTAATATTTTACTTTCAATAAGAAAACATTATCTAGTCCGATTTTTTTCCATCGTGTAAGCAGCACAAATGAATTGGATAATGCTCAACTCAAATGGCCGCCAAATCGGGATATTAGGTCGCCAAGAGGTTTTAATAGCGTTATAAAAACGGATTTCAGCACCAGAGCCAATTAAATTTTGCATACGGCTAATTAAAAGATCCTGGCGATTACCCAGACGGTAGCCAAAAGCGGGTTTATTAATATTAGGCCCGTTTTACACATGAAAGGGGTTTTGTATAGAACGATCTAGTTGGCTATCTTGCGGAGCAAAATGGTTTACTTCTCGCCCCTATTGAAGAGGATCCTGGAGGCAACATCTTTACAAATTTCGAGTCGTATCGCCGAGGGACGGAACAGTTCTCGATGTAGCCGGTCGGGCTTGCCGAATACGAAACTCCAACTTGAATAGAAGATACAGTTTGTGAATACACGATAGACTCAACTAGCGACCGTACGCCGTATGTACGGTTATCGACATAAGTCAATAACATTTTTTATTTACCCATCTATCAGGTTTATTTCGTGATTGAATCGTTTTTGGAATCAAAATGCAAGCAAATTTCACTCAAACTAGTAAACAAAAACGGTTTTGGTATAGTATTTTTATTAGAAACGTATAGTATTACGCAAACTACAATTACTCAAATGAAACTCTCCCTTAATCCAATTTAAATTGAAATTCTAATCAAGCAGTCGTATCTAGATACATTTTGTTAATGAATTTACCTATGTGAGTACCTTAGCAGTTTACCACCTAGGTTACTACACTATAGGATAAGATAAATGGATATTAAACAGACAGCATCAATTAGTGTTGAAACTCAGCTATATGTTTACATTAGAAAGAGCTATCTAAGGCTAATAGGTTCCTAGTCCTACGTTATCATAGAACTTTGAGAATAACTATGAATTAAACTTGTACCTACGTACACCTAGCATCAACGTTGCTGGCCAGCGAACCCGCTATCGCCTCGTACGCACAAATAGTTGGTAATTATAACTTCGGAACTTGCGATTACCCTAAAGTAGTTAAGGCTAATTTGTGTTTAACCGGTGTAACAATGTCGATGGAGAAATTACATACATACGAGTATAATAAACATAGAGGTAAACAACATAAGGCAGTAAATAAATTACCTTTAATATACCATAAAATTTAGGTTATTTATACCTATAATAAAGGTTACAAAACACTACTTATTTCCGAGGAAACGATATAAAAATAAAAATTGCAACTACCTATATACATTTTGCGTCAACACAAAATACGAAAATGAAAATCTGGTAATAAAACATAGTTAGGTATGCCATGTTCATTCAATGTCATATTCGTTTACTTTTTTGTTAATTTAGGTGGTTTCGAAAATTCGCTGTGTGAAAAATTCTGCGAGCTAGCCACGCAGCCAGAGCTATAAAAACTTTTACGATTGGTGTTTTGCGTTCATCTGAAAAGGAATTCCATGGCAAAATATCATTCAACTTCGACTGAAATATTTTGGTAAAAATATTGGTTTAGTTTAAGATTATCTTATCTTATCTTGTGGAGGGGCCGAGAAATAACTCGGACACTTCGACCCATGGGATCTATTGTGTTCCCCTAGATAACTTACTCCTCGCCGATCTCGTTGAAAACACTTTTCATGAGTTTTACAACGAGACTAGGAGATATGAGCCTATAGTCTTCTGGTTTTGGATATTCAACCCCTAGGAGACTCATTCGCTTACCAGCCAGTGCATCGCATGTGCACAGAAGGTGCTCCATGCGTTCCGTATGTTCCCCACACAACCTGCACATGGGTGTCGCGGTTAGACCCATTTTCATGAGCATGTCGTTGGTTCCAAAGTGCCCAGTAAAGGCCCCAAGCAGGTAACGGATTTGCCCCCTGCTCATATTCCAAATGCATTCCCGGGCTTTGAACGTAGAGCCTAGGAATTTCTTGGAGTGTTGTAGACCGGTATTAGACAGCCAATGTTTTCGTTGTTTTTGATCTGCAAACTCCCTAAATGTGGCTTTGACGAGACACGTCGAAATGCCTACACATGGTTCTGGACCCACAAAATCATTTGCTGAGCCCTCTCTTGCCAGTTCATCTGCCACTTCGTTACCATGGATTCCTTTGTGCCCAGGGACCCACATCAGTCTTACCCTGTTATGCTTCCCAAGCCTGTTTAGGGCCTGGATAGCGTCCAGAATAAGTCTGGAGTCCACTTTGTCGGATGCCATGGCTTTGATTGCAGCCTGACTGTCACTAAGAATATATATGGATTTGCCTCTAGTTCCTCTATCTATATTCTCTTGAGCACAGGTTATTATGGCATATGTTTCTGCTTGGAATACAGTTGCCATCTTCCCTAAGCTTCTGCTACATTTGTAACCTTTTGCGTATATTCCCGCTCCTGTACCTGATTCCATTTTGGATCCATCAGTGTACCATACCAGACTATCTTGTTCTGGTGGATCGATTCCCTTCGTCCAGTCCTCTATTGTAGGGATTTGGACCTTGAAAGACCTTTCAAACACAAACATAGTTTGCATTTTATCGGATATCATGCTTGTTACCCGATCCAGGTCTTCATTCCCATCGAACTTTGTATGGTTAGTCTTTGGCTTAGAGGCATCCCATAGTCCAGCAACAGCAAGACGATGTAATGTCTTCCTTGCCTCGAATTCAACCATCATATGCAGAGGAGGGATATTAAGGTATCTCTCAATCGCTGCCGTAGGTGTTGTCCTGAAAGCACCCGTGATGCCGAGACACACTGTTCTTTGTAACCTGGTGAGTGGCGCTTTGCACGAGGCAAGCTTTGTTCTTGGCCACCACACTATGCTGCCGTATGTGATAATAGGTATTATCATTGTCCGGTACAGCCATCGTATCACTTTGGGCTTTAGCCCCCAAGTTTTACCGTAGGTGGAGCGACACATGCCGAACACTCGTAGGGCCTTTGTCGTAATATTTTCCACATGAGTTTTCCACCTGAGTTCTTTATCAAGCGTTACACCCAGATATTTAACTTCGGTGGACCAGGGCAGCTTTATTCCATTGAGGGAGGGCTCTCCTAGGTTTCCTAGTTGTCTTTTCCTCGTGAATGGAATAATGACTGCTTTGCCTGGGTTGATAGAGAGGTGGTTCTTAGTACACCATTCTTCTGTCATCCTCAATGCCTGTTGTAATAATCCAGAGACTATGTTCGGGAATTTACCATTTACCATTATAGCTATGTCATCTGCATAGCCTACTGTGTAGAATGGTCCGGTATTGAGTTTGGTAAGTAGCGAATCTACTACCAAGCACCACAGTAACGGTGACAGCACTCCGCCTTGCGGACAACCTCTTGTTGTTTTTGCACTAAGTCTGTCTCCCATCAGTTCCGATCTGACTATCCTGCTTCTCAGCATATTGTCAATCCAGTTGCACGTGGTATCATTGATGCCATGTTCCTTTGCAGCTATGCGTATGGACTCAAAAGTTGTCTTGTCGAAGGCTCCCTCTATGTCGAGGAAAGCCCCGACACATATCTCCTGTCCCTCAAGCGCAGCCTCGGCTCGACTCGCAACATAGTGCAATGCCGTTTCCGTAGATTTGCCAGGGCTGTAGGCGCACTGTAGTTGATGTAGAGGGAATACTTTAAGTGGTCCCTCTCTGAGGTACCTGTCTACCAGTTTCTCCAGAGCTTTTAGGAGAAAGGATGATAGACTGATGGGCCTGTAAGCTTTAGCTTCCTCATAAGTCGGTCTACCCACCTTCGGTATAAAGGTGACTTTGACCTCCCTCCATGCTTTGGGTACGTACCCAAAGGCTATGCAGGCTCTGTAGAGCTTGCTCAAATGGGGTATCAAAACAGATGCCCCTTCTTGCAATAGTATTGGGTAGATGCCATCCGGACCAGGTGATTTGAGAGGCTGGAAGCCCGCTATGGCAAGCTTTAGTTTATTTTCATCTACCACTTTCTTTGCCGTGAGCCAGTTATTTTTGGACGTGTGCCTTGTGAGCTCGTCCCTTGTGACTGGTTCCTCTTCATCGCTGTCGCGCAGTATACATTCCGGGAAGTGAGTCCTAAACATCACGCCCAGAGTGTCCTGTCCAGTTTCCGTGAGATGCCCATTCTCATCCTTTATAGATGATAGTGGGTTTGTCTTAGTCATGGACATTGCTTTGCACACCCTCATTCCATTTGGCAGAGTTTCAATGGAGGTGCAATGCTGCCGCCAATTAGTTCTTTTGGCCTTGCGTACCGCCGTGTTGTACCTTGTCAGCATGCTATGATAGCCTGAGAAATCCTTCTTGGCTTTTGCATCATTAAAGGCCTGTCGTGTTTCCTGACGTATTTTAACTAGTTCAGGAGTCCACCATGGTACCTTTTTACAAAAGGCCTTTTTCTCTGGGCAATTATCTTCCCATGCACCGATGGTGCCCATCTTGATTCTGTCCGCTTCAAATTCTATATCTAGTATGGAATTAAGCTTACCTTTAGGGCTCCCTAGATTTATTTTTAGGTCCCTCCTGTACGAGTCCCAATTTGTATGCCTTGGGTTTCTCCTTCGTCTAGTTTCGGCTACTCCCGCCGTCCGCAGAGAGATTTCGTCCGATACATGCCAGTTTTCAATATGACCGCTGGCCCTGTTTGAAGCCAGTGTCAGGTCAATAACTTCAGTTCTCGCCGAGGTCCTGAAAGTAGGTTTATTGCCTGCGTTAAGGATTTGTAAAGAAGAGCTTACCACAAAGTCCAACAAATCCTCCCCTCGTTTGTTGACATCTGAACTGCCCCAAACGACGTGGTGTGCATTCGCATCGCAGCCAAGTATCAGGTCGAGGTTTTCTTGGTTGCCGTATTCAACCAGCCTTCTGATTAGTGGTGTTACTGGTTCCTTTTGTTCTTATGGGAGATAGGCAGAGGCAAGGATAATTCTCCTTTTCTCTGTTCCCGTCCCCACTTGGATCAAAGCTGTTGTGAGATTCCTGTAACAGAAAGTACGTAAGGGCATTGCCTCTATACCGCCCCTGATATAGATGCAAGTCCTCGCGTCATTAGTTGGACAGTCATAGAATACCATACCTCCTGTCCCACCTAAGCCTTTTATAGTCCCCTTATACAGATAAGGTTCCTGTATCAAGGCAACGTCATATTTGTTAAGCTTCAGTTGCCGAGCCAGAAGGGCAGTAGCGGCTCTGCAATGATGCAAATTTATTTGTACACACCTTAGTCCCTCCATCTTGGATGATTTTGATGGGCCTGTGTTGATATGGGAGGGCCTTAGTTTTGAGGCCCCTCCTCCATCGCCTGGCTCTCCTCGAGAGCAGTCGGCGACTCAATCCCCAGGGTGTCGAATTCCCCGAGGATGTCATCCTCGTGGTCTGCCTCCGACGCCCCGGTCTGAATCTCTGTCTCCTGCGCTGCGTCGTGAGCAGAGATTTCGTCGATGGCCCCATCGCATTGCGGTGGTCCATCCTCGGAGGGCTCCGCTTCTGCTTCCACAGTGGGCGCCTCTCCCTTGTCTTCTTCCAGGAGCTTGAACGAGTATCGTTCAATACCTCCTGGAAGAGAGTAGCCCGCGGCCTTGATGACCCCAGCGGACACCCCGTCCATGAGGACGATACGACGGATGCCGGTCTGCTCAGTGAGAGTATTCACGACCTTCCAGTCGTCCGTCCTCAAGGCAGGGTTAAGTCGCTGGAGCAGTCGAATGGCCCGGGCAGAGTCTTGCAACGCCAAGTTGCGACTCTTCCATGCCATTTTGACTGGCTTTGGAAGGTCCTTGGCGTCGACGACCTTGAGTTTCAGGGAGCCAAGTTCCACATTGTGGATGGCACCCCGAAACCAGCAAGCTGCATCAGAGTCGTCGCAGGATACATGTACTGCACCTGCAACGACTCCGGGAGCAACCGTGAGAACAGGCAGAGGATCCGGCGCATCCTCCAGTTTCCCAATAATGAGCTCCTGGATTGGCGCCAAGTCCTCCGCCTTCAAGTACTCCTCTGGGTACTTGACTGTGACGACAGCGAGTTTCACAGCCGCCACCGCATCCCTAAAGGATCCGGTTGAGGATGAATGCCCTTGGGTCTTCATTCTCTTGGCCACCGTGTCCCCGCTGTCCCCGCTGAGAACAGCACGCGGTCTCTTTGATGGGCCCTCCGTAGGAGTCCCCTCAAGAGCCACCTGCTGTCTCAGCTTTTGACGCTTTTTCCGCTGCGCCCCAGATCGTCCAACCGGAAGCCAGCCTGAATCATGCCGGCCCCCAGGAGACGACGAGGTGCTGCCTTTGCCGGTCGCGTCCGGGGCTGCAAGGTCCGAGATCATTTGACCTCTAACGCAAGGCCCCCGTGTCGCGCCAGCTTTGGCAGTACCCTTATGCCCGGTGGGCTGGTTTGCAGTTCCGCCCTTCGGTGGTCCCACAGCAGTGCCGACCCTCGACAGTGCCGCAGCAGTACCGTCAATTGACAGTCCCACCACAGCCCCATCTCGAGACGATCCCACTGCAGTCTCGCCTCTGGACGTTCCTGCTAGGGAAGATGCAGTCCCGGCTTGCGCCGGTCCCGCCGTCTGGTGTGCAGTCCCAGCTTTTGCCGGTCCCGCCTTTTGGAGCGCAGTCCCAGCTTTCGCCGGTCCTTTCGCCTTGTGGTTTTTTTTCTTAAAATCCATTAAATCCCGATTATATTTTCGTCCCTCAACTATCCCCACCCGCCATGGAGTGCTCAAGTGGCGATGCTACGGTAGCACCAGGGTTTAGTCGAGGGATATAGCCCCCCCCCATTAGTTGCTCACGAGACTGCACAGCACCAACCCACACCGCTACTACTAGCGATGCGAGCGAGCACTGCCGCCTGCAAGCCCCCAATGGGAGTGAACTCGCCTGGGGGCCGTCTGACCGGACCCCGCAGCCGATTGACCGTAGCTGGCTAAACTACGGCCTCCCGTGTGATGAGAAATCCGGGCCAAAGTGGAGTGTTGCCTCAGAGACGTTAAACCGCCTACGCTCGTCGGCTCAGCCACCAGGATCCCTTCATCCCCCCGTACGGGTCCCCGCGCACGGCACAAACACGCGGGAGGTCATTGCTATCCATCATTGTTCTCGTTCAATGGTGGACACCCAGGGGCATGACCTCGCCACCCCTGTGATAATTCGCCCGGTGATTTCTGTTACGTCTATTTCATAGGGAATTAGACCAAAAACAGGGCGGCAACTACGAGAAGGAAAATCACCGCACTTGCCTTGAGGATCTACACGACCGTAGCGCTCTCCCTCAAGACCACGCCACCTTGCCGTCTCTGAAGGAGACGGACAAGGTAGGACTGCATCGACAAAGCCAAGCCCTACGAGGCTTGTCGCTGAAAGCTCAAAGCGTAAGTTTGTTAACACAGGCCAGCCCCAAAAAGCGTTAGTTTAAGATTAGTCTGCGTCGTACAATATTGTTCTAATTGACGAAGTTTCATTAATATTCATCGTAAAAATAGCAGATTTCATTTTTTACATTGATTTATGTGCGGTGCTAGCAATGCATGCACCACTGCGTTTATATAATAGCCCTAACAGATCAAAATTGTGTTAAAAGTTAAGCACATATTTACGTATTCTTTTATAGTGGTTGGTTGTAATAATACTCTGCTAATATTTTAAGAGTTATTGTATCATTCATCATCAACATTTTAGTCCATATCTATGGATACTCTATTATGCAAGTAGATTAAAGTTTTTAAATGAAATGTATAGTGAGCTATGGTCACTTATAACTTGTGTGGAAGTAATTGCCTGTAACATTTATATCTTTTCCCTCTATAAATACAAACAATGCAGAATTTCACGATACAATGGGATTTTTTGTTGGAATATAAGTCGCTTCTTCAGGGTTCCGTACCCAAAGGGTAAAAACGGGACCCTAATACTGAGACTCGGCGGTCCGTCTGTCTGTCTGTCTGTCACCAGGCTGTTTCTCATGAACCGTGATAGCTAGAGAGTTGAAATTTTTCACAGAAGATGTATTTCCGTTGCCGCTATAACAACAAATACTAAAAATAGAATAAAATGTATATTTAAGGGGGGCTTCCATACAACAAACATGTTTTTTCTGCCGTTTTTTGCGATTATGGTACGGAACCCTTCGTGTGAGAGTCCGACTCGCACTTGGCCGGTTTTTTTAATAGTTACGCGCCGACCACTTCCTTATTTTAAACTGGACATTTGCTAATCGTAATCAGACGAAAATTGATTTTAAAGCTACAGCTTTTGACAAAGTTTTATAACACATTTGGTGGGATGTGTATTAATTTATTATTAACAACAGAATGCCACTAAAAGCTATAGACTAATAAATAACGTATGTTTTATGTAATAGATCATTACTATATTGACAACACAGCTAGTACAAAGCAAGCCGTTGTGTCCAAGGATAGTGGATAGAAAATACTCAAGAATAAATAATACTCACGTGATTTATAGTTGGTAATTCAGAAATAACACACAGTTGTACATTGAACTATTCTTTATTTTCCAGTTACCATCAACTCAATACAATATATCCACTTAGGTCGACACAACCATCTTCCAAGCCCGTCTCGACTAGCCACCCGAACTGACTCAACCCACCGTGCGTCCGAACGATCGTCAACTGTCATTAGATGTGACGTCATTTGACATGCGAATATTTAATAAAAAATATTTAATATTTAAAAAAAAATCTCACCAAAATAAAAAGAAAACCTAACAAATATGACAGAATTAGTTTGAGGGGCAGTAAAACTGTGCAAATATCCGAAATAATTTCTAAATGGTGCCCCAAGTTCAAGGCTTTCCTAAAGTGCCAGATTCCTTCGAACAATGTAACACGTTCTCGTACCTTACCCCATCGCTTTATAACTACACCTATCTATAAATCCAACTTAATTACCAAACTCTTTGCAGTAAATACAGTTAGCAATCAAGTTGAACTTAAGATTGTCGCTTGTAGTTAAACTAATGTTAATGGTGTGCGTCTTCGAAGTCAGGCAGGTAGGAAATTTTCCTGTACGCAACTTACTAGTTACGCTTCCTTTGAATAATTTGCTAAGTTACCCCATAAATACCTATGTCTCAGAGGTAGTCGGGGCTTATGAAATATTGTTGCACGTTTAAACTAAATATCGTGACATCGTGGTTGCTTTCAAGTTTGCCGACTGCATAGTCATTTAATTGTGTACGAGATTTGACTTTTTTCTTTTAGTTTTTAATGGTTCCGTACCCGAGGGTCCAAGCGGAGCCCTATTGCTGTCACTCCGGTGTCCATCTGTCTGTCCGTCGTCTGTCACACTGATTTTATAACCAAACGGTTGGAGCAACATTCTTCAAATGTTTACAGTATAAGTATCTTGTTGACCCAAAGCCATACAAGTAGTATATTATTTTTTATTTTTAATAGATATATACCGATCACAAAACAGAAAAAAACGCCTTGATACCGATAAAGTGGTCCGAAGAATAAATGAACGAATCCGAACCCATCGAATGTGTATCGTTGCAGTGTTGGTATCGTTGTTTAGAGCTCGTTGAGTAGATAAATACTGAATCCTTTGTTTTAAAACATTTTGGAAAACAAAGGAATGAGAAGCCCAAAAATCATTTATCATTTATTATTTGTATTCATCATTTATTTCATTTATTCAATTTTGTACACATGGCATATTTACATTTTTAAATATTTCTTTATAAAAACAAATCATAAAAAAACATTAAAAAAAAATGGTTTTACGCCGGTGTCAGGAGCAGGGTCAAAGCTACCGTTGGTTAGGGCTCCAGAGACAGGAACCTACTCACAATGCGAGCTGTATCGAGGAGAGTACTTCTCGATACGGCTCGCATTGTGCCTTCTGTATCAGGCCCTTGATCCAACCGCGCAATGACAGCCCTTCATCATTTATTATTATTATTGTATTAATTCAAGATTTGCACGCCGTAGTATGTGGCAAACATGTTTGAGCCATTTCTTTTATTGTTATCCTGCATGCACATATTATTATTTGTTGTATGTAACGTATTTATGCAAATAAATATATCTGAAATCTGGGTCGCTTTTTTATTTTCGTTTATAATCAACATTTCACATCAGAGGGGATGCCATGTTTGCAGGTTTTTTTATTATTATTTGGAAACGGTACCGTTTAACTAGTGACCTGAATGATATTCAGAGAAGTATCTCCTATTACATCATCATGACATTAATTATTCAGATTTTGGTAACGGCTAGCTGGCTTTGGTTAGCTAGTGACAAGAATTACACAGTTATTCCAAAGTTTTAAGTTTTCACTGCCGCGGTCCACATGACTACATTCTTTTTGGTTGTAGACGGAATAGCATCACAAATCACAAACATAAAAATTCAATATTTCTAAGCATATGAAAACTTAACAAGTTTCCTGGAAAGAATAAAATAGAAAAACACAAAATTTCTCTATCTCTAACTCGTTTCCAGACTTCCGCAATCTAAAAAGGAAAACGGTGCTGTAATAAGATCACTCGTTTTTCTGTCATACTCGATTTTCTCTAGCTTGAGAAGGGTTGTTGCGCAGAAACGGTGGCGCACCTCCCCCTACATGGTTATAGAGATTGCTACCACATTTCAACAAGTTGGGGCAAGAAATATTATGCTGTAATTGGCTGTTGAGACCAGTAGACCTTATTGCTTGGAATAATTGGTAAGTAGGTATGTCACAAATATTCTTGGATAGTCATGTTTTTACAAGTTTTTTATTAAGCAATGTACGTATGTGTGTTCGGGTGAATCATGCAACTGAATTTAAAAGCAGGTATCCTCAACCGAATAAGATGAAATTTTGCATACACGTTTGGTATGGATGGCTATGCACAGTAAGCTAAAGAAATTTTTTTTTAAAGTTTTTTTTAATTGGAAAATGTTATACTTAATGTTTTTGTTTAGGGTAATAAGAGTAATTTAGAATAAATAAAACAATGATAACCTTTAATTTAATTATTTATTAATATTTAATCAAAGGCAAATAAAAAGCTTTTATTTGATCTGCCTTGTTGTTTGAGTTAAATCTTGCAACTGAATTTGAAAATAGTTGTGCCACTCAATTAAGCTGAAATTTGGCTTTCATGTTTGGTTTGGATGACAATGCACGTTAAGCTAAAAATCTTGTTTAAAAAAAACAAATAATCAAAAAACCCGACAGCTAACGAAGCGACAAAAAAATTGGGCGCCAAAATCCGCCATTTTCCAATTTTAATGTAGCCAGTGACACTCGCAAGGATAAGACGAATCGATTGACGTTAGAATCATAAAAATCGGCCAACGCTATTGGTCTCTAGAACGCCACATAGAAACAAACATACATACTTAGACTGATAAACACATTACCCTCCTTCGACAATTTTTTTTGCAATCTAAAATATTCTAAAACTCGGTGTGCTCATCTATTTAGAATACGATGGACAGCCCACCGCACAAATGTCTCGATCCTCAAACAACTTCAATTAGGGATAGCCCAACAACTGTCTTCAGCCTACCTGCAACGCGTCATATGGTGACTGTCAAAATAGAGGGAAAAATACCTAGAGGCCGAATCCCCAAACGGAAGTCGGATTAAATATTGGAGCATATGGAGGTACCAATAAGCGTCGCGCTCCACGAGGCTGCAGATCGCAAAAGATGGTGAAAACTGTTGACAATCCGGTGTCACTATTTTGAGAAGTGAGAGAGCGATTGGAAGAAGTGTGCTCGCCATCGACTGCTTGTAAGACGTCATTTTATTCCAAACATATTTAGTTAGCGGATCAGACGTTCTAGAGACTATCTGCTACAGGTAAACAATTCCAATATTGTCTGTAATGAATTCTTGAAAATAAGTATAAACATCTCTGTTTTTTCCTTAAAAATCTTATTTTAAACAGAATATTTAAAATTAAATACACAGATAACACCCTCCTCGCATCTTTCCAAATAATCAGTTGCATGTCTGTACACCACACAATTATGCAGTACGTAGTTGTATAATAATTCTCCACTTAGTTAATTTCATAGTCATGATTGCCAGACTCGCGTGTCAAACGCTGCACGCGTTTAGTTTAATTACAGTTGTAACAACTTGCAAGTTATTTAAACTGTCTCCCCTTCAGCCTTCCAGCGATACTTCCTTTACTCGAACGCTCAAGAAAACTGTTGCTCTTTTAAAACTACACGAATAAAATATCTACTGCTTTAGGTAGTAACAAAGAAATTAATTTTGAATGTTGATACCTTTTTACATCTTGTTTTTAGGCAAAATGCAGATCTACTCAATAAACTTGACCGCCTTCTAAATAACTGCATTCGATTTGTCTTCAACCTTCGTAAGTATGATCATGTATCCACTCATCGATCACTTTTAAAATGGTTACCCATTCGTCAGCGTAGAGCGCTGAGGGCCTTGACGACCCTGTTTTCTTTTATAGATAAACCCACTTCTCCTTCTTATCTGACTTCTCATATTCAATTCCTTTGCTCTGCTCACAGTAAAAATCTACGCTCCACCAATAATCGTCTTCTACAATGTCCCTCGCACCGCTCTGGGTTTATTCACTCGTCCTTCTTTGTCCAGGCTATCTCTCTTTGGAATGCGCTCCCTCAGAATATCAGGATGGCAACCAGTCGGTTCTCTTTCAAATTTAAGGCACGTGAGCACATTCGGAAGAAGTTTGCAGAATCATCACTGAATTGATTTGTTGGTTTCGGTTTCTCTATTACATTGTTTATGTATGTATGTATGTATATAAGTATATATTTGTATATATTCTTTTTATATATGTTTTTCTCAATGTTTCCGTTTATTTAGTTGCACCTGCCTTATTTTTATCTCTGCACCACCCTAAGGTCGACTGGTAGAAAATGCCTAAGGCATTAAGTCCGCCTTTGTACTTGTGCATAAAGTTTTAATAAATAAATAAATAAATAAAAGGGAGTCCTTTGATTTCTTAGGTAAGCTTTGCAACTACATTTTGAAAGCCTTGATTTAATGATGTCTACGACGTAAACACAAAATAATGATATCTAATTTATATTTCGTATCGTCAAAGCCCGCTGAACGTCGATATTGTCGTACGGCTACAGTTTCGTAGCGGCGTAGCGTGCTACGACGGGGTGTTTTTTGAGCATAGAAAAGTTTGGAACAAACGTTTGTATGTTGTATTGTACCTGTGTATACGGCACTGTTTTAAAATAACAGGCTTTCCTGTCGTATTTACGTCCAATATAATGTTTTATAGCCAATCAAAATCGAAGGTCCGATGAATAAACCCATGATTATTTCATATAAAAAATATCGAAATAATGGAATACGACCTACAATACACACCAATCTACTGTTGATATAAGAAAAATAAGAACATAAATAATAATAATGAAACGGGAACGAGAGATAAAACATAGTAGGTATATGTTAGCTCGGCAATTTGTACGAGTCAACCGTGGTAAATGAATTACAGGGGTGCTCTTGTACGATGGTAAGTAACTATCTTCGACTTTACCGGTTACGGCTTATCGAGAACAAAAGCTTTGCATTAACTGGTCCCTTATTTTTTTATCTTTTGCAATATGTTTTTTAATATCAATAATCATAAATGTTTTTATTTCTTTAAGTTGGTTTGTACCAAAACTGTTACAGGTCGATCATATTTTTAAAACTAGATGAGGTCGGTGTTTCCTATCTAACTACTCTAAGAAGAAAGGCCGAAACAAACTCAGAGGTCACAGTCTCTGTTAAATTCCAGACAAAATCTTGGTTAGATCTTGTGAAGACCATGTAGATTGATGTCTGAACTGGTCTTTTGAGGAAAGAACCAGCCAGAATGAGTGGACCTATCCAGTCAGTGCACGCATTTGCCAATAACCCTGCAGCTCAACTCAACTTAATGAAAAAGATCACTAAGTATTTCAAGCATCTGTAGGTGGATTGATTTAAAGATCTCTTCATGATAAACATTCATACTTTATCAGCTTTGCTATTAGCTGATAAATAGGAATAACAAAGAGCGTTTTCGTCTTGTAACAATACCCGCGCGGAAATCCAATTATTTTGGTTATACCCTTTAGTTCACAAGGCTAAAATCTACAACGAAGCCAATTCATGTAGATACCAAACACGAGTATTATATGACTCGCCTAAAATTAATATTCTATGCGCAACCAATCACAAAGACAGGCATCATTAGAAGAACACAATAATGTCGACCACTTATGTATTAGTAAAATCAATTATTAAGGTAGGTACTGAATAAATTATTCTACTTGGTTTAACATTCGATCTCACTACTTTTTTTGGTAGAAGGACTGCGCCGCGAGACTCGTGTTTTTACCCGACTACCGAAGGAGGGTAATGTGTTTATCAGTCTATGTATGCATGTATGTTGGTTCCTTGTGACGTGCTTGAGACCAAACTCGTTGGCCGATTTTGATGATTCTTGCGTCAATCGATTCGTCTTAACCTTACGAGCGTCAAAACTAGAAAATATAAAATGTCGGCTTTTGGGTGCCATATTGTGGGGGCCCAATTTTATTATTCTTCTTCTAGTGTGTGGTATCAACATAAAGGGTTTTAAGAGGTGATTTCAAAAGTATATAGCACTGAAATGCAGAGAGAGAGAAAAAATATTTTAACAAAAAAACCCGACCTTTTAAGAAGCGAACTCAAAAGACGTTAACAAGAAGAAAATCATGCTGTGCAGTCGTAGGAGACATCTGGTTTTAATCAGCCAGCTCGCGAATATGTAAGTAGTTCGCTTCTTAAGCATTGGTTATTTTGATTTTTTGATTTACATGTTATGTTTTTGATAGGATAAGTATGTCCAGACCTCATCCAACTATGTTGAGGTTGGCTTCTATCCTAATCGGATGCCTCCACCAGTATTTTACATGGAGAGACTGTCACGCCAACCTCTATAACCCAGTAACCGGTTAACACAAAACCACTTAGCAAGACTGGTTCTCAGACTTTAAGCTTCTGACAACCGGTAACAATTGTTTATTAAAATAAAATATCAAACCAAATTCGCCCAAAGCTTGTCTACTGAGTGCATTTATGTGATGCCCCTTTCCTAATAATTAAGTCGTACATACAGGAGAACTTAATTCCATGAGGCAGCCGTGTCTGTTTTAAGTACAAATGGAAGCTGCGAGTAATGCAAGCCCGGAGGCTTTTCCACGAACGCCATTAACAAACAGGCGAATATTAGTTCAAACTTACTCAAAATAAGCAAATGAACAGAAAAGGATTTCTCAATTATACAAACAATTGTTCTCAATTATTTGTTAACAACAGTCTTAAAACTATTTTACTAAATTTAGTGCCCGCCAAGGTGAAACCATTATCACGCGAACCCGACTCCTTCAGTAAATCCTAAAATATTTTAAGTGTGATACTAAAATTATAACTCGAGTTAGTTACCTACGACTTGAGCTCGTTATCACCCCACCGTCTTTTATTTCTTATTCGATTTCGATCGTTAATAGTGGAACTTAAAACATGCAAACTTCGCTTCAGAAACGTTCGCAACGAATCGAAAAATCTATTATAAAACACTTAAGGTTAGGAAGTAGTTGGAGCACTACTCGCGATCACTTCAAATTTATTTTAACGATTAAACTCCAATTATAAAACCTTTGTAAAACTCTTGTACAGCATAGTGTTTGATTTTCTTATTTAGTAGAGTTTTGCCGCACATTCATTACAAACGAAACGCCACAGGTAAAGTTTAATCGCAAAAAAACTCAGTTAAACAATAATTCAACTTTATGAATTACATTTTTCAATCTCTGCTTATGCGTGCCCGTTTGCGAAGCACTTAGCATTCAGCCGGCCCGACTGGTTACTTTATAGACAAATATTTCACTCTAACATACGAGCAACGCAAATAAAGCCATTTTTCTCCACATTTATATTTTGCTCTGTCCTTTGAACTTGGCACTTTATTTAATGCCGTGTTAGTTCTTATTTTTCCACTCGGTCATACAATGAACATTAGAGCTTTATACTATGCACTTTAAAATGAAATTATTGTCGTACGTGGCCACTTTTAAACGTACATATATTTTTACACTTTCAACTCGACTCGTTTCGTTTTATTGGTTGAAGTAGTGGCATCCCTAGTAGACTAAATAAGAGTTAAGTACCCTTATAATAGACAACGCTATTTGTCTCAGCACTAAACAAGCACAATTTAGCGTTCGACTTACAACTTAGTCCGCGAGTTAATATTCTAACAAAAACAAAGACGTCATTTCCCCGTCTTTGACTGACTGAGAACTTAAGTACAACACAGTGTACCATCCGTCTCTCGAAATACTGACACTCTATTAAAGGCATCGGAGTGAATAACATTGAACTAATACATAACATACCTCTGTGTATTTTTAACGTGTGGTTTTCATGCTCTGATATGCAGAGATGACGCTTTTAAACATTGATGGTAATGACAATATTCAGTCCCACGTTGTTTTATTTCGTGTTCAGGGCATATTTCTTAACCACAAATCACAGAATTAGGAGCAAATATTTTTTTTCATTAAAACATAATTTTCTAAAATAAGCTTTTTTCGCTTTGATTTGATACCCATATCATGGCAGTGTACAAAAAATTACTAGTCTGCCATCTTGTACCTTCCGCCATATTGGCTTTAGAATGACGATACTTAGCTAACCATGCATTGTCATCCAAACTAAGCGGTTGAGGATAACTGCTTTAAAATTCAGTTGCAAGATTTGTTTCAAACACACTAACATACATACATACATTGTAAGTTAAATGAAAGCTTGTAAAACAGCAGTTGCCCTTGCATTCACTTAACAGTTTTCAGTTTCAGCTTTGTAGAAGTCTAAAAAATTTACTGTACAGCCATAAATTAGTCCTATTTAACTATACCACGACTAGGGTTGACTACTTAAACTAGCGGATCTCGCAGAAGTGCCTTGTTATCGCTCATTATAAACACAATGATACGACAGCTATAATTATGAGCATCTGTCTATGAAGGATGATGCTATGTACCGTGGAGTGGGTGCTCCACCGGATGCCGAGGGTCCTTCGCCCACAATTTACACAGAGCATTATTCGGTGATGCTCAGACTACTTGTCTCAAACCACTTAGTACCAACCTCAATTGAGCGAAAGCGAATTCAAATGTATTTATCGCTCAATACTACCGCCTTTTAAGCGATAATTTGTGAATAAAATGTTCAGTCAGAGCTCTAAACGATAGCTGTTACTTGCTTGCCATTTAAGTGTTTTTTGCTTTTCGAACTCATTTTGCTGGAGTTTATTCCCGATTTAAAAATCGCTGAATGAATCTGGGCGGTCTGAAAGGTAATCTCGTTTATATTTAAATACAGTTTTTAACACTACATTACTTTATTTTTCACATCGCTAATCGAATTAACAACCTGTAATTAAAAACAGGATTAGTTCATTCATAATATAAGTTGCAGGAAATATCAATTTATCATTTTAATATCTGTCACACAGTTAAGTTAGCTAGGTTAGAACTCATTAAGTATGAATGAGAAACAGATGATGCAATTTGTATCGTTTAAATGTAATTAAATTAAAAAATAAAACATTTAATACTTTTTTTAAAACAAGCCTTTTTCGTAATCTTCTCAGCAAACCCTTTCACATGATACGCATATCATGGCAGTAAACACACACACATAATTAGTCCGCCATCTTGGGCCGTCCGCCATATTGGGTTTAAAATGACGTCACTTAGGTAACCACGCTTTGTCATACAAACTAAACGTGTATGCAAAATTTCATCTAAATCAGTTTATGATAACTGCTTTAAAATTCAGTTGAAAGATTTGACCCGAACACACTCACATACTTATATTGCATGATAAATAAAAATATTGCTTGTAAAATAGCTTGGTGGCTTGCTTGAATTATGCGAATGCATCGAGCTTTTTGCCACCCCTGCAGGCAGAGGTAGTCAATCCGTGACCGCAAGCATTGTAACAGCTCCCGCGAAATAAATACAAATAAAGAGGAATAATGTTTTATTTCAGCGTTGACAGTGCATTCGCAACTATTTTGGTGGGTAGGTTATTTGGTGGTGTTCCGGGTTGTTGACCCGGTGCGTTGACTTTTTCACGTAGCTGTAGGTTGGTTCATTGTAATTGTAGTTTTGATTAATACTGAAAATAACTTGGTCCAGGGTTGCGAAGGTAAGATATCTGGTATTCAGCTGCATATAGTTAGACAGCAAGCTGAACCTAACATGTTTGGAAAAAGGCAATGCAAGAAAACTGTTGCTCTTTTAAAACTACACGAATAAAAATATCTACTGCTTTAGGTAGTAACAAAGAAATTAATTTTGAATGTTGATACCCTTTTATGTCTTGTTTTTAGGGCAAAAGGGAGTCCTTTGATTTCTTAGGTAAGCTTTGCTACTACATTTTGAAAGCCTTGATTTAATGATGTCTACAACGTAAACACAAAATAATGATATCTAATTTATATTTCGTATCGTCAAAGCTCGCTGAACGTCAATATTGTCGTACTACGGCGTAGCTCCGCTACGGCTACGGTTACGTAGAGGCGTAGCGTGCTACGACGGGGTGTATTTTGAACATAGTAAAGTTTGGAACAAACGTTTGTATGTTGTATTGTACCTGTGTATACGGCACTGTTTTAAAATAACAGGCTTTCCTGTCGTAGTTACGTCCAATATAATGTTTTATAGCCAATCTAAATCGTAGGCCCGATTAATAAACCCACTATTATTCCAGATAAAAATATCTAAATAATGGAATACACACCAATCTACTGTAGATATAAGAAAAATAAGAACATAAATAATAATAATGAAACGGTAACGAGAGATAAAACATAGTAGGTATATATTAGCTCGGCAATTTGTACGAGTCAACCGTGATAAATAATATAATAAAAAAAAAACAGGGGTGCTCTTGTACGATGGTAAGTAACTATCTTCAACTTTACCGGTTTCGGTTTATCGAGAACAAAAGCTTTGCATTAAATGGTCCCTTATTTTTTTGTCTTTTGCAATATGTTTTTTAATATCAATAATGATAAATGTTTTTATTTCTGTAAGTTGGTTTGTACAAACACCTTTACATGTCGATCATATTTTTAAAACTAGATGAGGTCAGCGTTTCTTATCTGACTACTCTGAGAAAAAAGGCCGAAACAAACTCAGAGGTCTCTTTTAAAGTCCAGATAAAGTCTTGGTTAGTTCATGTGAAGACCATGTAGATTGATGTCTCAACTGGTCTTTTGAAGAATGAACCAGCCAGTTTGAGTGGACCTATCCAGTCAGTGCACGCATTTGTCAATAACCCTGCAGCTCAACTCAACTTAATGAAAAAGATCACTAAATAATTCAAGCTTATGTAGTTGAATTGACTTAACTCTTCATGATACTTTATCAGCTTTGCTATTAACAGATAAATTGAAATAACAAAGAGCTTTTTCGTCTTGTAACAATACACGCGCGGCAATCCAATTATTTTGGTTATACCCTTTAGTTCACAAGGCTAAAATCTACAACGAAGCCAATTCATGTAGATACCAAACACGAGTATTATATGACTCGCCTAAAATGAATATTCTATGCGCAACCAATCACAAAGACAGGCATCATTAGAAGAACACAATAATGTCGACCCCTTATGTAAAAGTAAAACCAATTATTAAGGTAGGTACTGAATAAATTATTCTACTTGGTTTTACATTCGAACACACTATTTTTTCCGGTAGAAGGACTGCGCCGCGAGACTCGTGTTTTTATGCGACTCGTGTTTTTATGTGTTTATCAGTCTATGTATGTATGTTTGTATGTGGCATTCTTGAGAGCAAACACGTTGGCCGATTTTGATGATTCTTGCGTCAAACGATTCGTCTTAACCTTACGAGCGTCAAAATTATAAAATATAAAATGTCGGATTTTGGGTGCCATATTGTGGAGGCCCAATTTTATTCTTCTTCTTCTATGCCCATCGTGTGTGGTATCAACATAAAGGGTTTTAAGAGGTAATTTCAAAAATATATAACACTTATATGTTTAAATAATAAGATAAGAATATAAACATAACATAGATAACTTATATGTTTAAATAATTCGAAAAAAAAATGTTAACTAAAAAGTTATAATAAATAAAGTGATTTCAAAAATTCAAAGAACGCGACTGTTTAAGAAGCGAACTAAAAAGACGTAAACAAGAAGAAAATCAAAATGCTGTGCAGTCGGAGGAGACATCTGGTTTTGGTCAGCCAACTCGCGTATATGAATTTAGTTCGCTTCTTAAGCAGTCGGTTATTTTGATTTTTATATAATGTTTTTGATGGGATAAGTATGTCTAAACCTCTCCCCACTATGTATGTTGAGGTTGGCTTCTAGTCTAATCGGATGCCGCTACCAGTATTTAACATGGAGAGACTGTCACGCCAATCTCCATAACCCAGTAACCGGTTAACACAAAACCGCTAAGCAAGACCGGTTCTCAGACTTTAGGCTTCTGACAACCTGTAACAATTGTATCTTTTAAAAATAAAATATTGAACCAAATTCGTCCAAAGCTTGTCTACTGAGTGCATTTATGTGATGGCCCCTTTCCTGATAATTAAGTCGTACTACAGGAGAACTTAATTCCACGAGGCAGCCGTGTCTGTTTTAAGTACAAATTGAAGCTGCGAGTAATGCCCGCACCGGAGGCTTTTCCACGAACGCCATTTACAAACAGGCGAATATTAGTTCAAACTTACTCAAAACAAGCAAATAAACAGATACGGATTTCTCAATTATACAAACAATTGTTCTCAATTATTTGTTAACAGCAGTCTTAAAACTATTTTACTAAGTTTAGTGCCCGCCAAGGTGAATCCATTATCGCGCGAACCCGACTCCTTCAGTAAATCCTAAAATATTTTAAGTGTGATACTAAAATTATAACTCGAGTTAATTACCTACGACTTGAGCTCGTTATCACCTCACCGTCGTTAATATCTTATTCGATTTCGATCGTTAATAATGGAACTTAAAACATGCAAACTTCGTTTCAGAAACGTTCGCAACGAATCGAAAAATCTATTATAAAACACTTAAGGTTAGGAAGTAGTTGGAGCACTACTCGCGATCACTTCACATTTATTTTAACGATTAAACTCCAATTATAAAACCTTTGTAAAACTCTTGAACAGCGTAGTGTTTGATTTTACATTTAGTGGAGTTTTGGCGCGCATTCATTACAAACGAAACGCCACAGGTAAAGTTTAATCGCAATCGCAAAAAAACTCAGTTAAACAATAATTCAGCTTTATGATTTACATTTTTCAATCTCTGCTTATGCGTGCCCGTTTGCGAAGCACTTAGCATTCAGCCGGCCCGACTGGTTACTTTATAGACAAATTATTCACTCTAACATACGAGCAACGCAAATAAAGCCGAGCAATTTTTCTCCACATTTATATTTTGCTCTGTCCTTTGAACTTGGCACTTTATTTGATGCCGTGTTAGTTCTTATTTTTCCACTCGGTCATACAATGAACACATTAGAGCTTTATACTATGCACTTTACAATTAAATTATTGTCGTACGTGGCCACTTTTAAACGTACATATATTTTTACACTTTCAACTCGACTCGTTTCGTTTTATTGGTTGAAGTAGTGGCATCCCTAGTAGACTAAATAAGACTATAGTACCCTTATAATAGACAACGCTATTTGTCTCAGCACTAAACAAGCACAATTTAGCGTTCGACTTACAACTTAGTCCGCGAGTTAATATTCAAACAAAAACAAAGACGTCATTTCCCCGTCTTTGACTGACTGAGAACTTAAGTACGACACAGTGTACCATCCGTCTCTAGAAATACTGACACTCTATTAAAGGCATCGGAGTGAATAACATTGAACTAATACATAACAGAACTCTGTGTATTTTTAACGTGTGGTTTTCATGCTCTGATATGCAGAGATGACGCTTTTAAACATTGATGGTAATGACAATATTCAGTCCCACGTTGTTTTATTTCGTGTTCAGGGCATATTTCTTAACCAGAAATCACAGAATTAGGAGCAAATATTTTTTTTCATTAAAACATCATTTTCTAAAATAAGCTTTTTTCGCTTTGATTTGATACCCATATCATGGCAGTGTACAAAAAATTACTAGTCTGCCATCTTGTACCTTCCGCCATATTGGCTTTAGAATGACGATACTTAGCTAACCATGCATTGTCATCCAAACTAAGCGGTTGAGGATAACTGCTTTAAAATTCAGTTGCAAGATTTGTTTCAAACACACTAACATACATACATACATTGTAAGTTAAATGAAAGCTTGTAAAACAGCAGTTGCCCTTGCATTCACTTAACAGTTTTCAGTTTCAGCTTTGTAGAAGTCTAAAAAAATACTGTACAGCCACAAATTAGAACTAAACAACTATATCCCAACTATAGTTGACTACTCAAACTAGCGGATCTCGCAGAAGTGCCTTGTTATCGCTCATTATAAACACAATGATAGGACAGCTATAATTATGAGCATCTGTCTATGAAGGATGATGCTATGTACCGTGGAGTGGGTGCTCCACCGGATGCCGAGGGTCCTTCGCCCACAATTTACACAGAATACTATTCGGTGATGCTCAGACTACTTGTCTCAAACCACTTAGTACCAACCTCAATTGAGCGAAAGCGAATTCAAATGTATTTATTCCGCAATACTACCGCCTTTTAAGCGATAATTTGTGAATAAAATGTTCAGTCAGAGCTCTAAACGATAGCTGTTACTTGCTTGCCATTTAAGTGTTTTTTGCTTTTCGAACTCATTTTGCAGGCGTTTATTCCCGATTTAAAAATCGCTGAATGAATCTGGGCGGTCTGAAAGGTAATCTCGTTTATATTTAAATACAGTTTTTAACACTACATTAATATATTTTTCATATCGCTAATAGACTAAACAACCTGTAATTAAAAACAGGATTAGTTCATTCATAATATAAGTTGCAGAAAATATCAATTTATCATTTTTAATATATGTCACACAGTTAAGTTAGCTAGGTTAGAACTCATTAAGTATGAATGAGAAACAGATGAGGCAATTTGTATCGTTTAAATGTAATTAAATTAAAAAAAAAAAAAAAAAAATTTTTTAAAACAAGCTTTTTTCGTAATCTTCTCAGCAAACCCTTTCACACGATACGCATATCATGGCAGTGCACAAAAAATAATTAGTCCGCCATCTTGGGCCATCGCCATATTGGGTTTAAAATGGCGTCACTTAGGTAACCATGTATTGTCATACAAACTAAACGTGTGTGCAAAGTTTCATCTTAATCAGTTTAGGATAATTGCTTTAAAATTCAGTTGAAAGATTTGACCCGAACACACTCACATACATACATTACATGATAAATAAAAAAATTGCTTGTAAAATAGCTTGGTGGAGTGCTTGAATTATGTGAATGCATCGAGCTTTTTGCCACCCCTGCAGGCAGAGGTAGTCAATCCGTGACCGCAAGCATTGTAACAGCTCCCGTGAAATAAATACAAATAAAAGAGGAATTATGTTTTATTTCAGCGTTGACAGTGCATCCGCAACTATTTTGGTGGGTAGGTTATTTGGTGGTGTTCCAGGTTGTTGACCCGGTGCGTTGACTTTTTCACGTAGCTGTAGGTTGGTTCATTGTAATTGTAGTTTTGATTAATACTGAAAATAACTTGCTTCTAGGGTTGCGAAGGTAAGATATCTGGTATTTAGCTACATATAGTTAGACAGCTAAGGAGTGGAATTCCCTGCCGGAGTCTTTGTTTCCTGATAGCTACAACCTTGGGGTCTTTAAGTCAAGAGTGAATAGGTTACTTCTAGGCAAGCATGCTTCACCGTCGACCACGTCATCACTTACCATCAGGCGAGATAGTGGTCAAACGCGAGCCTATAGATAAATAAAAAAAAAAAAAAAAAAAAAAAAAAAAGACAGCAAGCTGAACTTAACATGTTTGGATAAAGGCCATGCAGGTGATAATGAAAAAATAAGTTCCTTAGGAGTTGTTTTTATACTATTGAGGAATTTATGAACTCTAGGACAGATGGGAAAATTTAATGACATGAAAATTTTATTTGATTTATTTGGTTCTCATGTTAAAATTGACATCTATACAATTTGTATTTTAATTATTTTTCTTTGATATTTGTAATTTAATTTTTATTGTATTAGATATTAAGCATAGCTTGACAAGGTCGGTCCGTGGATGGGTGACCATTTCAACATACCGGGTTTCCTCCGTGCCCCGGAAAGCACGTTTAGCCGTTGGTCCCGGCTGTCATTTGAAGAACTTTGACAGTCGTTACGGTTAGTCGAAGCCTGAGATCTGACACCAGTCCTGCTAAGGGGTACCGTGTTACCCAGTTGATGGGTTGTGGAGGTCAGATAGGCAGTCGCTCCGTGTAAAACACTGGTACTCAGCTAAATCCGGTAAAACTGGAAACCAACCCCAATATAGTTGGGAAAAGGCTAGGCAGATTGATTGATTTTTATTATACATAATTTATGGTTTAGTTTTATTTTTTTGACATTGGAATTTAATTGTTTTGTTGAAATTGAGTAAGTTAGAAACATTATTATGATCACAAAATTTGCATGGCGAATTTAGCATGCGGGATATGAAGAAATATTGTGTGTGTATTATTAGATCTGTACAATACATTATTTGAGGCAAATACATTAATGTATCTATCGTGAGCTACTTAATAAATGTAAGTACTCAGATTTCTTTCTTACTTTGATTTTGTTCTTCCTCAGAACCTAAACGAAATCAAACAACACAGGATACTTATAAGAACAATTAAGGTACCCCTAGTCGAAGACACAAACTATTTCGTGCGCGAGGTTAAAATGCAGGCTATCTCATCCGACAACCCGTGTGAAAGAGATAGATGCTGTGATAAGAAGCTAGATCACGTACGAATTAGCACTTTTGAAAATTCGTATAGAAATAGATGATGATTTAGGATGAAAACGAGCGCGCGAAATTTTATAAACATACCTTTGGGAGTCTAGATATCATGAAAAAACGATTAAATGTATATTTTCAACATAAAATTATTTGCTTTGTTGAATTACTAATCTATCTCTGTATAGAGGCCGTTTTGCATTTTTCCTTTTCTTATGGTATGGTACTACGTTTGTATGGAAGAATTTTCGATTAGTGTAACGTTAACACAAGTCAAGTGCTATCTGGACAAGCAAAAATAGTTATGGCTGACACAAAAACGGAACGTATTACTTCATAACATTTCTAACCTCTCTTATACGAGGTGCTTACGCGTTGTTAACGAATGCTTGAGGCTCGTATTGAGGACACGCCTCTATGCCACTGCGGTCCAAGTGATACATGGCGCTCCCTGACACCGTAAATAATAGTAAGTGTTCGTATAAATATCCGCAATCATTGAGGGACACCCGCAAAGATATTCTTAGGACTTCGCCATTAACCAAACAGGAAAATTTGCCGATGTACTTTGCAAATAGTTTTAATTTGTCTTTACCTTGCTCTTGGCGAGGGAACGATCAAATAACAAAGAAGAAAATAAGTTAGAAACACAAACTGAAGCGGTTCGAATGAACGATTTGACGTATTAGTTTGCTGTTGTGAGGTAAATTGATTGAAACCGTACGTTTCTAACGGTGACGCTGTTAAAAGACTACATAATCTTACTATAATATTATAAATGCGAAAGTTTGGTTGTTACTTAATCACGCCAGAACAGCTGAACGGATCTGGATGAAATTTGGCACAGATACTACTTTTGAACCCGTATAATGCTCCTTAAGGATGATAAAACATTTTTTACGTGGGTAAAACCGCTGGCAGAAGCTAGTTATAATTAAATACCTAACAATGGCCTTTGTTTTCTTCTTTTTTTTGCACATTAATGGTTACTTACGGCAATTCTAAGTATTGATTTATAGTACAAAATCTATACTAAGGAGTGGTTTAAGTAACCGTTAAAGGTTTCTGATTGCGACAGTATAATATATTAAACAAAATCAATTAAATGTATACCATAAATAAAATACCAGGTCTAAATTGACTCTATTTATGTTTCCCGAAAACTTGTTTTAAAAGAGATACGTAACATTTACAGAATATTAACCATAACATAGTCATCAAAATCCGTTCCGCCGTTCGTGTGGGTGGGAACCAAAAAACAATTTAAGGGCACTTCCTTTTATATCGCACGGCAGTCACGAAGAGGTGAACCTACCTACATATAAATAAATAAATGGAATATACTTCGACCTTCTCTTTTATTATTTGTTGTGTGTTAATACGTTTGTTTTTTTATCTCTTTAAACCCTTTAGTAACTACATTTCCGTCCGCCATAAAATAGTTTATGAACGTTGAACTATGGAAAACTTCAAAAGGAATATTTTTAAGCTGCTTTTCAGGTGAATCTTAATATATAATTAAAGAAAAATAAAATGAAAATCTCCATTTTTAGAAACGTAATGGAAAACAAATTAATCCCCGTTAAGCATTAAAAGCTTTTTCAGTTTTCCAAAGAAAACTAAACTTGATCATTAGATTTCATTCATCCTTTGTGTAATTGAAAAAGTACTTACACCTACGTATGTTTGCTTGTCTGTCGATGTTTCTTTATTTACGTGATCCCCACCTTTTCTCACAACAGTGAAGTTCTTACAGACGAACGCTGATTTAATTAGTGTTGTTGGTACAGTTGGTGGTGCTTGCAAATAATCTGAGTTTATCTCGGAGGGGTGCCTCCACACTACACCTCACAAATTCCTGCCTTTTTACAGACTTCATTCCTTATAGTTCTGACTCGTAAATGTTAACTCTTCACTTTAAGCTAGGCATTAATTAATTATTAAGCACTGTACTGTGCTAACTTCTTTTAATTAATTAATTGGCTTTCCATTTTAAAGTCTGGAACAAAACGAAGTTTAGTTCTTAAATTGCTTGGAATGTTTTCTGGGTTTCGGAGCTCTTGTTCAGTTTGGATAAAAGTTTGCAAACTAAGTTATTAAGATTGTTTATTAAGAATCGTCTGTAAGTTATTAATTGTAATCTGATTCCAATACTTATGAGTACGCATAATTCCAATAGTCAATACTTTATTGCATTCCAAATGTATTACATAGATGGTATAGACATGGTAAAAGATCACTATGGACCCCGTCGGGCACAGCAAAAATTAGGAGAGAGGAAGAGAGCTAAGTAGCATTTCAAAGCATAACATTGTATCAAAAAACTAATAAAAGATATTATAAATGTTAATTTGGATGTATAATTATAATTATGTCTGTGTTTATAGGTATGATATATTGATTGAATAGGAATAGTAAATAAGTAATTATTAAGAAAATGATTGAGGTATCTTCATTAAGATTAAATTATATTATTAATGTTATTATATTTGGCTTTTGTAAGTACATATTTCAAGCAATTAACCCATTTCCTTTTTTATATATTTCGTAGTTTTTGGTGGCTAATTGAGGGAAATAAAATATTTTTCCACCCAACGATCCCTCTCATAAACCACAAGTTTTCTCACTTAAAAGAGGCTTTACAACCCTTTCAAGTGGAAAACTTTTCAATGCACCCTGAATACAATAAGTATCGTAGCTCTCCCCTCGGTCTGAATTTAAAATACCTGATAACACAGCGGCTTTGAGAATAAAGTAACTTTATCGATAATAACCGCATTTCCTACTTTTACCTTGCAAGCCACTCTAGTTAAGTAGACATTTATGACAATGGCACGGCGTAATAAGAACTCCTCTGTCACATTACAGCTTCACTTCATGAAATATATCCGCAACCCTATCGAGGACAACACACTTCGACTTCTATTCAAATAAAATTGAGCATTTATCTACTAGGCGCACACTGAAAGCAAAATAAATGTATTCAATTAACATCTCAATTAAAAAGATATAAAAGAAACGTAATTTAAGTAATACGCTACGCTACCGAAAACATTTTCATTCGAGATTGAACATGACAACAACCCCAAGTACGAAGGCAAAAAATCTACAATTTTTTTATTTTTTTTTTCCATGGTTTATCTCGAAGACTATAACAGTGTTATCTTTGACATTTCTTGAATGACAAAGCGGGGCGGCTCAATAACCGTCCAATTTGCATAACCTAATTTCTCGTGGCTGCGTCAAATTGCTGACAGATCTCAGAGCCTCCACGATCATAATGGATGGGACGTCGATTCCGATAAGACCGTAAACTGACAAGAATATATCTGGTCATTAACGTACGCTCTGATGTTACTAGCCGTATATCGGTTACTACCCATACGTGCTTAAATTGGTACTTTATATGTAGGTATAGCGCCATTTTGCAGAAATTCCGAAATAAACTGAGCTTTATTTATTTAAATTTCATGTAAAAAGTGGACAAATATGGCGGCCTTAATCCCACCAGGCATTAAGCAGCAGCGTGTAACTTTGTTTTTTTTTAATTATTGACAAATAAATGCAGCAAAATAATATAATTGTGGCCAAGCAGACCAACTGGTCATTGTTAAGTCTGCACACCTATCTCTTTTGACGTCTGTACAAATTACCTACTTTAAACAAATGCAAAATTGGGCCACTCGTAGTGACCACAGTATCTGACCACTCAGCTTGTCCCGTCCCGCAGCCCGTCCTATTTACTGGCTGATGCAAACGGCAGATTTTTGTTATGGCTACATCTCGCTGTGTCCCGAATAATGTACAAAAACGTTAAGAATCTTTTTCATGTTAATGCTTATCTGTGTTTCTTTTCCCTCTTGGGACGTGATTTTTCGAGGAATTGGACGGTAGCCTTGTACATTGTACATTGTACAAGGCTATCGCGTAGACGTCTAATTAATACGTAATTAATTAATTGAATACTTAATAATTACATTATGTGTAACTTCATGAAAAACATTACGCCGGTATTCCCAGAAGGCAGAGGCAGAGCCACATTTAGAAATTTAATAGGGTGTGAGTCTATGATTAACCAGGTACAAACACAGTCTCCGTAATGCTACTGAGAAACTTCACGTGGAAAACCATAGTGAAATACAATTTATTTCATACATTTCCTGTCGATTGTCTAGGAATTGTATAGAATTCCTGTTTTCATCCATTTCCTCTAAGTAAAAGATACACAAATTACAGACGACACGATCTAAGGGTTATACAAGGCCTGCCTAATGGTACCGCCAAACATGAGGTTCTATGCTAAACAAAATTTATAAAGGCTAAGAACATATTTTCTTTGCCTTTATAAATTACCGGAATACAATGCGTTGTAAGGCCTTCCACTAGGTGGACTGATCACCCGGTTAAGTTTGCAGGAATCCGCTGGATGCGAGACATACGGGATCGGTCTATGTAGCGACGCCTGGAGGAAGCCTATGTCCAGCAATGGACGTCTTTCGGCAGAAATGATGATGATGAATGATTATTCATTAATTATTTTACTAAACATTTTTCCTTGAACCATTAAGGAATTGTATACAAATCCTAGGATCTGTATGCATTTCCTAGGCAATGTGTGTATTGATCAATGTTAGAATTATCATTTCACACATTTCTTAAATAAGCCTGGAATTCTATACAATTCCTGGCTTTCACAGATTTCCCATAACATATCGTTAAGGGCAACAAAAAAGGTAAACGTTAGTAGACTTTTAACATTTTTTTATAACGATAAATCTTCAATATCAAGAAAGAAGTTAACCAACAAAGATCTTTATTGATACAACGATTTTGTACCGAAACGTAATAGAATACTTCGACAATATGGTAATAGATAAAACAAACAAAAAATGCCCATTCTATTGTTTGCCAAATCACTCATGTGTTTTGTTTGATGTTTCGGGTCAATGTGTGTAGCTTTATCTCTGTTTCTAGCCCAAGGGATATCGTTGGACAGAAGGCTCGATATGTGTCGGAATTGAAGGCCTGTGTTTAGCAGTAGACGGTTATGTAAGAGATAAGACTTGATAGTTAATCGGTGCAACCTCTCGACATGATTGAGTTTAGTGTCAGTCATTGAGGTCAAGTGATTCTCGAAATAATATGGAGTGTAGGTACATTTATGTCTAGGTATAGTGCACCTAACTTCAAGCGTTTCTAATAAAGCCCGAATTGGTTTATGATAAATACAATATATTTTTTTCTCACGGTTTCACCAACGTAGTTCCCGTTCCCGCGGGAATACAGGGATAAAAAGAAGCCTATGTCACCCGGGGATAGTGGAGCTTCCCAACGATGAAAGAATTTTAAAATCAGTCCATCTGTTTCGGAGTCTATAAGGAACATGCATACATATTTTCACTTTTATGTATATAGATTTGGCGGTTAATCAGTCATCAGCAGTCCATCATGCGGTGATTCTACGAAGCGGTATTTATAATTCAAAATCAACAGCAATTCATTAAACGTGTTGGTTAAAATTATGCTTCAGTTGAATTCGAAGCTGTTGAGGTAATAGGGATAAAATGTACTAAAGCCGTTAACGACCCTTAAATAATATATTATTATGAATGTTACTGTCGAAACATATTATTCGGATAGTTAGTAATTGTTCAAGCAGTAAGTTCGGAATTTACAGACTCTGCTTTGTTTAATTTATATTTTTAAGCGACTAGTGTAACCTGTACTATTTCTAGATACGTACTTAATCCATCATGTTTTAATAGTAGGCACCCTAGCTAGCCGATTTATTATGGGTAACGGGTCGTCTGTTGATTTTGTATTGTTTTCAATAAAACTAGAATACAATAATATCGACGACGCTATTTTTAGATTTCAATAAAAGTTACTAACGTATTTTAATCCAACATTCCAAAATAAATACGAACCGAAAAGTTCTTTTCTCTTTTTGTTTTACATTTTGAAAACGAAATAATACTAAGAAGCTTTCTTTTCAGTCTAGCACTATCGTGAACAATCTATTTTCTTTAGATATATTCAGCTGAGAATGTTTCACAGCTCGTATCATGGAAGTAGGTGCAAGTCTCGAAAGGATTTAGTTTCAGAATTCAGTTTCTCTTAGAATCTTCATGTTTGCGCTTAGCTTCACTATTTGAAGGTAATTCCTAGCACCTACAAAATGCCCACTTAAATAATTTTGTTCAAGATCAGGATTCCGCATCCTACAATTCTTGAAACACGTAAGGAATTAAGGTAAAATAAAACTTAACATTTCAGCTTCAGTTAAGTTGGGTTAGAGCTAAAACGTTGGAACAACAAAGTTGTATGGGGCGGGTTGTGACTGTAATGCGTACGATTGAATAAGGAAAGGAGGAACTATAAGAGGGGTAGTCAGAGAGAGCTACTAATTAAACATAGAAATAACTTTAAATTTTATATATTTAGTAAGAATTCACAATACGCCTGCCTTTGGGCGGCTTCAATCCAATTCTCTGACATTCAAACTTAACAAAAAACATCTACAGCTATTCTCTGTTCGAAATTTATACATCTTTCAAGTAATATATGTTGCCAGTGTTTTAATAGGCAAGTAGGTTGCCTTCTCAATTGGTGAGTCCTCACAGTACGTATGTATTGCAGTCTTACGCGCTGTCCATCCACACATTTCCGGGTTCCCGTCGTGGACGGAACACGGCAGGGAAGGAGAAAATTGGTAACACACGATTTGTACGATCTTGTTCACACATCTCCGTATCAAGAGGATCTGGATCGTCAGTGTCCCGGAACGCACGGACGCACTGAAAGTGCTATCCGAAGTTTATCTCCGCGGACGTCATTTTGTGCAAGATTAAGTGCAACATGAACACAGAAAGGTTGATAGAATCGATCGATCTTTCTAATCTACATTATTTGAATCGGGTTGTGTGCGTATCAACCACCGAAACAGACTACACTGATACCGATATCCCTGATATGTGTGAACACGGGTGACGGATGGCTTGTCTCTGACGGGCACATTGAAATGAACAACTCGGAACTCGGGTAGACCTGACCCGGCAATGTGTGGACAGCACTTTAGTGTGTAACTTCCACCTTAGTAGATAGGTATAGGAATTGTTCCTCTACACACGTAAAACTGCTGCAATTTTGAACTTTAAAACGGAAGCATACGTGTCGTGGCGTGGCGCCTTTGTCGCATTTGATAAGCTACAAGACTCGTTGTAATATGACGTAGGCTTGAACAGATTCATATGATCGGTCGATCCCGCGCCACGCCACGACACGACACAGTAATGTGTAGATAGCTTCACAGGCCATATTATAAGTTAGTATGTTTTGGATCACAGCATCGCAAAAGTTTGTAGTTAGACAATTCCGAAACATACCCATAAACAAAACTCATACATACTTGATGTTTCCGAGCCCCTGTTGGACGTTTACGACTCACAAAAATAGTTTAAAAGTATGTCCTTATTCTGAATGAACAACTGCCGGGCAACACATAACTATTCTGGAATTATGGAAAAGCATTTAGTTTGAACATTGCGAGGTATTATCCGACATTTCAATAGTCAAAATTTGGCACAATGCGGTCGGACGCAACCCGGATTACACGCGGTGATTCCGATCCCAAATGAAGCTATATCAATTGCTATTGATTACGAACATTTCCTATCACGTACAATTGTCGAACATTTAAAAGCAGAATTGTCTCCAAACTATTAAATTGTACGTATTAATATTGTATAGTCAAATGCGAGAGGAGTGCCCAACTAGCAAAAACGTCGTATAATTCTAGTCTTATAAGACTTCATGGTATATAACAGTTATATAGGGGTATGTAGTTAACTATTTTGATATATAGTCGTTTATCTTACGACGGTTCAGTCGCGGGACTGTAATGTCTTAATATAAAGTTGAGTAAACGTTTTCAGGACTAACTTATACAACGTTGTAGAATGGTGTCAGTACATATGTTGAGTAAATGTTTTCAGGACTATCTTATATGACGTCGGATAGTGGTGTCAGTGCATATGTAGAGTAGACGTTTTCAGAACTAACTTATATGACGTTGTAGAATGGTATCAGTGCATAAGTTGAGTAAATGTTTTCAGGACTATCTTATATGACGTCGGATAGTGGTGTCAGTGCATATGTAGAGTAGACGTTTTCAGAACTAACTTATATGACGTCGGATAGTGGTGCCAGTGCATATGTTGAGTAAAAGTTTTCAGGACTAACATATATTGACGTCGGCTAATGGTGCCAGCCATGACGTTAATTGGACAATGTATTGGTAATATAAACGTTTCGGTTAAATAAAAGGTTTTTGTAAGACAACCATCGTCGTGTGTGAATCTTAACATAACTTTTATATAATTAAAACGCCACTTAAACGTTTGCGTATGACCTTTTTATAACAAAACTATTTTGATCGTATGGAAGACTTACTAAGACTTGTATGCAACTAAAATGTTGAATTTCTACGGTTACATTACTTTAAGTAGACTTTTGAATCATTTAAAGGTCAAATCCACACTTTAATTGAACCATTTCTATTTTGTTTTGTCTTTTAAAAAAGGAATAGAACGAATGAATGTTGCCGAAAAAGATTCCGTATATATATTTTTTTTTTAATTATCATTTAATGTAAACAACAACAATAAAATTAAACAATTAACAATGGAACTGTGACAGTTATAACATTTGTTTGAAAAGGTAAAATAAATGCTTCGCCAAGGCCATTTTTCTCTTAAAAAGACGTTTTAAATAATTTCAGATCTAAAATTTATCGATGTCCAAGAACACTACCATAGTTCATTCATATCCTATGTTAGACCTGAAAAAAAAACATTAAAATAAATTAATCTTGGCTAAACGTACTATTTGATTAGATAGCCATTGACAAGAAAAGAAGATGAATTTATAATAATAAAGGGCCGAGTTAGTTCTCTGTTCAAGTTATGCAATGTTTATTAGATCTGTAAGTAATGCATATGGAACCCTAAAGTAAACTGAATATGGCCGCGGCGTCATAGTCTCAAGAAAATGTATACGACCTTTTTGTTATATTAGTGTTATATAAAGGTCGCTATACAACGTAAACAAGATGGTTGATGCTTTATTATGAAAACATATTTTCGATAATTAATTAAAACGATTCAAATACAAAGAAATAGAGGAGGGCGTTAAAAACTTCACAAAAACACATATATACATTGTCATAAAACTAAAGTTCCCTGAAAGATTAACACAACTATCATTATCTCACACTCATTTAAATAATGCATAATAAATCGATATTTTGTAATTATGGAAATAGACATTTACTTACCTTTTTTTATTTAAACACCGGCACAATATTTAACAAACGAAATAAAACGGTTGCCGTTGAGCAGTCTTTTGAAAACGTCATTGTAACAGCTATGTGACATAAGCGGTCACATAAGAGACTCATCATAACCAGTATTGGGCCGTAAAGTCGGTCTCTGTACTTTTATTTAACTTGTATACAACGTTTAAACGGTCATTGGCTGACTTCTACTTAACTACTAAACGACAATATTGTCGTGTAATTTGGGCCTAATTCGCGTTATTTATACGTTTATATTTACGTTTCTGCGACCAATCTTAAAAACTAGACTCAAAGTGTAAAACGTTAAATAGACTAAACATTGATTTGTTAGTTGGGTGTGGTAATAGAAAATACCTAACTATATTTTGAGCAATTCTGTTGGTTATTCCTACCTTACGTAGTGTTGTCAAATATTAAGAAAATCTATTTTAAAGCAAGGTTTAAAAACTAAATTAAAAAAATCAAAAAACCCGACTGCTTCAAAAGCGAACTAAAAAGTCGTAAACAAGGAAAAAATCATGCTGTGCAGTCGGAGGATACATATTCGCGGGCTGGCTGACCAAAATCTGGTGTATCCGCCGCCTGCACAGCATGATTTTTTCCGTGTTTACGACTTTTTAGTTCGCTTTTGAAGCAGTCGGGTTTTTTGATTTTTTGAATTAAGTTTTTTTATTTATAAATTTTTAGTTAGTTTTTTTCGAATTAGATACATTTAAACATATAAGTGTTACATATTTTTGAAATCACCTCTTAAAACCCTTTATTATACCCCACACGATGGGTTTGGAAGAAAAAAAACATTTTGGCCCCCACAATATGGCAACCCAAATCCGCCATTTTTCTATAATCCAATTTTAATTTAGCCTATGACACTCGCAGGGTTAAGACGCATCGATTGACGTATGAATCATCAAACGGCTAACGCGTTTGGTCTCTGGAACGCCATATAGGAACAAACATACATACATACATACAGACATACTTACATACATACATACATACATAGACTGATAAACACATTACCCTCCTTGGGCAGTCGGGTAAAAACATCGAAAACAACACATCTAACAAAGACCAAACACGATTTTGCAAAAATTCGTGACCTTTTGTTTTTCTATTTTTATTTCAAGAATAAAAGGGGACAGTCGTAGATAGCAGGCAATGTTGAATATCTTCGGACAAGAAATCTGTATTCATGTGTTAGCTAGCAGTAAATTGAATACGTCGTGAACCGCGGGCTCAGTCAGGAATCCGAGGGGAAAAATTAAATTCCTACAGACGACTAGCGCTCCCACTGCGTGCACTCACGTGCTACGGGCAGTGTCGCCACAGATAACGAATGTGAGATGAGGCAAGAATACCTAAAAAGTTGTGTATTTGAAGAACAAAAAGAAATAATTAGTCCTCGACCTCGTCATTAAAATCACAAGTCGTAACTTTTCATTTTATAAAAAGAGTCACCATCCGAAGATGACATTGTAAGCCCGTAGGCTGGCTTGATCGAAAGCTTATTCCCAATTAGATACCAAACAGATAATTGTAACCATTCCCCGAAACATAATTCAAAGAACAAATCTCAAATCCAAGTAAACCGCAAAGCGCTTTACCATCAGCTCCTTTACCAGCTTTCTATGAAATATCATATTAAGCTAAAAGGTAATCTATTAACTGGGCCTGTTTAAAAAAAGGAGACAAAGAATTTAAAAGACTGAAATCTTCAGCAAAGTGAGCAATATGAGGAGAGGCTCAAGGCGACTCATTGTAATCCGGCTCCGTTGTGCAGACACTTCATAATATTCTTTTTGTAATGCAGTCAAAGTATGGCTGGCGGCTTAGCGTCCGCTGTAACTTGTAAGGCGCTGAACAAAATTAATGGCTTCCCAGCCTCCCTGCTGGGCTCTTGCGCTTGCAGGCTTAATCCCGGCAACACGTGATGCAGTGCCCGCCGCCGCCGTCGATCACGGCGGAAAAAACGTTCCACAAGTTTTTCGTTAAGAACTTCCTGAACTTACAAGTTTTATGCGAAAAAGGCGACGTCTTCATCAGCGAAGTATTCAGTCTTTTTTTGATTGACAGCGGTGGAAGTGTTGTGAATCTTTTTAAAAACGGAATAATGGTGACTATACTTTGAAACAATAACGAAAATGTAACAATGTAAGTCACAATTCCTAAAGGCTCGGCTTTCTGTGCTACGCGTTGGTTTTAAGTTTGGAACACAAAACATAGGATACAATTACAACTGTTTTCAAGCCCGTATTTGCACTACCATGCTTTTGACTCATTTGGCAGGTTCTACAGAATAACTTTTAATGCTGTTTAATATTGTTATTCCTTTGTATCTCTGTTTCCTTTTGATTCGTATACATTTAATTTTATTTTATCTTTTTAATGTGAATTTGTTTTTATGTTATTTTTATTATGAATTTTGATTTTTTGTATGATTTTGACAGGTAATTTTATTGTTTTAATTTTATTTTATTTTGACTTGGATTTTAATTTTGATTGTGGTTTGCTTTTGATTTTTAACTGACATAAATTTTCCTCTAGATTTTAATTAGATTTGTAACTCTATTATTTTATGGGGCACGCGGTGCTAACCTTTGAAAAATTGAAATACTAACCTTGACATCAAAAATCTCGAAAAAATGTATACGGTAGTATATACAATTGTTGGTTGAATAAATAAATGAACCTTAAACCAGGTACCTAAATCCTAGATTTCGTCTAACATTGTACTGGCAGAACACGTCCTTGCACTTCGCTGGCCAAGTTTTAATAGACCTTGGACGTATAAATCTATGCAGCCACATACATTACTCGGTCACGTTCAGTAACTCTGCATTGGATTGTAACTAAACAGTAAACACTATCATCCATTTCATTTCAACTCGGACTGACTATGTAGATGTAACAGCTAGGTATTACCATTTATCATGGCAATATTGATCATCATCACATCATCAGCCTATTAATATTTCTACTGCTGGGACACAGGCCTCCTCTCTGCGTGAGGGAATGGGCCATAATCCACCATGCGGGCCCAGTCCGGGTTGGTGAATGTCACATGTCTTTGAATTTTCGGTTCTTGGACATGCCAGTTTCCTCACGATGTTGTCCTTTACCGTTTTGAGAGCAGTGGTGAAGAAATAATTTACACAAAGTAAAGCGCCTGCCTGGGCTCGAACCGACGACCTACAACTTGTAAGTCGCGGCTGGTACCACTGGGCCCCATTGCTCTGCACACTCAGTATTGATTAATTTAATATTTATTTAAAACGGGAACTAAAAATATACAAGGTGTGCAGATGCATGATTAAAACTTTAAGGTCGTTTAATACACTTAATTGTATCGATAAAAATACCCCACATAAAGGGTCCTTTCCCAGCACTTACAAAATTGCAACGCCTCTGTGAGACCTATCCAAAGTTATGGTTATTAGACTATGTGGATAACGTCATACGTAAGTCAGGTACTAAAACTGCTCTATCCTTGAAATTGTGGGGATTGGACATCTTATGTGGGATGTTTTTATCGATAAAATTAAATGTATTTAAGGCCTTAAAATTTTATTGCTTCATGTACGGACACATTGTATATTTTAAGAACGCGTTTCGAAATTAAGAATAACAATAAATGTTACATGGATCAATCTTGCCATGCTAAAACGTAATACCTAGCATGATAAATGTCGAATATTGAAAAACACTTAGTTTCTTGTACAAGTTCCTAGAAAGCGCAAACAATTATATCAACATTCGATACTTTGTAAATATGCAATTACTAAAGTATACAAACATGCGAACATTATTATGTACCTATCGTTAACAACATTAAATCAATTCTGACCAGAGTTATGCCCGGGATATAACTGTTCGCGAACCATAAGCTCGTATTTATTTAAATTGATTAATTGACAACTGAATAATGAAACGAGTAACTTTCATTAACAATTGATTAATCGGATGCACAGATAATTCAGAATGAACAATTTATGTAATCGAATGAGCATTTCAGCCGGTTTGCTACGCGGCTACGCATACTACGCGACTACAGCTACGCGGCTACGCAACTACTGCCCGCTGTTTTCACTAACACTAAGGTCGCTAAGACTTACCTAACCATCCAGCGCAAAAAAGCTTTTACAATGCATGTCCTCGAAAAGAGCGGTTTTTCAAGCAGCCAAACTGTGCGGAAAGTGTCACTTTTTTTCACTAGTGCTTTTTACTTTCCTGTATTTTTTTAATTTTAACTCCAACGTCAGCCCGATGCATAGAGTTTTTATTATTTGAGATTTAAAAAAAAATTAGTTATGTACAGATTATCATTCATATAAAAGTTAAAATAAAACTAATACTTTATTTTAGGCGTTTTTAATTACTCTAGATTTAGAATTTGATCAATAAATTAATTTTAAATATTCATTAAATATGTTTGGCAGAACATATATTTTGCTCGTGCCTTATTGCGTTACGATGTGACAACTATTCGCACATGCGCAGTAGATATGCCCGAGGAACTATTAGTTAATCTGTGGATATGCTGAACGCGCTTGAGTAAGCCCGCCATTTTATTAATTTCATTTTATTAATTTATTTATTTCCTCGCACAATGCATAGTAAAATGTTGTATGATACACGTACGTAAGATGATTTCCGACTCGTGTCGATTTATCCACTCACTCGCTTCGCTCGCCCGTGAATAAAAATGCCACTCATCGGAAATCACCTACCTTCCGCACTTGTATCATAAATAACTATTACCTAGGCGAGATTAAACTCACCGAATCACCGATACGAAATTCTAAGACTTAAGTTCTTATGGCTGTACCTGCTAACACACAAAAAAGGTTTGGGAACCACTGATAGACGTTGCTTGGCGATGACATTTGTAGAACTAGTGTTACTAAGGCATGCACTTAGGGTTGCCAACGAAAACTTTTACCCGCAACTATGTGGGGAGTCTTTATTCGTCTAAAATATTTATATTGACATTGTGTTGCATGTTTTGCACGCAATACATACGGCTTGAGTTAATGTCGCAAGTTATAGAAGCCGTCTTCAATTCGCGTCCTCTCTGTCCAATATCCTCAGACCCAAATGACCTGGAAGTTTTGACCCCTGGTATTTTTTTGACTGGTCAGCCCCTCAACGCTCTGCCGGAATACCTCTTCAGAAAAGTTAAATCTTCGCGATTGACGTGTTTTTAGTTGCACCAACAGATGACCTAAAGTTTCTGGCATCGTTGGTCTTTGGAATATTTACATATTTTGCAGCAGCGCTCTAAGTGGACCGACAAAACTGACTTTCCTAAAGTCGGAAATCTTGTACTTGTTATAGAATCTAATTTTTTGCCTTTGTGTTGGCATCGTGGACGCACTGTAGATTTATTTTATGGGTCTGACGGAGTTCCCAGAGTTGCGGAGGTCATGGTCGGAGAATCAGTTTTGAAGCGAGCAGTGGCAAGTTTAGCACGCTTGCCCATTTATTATGTCCGAGGCGGGGGTATGTTCGAAACCAATAATGGTTTCGTCCTTTTTTTGTTATTTTGATGCAACACTGTGTCAAATCGCTGTCATCGATATTGGCAGTTTTTGGTTGGGTTGAAGTTGGCAATACTGGTAAAAATGTCATTGAAATCGCGAGACGTAAAAGCGTTGGTCTTGATTTAGTTTTGTTGACATTGGTATATAACCAACCGATAATTATCCGAAATTAAGTTCGCGATCCACGAGTGGTATTGTGATTCACCCGTGAATTTGTTTGTGTGTATATTTCGCGTGCAGCGAAGTAGTTTGTCGGGAACGTGTCTAGCTGAACCACGTCGGTTATCCTAAACTATTATATATATTTTCCCCCTATTGACCTCGACCGGACAAGGGATTGAACAAGACCGACCACCACGGGGCAAATATGAGTTGTAGCTGTAAGTTGTGTATGCTTATATCACTTTCCACCAATACGAGAATCAGTATCCCAAAAAACAAATCCCTAGTTACCGCTGCCGCGTATCGCGTTTCGCGGGTATAGACCTTATAGTATCCATGAGTCGCAGCATTGCTCATGGGCCTCAGTGTTGCTTCTTGGCTTGTTATCCGCAGGCCTGTATTCAACAGTCTTCAGAATGTCAAAAATCATAGTAGATAGTTACGGACTTTACCAACCACTGCTTTAATAGAGTTATGAGTTTCGAAAATTTTGTTAACCTTTTTTTCGAAAAACTGCGGCGGTATATTCAATTTTATACTCAATCGCAATTCTACGGCATTACAAATGATTTTAATTCGTACTTTTCTTCCGTGAGCGTAATAACAACGTTTAAGAACCTTACTCACCAGTGGCGCCATCTGGTGAGAACAAAAACGGAAGCCCTCATTGCGTCAATAGGCGATATCGGTCGGATATCACGTACACGTATTTTCTAAGAAAATTTCAAGTGCAAATCGGCAGAATTGCATCGCATTGAACTTACTTGTAATTTAAGTCGCCTATCGATTAATCGAATTGCGTCGAACCATCAGGAAGGACGCTAACCCCCGATTTCTGATTTATGTATTTGACTTTGAGTATTTGTCAATCCTGGTGAACGTTGCGGGGATTCGCTGGATGCGGGACGCACGGGACCGGTCAATGTGGCGACACTTGGGGGAGGCCTATGTCCAGCAGTGGACGTCTTTCGGCTGATATGATGATTGTAGTGTATGTAGATGTCAATATATCGCGCTACAAAACGATACCAGTATTTCGAGTCGACGCCTCGGGCGCACGTGCCGCTCGGTTATAAATACCGGTCCGAGTGGTGGGGCGGGCAGTTGTTATCGAACTGTTGGCCTGTGCGGTAGTGCGTTAGCGAGTCGGCGAGTCTAACTTCTAACCAGTGAATAGGCATACATTACATTGGCGACGAGGAGAAAACCGTGAGTTTTACATTATATATAAAAAAAAAAAAAAGAAGATAAACAACAAAGTAATAAAGACCATTATTCATGATTGAGATTTCTCCGTGCCTAGGAACCGACCCCGACCCCATCGTGGTTGGGGGAGGGCTGAATAGATTGATTGATCCATGTGTATACGAAAAAGAAAATAACATTTGTTTTGAAGGTAGATTGAAATAAAGTTGTTATTTTTCTTCAAATATGAAGAACATAAAGACTTTGTTATATAGTCTTCTACAGGTCCACATCGGAAGGAAATGTACAAAATATTGTTACAATTCAAAAAGTCAATAATTGAATAATACGTCACAAAATTTTTGGAACCAAAAATGGTTCGATATTGTTTTTTAGTGATTACACAACAATGCCGTACTTCATTCAAGAAAATGATAATTCCAAATGAAATGATAAGTTTTGAGGTTATTGTGTTGATCATTGAATTGGAAGTGGTTATACCTAGCACCAAGACTAGATAATTCAGACATGCCTAGTACAAAGCCAGTACGTAATACATTTCTTACTGACGGTAATAGTTTCAACATTTTGTTCAAGGATGAGATATCCCTTGTGAAGGAATGCAGAACTGTCATTTTAAGTGTCAGAGCGAGTTAGTAATATAACGAATTAGTACGCTCACGATCGCATACAAAGGATGCCTCTAAGTAGTGCTCCTTTTTTTTTTTTTTTTTTGTTTACGGGGGGAAACCTTCAAAAGGCGCCTGGAATTTTGGGGAAAGACCAGGGAGTGTGGGATTTTTACCTCACTAAAACCACCCCGGTGATCACCATCAGCACGTAGAAGGGACCCCGTGACCTCTCAAAAGACCACCCCGGAACCCCCTCTGTGCAACGCCTGTTAGGGCACATCACTGGGGAGATAAATAGTGCACCTCCCCTGAGCCTCGCTGTGCACGGCAGCATGTGGCCACTGTGCTACCGTCTTTCCTGGAGTCACTTTGTGAGCAAACAGAACCCCCAATCTGACCGCTCATGACCCCGGAGTCCCGCCTACCTATGCAGCAGGCGGGGTTTCGGCGTTTTAGGCATCAAGGCGGTTGCCTCAACGACGCCTTCTTCTCCGAGTGGGATCAGCCTTCTCACGATCCCGCTCAGCAGCCTCCTTCTGTACCATCACCGTCTCACAGAAGGATGCCATTTCCCTCCAGTTTTCTGTCTCTGCCAGCATGGCCCTCACAACTGCTGGCAGAGACAGGTCTCGCCCGATCCTGGCGACCAAGACCTGCCGCTCAGAGGCCCACGCTGGGCACTCCTCTAGCGTGTGCTGTGCAGAGTCAAGGTCGCCTCCACAGTGGTGGCAATTTGCCGTGGTCTCTCGCCCAATCCTATTCAGGTACTCGCCGAAGCAACCGTGCCCGGTGAGTACCTGAGTGAGCCTGTAGGAGATGCGCTCCTCTCTCTTCAGCCAGGCTTCGAAGTGCGGCAGGACGGCTTCGACAACGCGCTTGCGCGAGTATTGCGGCTGCTGTAGCCGTTCGCGCCACCGCTCGAGCGCGTGTCGCCGTTCCTGCCGCCTCAGCCTTACTATAGCGATTCCTGGCACGCTATCACCGTTCCGGCGGTTGGCGCGTATTCGGTTATAAACCCTCGCATCCATGTCCGCCAGAATGTCCAGCGGAGGAAAGCGTGCCAGGAGAGTTGCCGCCTCAAAGGATACCGTTCGGTAACCTCGTGCGATACGAATGGCCATTTTCCGCTGCAGGCTATTGATTTTAGTCCTGCAGCGTCGGACACCTGATAATCGGCTTGACCAAACAGGTGCCCCGTAAAGGACCATCGATCGCACGACACCCGCGTAGAGGCGGCGAACTTCCTCCCGTGGTCCCCCGAGGTTAGGCAGCAGTCTATGCAAAGCACCCACTGCCTTTTCAACGCGGGGGACCAAGCGCTCGAAGTGCTCTTCGAAGCCCCACCGACCGTCCAGGGTTAGGCCAAGATACTTAATGTATCGACCCACCTGGACTTGCGCATCTCCAACAGTCACTGACGAGCTGGGTGGCTCCCTGCTCTTCGGCAGTTTATGGAACCATAGCGCCTCAGTTTTATGAGGCGCTATCTCCAAACCCAGCTCGCGGATCGACGCCACGACTCTTGCCACCCCGAGCTCGGAAAGCTGGATGGCCTCGTCGAAAGTATCCCCGCCGGTTAACACCAGGGTGTCGTCTGCATAACAAACGATATCAACGCCGACGGGGAGGTCTACACGCAGGACCGCATCGTACGCGAGATCCCACAAGGGAGGACCTAGCACCGACCCCTGCGGAACCCCACACGTAATTTTCCTCCGATGCACGCTACCATCCCGGCCCACATAGCGAATGTGCCGGTCGCGTAGGTAAGCCCCGACAATGCACTGCAGGTAAGGTGGCACTCCATGGTGTATCAGTGCCGCCCTAATGGCATCCCAGGGCAGGGAGTTAAAGGCGTTGACGATATCCAAACTTACCGCCAAAGCCACCCCACCCCGGGACACAACCTGTTCCGACAGCGAGCGGACGCGTAAGATTGCGTCCACTGTTGAACGCTGCTGCCGGAAGCCATACTGGCAATCAGCAAGGTCGGGACCAACTCGCGACAGGTGCCCGACGAGTCTTTCGGCAATTATTCTTTCGAATAGCTTGGAAACCTCGTCGAGCAGGCAAATGGGACGGTATGGAGAGGGAGACTCCGAGTCCCGGCCTGCTTTCCTCAATAAGACCAATCCAGCCTCCTTCCAGTCGGAGGGGAACACGCCCGCACGAAGGCAGCTGTTAAACAGCTGTCTTAGGCGGTCCCCCAGAGCAGCCATAGCCAGAACCCACGCTCGGCCTGGGATACCATCCGGGCCCGGCGCGGTGTTTCGAGCCCCCATGCGTCTAACGGCTCGGTCTAATTCACCTTCAGTCACCCCCAACTCGTCAGTCCAATCCGAAGAGGTCAAGAGCGACGAGGTAACTTCCCTGGCTACTGGAAAGAGCGTGTTAACTACTCTCTCCAGCAGCCCCGCATCCATGGTTTCTGTGATGGGGGGGACCCATGGACGCAGCTTGGCCATTACCACCTTATAAGGTCGCCCCCATGGATCCCTGTCCAGTCCCTCAAGAAGCTCCCTCCAAGACCTCGACCTGGCATCCGAAATGGCGTGCTGGAGTGACATGGTCGCCTCCCGATACGCTCTGTAGGTTCTGGCTATTTCTTCCTCCTCTGCTCTTGGCTGCCTTCTTCGTCGGGTGCGTTGATACTGGCGTCGGGACCTAAGACATAAGACGCGTAACTGCGCGATATCTTCTGACCACCAGTAAGCCGCACCCGGACGCTGGGTGCACCTGACCCGGGGCATGGAAGCGTCACAAATTGACGTCATCCTGTCCCGAAACCAAGCTGCCTCTTCTTCCGGATCGGGCGAGATCCCCTGGGTGTGAGTATCTTCCGGCCACGCCACGACGTTGGCAGCTGCAATGAGCATATCTCGATTGAGCCGCTTGAGGGCCCAACGTCGCGCCGGTGGGTTAAGATCTGGACGGCTCGGGCTGTCGGAAGGGCACAGTGTCAAATCAAACACGATATGGCGATGATCGGAGAGTGTGACCATTTCTTCTGCTACCCTCCAACCCGACACCATGCGAGCGACAGAAGGCGTCGCCCATGAAAGATCCACAATCGACTCCCCCTGCCACCGAACACAAGTGGACACAGACCCCCGATTCAAGAGTCGAAGGTCAAGCGACGCCGCCCAGTCTTGTACCACGCGTCCCCTCGGCGTGTCTCGGCAGTTTCCCCAAGCTCTAGAGTGAGCGTTGAAGTCTCCCAGAACGAGCACTGGACGGGGTGAGCATTTATATTGAATGCAATTCGCAACCCCGTCCAGATATCCCTCGAATTCAGTGAGGGAAATGTTGGGAGACACGTAACATCCCACTACGGCCAGAGATCCCCATTCCACAGCTATAAAACCATGCCCCCTATCTAGTAGGCAGCAGTGAGGCCCACCGCTTCCACCAGCCCAATAAATGGCAACAGAGTCTATAGTATCCCGGAACCAGCGAGGATGATCCCTAAGACCGTATGGCTCTGCTACCACCGCCAAGGCAACCGACCACTCCGCGATAGTCTGCAGAAAAAGATTCTGTGCGTTGCGGCAGTGGTTCAGGTTGCACTGGAGGACTTTTAAGGCTGGGAAGGCGATGCGTCCATTTTCTCCGAAGCACCCAATGATGCTGGCGTCGATCTTTGCAAAGTGGCAGGAGCAAGCGAGGCTCGCTTCTTTCGAGGAGTGCATCTTTTGCCCCCCAGCCGGTGATCTGCTGGGAGTCCCTGGTCCGCACACAGCGGACACCGCATGGTCGGCGATGTGCAATCTCTCGCTTTATGAGCTCCCCCACAAGCATAACACTGTGTGCTCCGATCCACTGCACTTGTGCACTGGGAGCGGACGTGCCCAGGCTCGAGGCAACGAAAGCACATCATGCGACGCGCCCCCAAAACTTGAACCCTGACAAACGTCCAACCCAAGCGCATGCGGTTGTCTGATGCCAGTTTTTTAATAGCCACCAGAGGGCCACGGACCCAGACGTGCCCAAGAGAAGCATGTGGACGACGGATTTCACCCACTTTTATGTCTCCGGGGGAACAGCCTCCTACCTCGGCAATGGCAGCTGCCACATCCTCAGGCGTTACGGCATCGTCAAGGTCCATAACCCTTGCCTCAGCTCGCTTTGTTGGACGCGAGATTTTGACGCAAAACTCGGCGAGGACCTCTCGCATACGGCTAGCGAGACTGTCCGCTTTGGTAGACGAATCGGTGCCAGCGACGGTTAACACCATTCCGCCATCGACAGCCCTCTTTTGGCCGACGGTGTCAATTCCGAAGTCAACCAAACGTATTCGCTGCCTCGCTGCGTTCATTACATCGCCGAGTTTGGCAGATGAACCCTCTGCTATTGAGACCGTGATAGCTTCCGTGGTTGGCACCCTCGGTAATTTCACTGGCTGCTTTTTGGTGGCAGCTGGGGCAGCAGGCTTCGCGCTAGATTGTGGAGTTTTAGCCATCCCAGCCTTCCTCCCCACCACAGTAGACCAGGCCTCCTTTTCAGCAATGTCTTTATCTCGCAAAGTCTGCGAGGCTAAACTGGATGCCGTAGATACTGAAGGCAGTTCCACCACCGGAGCTGCAGTTTTGGCAGTATTTTTATTTCCCTTGCCTTTTCGCTTGCCTTTCCCCTTCTTCTTGGCGGGATGAGGGGCATGGTATGGATCAGCGATTGTCTCCTCTTGGGCAGCCGATGAGGGAGCTTTTCTCAAGTCAGCAGCGAGTGGCGGACGCAGGGGCTTCTCTGGAGGCAACCTCCTCGCCAGGGCAGCCAGTTTGGCGTCTACCATAGTCCCAATTTCTAGGGCTATGGAACGCCGAAACTGGGCCTCTAGGTCGTCCGACCGGAAAGGTATGGTCACCGTAGCAGCTTGACTGAGTTCCATCGCTGATGCTGCCACAGTAGGGCTGGCTGTGGGTTCTTCCCGGTGACTTAAGAGGCTAACCTGCGCTGTCAGCTTTTCGACCTGCGAGGATAGATTGGTCAGCTGAGCCTTTAAGTCGGCGTTCTCAGACTGTAGCCTCTCAACGTTGACCTCAACTGCTGATCGCGAGGCCAACTCAGTTGCAGCAGCCTGCAATGTGACTGCCGCCACTTTGAGGCTGTGAACAAAAGTCGCTTTGAGGTTGCGTGCTTCGTTCGCAACCTCCTCTATAGACTTAAGACTATTCTTGATGCAGGCACTAAGATCCGCCGTTGGCTGCATCTGCATCGTCTTGGCCATCAACTCCGAATCTGGCAGGTTCTGGTTTGTCGCCAGAGTTTTAGCCTGCTTAGCAGGTGGGCTTGCTGGCTCTGAGTCTCCACCGTGATCTCGACCGTCCGCGTCGGTGAGGGGCTTGCTAAGTGATAGCGACTTAGCTGACTTCTTCCTAGACGTGAACGGCTGAGCACGCTTGCGCGTACGGGATCGAGTCGACCGTGATGACGACTCAGAGGCGTGTGACATCTGCGAGCAAGAAGACTCGCAGGAATCACTAGCCACCTCGTCGGCAGCCGGAGCAGGCGGGCGCACAAACTGTGGCCGCTTTTTAATTTTTGGTGCTGCGGAAGTGCTGGAATTAAATCCCAGCGACTCCGTATCACCGGTTCGTGTGCCACCCTGGCTCACTCCTTCCTCCTCTACCAATTCTATTGGTCTATTTTGTTTTGGTATTTTACTATCCATAACTTCGGATTATATAAATTCACCGTTGGAGCTCTCCACCCTCCACGGAGCCCTCAGTCGGGGACGTCACTCGTTCCACGAGCAACGCCAGAGCTACTCCTCCGGTATAGGGCCAGTCTAGTAAGAAGTTGACGAGCCCGCACGCGACGGAAGATCACGGGACAACCAATCCCGAGACCCCACGCCACGCCGGCTGCCCCCCCTCACTAAACCGACTCTCGCATGACAGCCCGCTTATGGGATGCCTCAGCCGATTGATCGTGGGTAGCTAACCCACAACCTCCCGTGTGAGAGGAAATCCGGACCAAAGTGGTGTGTTGTGTGCAACCTGCTCCACTCAACCACCAGGATTCCTTCATCCCTCCGTACGGGTCCCCGCGCACGGCACAAACACGCGGGAGGTCATTACTATCCACCATCTGCTCTTGTTTGATGGTGGACACCCAGGGGCATGACCTCGCCACCCCTGCGTTAGTTCGCCTGGTGGTTTTGGTTACGTCTAATTCTTAAGGAATTAGACAAATAACAGGGTGGCAACCTCGTGAAGGAAAACCACCAGACTTGCCTTGAGGATCTACACGACTGTAGCGCTCTCCCTCAAGACCACGCCACCTTGCCGCCTCTGAGGGAGGAGGCAAGGTAGGCCTGAATCTACGCTACCAAGCAAGCAAAGCATGTCGTTGTGCAACCGCAAAAGCGTACATACAGGCCCTCCCCCTAAGTAGTGCTCCTAACGAGTTAAACGTAGAAAACAGTGAGGAGAGTTCCTCCACCGCGCTGGAGAGCACATACCGTGGCTATTAGGTCGCACTTTACGCACTTGTCTGTAGTCGTAACTGCAATTCACTTGTGAGTTGTTGAGGGGGCTATGGGCAGCTGGTCTCGAAGGAGACTATCATTGTATTGATTTTGTATTAACCTAGAAGTCGTAGGAATAGAATCATGAATCATCCTAGAATCACAATATCACCAAAGCCACGAAAACCCAGCTCATACGGGCACTTGTGTTCCCCATATTTCTATACGCAGTCGAGACCTGGATGCTGAAATAAACTGAGAGGAAATGAAAAGACGCTCTGGAAATGTGGTGCTGGAGAAAATGCTTGGAGTGTCGTGGACTGAGTTTCGCACTAATATATCCATCCATCGGCTATAGTCCAAGCTCGAGCACTTCAGTTCTTTGGACACGTGTCCCGACGATGCAACGACTCTATCGAGCGGCTTGTAGTTCAGGGTAGAGTGGAAGGACCGAGAGCGCGCGGCAGGTCGCCCATGCGATGGACCGACCAGATTAAGTCTGCAGTGGGTGGCCCATTGCATAAGTACACACGAATAACAGCCAATAGAGATGGTTGGCGTCGCATCGTTAGGCAAATTATGGCAACTCGAAGTCTCACTGCTACATGATGACCACGACCGCTCTGCCAAGAGTGTACCGACGAAGAAGAAGAAGTCGTAGACTCTATGTGAAGTGATGTGTGTTGGTCGTACCACTTGAGGTAATAACGATATGGGTGGCATGAGTGTCACTAGCTGCTGCAGCAGTCGTGCCATGAGCGTTGTAATTATGATCTAAGCTGATACGGTTTCTGATCAATAACTGCTAAGGCTTAGAGGAACCTTTCGATATCGGTGATCGTTATACACTGAAAGCTTTAAATAGATGCGCTTGGAACTAAGAAGTATACACACTAACGGTTTAGAAAGATGATGGTGGGTCACGTAATCATGTTGCAGTCAATGTTGATTTCGATAATGATGATTGATGAGCAAACTGTAGAAGTTTGAGTAATTCAGTCTATCGGCCGTAGTGTATGTTCAACCGTACCAGTGGTTAAGCGTAGTCGTAGCCGTAAATCGGTATATCTTGAGGCAACACAAGTAGTCCGTAGGTAAGTGATATTGCTTTTAGTCCTGTCCGAGGTCTGGTCTAGATAGACCGTTGTGTGAGAGCAAAGCGATTGCTAAAGTAATAAATCAAAGAGCACACAATTGCAGTAGAGTATACCTACTGGTCATTTAATTGACAAGCAGTAGAATATAGGTACTGGTCATTAAATTGACATACAGTAGAATATACCTACTGGTCATTAAATTGACAGGCAGTAGGATATAGCCACTGGTCATTAAATTGACAGGCAGTAGGATATAGCTACTGGTCATTAAATTGACAGGCAGTAGGATATAGCTACTGGTCATTAAATTGACAGGCAGTAGGATATACCTACTGGTCATTAAATTGACAGGCAGTAGGATATAGCTACTGGTCATTAAATTGACAGGCAGTAGGATATACCTACAGGTCATTAAATTGACAGGCAGTAGGATATAGCTACTGGTCATTAAATTGACAGGCAGTAGGATATACCTACTGGTCATTAAATTGACAGTCATCAGAGCATGACAGTAATAGCAGTAGTTTATACCTACTGGTCATTAAATTGACAGTCATCAGAGAATGACAGTATTAGCAGTAGATTATACCTACTGGTCATTAAATTGACAGTCATCAGAGAATGACAGTAATAGCAGTAGATTATACCTACTGGTCATTAAATTGATAGTCATCAGAGAATGACAGTATTAGCAGTAGATTATACCTACTGGCTTCAGAAAAGGAGCTAGCTGATCTGTTTTACAAAGAAGAATATGAGAGTGGACTGGTTGGATTAATAAGTCGAAGACAAAAGTCATGCTCACGGACATATCCGGTCAACTCTCTAGAACGAAAGACTACTCGCGGACCTAGAATTTATCAGCGAGTTTATATACCTTGGATCGCTACTTCCTGACCGAGGAGGAACCGAAAGAGAGATCAGGAGAAGGACTCAAATGGCCAAAGCGGCGAAAGTAAGCTGACACATATTTGGCAGGACAGAAAGGTCAACAATGTGGTAAGATGAGACTAGTCTGGACACTGGTTTCTCGATATCCCTTTTCGGATCGGAGTCGTGGACGATTCGGGCAATAGAACGGAAATGATTTGAGATGTCGTGGTGGCGAAGAATGCTCCGCATACCATGCACCGCCAAGAGAACGAACAAATCTATCCTTGATCAACTAGGCATAAAAGACAGACTCACCACGCTCTGCTATTTACTACACCAGCGCGGCTGCGGTATGCTGCTAGCCACTTTGGTCACATTTGCCCGTCGAGAACCAGACCATCTAGAGAATTTGGTGGGAAGGCGGATGGAAAAAACCTCGCGGCCGGTCACCTAACCGCTGGTCAGACCAGGTAACCGCCCTCACTGGACTCTCTGTTACAACCGCCCTAAGAGAAGCTGAGAACCAATTGAAGTGGTAGAACATCGTGCATTAAGCCCTGAGGGCCTTTCAGGGACGCGACCTTCAGTAATGAAGAACGCGACCAAAAAGAGATCCCTACTGGTGGTGAAGGAAAAGCATCGGGAGGAAACCGACATGTTAAGTCAGCAGCAGTGGTACTTATATGTACTGGGGTCCTCCATGGTATCAGCCATGACAGCTATATCATCGGTGAACCGAAGGTGAGTGATGTGCTCGCCGTTGACGTCGATGCCTGTCGATGCCCTCTCCGGTCCGGAGCCTTGAAGGCGTCCTCCAGTGCAGCGGTGGACGGTTCCGGAGGTGTGGCGTCTCCCTATTCTACACCTCGCTGCGGAGGGATGGGTTTCGGGGCCAAGTCGCAAGTTGGAACTAGCGTAGTGGCGTTTTTGTGCAGGCGCTTCGGTACCTGGATGTACCGGTGGTCAATTTGGCGCCGTTGGAGGGATTGCAGTGCAGCCCAAGTCTCGATCAAGTCGAGGACTTTCATGTGGTTCACAAACGCTGAGTGGAAAGGCAGGTTGTACTCTTCGGTCCTTAGCCTGCCGCAGCGTATGTGTGTGGTCTACGGTGCTGTTCGGAGGCCAGCTTCTTCGGGAGGCTCGAAGTCGTCGGGCCTGTGCGCGAGACTATTTCGTGTATTAATTTATTGGTTCCAGGTAACTAATTAATAACATGAGTTCTCAACTAACGTTAGAGTAATTTGATGGTGAGAGGTAACCTTCATCAGTAGGCCGAGATGGGAATCAGAAAATAGAATAGAAGAGGAAGAGAAAGGTTAAAAGGTAACAATAAATTAAATCAGTTAATGATTTTTAAATATTATCGTGCTGTCATTTTGTTATGCCAGAGATGCCAATTAATTATTAATACAAATAAGAATTTGCTAAAAATCTTATTTATAATTCTGGTGACATACAACTGGTTAAAACAAGGAAGGGAATGTAGTGTATGTAGATGTCAATATATCGCGCTACAAAACGATACCAGTATTGTGAGTCGACGCCTCGGGCGCACGTGCCGCTCGGTTATAAATACCGGTCCGAGTGGTGGGGCGGGCAGTTGTTATCGAACTGTTGGCCTGTGCGGTAGTGCGTTAGCGAGTCGGCGAGTTCTAACCAGTGAATAGGCATACATTACAATGATGATGATGATTTGTCAATCTCTACTTAAGCCCGAAAACCTTAAAATTTTGCATGTGGTCATATTTTTGGGCGCATGGTTGGCGCAGTGGTTGAGCGATTGACTGCAGCGCTGCGTGTCGCGGGTTCGAATCCCGCACGGAATAAATATTTGTATGACCTACAGATAGTTGATTCGGCTCTGGGTATTGTGTATGTGAGTTTATGTAAACGCACCCACGATACATAAAGAAATTCCTAGTGTGGGGCAACTAAGCAAAAAATATAAAAATATAATTTGGCACATTCTTAACTTCAAATAGGTACTCAATTCGGAAATCGGCCATAAGACAAAGCGTCAATCAATAAAATAATATGTATTTAAGGATTCATCACATGCCATTTTGATAGGATCTGATACATTTCTAACTTTTTGGCATTCACTATCGCCACGCTATAGTGGATAGAATATCACTTGTCTAGGAGTTCAGGCTCGTAACAACATTCGTATTGAAGTTTGGCATACCAATAAAGATTAGTTTGGTAGAATAGGATAGATGGACCCCTTTGCCTCACTCAGACTCGCATTTGATCCGTTGTGCGTGCAGGCCTCCTCTCTTCGAGAGAGAATGGGCCGTAATCCACCACGCGGGCCCAGTGCATGATGATGGATGTCACATGTCTTCGAATTTTTGGTTCTATGACATGCTAGTTTCCTGACGATGTTTTCTATCACTGTTTTGGGAGCAGTTGTGATGAAATAAGTTACGCAAAGTAAAGCGCCTGCCTGGGTATAAACCCACAACCTAATCAATGTGGTCCGTTGTGCGTGCAGGACTCCTCTCTGTAAGACGGAATGGGCGGTAATCCACCACGCGGGCCCAGTGCAAGTTCGGTTCTAAGACAAGCCGGTATCCTCACGATGTTTTCCATCACCGTTTTGAGAGCAGAGGTGATGAAATTATTTTCACAAAGAAAAGCGCCTGCCTAGGTTCGAACCCACGACCTACAACTAGTAAGTCGCGGCCGTTAACACTGAGCACTGCTCTATAGTTTGCAGTAGGTTTATGGGAATGCCGAAATTAAAAAATAGTTCCCTTGTGATTATCGACATAAACATTTACCTTCTTATTTACATACAAGGTTTTACCGCGGATTCGCTTCCATGGCTAAAAAACCCCGAGTAAAAAAAGAAGAGTTTTATAAGTTTGACGTGTGTACCTGTGTATATGTGTATTTGTGTACATGTCTGTGGCATCATAGCTCCCAAACGGATGAACCTATTTTGAGTTTGTTATTTTTGGTTGTAAGGTGACTTTTAAAAAGTGTTCTTAGCTATGTTTGATGAAAATCGGTTGAGCCGTTAAATAGTTATGGGCGTTTTACAGTTTGAATCGCGATGTTTTCGAAATATATCTTGTCATATTTACGTGTTCAATAGATTGTCGATCGAAGAGTGTCTACTACTAGATAAACTAAAAATGTAGCATGAAATAAAAATGTATTAAATAGTAGCTCACACACTCAGCGATAGTGTAGCTATGTGTGTGTAGTGTACTATTAGTGAAAAAAAATTTAATCAAATCTAAACTTCCAAAAGTTAGCTTTTACGAAATTAGTATAAACAAACAATAAATGTATCTAATATACTCGTAGATATATATTAAATTTTGGAGTAAATAAGTAAATCGTAAGTCGTTTTGTGCTTTTACCAAGCAAAATAAAACGTCTTACGAAAACATCTAGACCCTAAATTCTAAACCAAAGGCGTTTCTGAAAATACAATACAATAAACAATGGAAGAATTTATCAAGCGTAACCTGATCGATTGTAGTGACTGCAACACTGCACAACATTCAATAAAACTCGTTTAGTTTCCACTACAGAAGGAAGAACAATGACAATATGTTAGCAGGAGAGGTTCCTACCTCTCGAGGACAGTTTGTTAGTAATTCCTACTCATTTGTCGTGTGTTTGTTAGTGAATGAAATTGCTCTGGGTTTGCTCATTCTATTGTAGATTTCATTCAGTACTTCCCATCTATTAAACGAGGTTAAGAGCGGGTCCTGTTATTGTTCAATTTTGGAAGGGTCAAGGAGGTGGGCTGTATTAGGCTGCCTGTCCACTTCACTCCAATCGAATTGCATAAATATTCCGCTCCGCTTTAGTGGACAGGGATTTGACAACTAATTTCTGAATTCATATATATTTACGCGGAGCTGGACCGCGGATATGAGAAACAGAACAGTGAGGCGGAGCGGGGGAGCGGAACGGAGAAGCAGAGCGGGGAAATAGAGAGGAGAAACGAGTGCAAGCGAGCTCCGCGTATGAAAAAACACAGTCCGCTACTCCACTCCGCATTTCTTTCTCTCTCCGCTACGTTACCTAGCTCCGCGTCTATGGACAGATATAGTCTACAACTCCGCTCTGCATCTCCGCTCCGCTGCCTTGCTCCACTCAAATGGACAAGCAGCCTTATATCCTACTTTTCTATAAATATTATAAATATCAAAGTCTGTATGTTTATCAACGGCTGAACGGATTTGAATGTTTAGAACACTGGGTTAGTACTTAAGATAGTTTTTAGGGTTCCGTAGTCAACAAGGAACCCGTATAGTTTCGCCATGTCCGTTTGTCCGTCCGCAGCTTAGCTCGTACACTCTTAATTCTAGAAAGCTATAATTTGGCACAGATATGCATATTAATCACGCCGACAAAGCGGTAAAATCAAATAACATTTTTTTTTTGCTTTAAATTTTTCCTATCCCCTGCCAGCTAAATGGTTACTTTTGGATATGTGAAAAATTTACGGCAGTAGTATATATGACTTATCCTTATACTTATCCTATGACCCCTAGCTGGGGCAGAGAGCTTCCACAGTAGTTCTCCATCGAGACCGGTCTTGAGCTTCGCGCTTCACCTCGCTCCACGCCATTCCGATACTCGTCGCTTCAGCCAATATGGTGCGTCGCCAGGTTTGACAGGGACGGCCTCGCTTCCTTTTCTCTTGAGGATTCCAATCTAAGGCCTTTTTAGGAATGTGATCGGAATTCCTCTGGAGCGTGTGACCAATCCAACACCATTATCGCCGCTTGTCGGTCGGGGTCTCGTGGCATCTCTCCAACACCTCTACATTAGAGATGATCTCGGGCCAGTAAATTCCGAGGATGCGACGAAGACATCGGTTGACGAAGACCTGGATTTGGCGCGATATGTCCTTTGTTACCTTCCACGTTTCGCACCCGTAGAGCAGCACGCATTTGACATTGGACCCGAAGATTAACCCTCATACTAATAAACGCGGAATAAAGTTATACCAGGTATAACTAAGGTATACCCATACATTTTCATAGGTTTATACCTGGTATAACTTTATTCTGCGTTTATTTGTAAGAGGGTAAGAGTTTAACCCGTATTTGGTAGTATATATAACAAAATTAAAAGGAACACTATCACAGCTAATAAGCCTTTACAAGTTTATGAGTAATAGCCGACTAACTTATAAAATGAACTTGTAAAAGTATTTTTTCTTTTCGTCAGAGCAATGTTCGATGCTTTCATTGTGTATGAATTTCAGTATTTTTTCTTTATTATATTGGTAAATGCAGCTGTTTTACGGAGCCCGACTCGCTCTTGGTCGTTTATTTTTTTATCCTGGTGGTACGTTCCCGTGGCATAATTTTCAACTTTCTCACATGCAAAGCCAGCAAAAACTTTGTTTTTCCATGATAATATAATTAATTATTTCTACTGAGCTCCATGAGACAACTGTTGAAGAACTTAAATTGTCCAGAAAAATAAAAGCTATTACGTTCTAGAGGATTTTCTAAAGTACCTCTGTTCTTTTCTAAATGTGTTTCGCTAATACTCGTACAATCACGGTACATTACGCCATCAGTCCCTTTAATGGCACCAAATCAAAGTTGCTTTTAAGAGAGTCTTGAAATTACGAATAAAAGATTTATTACTTAGTATCTTTCTGACTGTTTTCTTTTTTACATAAATGAATAAAGATTACTACCCTACCCTGCAAACCTACTTGGTTTACACATGTGTGTGAAAATGCAATTTTTTCAGGTGCAAATATGTATAAACATATGTATGAGTATTTGGTATTTAATAATTTGCTCTCATGCACTTTTGCAATATATACTCACAACATAGTATTTTTATTTCGAATGATGTGTGTTCACAGTTACTGAGTAGAGCAAGTCCGACCTCTAGTCTATATTTCGAAATGCCACCAAATATTAAATACCGCTCCCTGGGGTCGGGTCATGCGAGGTTCGCTCAGAATAGTAGAAAGACGAATGGAAACTGGAACTACAAACAGCTTAGATTTATATCTTGATCCGTTTCACAGAAATTCGTCTGAGAGTCTTTTTAAAATAAAATGATTTTTTTACCATTTCCATTTCGTAGAAACCTCGTAGGGAATTTAAATTAAGTAGGTTTTATAAAGCCGAATAATGTGGCTAAAAGTTTATGATGTTTAATTAGTATTTTAGTACGTAATCCTATCATTAATTAAAACGGGGCTTATAAATCCATTAAAAACAATATCTCCAGTCAGAGGAACTTTTACAATAACCAAATCTTATAATAATACAATCTGAAGTAATAAAAGAACTCAAGAGTCCTTCATAACGACATTGAAGTTCATTTAGTTAGGAGAGAGAACATTTTGATTGCTTTCGTGCTAATTAAAACTGAGATAATTTGCGGGCGACGGTTTTGACGAGAATGGAGTAGAGACCGAAATAATACGAAAAAGATTTCTATGACTGCTTTGTTTAAAAACTTACCCCTTTATTTGAAGTCATGTCATCCAACTAGACTCTAGTCTAGACTCTTTGAATCATCTTGACGATTTGACGTGGAGTCGATTTGGAAGACATGTCATGACAGGAATATTGTGGTACGTGTCACGTTACGAGTATCGTTTTCGACAAACTTCTTGGCCGCCCTGAAGTTGGCTACAATGGCTGCGCAGTAGTAAATCTCATACAAACACAGCACCGATCCGTGCCTTGCGCATCGGAAAGCTAACTTCAGGGCGGACAAAAAGTTTGACGAGAACTTTACATAACAAGAGTTAGTTTATTAACGATGTAACGAGAGCTGGTCAAAGAAAGCCATTGATGACCTCATCTTAGACCACTTCAATGTAAAAAAGAAAAAGTTGTCAATTGCTTTTCGCGAAAATAAAAACTACTTAGTTTACAAACACTACATCGTTCTAAACACTTCACACACCCACTTTTAATTTAGTGGTACTGTACAGTTACACTATAGTAATAAAGAGCTATGTGAAAATAATTAACGCTGTGAAAAAAACTTAGCTGTACGTAAATAAGGGCATTTCTACCGGAGATGTCCGAGGAAGCTAAGCGGTGCAAGGATGTGTTGTGAGCACCAAAGCTGTGAGCGGAGCTTGTGCGAGGATGCATAGCGAAACTGTGTATAGTTGAGTGGTGCGAGAGTGTGTAGCATTGATCCCTCTGACACACTCTGCTAGCCCTTTTCCGTCAGAGCTGTGTTCAGCCAGGCTATGAAAATAAAGTGGACCAATTGGTGGTGATCCCTACCTCACATATCACTGATGCAAAGCACCTTTAAAGTAGCGGACTGTGTCTAAAGGTAAGTTTCATTATTTGTTATTATATATAGATTAGTAGATAAGTATATAATTTCATGTTATTTGTGAATGCCTCATTAAAGTTTACATATACAAAAGTTGCGTAAAAATAAAACTTGAACATACACGGAGTCAGGCAAACCGACATAACTGAAGTTATAAATCTAAGTCAATGTTTAAAACAAACTGGGCACTCCGCCGAGCTTTGTGTACTTAAACATATGAAATAAGTAGCAACTAGCGGTCAGTTTGTCACGCAACTTCTGAAAGGCAAGTTACATTCAGGCAATGTGTGACGTCAGATGCGCACCCGTTAGCGCAAACACACATAATATAATTAATTAATTTGTTCACTACCAACCACTAATGTAATAGTTTGTAAACCTTTTCGTGGATTGCATTGCATTAGTTCGCTTTGAATGCTAGAGTTGCTAAATTATGTATAAAAGAAACTGGCCAAGTGCGAGTCGGACTCGCGCACGAATGGTTCCATACCACAGATCACACATCATCAGCCTATTAATGTTCCTGCCTCCTCTCTGTGAGAGGGAAAGGGTTCCGTACCATTATCGCAAAAAACGGCAAAAATATCACGTTTGTTATAATATTATGGGAGCCCCACTTAATTATTTGTTTTATTCTGTTTTTAGTATTTGTTGTTATAGCGGCAACAAAGATACATCATCTGTGAAAATGTCAACTGTCTAGCTGAGTCGTTTTTACCCTTTGGGTACGGAACCCTAAAAAGTAAATACGCGTGTATGATGCGAGTTACCTCCGAGTGACTGCTACAAAACATTTACATATAAAACAATAAATCTATCTACAGCAACGTTACGCTAAAACATTACGCATCTTTTTAATGTTCCGAGCAACAAAGGAACACAGTTTTTTGTAGATCTGAGTAATAAAATATTAATCTTATAAACTGTTCTCATGGTTACATGATAAAGGCTCTGCAGTGCGGCATTTTCAAGTAGTTCTCAAGTTTACTCGGAAATTTGAGGCCTCAGTCAAGCACCTAGAAACTATCCTAAGTCAGACTTAGTTTTCTCCGTGAAACAAAGCACTTGCGTGGATTTAACGACTAGTCTAACTACCTCCTCTAACTTCTACAGCAATTGTAGTCACTACTAAACCGGTCGATGTTGTTTTATTGTTGCCACTGTTTGCAATGAAAGAACTTATCCTATCTATTTATAAACCTATTCTCTTATTTGTATGCTTATTGTTGTAACTTATGTCAACTTTATGAATATTTTATCAACACATCCACGTATAACATCACTATCTATGCCAAACAGCTGTCGATATCCTTTAGAACTATTTTGCAATAATATTCAAATTGAAACCCCCAATTGTATTGATACAAAAGACAATTAGTGGCCGAGAACCGAATTAATTTAATAAATCTGCCTCGGTAGACAATTCAAATACAGACTAAGCCGAGATAATCTTTACATTTCATTCATGTAGTAAAGTCTTCATTACACGATTTGAAGTCCGTTCCTATTCTCAGCAGCGTAAATGAAAGTTACGACTGTAATTTCAGAACTGCTTTACCAAAGTGAGTTCAAAAACTGCGGACGAAATCGTACAACACGAAGGAAAGAGTTACCGTGAACTTCTACGCAGATCCAGCTAGCAGAGTTTGCTCAAACAGTTTACGTTGTATTACAATGCCGATGTAAATACAAAAATATTTCAGTACTCCATTCTGAATTTTGTTAAGACTTCAAAACTGTTAAAGCTGTTTACAACTTGCAGTGGGTATTTATTTTATTGGTGAAATGTTAAATGACTTTGTATGAGTCGATTCAGTAATATATACGAGTACTTATAGTTTTCGCATGAATACTTTGTAGTTTTAATTTTTTATTGAAACCATGTTATTCTTTAATGCGACAAGCCTAGTACATTGTTATCTATATCTATACTAATATTATAAAGATTTTGAGTTTGTGACGTTGTAGGGGATAATCTCTGGATCTACTGAACCGATTTTGAAAATTCTTTCACCAGTAGAAAGTTACATTATTCCTGAGTGTCATAGCCAAAAATTTATTTGAAAAAAAAAATTGTTCCTTATGAAAATACAATAATGTAAACCAAAATAGCAAAATGTTGCCTGTAAAATTCATTCTTTGGCTTGCGCTGAGAAAATTATGGATGATACATAAAAAATATTAGGTAGGTAGGTAGGGTAGGGTAGGCAGGGTAGGCAGGGTAGGCAGGGTAGGTAGAGTAGGCACGGTAGGCAGGGGAGGCTGGGTAGGCAGGGTACGCACGGTAGACAGGGTTGGCAGGGTAGGCAGTGTAGTAGGCAGAGTAGGCAGAGTAGGCAGGGTAGCCAGTTGACGGGAGCGAAGCCCCGGGGGTCAGCTAGTCTAGAATAATATCAAATAATCCAATGTTGGTAATTCCTGAAACATTTACGGCCTAACTTTTAGTGGCTTATTCAATAAGCAGGGGTGCAGCACACGCAGTTACTCTCACGGCAGGGGCATGTCCGTTGTCCCGAACCCGGGTAATTTACGGGCGCCCTGATCTGTGGCGGCGCATCGTAAACTCCGCGCACTTCACGTTCAAGCTCACTATTTTACAAATGTAGCAAAACGTGACGTTTGTTTAGTACTTACAATGTTTTATTTTTAATTTATGTGCCACAGAATTGTAGCACATCCTACATGATTTCGTTATTTATTTATCATTAGGCTTTGCGCTCCTGACTTGAGTTGTCTGGTTATTTGTTGAAAAATATCTGCTAGGCTAGATAGTACTGGGCGCGCTACAATTGCGGCGATAAGGCGCCTCTTTGAGGAGTAGCTTGAGAGGTGCCACGGCATCCTCACCTTCCAGCTGGCGCAGTTCCTCACCGGACAGCGCTGCTTCGAGAGGTTCCTGTTCAGGATAAGGCAGGGGAAACGTCTGGGTGTCACCATTGTGTGGATCGCCCTGATGACACGGTGGAGCGTACGGTGGATGCAAGCAGGGCAGACTGCTTGGGCGGAGCACCACCTTGTCCTCGTGGAGGTGATCAGCGGTGGCAACCTCTCGCGTCCAGCCCTGGTTCAGGCTATGGTTCGGAGCGAGAGGGCATGGGATGCTGTCACCTCTTTCAGCGAAGCAGTTATGCTCGTGAAGGAGTAGGCGGAACCTGTGAGGTGACACCCTTACGCCCCTAGCCACCGTAGGAGAAGCCCCAGGTGTTGGGAGTCGCATGCCGATTCCCGGCCACCGTAGGCGCGGGTTTGCAGTTGTCGAGTAATGGGTAGCTCGCCGTCCGAAAAGGACCAGGCCCGATTCGACGGGGCGTAGTGTTCCATGCGCGCCTCAAAAAGATTTCAGCAAAAACTGACGGGGTCCTTTAGGGCCGATGCCTGTCTGGATCGCGGATAAATTTTAAAGAGAGTTACTGCGGCCCCGGCACAAGCAACTGAAGGAATACGGGTGGGTTTTAGTCAGTAAAGAGCGGGAGAAGTCATTGGATGATTTCCAAACCATAAGTAGTTCATAACGAATTTCTATATTCACGCTGCCATTGTTAGTTATGAAACTCTGCTCAAATGGATCTTTACTGATAGTTAATAGTAACTTTTAACAAAATAGCACTGCGGTCACTGAACATGTGCGATTAACACAAAATAATTTAAGGAATCGCTGAAACTAGGTCAAAACGTCCATGATATGCGGGTATTGTGGTGGAAATTACCAAAAATACGTGCTCCAAAATTAATAAAAGTCGTTTCATACAGGACTGGAGAAGTACTTATTATTTCTGAGCGATTTTATTTATCATCGCCCATAAATACCACGGGAACCGAATTCGGACGCGTGGGTGGGACCCGGCCGGCGGTTCCTCGGTCCCTTTATATAGCAGATTTGTCATGAAATGAAATATTCGATGCATTAATTTTTATCAAATTTCCACTCACCTTGTTTCAGTTGTAACTGGCTTGGGTATAAGCTTAGTGTTAACGCCCTGAAAATTGTGAAAGAGTTATTACTAACTAGCATTTCCTCGCAGCTTCGCATCTGTAGTCGATTCCACAGGGACAGTGTATTTTTCTGGCTAAAAAAATACCGCAGTCACCTAAGTAACAGTGTAGTTTTATATTAGTGAAATATTTTTTAATTATTTTAGACCTTTCAGTTGCATTGTCTTCTTTAAATAAAGGTTACAGGTAAAAACAGGGAACGCAGTTAAAAGTTTAGAAGTATGTATCTTCTTTACCGATAAGTACTGGTATGTCATGGATATTCCCGGTTCTTTTCGCTCCGACCATAAACAAAAACGTCTTTCTGGCGCCTTACGTTTACTTTTTTATGAAAAGTTAGTGAATGAGAATAAAACTACCATAGATGAAGCACATAAAAAACAGAAAAAATAAATTTTGGGGCATGCCCTGTTCTTTGCCTGTACCCTTCAAATGTAGATACCAAACAAAGACCTGTATTTGCTCTTCTATTATCCAAAACATATCTTACCTATGTGGTAGAATGACCTTAACTTTCAAAATAAACCCTTTACTTAGTGTACATAGCCACATACAGTAGCAGTACCTACAAAGAGGTTCTCCTCTGCCCAATTCATCAATTAACTATAGGTCTACCGGAATCTCATGGCAAATGTGGAAACAAAAATTTGTTGTGTGCAATACTGGGGAAATTGGATTAAACGATCTTGATACTGTTTAATTTTTATTTATGTCTTTAGTATTAATGAACATGAGGTACCTATATTAAAGTAGTCACAGCGGATCTTTATGTCTTTGAACTTGGTCCTGCCAACCATTGCGTAAGAAACAGTTTGTCATCGAGTATACTGCATAGAATAAGCAAGATAGGACGATGTGACATACATAAGCGAGTGAAAGAGACAGTTATACAATGCTATCTTCACCTTCAACATTGACACAAAAATAGCTACTGCGCGGGGTCTTGCAACCAATTCAGAGACACCATTTACGTCATGTTGATTGTGTTGATGTCTCTTACAACATGGGTTACATATTGTCGTTTATTATTTGAAACATAATTAAAGGTTTAGGATTAACACACGCCTTGCATTGTACCAACAAATGTAGCGTAAAACCTGAATGGCAATATTCTAGATCGGAGATTACAGAACGTGGTTTTAAAATAATTGCAGGGGCTTTTAGAAGTTTATTTAATAAAGGTAGTGGAGCTATTTGCTGATAAGTCACAGGATGCGGGCGCCGGATCGGCGGTGCCAATTACAGGTGCATCTACCAGTTCATAGTAGTAAACCTAGCCCGCATTCAACCCCCGACCCCAGCGTCCTAAGCCACACAGCACAAATAAAACCTGGCCAATAAGCTCAAGAAGCGCTCATGAAATAATATTTTATTTTTATGGGAGGCTATTTGTCAGTATTGCATTTATAGCTTGTTCCAAATTCGAAAGTTCAGTCGATAAAAGACTCCTATTAAACTGCAAGATTGATATGCGCATAAAAGTTTCATTATTGTATGGATTCATCTGTCCACTTGTACAAAAACAAATTACTGAGAGTTTATTTTTATTTTAATCGCTTCGCACGGTTTGTACATATAGCCAGTGTCACGTTTAGAAGTTCTAGTTTCTTCAGTTTTTAGTCCAATGTCCTAGTTAGGCCGTTAGGCCCCAGTAAAATGGCGGTAACTTTACTGGATGCCTCCGCTGAGTTTTGGTGACAACATGAACAAAATCTTGTTCTACCGCTGTGTTTTACATGCCCACACTCATGCAAGTTCACTAATATTATTAGAATAAAAAAACACAATTTTTACACTATTAATATTCTATTTAACACAATTTTAATACAATAAAACAGAGAAGCAACATAGACGCCATCACGTTCCCGCCAAAACTCAACACGAAGTAAAATAAACAATATTGTATGACAAACTGTCAATCTAATTTCAAGTTAGCAACTAACTCTGAGTTAAGTTTTTCGTGCAAGTGGGCCTTACTTACTTAGCAGCAGATTTAAGAACAAAGAATTAAGTACAAAATTAGGCCATGCCGTTAATTCCGTGTAAGCCAACACTTCCCTAATGCATTAAGGAACAAGTAGCTTAAGGAAGATTTATGCTGGCCTGGCTACTTCTGCAGGTGGGAGAAAATTTAATTAACAATATTTATGAGAAGGATAACAAAAAGATCTTCAGGTTCTTTTAGGTTTACGGTTTGAAACAAAAAGCGATTACCAATCAGTTTTCAAAACTTGGACCATTCATTTTAGACCTAAAATATTGGAGCAATTTATTTAGAATTTCTATAAATATTAATTCAAGATTACGTAACTTAGATCTTTACGCTTCTTCTCAAGTCAAAGCAAAACATTCCTAAAATAAACTATATTGTTTCGAACCCCTCCCTAGTCTTTCTATATTATTATGCAAATTTTATTAAGAACAAACTTAATAAATTATGTACATAATTTCACCTTTATTTATTCAGAATAGTATCCAATATAATCTAGCTGATAATTCCCAACAGGAGGCGGTTATATACATATTCAGGAGCTGGCTGACCAAAACCACTTATATCCTCCGAATGCACAGCATGATTTTCTTCTTGTTTACGTCTTTTTAGTTCGCTTCTTAAGCAGTCGGTTTTTAATATTTTTATAATTAACTTTTTTTATATAAATCTTTTTTTTTTTTTTATGTATATTTTAACATAAAAGTGTTTTATATATTTTTGAAATCACCTCTTAAAACCGTCTGCGTTCCAGTTGATATGTTTCAGGTTTAGCTATAGATGTTTAAATATCATTATACTAGACGTATCCGCGGCTTCGCTTCCGTCACCCGTCAACTACCTACTCCACCCTAACTATCTATCCTACCCTACCTATCTACCCTACCTACATACCTACCCTACCTTCATACCTTTACCCTACCTACCTACTATTTTTTTTTCTTTATGTTTCTATCCAAGAATCTTCTCCTAACAGTAACAAAAACACAACAAAAAAGAATTAGCAAAATGGGTAAAGCCGTTCTCAATTTATAGCGTGAAATAGGGGTTCATTTTTATATTCTATAGATTATTCATTGACCAATGACTGTTTTCAGGCATTCAAAAGTTGACCATGAATCATAGACTAGTTTACTTTTAAAATAATAGGTGCTAATAATAACAATAGCTCTTTACAATACGTTATTGAAAGTATTGTCTCCTCTCTATGTTTAGCGTGAAATCCGTTTTGTTTGTACTACAGCCCATATGTCAACCATTGTATCCCACCTCTTACGGAGAACTGAAATTAAGCGTAAAACGTACTTAGCCTTTTATTCCGCTGACTTTAACGAATACAAAATGTCGGGCGCGAATAATCAGGCCTATTTACATTTTGTTTAGGCCCACCTGACGCCAGGGAAGCGCGACCAACACCGCTTTGTACCTATCAAGACAAAGTAAATATTTTAATTTCTCGCGTTATAGTAATAAAATCTGAACTTTAGGGTTTATGGTTACACTAGTCGAAAATTCTTCCATACAAACTTAGTCTCACGATAACTCCACTGTTTGACGATGTACGTTCACAATAAAATATCAATTTGTCTCATCATTATCTAGCCCTGTATGGTAGTAAAAGGGAAAAAAAAAGAAAGTTATGAGCGTCGAAAGTTCCATATTTCAACACTAATTTTAACGCATCTTTGGGCGAAAATAAATGCAATAAGCAGAAAAAAAATCTAAACGGCCTCCATACAGAGATAGATTAGTAATTCGACAATGCAAATAATTTTATTTTGAAAATTTACATTCAGTCGTTTTTTTATGATATCTTGACTCCCAAAGGTCTGTTTATAAAATTTCGCGCGCTCGTGTTCGTCCTAAATCATCATCCATTTCGATACGAATTTGCAAAAGTGCTAATTCGTACGCGAACTAGCTTCTTAGTACTCATCACAGTATCTATCTCTTTTGCATGTGTTGTTGGATGAGACAGCATGCATTTTAACCTCGCGCACAAAATAGTTCGTGCCGTCGACTAGGAGAACCTTAAACATTAAAATTTAAGATTTGAAATGTGAAGTTAAATATGAAAAGTCTACCATTTTATTATGATAACAGTGCTGCGTCGAAATGTGTATAATAATGTTAATTGAAATTTGAGTTTTGTCTCATAATTTGGAGTATAAAATTGAACGTCTTCTCGAATGTGCTATGGAATAATAAGTAGATTTCATATGGTGACGTCATCTGCTGCAGAGGGAGTGGGTTAGGTACCTAAGTATTTCATGAGGTTAATGTGTTTTGAGTAATTATGGCTCTTTCTAGTAGAAATGTTTTTGTCAACACTGTTAATCGCTCAAAACAACTAATACGAGTAGTGTAACTGTACAGAAAATACTATTTTGTATTCTATTTTAAAATAAATACTTTCAATGTTGAGTTGGCTGGTAACAGAGGTTCACAAATATTTCTTCTCTCTAAACTTTTGATATCATACACGTCCCGCTGTGCAATTCAATGGGTTAATTTTATTATAAAACCTAAAGTTTTGTTTGGAATTTAAGAATTTTCTCTATGTCTAGGATTTAAGGAGACCGAGACAAATGTGACCCATACAAAGAAACCGTGCCGATGTAACTAGCGTTTTTCGTCTGATTAAGATGATTGTTTTTATAAGCAGTTCAGCCTTCTTACAGACTAGCTAAAGTACAATCATCTTTCATGGGGTACTGTGTTAAATTCTATAACAAAATACCTTGTGATAGATTAAAACTAAATGAAAGTAAAGGAGATGTTCCAGAAATGTATGGAGCTTGGGCCAGCTCTATGTACACTTTATGTAAAAATTGCGGTATATTATAGTAACTGTTTTTTATTGTTAATTTTCTTTAATTTCACTTCGTTTCAATGTAAACTCAAATTAACTTTGTCAAGTAGAGCAACACTATTTACAATTTAACATGGTGGGCCAGATCAGCAGTAGGCGAAAAAAGTCATTTTGACAATGACAGTATGCGCAGAATGTCATTTTGACAATGACATTTGTTTGACGTGTCATCGTAATATCTGCGTCAATAAAAACAACACTAATTCAATTGCAATAGAGAAGCAATCAATTAATGTCCGTAGTAGTAAAACAATCACTAAAATCTCCGAAACATATCCAATTCAAAGTCAAAGCAAAGAATGACTCAAAGAAGTCACTTCTTAAAACTGTCAAAGTTGTCAGACGTCATGTCAAACACAACTGTCACGGCTGCCCTAAAAATAGGGTTATCTAATTAAAAAACTATAAATGATCATTTCTGTTCCTCCTGTACCCTTCTTCAAATTAATTTGTTAGTATTTTTATGGAATTCCCCTATTTTTTTCCTATTTATCTATGTAGTATACATAGTGATGGCCCAAAATCGAACATCTCCTTTAAAACTTTAGTTAAAAGCACTCTTTGTAAACAAGCATATTACAAATTAGATGATTATATTCAAGATAAGAATGCTTGGAAACATGCTGGTCCTGCTCCATAGGGCAATCTTTGGTGTAGATAAAATCAAATTTGTTAATTTATATTCCCATTCAAAGTTATTGTATTCATTGTTTTTTTTTTAGAAATTGACTCACACACTGTTCCATTGTTGTTGAATTAGGTATTTTACCTATGTTTGTAATATTTGTAAGTATGTGAGAACCATGTTCCTACTTATCAAATTAATAAATTTTCCTGTTAATGCTTTTTAATACTTTATACCTGTACGTAGTATAGTGTGTAGAGCTATTCTGGGTGCATCGTCCTCACATATATTAATGTATGTACGTATGTAAATATTGTAAAACACCAATTTTTTTTTTGTAAATTAGTAAGTATGGAGTTTCTTGTGCGTTCTTCTCCATAACAATCTACTTTCCGAATGCACGGTAGAATCTTTTTTTTTTTATTACTTGTAAATTTAAATTTAAATTTATGTGACGTTCAAAAGTGCCGTTTATTGGCCTAATTGAATAAATATTTTTGACTTTGACTTTGACAGTTCGATCGCGTTCAGTTCCGTTCCACGGTTATAGATGGTGTTAGCAGCGATTTGCAAGTAAAAGGGTTTTCTCGGTTCGTGACTATTTTTTTCTTTATATACAGTGACGTTTTGTTTTACCGTATTTTTTTGCACGTTTTTACAGTTTTATTGTAACAAAATGTGATATAGTATAACCGCACCATGTATTGGAATCAATATTAAATGATCCGTTCCAATAAGCTTTGAAATGTGAATTAAGAGTCCAATATTCCATGCTTAGAAGAGTTGATTAAAAAAGAACGTACAATTTTTATCCCACGCGGGCCCAGTACGAGCCACATGTCTTCGAATTTGGTTGTAAGATAAGCCCGTTTCCTCACGATGTTTTCCATCACGGTTTTGAGAGCAGTGCTAATGAAATAATTTACACAAATTCTAGAACATTTTAATTTTACACGCAATTCAATATCGAATCCATGCATATTGTGGGATCTAGTGACATTTATTTGAACAAAATTTTCTCTGTTAGCGCTGGGACCCTATGCCTTACTTAACTTTCAAATCTAATTTATTTTAAAATTTTACTATAAAGCCTAAAGTTTTGTTTGGAATTCAAATATTTTCTCCAAGTCTAGGATTTAAGGAGACCGAGACAAATGTGATTCAATTGTCCTCTAGACAAAACCTTAGATCTTACGATAGCAAATCGTAGACAAAATCAGGACCTGTTACAGTAGAAAATGGGCGACAAAACTAGAGGATTTTTTCAAGCTCTCTTTCACAAAGATCCTATTAAGGTTTACTGTCACTATCACTTGCTGAAATATTTTTTTTATGCCATAAAGTGGCAGTTATATTGGTGGCCCACCTCATGGTAGGTAAGTGGTAACGCGGCCTGTATGCGTTTGCAATACCAGAGGAATCATACAAGTAAGGGTAGGCAATGTACATACACTGCCTACCCTTTTTGGAGAGGACTCTCTTCAATTTTGAAATTCATTCATAATATACAGTACCTGGGCGACCGAGCTTTGCTCGGGTAAAAATAAAGAAAACGACGTTTTCTAAAAATGAAACCTAGCTAGATCGATTTATCGCCCAGAAACACCCTGCATACTAAATCGCAAACTGCATATAAATTCATGAAAATCGTTGGAACCGTTTTCGAGATTCAGGTTATGAATATACATATATACAAGAATTGCTGGTTTAAATGTATTAGATTAGATAGATAAATAAACTCACTCTTTTTTCCCATTGGGGTGGACAGAAACTATAGAACGTTACGCTCCTTACATAACTAGCTCTTTTTCGTCATTTACGTTCATACAACTACTCATATACACACGCCGGTTTTAAGTACTGCAGACCTGACCTTTCTGAAGAATACCACCAATAAGATCCGTATATAATATGGGCCTTTTTAGCAAAGCCGTGAGGCACATTTGCCTGCTAATTTCTTTGATCGGACTTTACACCTTTTATTTTTATTTTTTTATCTGATGTACAGGTATCTGGTATATTGTGTGTTTTCTTTCTTTGTTTCTTTTCTTTATATATCCTTCTAGGGCGACTTATAAGCAAGCAGCTCGACAATGTTATCTTATCTTGAATAAAACGTCTAAAAATAAATTCATGTATCGTGCAGTCCTTACAGAAACACAGTTCCAGTTCAGCAAAAGTCAAACATGACGTAATGCTTACCCTGATCTCCAACTTACCCGTTTAGCTATTACTACGTATCATTATGCCGCAGTGCTCGCGCTGAGCAATTGGTGCTCATATTAAAGGCCTGCCTAACGAACCGTGGGCGAGACAAGATGCAAGCATAGCTTTGTTAACTGTCTTACATTTGTAGCTTTACGTTTGTTAGTAAGAACTGTCTTGACTTCTTTAATTTGTAAATAAGTAGTTGTTTTTGCAGTAGGATAGGATAGATGGACCTCCTTTCTGCAATTAGATTACCATTTGGTCCGTTGTGCGTGCATGCCTCCTCTCTATGAGAGGGAATGGGCCGTAATCCACCACGCGGGCCCAGTGCGAGCCACATGTCTTCGAATTTGGTTGTAAGATAAGCCAGTTTCCTCACGATGTTTTCCATCACCGTTTTGAGAGCAGTGGTGATGAAATTATTTACACAAAGTAAAGCGCCTGCCTGGGTACGATCCCAAGAACTAGTAAGTTGCGGCCGTTACCACTGGGCACTGCTCTATATTTTGCAGTAGGTTCATGGTAATTCCGAAATAATCAAATAGTTCCTTTGTGACTATTGACATAAATAGTTACCTTCTTATTGACATACAAGCATTTTCACGCGGTATCGTTTTCATGGCCCCCGACTGGAAATGAGGGGTGTTATAAGTTTGACGTGTGTATCTGTGTGTTTTCTGTACATGTCTGTGGCATCACACCTCCTAAACGGATGAACCGATTTTGAGTTCGTTATTTTCGTTTGTAAGGTGACTTTTAAAAAGTGTTCTTAGCTATGTTTGATGACAATTGGTTGAGCCGTTAACTAGTTATGGGCGTTTTACTGTTTGAATCGGGTTGTTTTCGAAATATATCGTGTCATATTTACGTGTTCAATAGATTGTCGATCAAACCGTGTCTAATCCTGGATAAATTAAATAGCATGATATAAAAATGTGTCGGGGGTTTCTTAAATTTTTAAATTATAATAGTAGCCCACACACTCAGCGATAGTGTAGCTTAATATTAGTGAAAAAAATAAATCTAATCAAGTCTAAACTTGCAGAAGTTAGCTTTTGCAAACTTAGTATAAACAAACAATAAAACCTATCTAATATAGAAGTAGATATGTATTACATTTTGGAGCTTTTACCAAGCAGAAAACTACTTACGAAAGCATCTACACTCTAAATTCTAAACTATAGGCGTTCCTGAAAATACAATGCAATAAACAATGGAAGAGTTCATCAAGCGTAACATGATCGATTGTAGTGACTGCAACATTGCGCAACATTCAATACAACTTGTTTAGTTTCCACTACAGAAGGAAGAACAATGACAATATGTTAGCAGGAAGGAACTTCTCGAGGACAGTTTGTTAGTAATTCCTACTCATTTGTCGTGTGTTTGTTAGTGAATGGAATTGCTCTGGGTTTGCTCATCCTATTGTAGATTTCATTCAGTACTTCCCATCTTTTGAACGAGGTCAAGAGCGGGTCCTGTTATTGTTAAATTTTGGAAGGGTCAAGGAGGTGGGCTGTATCAGGCTGCCTGTCAACTTTACGCGGAGCCAACCAATTGAATTGCATAAAAACTCCGCTCCGTTTTAGTGGACGGGGATTTGAAAACTAATTTCTGAATTCATATATATTTACGCGGAGCTGGACAGCGGATATGAGAAACAGAACAGTGAGGCGGAGCGGGGGAGCGGAGCGGGGAAGCAGTGCGGGGAAATGGAGAGGAGAAACGAGTGCAAGCGAGCTCCGCGTATGAAAAAACAAAGTACGCTACTCCGCTCCGCATTTCTTTCTCTCTCCGCTCCGCTAGCTCCGCGTCTATGGACAGATATAGTCCGCAACTCCGCTCTGCATCTCCGCTCCACTGCCTCGCTCCACTTCCGTAGTCAACAAGGAACCCGTATAGTTTCGCCATGTCCGTTTGTCCGTCCGCAGCTTATCTCATACACTCTGAATACTAGAAAGCTATAATTTGGCACAAATATGCATATTAATCACGCCGACAAAGTAGTAAAATAAAATATCATTATTGTTTTTGCTTTAATTTTTTCCTACCCCCTGCCAGCTAAATGGTTACTTTTGGATATGTTAAAAATTTACGGTAGTAGTATATATAACAAAATTAAAAGGAACACTATCACAGCTAATTAGCCATTACAAGTTTATGAGTAATAGCCGATCAACTTATAAAATGTTCTTGGAATTTTTTTTTTTTGTTTTTTCAGAGCAATGTTCGGTGCTTTCATTGTGTATGAATTTCAGTATTTTTCTTTAATATGTTGGTAAATGCAGCTGTTTTACGGAGCCGGACTCGCACTTGGCCGGTTATTTTTTTATCCCGGTGGTAAGTTCCCGTGGCATAATTTTCAATCTTCCACATGCAAAGCCAGCAAAAATTTTGTTTTTCCATGATAATATACTTAACTAATTCTACTGAGCTCCATGAGACAACTGTTGAAAAACTTAAATTGCCTAGAATAATAAAAGCTATTACGTTCTAGAGGATTTTCTAAAGTACCTCTGTTCTTTTCTAAATGTGTTTCGCTAATACTCGTACAATCACGGTACATTACGCCATCAGTCCCTTTAATTGCACCAAATCAAAGTTGCTTTTAAGAGAGTCTCGAACTTACGAATAAAAGATTTATTACTTAGTATCTTTTTGACTGTTTTCTTTTTTACATGAATGAAAAAAGATTACTACCCTACCCTGCAAACCTACATGGCTTACACAATGTAGGTTGAGATGAAAATCATACCTGAAAATCATGCCTTTGAACAGCTTAAAATGCTATTTTTCAGGCGCTAATATGTATTTAGTATTTAATCATTTGCTCTCATGCACTTTTGCAATAAATACTCACAATTAACATAGTATTTTTATTTCGAATGATGTGTGTCCACAGTTACTGAATAGAGCAAGTCCGACCTCTAGTCTATATTTCGAAATGCCACCAAATATTAAGTACCGCTCCCTGGGGTCGGGTCATGCGAGGTTCGCTCAGAATAGTATAAAGACGAATGGAAACTGGAACTACAAACAGCTTAGATTTATATCTTGATCCGTTTCACAGAAATTCGTCCGAGAGTCTTTTTAAAATAAAATTATTTTAGCCATTTCCATTTCGTAGAAACCTCGTAGGGAATTTAAATTAAGTAGGTTTTATAAAGCCGAATAATGTGGCTAAAAGTTTACGATGTTTAATTAGTATTTTAGTACCTAATCCTATCAATTAAAAATTGGGTTATAAATCCATTAAAAACAATATCTCCAGTCAGAGGAAGTTTTACAATAACCAAATCTTATAATAATACAATCTGAAGTAATAAAAGAACTCAAGAGTCCTTCATAACGACATTGAAGTTCATTTAGTTAGGAGAGAGAACATTTTGATTGCTTTCGTGCTTATTAAAACTAAGATAATTTGCGGGCGATGATTTTGATGAGAATGGAGTAGAGACCGAAATATTACGAAAAAGATTTATATGAAAGCTTTGTTTAAAAACTTACCCCTTTATTTGAAGTAATGTCATCCAACTAGACTCTTTGAATCATCATGACGATTTGAGGTGGAGTCGGTTTGGAAGACATATCATGACAAGCTAACTTCAGGGCGGACAAAAAGTTTGGCGAGAAATTTACATAACAAGAGTTAGTCCTAACGATGTAACAAGAGCTGGTCATAGAAAGCCATTGATGACCTCATCTTAGACAACTTCAATGTAGAAAAGAAAATGGTGAAAATTGCTTTTTGGGAAAAGAAATCTGCTTATTTTCCAAATTCTACACTTTTAATTTAGTGGTACTGTACAGTTACACTATAGTAATAAAGAGCTATGTGAAAATAATTAACGCTGTGAAAAAACTTAGCTGTACGTAAATAAGGGCATTTCTACCGGAGATGTCCGAGGAAGCTAAGCGGTGCAAGGATGTGTTGTGAGCACCAAAGCTGTGAGCGGAGCTTGTGCGAGGATGCATAGCGAAACTGTGTATAGTTGAGTGGTACGAGAGTGTGTAGCATTGATCCCTCTGACACACTCTGCTAGCCCTTTTCCGTCAGAGCTGTGTTCAGCCAGGCTATGAAAATAAAGTGGACCAATTTATTTATTTATTTATTTATTTATTTAAACTTCATGCACAAAGGTACAATGGCGGACTTAATACCAATTGGTGGTGATCCCTACCTCACATATCACTGATGCAAAGCACCTTTAAAGTAGCGGACTGTGTCTAAAGGTAAGTTTCATTATTTGTTATTATATATAGATTAGTAGATAAGTATATAATTTCATGTTATTTGTGTATGCCTCATTAAAGTTTTCATACACAAAAGTTGCGTAAAAATAAAACTTGAACATACACGGAGTCAGTCAAACCGACATAACTGCAGTTATAAATCTAAGTCAATGTTTAAAACAAACTGGGCACTCCGCCGAGCTTTGTGTACTTAAACATATGAAATAAGTAGCAACTAGCGGTCAGTTTGTCACAACTTCTGAAAGGCAAGTTACATACAGGCAATGTGTGACGTCAGATGCGCACCCGTTAGCGCAAACACACAGATATAATTAATTAATTTGTTCTCTACCAACCACTAATGTAATACTTTGTAAACCTTTTTATGGATTGCATTGCATTAGTTCGCTTCGAATGCTAGAGTTGCTTTATTATGTATAAAAAAACTGGCCAAGTGCGAGTCAGACTCGCGCACGAAAGGTTCCGTACCATTATCGCAAAACACGTTTGTTGTATAGGAGCCCCACTTAAACATTTATTTTATTCTGTTTTTGCATTTGTTGTTAAAGCGGCAACAGAAATACATCATCTGTGAAAATTTCAACTGTCTGGCTATCACGGTTCATGAGTCACAGCCTGGTAACAGACAGACAGAGAGATGGACCAAGGAGTCTTAGGTATAGGGTCGTGGTCGTTTTTACCCTTTGGGTACGGAATCCTAAAAAGTAAATACGCGTGTGTGATGCGAGTTAGCTCCAAGTGACTGCTATAAAACATTTACATATAAAACATTAAATCTCTCTTCAGCAACATTACGCTAAGACATTACGCATCTTTTTAATGTTCCGAGCTACAAAGGAACACAGTTTTTTGTAGATGTGAGTAATAAATATTAATCTTATAAACTGTTCTCATGGTAACATGATAAAGGCTCTGCAGTGCGGCATTTTCAAGTAGTTCTCAAGTTTACTCGGAAATTTTAGGCCTCAGTCAAGCACCTAGATACTATTCTAAGTCAGACTTAGTTTTCTCCGTGAAACAAAGCACTTGCGTGAATTTAACGACTAGTCTAACTACCTCCTCTAACTTCTACAGCAATTGTAGTCACTGCTAAACCGGTCTATAAAGGATGAGAATGGGCATCTCACGGCAACTGGACAGGACACTCTGGGCGTGATGTTTAGGACTCACTTCCTGGAATGTATACTGCGCGACAGCGATGAAGAGGAACCAGTCACAAGGGACGAGCTCACAAGGCACACGTCCAAAAATAACTGGCTCACGGCAAAGAAAGTGGTAGATGAAAATAAACTAAAGCTTGCCATAGCGGGCTTCCAGCCTCTCAAATCACCTGGTCCGGATGGCATCTACCCAATACTATTGCAAGAAGGGGCATCTGTTTTGATACCCCATTTGAGCAAGCTCTACAGAGCCTGCATAGCCTTTGGGTACGTACCCAAAGCATGGAGGGAGGTCAAAGTCACCTTTATACCGAAGGTGGGTAGACCGACTTATGAGGAAGCTAAAGCTTACAGGCCCATCAGTCTATCATCCTTTCTCCTAAAAGCTCTGGAGAAACTGGTAGACAGGTACCTAAGACAGGGACCACTTAAAGTATTCCCTCTACATCGACTACAGTGCGCCTACAGCCCTGGCAAATCTACGGAAACGGCATCGCACTATGTTGCGAGTCGAGCCGAGGCTGCGCTTGAGGGACAGGAGATATGTGTCGGGGCTTTCCTCGACATAGAGGGAGCCTTCGACAAGACAACATTGGAGTCCATACGCATAGCTGCAAAGGAACATGGCATCAATGATACCACGTGCAACTGGATTGACAATATGCTGAGAAGCAGGATAGTCAGATCGGAACTGATGGGAGACAGACTTAGTGCAAAAACAACAAGAGGTTGTCCGCAAGGCGGAGTGCTGTCACCGTTACTGTGGTGCTTGGTAGTAGATTCGCTACTTACCAAACTCAATACCGGACCATTCTACACAGTACGCTATGCAGATGACATAGCTATAATGGTTAATGGTAAATTCCCGAACATAGTCTCTGGATTATTACAACAGGCATTGAGGATGACAGAAGAATGGTATACAAAGAACCACCTCTCTATCAACCCAAGCAAAGCAGTCATTATTCCATTCACGAGGAAAAGACAACTAGGAAACCTAGAAGAGCCCTCCCTCAATGGAATAAAGCTGCCCTGGTCCACCGAAGTTAAATATCTGGGTGTAACGCTTGATAAAGAACTCAGGTGGAAAACTCATGTGGAAAATATTACGACAAAGGCCCTACGAGTGTTCGGCATGTGTCGCTCCACCTACGGTAAAACTTGGGGGCTAAAGCCCAAAGTGATACGATGACTGTACCGGACAATGATAATACCTATTATCACATACGGCAGCATAGTGTGGTGGCCAAGAACAAAGCTTGCCTCGTGCAAAGCGCCACTTACCAGGTTACAAAGAACAGTGTGTCTCGGCATCACGGGTGCTTTCAGGACAACACCTACGGCAGCGATTGAGAGATACCTTAATATCCCTCCTCTGCATATGATGGTTGAATTCGAGGCAAGGAAGACATTACATCGTCTTGCTGTTGCTGGACTATGGGATGCCTCTAGGCCAAAGACTAACCATACAAAGTTCGATGGGAATGAAGACCTGGATCGGGTAACAAGCATGATATCCGATAAAATGCAAACTATGTTTGTGTTTGAAAGGTCTTTCAAGGTCCAAATCCCTACAATAGAGAACTGGACGAAGGGAATCGATCCACCAGAACAAGATAGTCTGGTATGGTACACTGATGGATCCAAAATGGAATCAGGTACAGGAGCGGGAATATACGCAAAAGGTTACAAATGTAGCAGAAGCTTAGGGAAGATGGCAACTGTATTCCAAGCAGAAACATATGCCATAATAACCTGTGCTCAAGAGAATATAGATAGAGGAACCAGAGGCAAATCCATATATATTGTTAGTGACAGTCAGGCTGCAATCAAAGCCATGGCATCCTACAAAGTGGACTCCGGACTTATTCTGGATGCTATCCAGGCCCTAAACAGGCTTGGGAAGCATAACAGGGTAAGACTGATGTGGGTCCCTGGACACAAAGGAATCCATGGTAACGAAGTGGCAGATGAACTGGCAAGAGAGGGCTCAGCAAATGATTTTGTGGGTCCGGTACCATGTGTAGGCATTTCGACGTGTCTCGTCAAAGCCACATTTAGGGAGTTTGCAGATCAAAGACAAAAAAAACATTGGCTGTCTTATACCGGTCTACAACACTCCAAGAAATTCCTAGGCTCTACGTTCAAAGCCCGGGAATGCATTTGGAATATGAGGAGGGGGCAAATCCGTTACCTGCTTGGGGCCTTTACTGGGCACTTTGGAACCAACGATATGCTCATGAAGATGGGTCTAACCGCGACACCCATGTGCAGGTTGTGTGGGGAACATACGGAACGCATGGAGCACCTTCTGTGCACATGCGATGCACTGGCTGGTAAGCGAATGAGTCTCCTAGGGGTCGGATATCCAAAACCAAAAGACTATAGGCTCATATCTCCTAGTCTCGTTGTAAAACTCATGAAAAGAGTTTTCAACGAGATTGGAGAGGAGTAAGTTATCTAGGGGAACAAAATAGATCCCATGGGTTGAAGTGTCCGAGTTGTTTCTCGGCCCCTCCACAAGATAAGATAAGAAACCGGTCTATGTTGTTTTATTGTTACCACTGTTTGCAATGAAAGAACTTATCTTTTCTATTTATAAACCCCTATTCTCTTTTATCAATGCTTATTGTTGTAACTTATGTCAACTTTATGAATATGTTATCAACACATCCACGTATAACATCACTATCTGTGCCAAACAGCTGTCGATATCCTTTAGAACTATTTTGCAATAATATTCAAATTGAATCCCTCAATTGAATTGATACAAAAGACAATTAGTGGCCGAGCACCGAATTAATTTAATAAACCTGCCTCGGTAGACAATTCAAATACGGACTAAGCCGAGATAATCTTTACATTTCATTCATTTAGTAAAGTCTTCATTACACGATTTGAAGTCCGTACCTATTCTCAGCAGTGTAAATGAAAGTTACGACTGTAATTTCAGAACTGCTTTACCAAAGTGAGTTCAAAAACTGCGGACGAAATCGTACAACACGAAGGAAAGAGTTGCCCTGTTACCGCGAACTTCTACGCAGTTCCATCTAGCAGAGTTTGCTCGAACGGTTTACGTTGTATTACAATGCCGATGTAAATACAAAAATATTTTAGTACTTCATTCCCAATTTTGTTAAGACTTCAAAACTGTTAAAGCTGTTAACAACTTGCAGTGGGTATTTATTTTATTGGTGAAATGTTAAATGACTTTGTATGAGTCGATTCTGTAATATATACGAGTACTTATAGTTTTCGCATGAATACTTTGTAGTTTTAATTTTTTATTGAAACCATGTTATTCTTTAATGCAACAAGCCTAGTACATTGTTATCTATATCTATACTAATATTATAAAGAGGTACAGTTTGTGACGTTGTAGTGGGTAATCTCTAGATCTACTGAACCGATTTTGAAAATTCTTTCACCATTAGAAAGTTACATTATTTCTGATTGTAATTGGCTATAAAATATAAAAAAAAAATTGAGAGCCTTATGAAAATACAATAATGTAACCAAAAGTAGCAAAATGTTGCCTATAAAATTCATTTTTTGGCGTGCGCTGAGAAAACTAAGGATGATACATAAAAAATATTAGGTAGGTAGGTAGGGTAGGGTAGGCAGGGTAGGCTAGGTAGGCAGGGTAGGCAGGGTAGGCAGGGCAGGCAGGGTAGGCTGAGTAGGCAGGGTAGGCAGGGTAGGCAGGGTGGGCAAGGTAGGCTGGGTAGGCAGGGTAGGCAGGGTAGGCAGGGTAGGCAAAGCAGCCAGGTTAGGCACGGTAGATAGGGTTGGCAGGGTAGGCAGGGTAGGCAGAGTAGGCAGGGTAGCCAGATGACGGGAGCGAAGCCCCCGGGGGTCAGCTGGTCTAGAATAATATCAAATGATCCAATGTTGGTCATTCCTGAAACATTTACGGCCTACCTTTTAGTGGCTTATTCACTAACCAGGGGTGCAGCACACGCAGTTACTCTCACGGCAGGGGCACGTCCGTGGTCCCGAACCCGGGTAATTTACGGGCGCCCTGATCTGTGGCGGCGCATCGTAAACTCCGCGCACTTCACGTTCAAGCTCACTATTTTACAAATGTAGCAAAACGTGACGTTTGTTTAGTACTTACAATGTTTTATTTTTAATTTATGTGCCACAGAATTGTAGGACCTCCTACATGATCTGGTTATTTATTTATGATTAGGCTTTGCGCTCCTGACTTGAGTTGTCAGGTTATTTGTTGAAAAATATCTGCTAGGCTAGATAGTTCTGGGCACGCCACAATTGCGGCGATAAGGCCCCTCTTTGAGAAGTAGCTCACTTTCCACCTGACGCAGGTCTTCACCGAACACTGCAGCTTCGGGAGGTTTCTGTTCAGGATAAGGCGGGAGAAAACGCCCGGGTGTCACCATTGTGTGGATCGCCAGGAGGACACAGTTAAGCATTCGGTGGAGGTCTGCCCCACTTAGGCGGAGCACCGCCGTGTCCTCGTGGAGGTGATCAGCGGTGGCGACCTATCCCGTCGGGCCCTGGTTCAGGCCGTGCTACGGAGCGAGAGAGCATGGGAAGCTGTCACATCCTTCAGCGAAGCAGGACCCGGCCCGAGTCGACGGCGCGTAGTGTTCCACGCGCGCCTCATAGAGATGTCAGCAAAAACTGACAGGGTCCTCTAGGACCGATGCCTGTCTGGGTTGCGGAAAAAATTTAAAGAGAGTTACAGCGGCCCTGACACAAGCAACTGAATGAACACGGGTGGGTTATAGTCAGTAAAAGTCTGACACGCCCTCCCGCTTCACCAAGAGCGGGAGAAGTCATTGGATGAAACCATAGGTAGTTCATAACGAATTTCCAATGTTAGTTAGGAAACTCTGCTCAAATGGATCTTTAATTAATTTTGATAGTTAATAGTCACTTTAAACAAAATAGCACGGCGGTCACTGAACATGTGCGATTAACACAAAATAATTTAAGGAATAGTTGAAACTCGGTCAAAACGTACATGATATGCGGGTATTGTGGTTAAAATTACCAAAAATACGTACTCCAAAATTAATAAAAGTCGTTTCATACAGGACTGCTGAAGTAGTTATTATTGCTGAGCGGTTTTATTTATCATCACCCATAAATACCACGGGAACCAAATTCGGACGCGTGGGTGGGACCCGGCCGGCGGTTTCCTCGGTCCCTTTATATAGCAGATTTGTCATGAAATGAAATATTCGATGCATTATTTTTTATCAAATTTCCACTCACGTTGTTTCAGTTGTAACTGACTTGGGTATAAGCTTAGTGTTAACGTTCTGAAAATTGTGAAAGAGTTATTACTAACTAGCATTTCCTCGCAGCTTCGCATCTGTAGTTGATTTGATTCCACTAGGACAGTATATTTTGCTGGCTTTAAAAATACCTCAGTTGCCTAAGTAATAGTGTAGTTTTCTATTAGTGAAATAGTTTATATAATGTTTTAGGGTTCCGTACCCAAAGGGTAAAAACGGGACCCTATTACTAAGACTGCGCGGTCCGTCTGTCTGTCTGTCCGTCTGTCACCAGGCTGAATCTCATGAACCGTGATAGCAAGACAGTTACCGCTATAACAACAAATACTAAAAACAGAATAAAATAAATATTTAAGTGGGGCTCCCATACAACAAACGTGATTTTTAGCTGTATTTGTGATAATGGTACATGGAACCCATCGTGCGCGAGTCCAACTCGCACTTGGCCGATTTTTTTAGACCTGCCAATTGGATAGTCTTTTTAAATGTTAATACCAAACAAAGACCTGTAATTGTTCTTCTGTTATCCAAAACTTATCTTACCTTTGTAGTAGAATGGCCTAAACATACAAAATAAATCCTTTACTTAGTGCACTTAGCAACATATAGTAACAGTACCTACAACGAGGTTCTCCTCTGCCCAATTCATGATTGAACTACCACACACACACATAACGGTCAGCTACCAAGCTTTACCACAACCTTCCATTTTCAAAAACTTTTTTTTTTATAAAGCTTTCGTTGCTAAGCCATAGTTCAAACAGCCAGAACCAGCACAACTAAGTAATCGAATGTTCCAATAGAACTTAGTGACAGAACTTTGTTAGCGCCCGCACGTCTTTGAACTACTTTACTTGTATTTGCCACTATTAGGAACTGACGGATTGTAATAATTGTTGCTTGATCATTTTGTGTACGATAATTTTGTGACGAGTATTGTATTATGGATTTGGTAAAAAAACTTGTTGAGTATGTATCCACTTATCAGACATTCTGGAGCTATACCGACCTACTTATCCACCAACTACCAAATAAGCAGATTTCAAGATATCCATACTAATATTGTAAATTCAAAAGTAACTCTGTCACGCCTTAACCGCGGAACCAATATTGATGAATTTTGGAATAGAAATAGATTACATATATATTGTTGTCCCGCAAAAGTGTTATCTATTTTAATATTATAAAGCTGTAGAGTTTGTTTATTTGATTAAACGCGCTAATCTCTGGAACTACTGGTTGGGATTGCAAATTTCTTTTTGTGTTGGATAGTCCATTTATCGAGAAAGGTTATAGGCTATATAACATCACGCTACGACTAATAGGAGCGGAGCATAAATGAAAAATGTTGCAAAATTATTAAAATATTCCTGTTTGAGGACTTCCGTACGCTGCGTAAACTGTTTAAGTTACGCAAATATCATGTATCAAGGAATTGTTCCCCTATAAAATTTCTAAAAAAAAATACGTAACATCATATGTCTATCTTTTAAGATTGACTCACAATAGCAGCTTTTATTTAGATCACCGCCGCCGCCGGTAGAAACAAAAGTTGGTTACTTAAGTATTGTAGGATTATTTCTTATTCAAATAAATAGTTCAACAAATTGGTAGGTAGGTAGGGTAAGGTAGGTAGGGTAGGGTAGGTAGGGTAGGGTAGGTAGGGTAGGGTAGGTAGGGTAGGGTAGGTAGGGTAGGGTAGGTAGGGTAGGGTAGGTAGGGTAGGGTAGGTAGGGTAGGGTAGGTAGGGTAGGGTAGGTAGGGTAGGGTAGGTAGGGTAGGGTAGGTAGGGTAGGTAGGGTAGGGTAGGTAGGGTAGGGTAGGTAGGGTAGGGTAGGTAGGGTAGGGTAGGTAGGGTAGGTAGGGTAGGGTAGGTAGGGTAGGGTAGGTAGGGTAGGGTAGGTAGGGTAGGGTAGGTAGGGTAGGGTAGGTAGGGTAGGGTAGGTAGGGTAGATAGGGTAGGGTAGGTAGGGTAGGGTAGGTAGGGTAGGGTAGGTAGGGTAGGGTAGGGTAGGTAGGGTAGGGTAGGTAGGGTAGGGTAGGTAGGGTAGGGTAGGTAGGGTAGGGTAGGTAGGGTAGGGTAGGTAGGGTAGGGTAGGTAGGGTAGGGCAGGTAGGGTAGGGCAGGTAGGGTAGGGTAGGTAGGGTAGGGTAGGTAGGGTAGGGTAGGTAGGGTAGGGTAGGTAGGGTAGGGTAGGTAGGGTAGGGTAGGTAGGGTAGGGTAGGGTAGGTAGGGTAGGGTAGGTAGGGTAGGGTAAGTAGGGTAGGGTAGGTAGGGTAGGGTAGGTAGGGTAGGGTAGGTAGGGTAGGGTAGGTAGGGTAAGGTAGGTAGGGTAAGGTAGGTAGGGTAGAGTAGGTCAGGTGGGGTAGGAAGGGTACGTATTGTAGGGTAGGTAGGGTGGGGTAGTTAGAGTAGGGTAGGTAGGGTAAGGTAGTTAGAGTAGGGTAGATAGGGTAGGTGGGTAGGGTATTTATGGTGGGTAGGTAAGGTAGGTAGGTGGTAGGTAGGTAGGTAGCCAGTTGAGGGGGTCGGCTAGTCTTGATATAATAACCAACTTCCACGCTTCCACAATTAAGAGAGATACTTGCTGGTAACAGCTGATATCGTTATGATAATCCAGCTAACGCATCTTACGTTTGACATTTACGGCTGAGGTGACTCATTCTTTACGGCTGAGGTGACTTATTATTTACGGCTGAAGTGACTTATTCTTTACGGCTGAGGTGACTTATTCTTTACGGCTGAGGTGACTTATTCTTTACGGCTGAGGTGACTCATTCTTTACGGCTGAGGTGACTTATTCTTTACGGCTGAGGTGACTTATTCTTTACGGCTGAGGTGACTAATTCTTTACGGCTGAGGTGACTCATTCTTTACGGCTGAGGTGACTTATTCTTTACGGCTGTGGTGACTCATTCTTAATCAAAAACAAAATATAATTCGCACATAATATATCAAAGAATATCCAATAGAAAGGTTTCCAATCAGTCATTTCGAACTTCAATTAATTATAAGAATAACCAAACTGTAATAAACTCGCAATGTTACTGAACACCCAAACAAGTTACACCCAATAATTCTCGCAGTATATTTGATTTATTGCTATAACTATATACACAAGTTCGGTAGCAAAACAAAAACTAGGAAAACAAAGCGGCTCCCTAGAGCTTTGCTGTAGTCGAATAAAAATAAATATTATCTCAGGACAGAATCAATTATGGAGAAAAGATTCGAGAAGCCATGTCTGCATTTATGTGTCGCATTTCAGCGATGAAAAAGCTTTTTAACATTACAATGAGAGCCATTTTATATTTCCTGATGTAATAAATCAAATCTCCTTGGCGTAGTGACGTCCCCCTTGAATCTCGGAGCCAATACTGAATGGATTTAATTCCGTGTTTCGTAGATGGGAAAAAGAACGTTCGTCGTGCCTAATTTCGAAAATTTTATGTTTGATTGCTAGATTGACTTAGGGGTCGCTAGTGTGGCTGGCGATACGGGTGAGCCGGAAGTATTGAGGCAGTGAGTGCGTCTTTTAGAGTTCCGTACCCGATAGTTCAAAACGGAGCCCTATTGCGGTCACTCACGTGTTTGTCTGTCCGTTGTTTGTCACACAGGTTTTACATCCAAACGGTTGGAGCTACAGTCTTCAAATTTTCACAGTATAGGCATCTTATTGACCCAGAGCCATACAATTAATCAATCAATCTGCCTAGCCTTTTCCCAACTTTATTGGGGACGGCTTCCAGTCTAACCGGATTCAGCTAAATACCAGTGTTTTACATGGAGCGACTGCCTATCTGACCTCCACAACCCAGTAACTGGGTAACACAATACCTCTTGGCTAGACTGTCAAAGATCTTCAAATGACAGTCGAGACCAACGGCTTAACGTGCTTTCCGAGGCACGGAGGAAACTCGGTATGTTGAAATGGTCATCCATCCACGGCCCGAGCTCGTCAAGCGTTGCTTAACCTTGATGATCGATCAGTGCGGCTGTTATTATTTAGCCACGAGCTCCTCTACTGCCCAGAGCCATACAAATTTTCAAAAAATATTTTCATGTTTTATGGCGGGCCTCCTATACGAATTAAGGAAAACAAATGAATAAGGAGCCACCAAACTCAACATTTTTAGGGTTCCGTACCCAAAGGAACCCTATTACTAAGACTTTGCGGTCCGTCTGTCTGTCTATCCGTCTGTCTGTCTGTCTGTCTGTCTGTCTGTCTGTCACCAGGCTGTATCTCATGAACCGTGATAGCTAGACAGTGGACATTTTCACAGATGATGTATTTCTGTTGCCGCTATATCAACAAATAAACAAATTTAAGTGGGGCTCCCATACAAGAGACGTGTTTTTTTATGCCGTTTTTTTGCGTTTCGTGCGCGAGTTCGACTCGCACTTGGCCGGATTTTGTCCCGAAGAATTTTTTAATATCGCATTGACCTATGAACTTGAAATTAAGTGATAATGTTTATTATTACGTATATTTTACCAAAAAATATTAGATCAATATATTGATAAATCAGATTTTTCGTTGAAATCCCTTCATTTTTCCTATTACAACCAACTTGATTTTGCGGTTTGTTACGGAAGCCTGAATGTGTCAAGTTCGAAACGCATTTGGCCGTTTTTTTTAAATAAAATAACTGGTGTCATTACGAATAACTTCGGTGATCTAGAGTAGTCCGTACATTATAGTTATTGGCTCTCTTTCAGTTGGGCATAAAAATAAAAATAATTAGATTTGAACTTCATTCACTGAATTTATTGATTGAAGGATTTGAAATACAATTTCTGTCTTTCAAATTTAAATTTACATAAGTAGTTTCATAGCTCAATGAAGAAAGGTGGAACATTTTTTCATTTCGAAATAGAGTAGCAAGCTGTGAAGTCAACTGGGAGGCAGTACGAAGTAGGGGTAGAACGGGTAATACGGGCAGTACGGACGTGCAAGACGACGACTTTTAACCCTGCACAATACATTACAGTAGTACGTGGCCTCAAGCACTTGACGCAAAGAGTACCCATAGATGCAAAGTGTCTATTTTTACCCGACTGCCGAAGGAGGGTGTTTATCAGTCTATGTATGTATATAAGTGTGTAAGTATGTATGTATATATGTTTGTTCCTATATGGCGTTCTAGAGACCAAACGCGTTGGCCGATTTTGATGACTCTTAAGTCAATCGATTTGCCTTAACCCTGCGAGTGTCACTGGCTACATTAAAATTAGCAAAATAGAAAATGGCGGATTTTGGGTGCCATATTCTGGGGGCCAAATTTGTTTTTCCTCTCAACCCATCGTGTACGATAAAAAACCCGACTGCTTAAAAAGCCAACTAAAAAGACGTAAACAAGAATAAAATCATGCTGTGCAGTCGGAGGATAACTTGAACTTTGTCGGGTACTATTCGAGAAAATAAATAAAAGAACCTATGTATAATAAAGCACCTTTCATGTGGATTATCTAATACAATTCAATTCTAATACCTTTTGGTGTGATCCTTAACAGAAACAGACCACTATCGTATTTCTAGTAATAATAGGTTAGGTCCAACATAATCCCTATAATCCCTAACAGGATATACCAAAGGATAGGCGGAGATGTTCTAATTGAATGTAGATCTCTGTGGTCGCGGCCTGACCTCGAGTGTCGCCCATGTGCTTCATATCATTCGAAATAGATGGCGCTATCTGCCACTCAAGTTCGTCTTATCTGGTCTAAAACAAATTCTGAAGCGGCACTTAACTTAGGCGACTTCGAGTTCAGTTGAGTTTCAGAATTAGACTGTTACCATAAGATGTAGAACTTTTACAGGTTTCTTAATATTATCAATCAACTCAGCCAATCGCAGTCAAACTGTTCGACATAAGCCTTTTCCGCCCGATCTTCCGTCTTCTGCATCCAGTTTGTCCCAGTCACTTTTTTAAGGTCATCCGTCTCGAGATTAAAGAAGGTAGGTCACTTGTTTTAAGAATTAGATAAATAAGATATACTAACGTTGACACCTAAGAATTATTCATATAGTGATTCTAATAAAAAAAAACATCATAGCAGATTTAGTTCATGCTGATAGGAATTGTATGGATTCGGCTATAGCAAAAAAAAAAGATTCTTATAAAAAACTCTCCTCTCTATCACTTTTACTGAAAAAGAAAAAGTGAGGATAGTTTTCGAGTGCAAGGGGGAGTGAGTAGAATGAAACTTGGAAGATGGGAGTGGCCGTGCACGAGCGCCGCAGCAAAAATGTTGAAGCCAGCCCATGTAGTAATGATGGTAAAGGTAGCGCGATGATTTGGACGCCTATTTTGAGGTCTGGGTCAAGACAGTGTGGGTAAGAAGTATTAGGAAGGGCTTAGGGGAGGGCTAAGGCCAGCAGTGGGGCAACAACGGCACCGAGTAGGTAATCACCTAATTGAAATAATTTGAAACTATGTGTGTGTTACCGCATCACGAATTAAATCTATTTAGAAAGAAAGAAAACAGTATATTTGCGTCAGCCACGATGCATACCATAAAAAGCAAAAGGAATAAGTGACTTAAATACGAATACAACAAAGTATGCGTCACAACCATGCAAAACGGTCATCGCTCAGCATAATGCTGGGACTCACGCAAGATTAATATTTAAATTACTTTTAATCCTGTTAAACCAGGAGCTCCCCACTGGATAGACAAATAGCCGTATTTCTAAAAAGATTGAATGGATTATCTCTTAAAACTTAGGATTCTCTGGTAGAATAGACGGCCTCCAATACAGGAGCACAGTTTTAATCTTTCGTGCCCGTTACTCGTGCCTTCAAGTCTTTATAACTCACTTAACGGTTTCTTCTCAGAATTATCACAGTTTGAAATATGATCTTGGCTGAAATGCTAAGATGGAATCTTGCGATTCGATATCGTATTTTGGAATCTGACGTAGCTATGCCTGTGTCTAACTGTCATAATTACGTAGTTATGCCTGGCGGTGTCTATTTTAACCGACCTCAAAAAAAGAAGGAGGTTCTCAATTAGTTGGAATCTTGTTTTATGTATTTGCCCCGATTACTCAATGACGCCTGGACCGATTTGGAAAATTCCTTTTTTTTGTTTGAAACGTTATTCTTCCCAGGTGGTCACATGGTTATTAGATCAGTTATATAAAGTCCTTTTTTGAAAAAGTCTGTCACAAAAATATGAAGAATTTCATTCGTTTGCACGATAACGCCTTTTTCGAGTTACACAGCATTTTTTCCACTGACAGGAAATGACGGGAAATTCACCGCTTTTCTACCTGCACATACTGAACTAGTATTGTACTAGCACCTACATATTTTATGTGTGGTTTATTCCTTCATGCATATAAAATATAATGAGAGAAAAATGTTTCGCCTTTCCCAAAACCAACTTTAGATCCAACATTTCTTACCGTAATTTCCTGAGTTATTTATACAAAGTGTAAAAAACAAAATGTCGCGTTCGTAGCCTGTGTGCGTAATTAGTGTAAGACCACAACTCGACAACTGTCTCCCACGCACAACCACGCGGTTTTATAACGACACTTGTGACAGTAACTCAACCCGTAGGTATTGCGTGCAAAACGTGCAACACAATGTCGTTATAAATCTTTTAGACGAATAAAGACTCTCCACCATTGATGTATTAAAAAGAGGAAGATACGGGACTGCTCACAGCGCTTGGTCCTACTTATCTAAGTGAATGCCCGTAGCGGGTACTCAGTCGCGCACGGCACATTGTTGATCACACAGCTCATTAATTTCAGTGTTTTAATGGTTTTTTTTTTTTTTTTTTTCAATTTCAATTTCAATTTATTACCACACTCAAGTTATTACAAAAGCAATTTACACAATTGAATAAAAATTTAAATATATACTCTAACACAAAGGAAATGGCCATGGGCCCCAAACTAGGCACAGCCTGTGTCTTGGTGGCCCAAGATTAAGAATAAGCATATTGAAAGTTCTGTGTGGCACAGCACAATGTTATTAAATAATTAAATCGCATTAAACAATTTACAATCGAAATCATAAAAATAATCCAAACCAATAATTACAATAAAGTTAAAAATACAGAACAAAAATAAAAAAATAAAACATCAAAATTAAGATAAAAAAAACCACATCATTACATAAATCAGATTCATTTCCATCAGTTAAAATTTATCGGGAATCAGAGATTAAATTATCAAAACCAATAATTACTTTAATCATTTCAACAAATCAATAATAGGCACAAGACAAAGAAAAAAAAAAAAAGAGACATTAAAATAAAATTTACACTAGTACATAGCTAATTCAGATCACAATCAAAACTAAGTCAGTGGTAAACTTCACTTCCGACATTCAAAATGAATTATAAAACAAATAAAATATGACTCGCAGAACATAAAACAGAATTATCAGTAGAGTTGACAGCATTAAAATGTAAGTTGCAAATCAGATCAATCAGTCAAGAAACATAGAAGTAAGTGGAAGGGAGATAAGGGGTGCCGAGTTACAGTCTGTGTGTTGGAATGAATGTGGGGCAGGGACAGGGATGGGTGCCATCCGGGTGAGTGTTTGTGTTTGTGTTCAGGTGCTGGTCATCTCAACGGGCATAAGAGAAGTTCAGTTTCGTCATACGTCATCCCTTGCAACCATCTTTTTAATAAAGTCTTGGCTTCAAAAGTATTTCCAGGGACCCGTAGTGTGGATTTGTTGATTAAATTGAAGACTCGTATTGGGAGAAAGAGGGAAAACCGGGTCGCAAAAGATGTTTTAGCTCTTGGGATTGACAGCCTGTCAGCTCCTATCCTTCCTCTTTGGGTGTATGTGAATTGACTCCCTAATGCGGTGACTAGTCTTAGAAGGGACCGCAAGATATATAGTTGGCGGACCCCCAGGACACCGACTTCTTTGTAGAGTGTATCAGTTGGATAGCGCCGCGGTTTGCCCAGGAGCACTTTTAGAACAGCCCGTTGCGCACGTTCGAGTTCAAGCAAATAGGTCTTAGCGGCGCTTCCCCAGATCCCAACACAGTATTGCAATAGCGACTGACACAAAGCAAGATAAACATTTCTGCGTAAATCTTTCGGGGCACTGGAACGAAGGGATTTCATAATATAAATGAACTTCCGTGTTCTGCTAGAGAGCATAGATATATGCTCTCTAAAGGACAGACTCTGGTCAATTATAACACCTAGATACTTTGTTGACTTGACTTTATCTATAGAATTGCAGGTACAGTTGTTGACTTGACATAGGATGCTGTGAATTTTTATTTTCTCAAAGTCTGGACAGCGAGAACGACTGATATGGAACGCCATGAAATTGGTTTTATCCACGTTTAGGGTAAGTAAGTTTTTGTCCAGCCAGTCAGCTATGGTGCGCAAGCCATTCTCCGCAGCATCCATGGTATCTCTCCATGTATCACCGCGGAACATGACTGCAGTATCATCTGCGTAGCATATCATGTCTGACTGGGGGATGTTTAGCTGGAGTAGGTCGTCCATGTACACAGTGAATAGTGTCGGCCCTAAGACACTGCCCTGCGGCACCCCAAAAACAACCGGAAGGGTTTCGCTGACGCTATCTCCGATTGCAACATACTGCTGCCTATCGGACAAGTAGCTGCTGAACCAGTCCCGAGCGATACCTCTTACGCCAAGACATTCCAATTTTTTGAGTAACATTTGAATAGATACTGTGTCGAATGCCTTGGCCAGGTCAAGGAAGACTCCAATTGACCGTAGCCCCCCGTCAATCCCCGAAGAGACAATGTCTGTCAAAAGCCCCACAGCTTGCTCAGTGGACCTACCACGTCTGAAGCCATATTGGCGTCCGGACAGTAGACTGTGCCTCTCCAGAAAGCCGATGAGGCGGTTGTTCACGAGTTTCTCTAAGATCTTTGACGTAACACAAAGCAAAGAGATAGGCCTATAGTTATCCGGGCGGTCTTTGGCGCCTTTTTTGTGAACCGGCGTAACGACCGCCGTCTTCCAGGAGTCAGGAAAAGTACCCGTCGACATGCTCAAATTACAAATATGCGTTAAAGGGTCCAGTATAAATGGTTTAATATGCTTAAGAAGGAGCGGGCGGATGCCATCAGAACCGGGTGCACTGTCGTCTTTTAAATCAGAAATTAGACCTTCTATTTCTCGGTTATCAGTTGGGAGCAAGAACAGAGAGTTTTTCGATCGGTTTGCAAGACTAGTTTCACTGCAAAGTTTGCTCTCCGTGGTCTGGAGTTTGCTTAGGATGTTTTGTGCTAAACGTTTACCTACCGAGACGAAATGACTATTGCAGCTATTAATGGATGATGAGTTATCCAATCCAGCGTTCAGCAGTTCCCGATTTACGTTGTTCTTTTTGGGGAATTCACAGATTCCTTTAATGACCTGCCAGAGCTTTTTGGGTTGGTCTCTGTGATTCTCTAATTCCCCTCTCTCATGCTCTGTCTTACGTTTGTGAAGGATATTATTGCAAAAGTTTCTGTATCGTGAATATACGCGTTTTAACTCTATATTTAGTGGTTGGATTTTCACCTGAGCATGCAACGAATCCCGGTGACGCATGCACCGAATAAGTCCAGGGGTTACCCATGGTTTCATGTTAAATTTGGAGCGGCTTATTTTGACTTTTTCAGTGTGTTTTTTTATAGTGTCTGATAAGATTCTGTTGAACAGTAACACAGCATCACCCACTTCCGTTTCAGTCATCACATCAGTCCAGTCAACTCTTCCAATCTCATCGGCAATCCCAGCATAATCGATTCTTTGCCTAACCCTGTTTCGTAGTGGATTGCTTACTTTTAGTTGATTTGTGCCTAAGATAACAAGATCATGGTCAGTAATAGACGACTTACAGACAATTCCTTGTGTGGAGCTTGTGCTTTTTGTTTTGACAAAAACATGGTCTAAGCAGGAATTACCTCTGGTTGGCTCAGTGATCGCAGGAAGCAATCCGTGTTCCGACAACAAACACTGATAGGCGATATGAGAGGCATTGGGGGTGTTTTGAAGGAGGTCTATATTCATGTCACCTGTCACGATCACACATGGACAGTTACTCAGACTGGTCAACGTGTTGTCCAATGAGTTGAGAAATCTGTCTATATTATTAAATGAAGGAGAGCGATATATCCCAAGAAGTGTAATATTATTGTTAATTTTGATTACCAGACAGTTGGCATCGTCGAACTGCGGCTCAACAACAGAGACCGTCCAAGTATCCCTCACGTAAATAGCTACCCCGCCACTTTTATTGATGACTTTACGTGTGTGAAAACATTTGTATCCCGGTAGTTGATTAACTATGGAATTATCGTTAAGCCAACATTCTGTCAATACTATTACATCGAATTGTGAGTCGAACCGGTGCAGCACCGTTACTAGTTCTGGAAAATTTTTCTGGAGACTCCTAATGTTACAGGTTAGTACTTTTAAGTTATGTCCCTTTAAAAATTCCCCACATAGCTCTGGTTTATCAATGATGCGACAAGACAAAGTTAGCGTTTCTTCTATTTCGTCTGATAATTCAACCTTATCCATTATCTAGCAGTACTGGGGCGAGACGAAGATATATGAGGGAATAAATTGCCGCATTTATGTATATGGGAAGGGGTTGATTGGACCGGGTAACAAGTTTATTGATATGTTTGTTGTGTGACTGGTACTTGTGAGCGTTACATTGAATGTCTGATTTACAAATTTTCTGTTTATGTGACAAGGTACAAAACTGATTAGTGTGGCAAGGCATAATTAATCGTTCATTTGTTGGAAATAAAACTAGTTTCCAATTGAAATAATGTTGACAAACCGTAGTATTATTATTTTTAATGTTAACAGATGACACTGCATGACATACAACCCCGAGAATAAAATGTCTTAAAAATATACAAGTATTTTTCAAATATACGAAATATCTAACAATAAAATCACATAGAACTCGACGAGTTTTACAAAAATATTGTTTAATTAGTGGCACCTGGAAAGGGCAGTAGAGTGGGTGTCGCGCCAAAGACGAAATCCAGATCTCCATGACTTTTAATAAGTATCGCTGGCTTCCCCTCACCCTGACGAACCAGTATCTGGCCTCTGTTTGTCCAGCAAAATTTAAACCCAGTGTTCTTAGCTCGGGTTCTAGCTTCACGAAATAAAATACGGTTTTCTTTAGTGAGATGTTCGTTGATAAAGATTTTCCTAATCGGACCCTGAATATCGATATCCTGGGATGTCAGGTTACGCCATACCTTAAAAGCCTTTATTATTTCATCTTTTTTTGCTCGCCGTAGAAGTCTGACTATAACCGGCCGGGCAGTACTAGATTCCGAGTTAGACGACGGTGTTTTCTTCAAACCTGCACGGGCAACCCAGTCGATGTCATCCATGGTTAGATTTACACCAATCTTAGTCGCCATAACCATCGTAATGTGATGAAGATTTTCATTTGTAGATTCGGTCACTCCAATGATCTCGATCTCGCTACGCATGCCCGCCTGCGACTGCTGGTTCAGTTGGTTCCTCAGTGAGCAAACCACCTCGTCCATCGCAGCCACTTGAGTGTAGTTTTTTTCTAACGCAGCGACTCGCTTCTCGTAGCTGTCTAAGCGGGCGTTGCATTTATCCACCCCATCAAACAATAGTTGTAGAGTGGACTTGACCTCTGCCATATCCGAACGCATGAGACGAATTTCTGTGACCAGCTCAGAAAATGTCACTGAGTCCTTAAGGTCCTTAAGGTCGTCCCTGCTAGGCGAGCTGATAGCCATGCGTTTGTGAGCGCGTGATTGCGTATTAACGTGCAAGACATCAAGCTCCGCAGTTGTTGTGGATGGGCGGACAGGCGTCTTGTTATTGTCGGTCCGAGGTGTTTTAGAACGGCAGGGAGGACAAACCCAGTTTGCGTTTTGCTTTGAGGAGTCGTGTTTGACACAGATCTGGTGGTAATTCGCCTCACACTGTGTACAGTTAATAGATCTTTTAGTAGTTATGTCCTGTTTACAAGCGGCACAAACAGTATTCATTTTAAAATAAAAATGTTACGTTCGCGCACGTAAACAAAGGCGGTGAGTGAGTAAGCTAGTGCGGCGAGGGTAGACGCACAAACTTTATGCACGTATAGTGTGTGAGCGAGCAGCGAAGCAATAGCCCGCACGCATAGGCGAAACAGCGACAGCGATAGTGTAGCAGATGGCCCAGTCGGCACATGCGATGACTCACCCGTGACATCAGCTGATCTGAGTTTATTGATTTTTCGATTTCACTTAATACTGTGATATCTTCGGTAATCGTAACCAGTTTTACTAAGCACTATCACCAGGCATAGGAGACTTCTTAAGCTTTAAACTGATGTAACATTCAACGATATATATAGACTTTATGGTACCTTTTTAAAATTATTAAGTAGAGAGAACAGAAATTGTGCTGCGCACGCGAACGAGTCCAAAGTTTTTTTTTTGCAATAAATACGCATCAAAATGACTTCTTGTGTAGCTAAACAGTGTTTAAATAATACCAGTAAGAAAAATAAGTCAAACGGGATCACTTACCACTGGTAAGTACAGTTAAAAAGGTTTATTTGTTGAAAATTACAATAATATTTAATGTTTGCTTCGCCATATTTGTGAGAGCGAGATAGATATTACAAACATGCGTGAGAGACACGATACGCACATATTGCAATGTCATTTCATAATAGTAAACATTCAGTGATTCGGCCAACATTCGGCGGCTAACGCGATTTCGCTTGCACTACAGCGCCGTCTCATATCTCTGTCCTTGTCTATCGGTAACTGTAAGTTTGGGACTGGTGATGACACTGAACACAGATGCGAGAGTTTCGGTGCATGTAGTCGTGCGCCGAGCCCAGGTTTTCTGATCGCCATGTTAGCGCATAACGTATCTTCCTCTTTTTAATACATCAATGCTCTCCACATAAATGCGGGTAAAAGTTTTCGTTGGCAACCCTAAGTGCATGCCTTAGTAACACTAGTTCTACAAACGTCATCGCCAAGCAGAGTGTATCAGTGGTTCCCAAACTTTTTTTGGCCAGCGGCCAGGATTATTTAATGTCAGCAGGTACAGCCATATAAGGTCTTAAGTCTTAGCATCTTATAGGAGATTCGGTGAGTTTAATCTCGCCTAGGTAAAACTTTGGTTGCGCTGAAATAGATGGTTAGGTTAGTCTTAGGCCACGTTTCCACTGACGCGGAGCTGGGCGGAGAGAAGCGGAGACGTGCGGAAGCGACTAATTACAATGGTTGAAATCCTCATCATGCCACTCATCTCGTCTGTGATTGGACGATTCCTGCACGTCACCGCTCCTCTCCGCCCAGCTCTGCGTCAGTGGAAACGGGGCCTTAGGGACCTTAGTGTTAGTGAAAACAGTGGGCAGAAGTTGCGTAGCCGCGTAGCTGTAGTCGCGTAGCATGCGTAGCCGCGTAGTTGCAGTCGCGTAGCAAAACGGCTGAATTGCTCATGCGAGTACATAAATTGATAATTCTGAATTATCTGTGCATCCGATTAATCAATTATTAATGAAAGTAACTCGTTTCATTATTCAGTTGTCATTTAATCAATTTAAATAAATACGAGCTTATGGTTCGCGAACAGTTATATCCCGGGAGTAACTCTGGTCAGAATTGATTTAATGTTGCTAACGATAGGTACATAATAATGTTCACATGTTTTTATACTCTAGTAATTGCATATTTACAAAGTGTCGAATGTTGATACGATTGTTTACGCTTTCTAGGAACTTGTACAATAAACTATGTGTTTTTCAATTTAAAAATATTGATGACCATGACAAATGTCGATTCCATCCTGAATCAAGACATCTATCTTTAAACTAGGTATTAAATGTAAAGTTTGTGAGTTTCTGAGGTTTTAGGGGGTAATCTCTGGATCTACAGAACCGATTTAGATGAAATTTGGCATGGAGATAGTTTGTATTCCCTTACAATGACAAACACTTTTTACTTGGACGAAGCCGCGGGCAGAGGCTAGTGGAGTAATAAAACTTTAAGTCCATTAAAAACACTTAATATTATCGATAAAAACATCCCACATAAGGTCCAATCCCCACACTTTCAAAATTAGAGCAGTTTCAGTACCTGACTTACGTATGACGATATCCACGTAGTCTATTAACCATAACTTTGGATGTAGGTCTCACAGAGGCGTTGCATCTTTGAAAGTGTTGGGATTGGACCTCTTATGTGGAGTGTTCGTTATCGATAAAATTTTGTGTATTTAACGACCTTCAAGTTTTATTACTACATGCACGGACACCTTGTACATTTTTAGTTCCCGTTTTGAATAAATGTTACATTGATCAATATTTCCATGCTAAAACGTTTTACTCGTACCAAGCTGTTACATCCACATAGTCAGTCCGAGTTGAAATGAAATGAATGATAGTGTTTACGTGTTTAGTTACAATCCAAAGCAGAGTTAGTGAACGTGACCGAGTAATGTATGTGGCTGCATAGATTTATACGTCCAAGGTCTATTAAAACTTGGCTAGCGAAGTGCAAGGACGTGTTCGCTAGTAAAATGTTAGACGAAATCTAGGATTTAGGTACCTAGTTTAAGGATTATTTATTCAACCGGAATTGTATCTTCATTCAAATTTCGAGTTTTTATGTCTATGGTTCATCATCATCATCATTTCAGCCGAAAGACGTCCACTGCTGGACATAGGCCTCCCCCAGAAGAAGGGGGTTATTATGTCTATGGTTAGTATTACAATTTCTTAAAGGTAAGCACCACATGCCCCATAAAATAATAGAGTTACAAATCAAATTAAAATCTAAAGAAAAATGTATGTCAGCTTAAAAACAAAATTAAAATTAAAATCACCAAAAGCAAACCACAATCAAAATTCAATTCAAAGAATATAAAATTTAAATTACAATTCAAATAGAAAATTAAAATAAATGAAATAAATAAAATTACCTGTCAAAATCATACAAAAAATCAAAATTCATACAAAAAATAACATAAAATCAATTTCACATTAAATAGGTAAAAATAAAATAAAATTAATACGAATCAAAAGGAAACAAAGTTACAAAGGAATAACAATATTAAACATCATTAAAAGTTATTCTGTGGGACCTGCCAAACGAGTCAAAAGCATGGTAGTGCAAATACGGACTTGAAAACAATTGCAATTGTATCCCATGTGTCGTGTTCCAAACTTTAAACCAACGCGTACCACAAAAAGCCAAGCCTTTAGAAATTGTGCCTTACATTGTTACATTTTCGTTATTTTATCAAAGCATAGGCACCATTATTCCATTTTTAAATAAGCCACAAAACTAAAAAGATTCACAACACTTCCGCCGCCGTCGATCAAAAAAAGACTGAATACTTCGCTGACGAAGACGTTGCCTTTTTTGCATAAAACTTGTAAGTTCAGGAAGTTCTTAACGGAAAACTTGTGGAACGTTTTTCGCCGTGATCGAAGGCGGCTGCGGGCACTGCATCACGTGTTGCCAGGATTAAGCCTGCAAACGCAAGAGCCCAGCAGGGAGGCTGGGGAGCCATTAATATTGTTCAGCGCCTTACAAGTTACAGCGGACGCTAAGCCACCCGCCACACTTTGACTGCATTACAAAAAGAATATTATGAAGTGTCTGCACAACGGAGCCGGATTACAATGATGCCTTGAGCCTCTCCTCATTTTGCTCACTTTGCTGAAGATTTTAGTCTTTTAAATTCTTTGTCTCCTTATTTTAAACAGGCCCAGTTAATAGATTACCTTTTAGCTTAATACGATATTTCTTAGAAAGGTGGTAAAAGAGCTGATGGTAAAGCGCTTTGCGGTTTACTTGGATTTGAGATTTGTTCTTTGAATTATGTTTCGGGGAATGGTTACAATGTTCTGTTTGGTATCTAATTGAGAATTATCTTTCGATCAAGTTAGCCTACGGGCTTACAAAGTCATCAGACTCTTTTTTTATGAAAGGTTTACTGACTTGTTATTTTAATGACGAGGTTAAAAAAATCACAAATAAACGAATTTTTAGGTATTCTTGCCTCTTCTTTATATTCGTTATCTGTGGTGACACTGTCCGCAGCACGTGAGTGCACGCAGTGGGCGCGCTAGTCGTCTGTAGGAATTTAATTTTTCCCTTCGGATTCCTGACTGAGCCCGCGGTTCACGACGTATTCAATTTACTGCTAGCTAACACATGAATACAGATTTCTTGTCCGACGATATTCAACAGTGCCTGCTATCTACGACTTGCACCTACTTCCATGATACGAGCTGTGAAACATTCTCAGCTGAATATATCTAAAGAAAATAGATTTTTCATCCCACCATCTCGGAAAGAGTATTTTTAATCTTCAATATCTGAGTGGAAAAGCCGTTTTTATTCACTAGAGGATAAAGTAAATTGAATTTAGAACATCGTGTGCACTAAGTTTGTGAATTAAAAAAAACATTAAACCTATTTACTGCTACCTCTATGGTGCCGAATATATCATACAACTTTTTTTTAATTTGTTAAAAACTCAGACTCGGAACCTTCATGGTGTTCTTTTTTCAATTTGCTTTGTACGCGGTTCTAACCATCTCCCTCTCTCTCCAACATTCACGCCAAGGGAATCCGATGAATCGGTACAACTATTAAGTATGACAGATAGTTTACCGAAAAACAGTACACCAATATTACAGTACCAAACAAAAATATATCACTCAAATTAAATAACTGTAGCAACGTTACTTTAAAATTTTCTTAATTATACCTTAGTATTATTTTGTTATAATTTAAAGATTATTCTGTAATACTTACCTGTCATAATGTAGTAATTAATACCTAAACTGAAATAAAAGTGTACCTATCTGAGTGATTGTAAACGTTTTTTTTTTGCATTTAGTCTTTTCCTCGCTGAGGTGGAATAAAAAGTTACGTGTTGCACTCGAGTGCAAAGATTTTTCACCTCGTGCTCTTTTGATTCCCTCGCAAACGCTCAGGATTCTAATTTTGAATCACTCGCTGCGCTCGAGATTCAATTTTAGAATCCTTCGCTTGCTCGGTCATCAAAATTGAACACGCGGTTAAAAAGCAACTTTGCACTCTTGTATAACAAATAACTATTTCACGATAGTGCTAGGGTGTAAAGAAAGCTTCTTAGTATTGTTTATTTTTCAAAATGTAAATAAAAAGCGAAAGAACTTTTCAGTTCGTATTTATTTCGGAATGTTGGATTAAAATACATTTGTAACTTTTATTGTAATCTAAAAATAGCATCGTCGATCTTATTGTATCTTAGTTTGATTGCACACAAAACCAAATCAACAGACGACCCGTAGCCCATACTAAATCGGCTAGCTAGGGTACCTACTATTTAAACATAATGGTTGATGTATGTATGTTTTTTTTTATTATTATTGATAGGCTCGCGCTTGACCACTATCTCATGGTGGTAAGCGATGATGTGGTCGACGGTGTAACACGCTTGCCTAGAAGAAACCTATTCACTCTTGACTTAAAAACCCCGAGGTTGTAGCTATCGGGAAACACAGACTCCGGCAGGGAATTCCACTCCTTAGCTGTACGCATAATGAAAGTATTTTCAAAACGTTTAGTGCGTATGGGTGAAGTAATATTAGAGCTCGCCTAGCCGAGTTACAAACGTTTTGTATCGAATCTCTTTCTACAATCGTTAACGCCTTCTATTTGTTTGGTCTGACCACGTAACTTAACGTTCCGATGTGTCATTCCCATACATTGATTCGTTTTCTACTAGCGTTATCGATTGTACCTGGATTGTAGATTGACAACTTGGCTACTGGTACTGGTTACACTAATCGCTAGAAAATATACGAAGCAGAGTCTGTAAACTTCGAACTAACTACTTGAACAATTACTTACTAAATGAATAATAAGTTTCGTCAGTAACATTCATATTATTCAAGGGTCGTTAACGGCTTTACTCTAATAAATTTTATCGGGATTACCTCAACAGCTTCGAATTCAACTGAAGCATAAATTTAACCAACACGTTTAAGAGGCAGGTTTGCGAGCGTGAGAACTTATTTTAGAACCCACACATCGACATTTTCACTAACACATTTGCATCACACATTGTAGTGTACACGCACCCAAGAACAAGTGAAAAATTATGCGGCGCGACGGGCATGATATAGCTTCAATGCGCGTTCGCTTCTGAAGGATTTGTAAGCTTGTCTCAAAAACGCGCAATGTATTAGCTATTGATTCACCGCTCCGCACGGCACGCGTGCCCATAGTAATATAGTCGTGAATAAAGGGTGGGGTCACAGTGTAATCGGTTGTGTAGTTTGATTGTTAGAAAAAATAATTACTATATGTTATACAACATTTAAATTATTATTATGATAAGTACAAAAAATAATGCTTGATTGAATGATGTTCTCTAATTTATTTATTTTATTGCTTATAGATCTAGAACCTTTTTTAGGGTTCCGTGGCCAAATGGCAAACAAAAAACGGAACCTTTATATATTCGTCATGTCTGTCTGTCCGTCCGTATGTCACAGCCACTTTTTCCCGAAACTATAAGAACTATGCTGTTGAAACTTGATAAGTAGATGTATTCTGCGAACCGCATTAAGATTTTCACACAAAAATAGAAAAAAAAAACAAAAATTTTGGGGGTGTCCATACTTGAAACTGAAACAAAATTTGTTTTTTTTTTCATCAAACCCATACGTGTGGGGTATCTATGGATAGGTCTTCAAAAATGATGTTGAGGTTTCTATTATATTTTTTTCTAAACTGAATAGTTTGCGAGAGAGACACTTTCAAAGTGGTAAAATGTGTCCCCCCCCCCTGTAACTTCTAAAATAACAGAATGATAAAACTAAAAAAAACATATGATGTACATTAATGACCAATTAAACTTCCACTGAAAATTGGTTTGAGCGAGATCTAGTAAGTACCTAGTTAATTTTTTTATACGTCATAAATCGTAAACCGCAATTTACCAAGTACGGAACCCTTCGTGCGCGAGTCCGACTCGCACTTGGCCGGTTTTTCAACTCATGATAGCTTATAAATATGTTAGGTATTTTGTGTATGATTTTATTGTACAAGTAGGTTTGTGGCTGCTTAATGTTAAATGCCACAACGCACGTTGCACAACGAGCTGCGTAAGATTGTCTAGTTGAGAAATTAATTAGTTTTCCTCCTACGAACTTTGCAACAACATTTTTAAAAACCTCTGCTATATTACTATTGACTTTATAAATTAAGCTTTTAGCATTGTTGACTAATCTTGAGACAAGTTTCATTACGACAATAAAAAAGGTGTAAGCTTTCATTACCGGCAATTTTTTTATCAGTGCCAATTTCACCATTTATATTTGTTGAATTCAGTTGCTTGCAATAGTATGGCTTACAAGACACATGATTACCAAAAACATGATTTGGTCCATTTTATCTTATTGCTTGAATAGTGCTACAGTCATGTCACGACACTCGCGACCCACCCTTATGCCTATTGTGTATGTGTGCGTAGACGTTTTGCGAACTCGGCTCGGAAAAAAAACGGACGTGCTCTCACCTTGGAGTCTAAGACGGCACTGAAAATTTTTCGCGCGCGTGGTCGATTATAAAACAAATTACTGGAGCGTAACGCTCCATACTAAAATGTATGGGGAATTTGTGTAGAAAAAATAACAATGTTGATACGTGGATTACTATCATTTGGTGTGACTTATTAGATAAATAAAACGGTGAACGTCATATTCATACTTTCGTGTCACGATATATCTAAAAAGATTTATAAAAAATCTTCTAGAATTATGACAATAGTGCAAATAGAAAAGGTCGATTTAGATGTTTTTGAGAGATTTCAAACATTTTTTTTTTAGAAATTTAGGATGGTTTTACAAATATCTCGCGGTGAAACTGTTGGCACATCTGTTAAGGTTCTTCATAATTTTTTTTGTGTAATTCAGCGCGGTGAATCTTTAGAAATAACGAAAACTGTAAGTGCCTTTTTAGGTGTTTCTTAAGGACTCGCCTCTTAATGAATTGCTGTTGATTTTTAGAATTATAAATGCCGCTTCGTAGAATCACCGCACGATGGACTGCGTCAACGAAAATAAATTCACAAACAATTAACTGACAAATCTATATATATAAAAGAGACAGTATGTATTTATGTTCCTCTGAAACGGCTGGATTGATTTAATTTTTTTTTACCTTTGGTAAGCTACACTATCCCCGGGTGTCATAGGCTACTTTTCATCCCTGTATTCCCACGGGAACGGGAACTACACGGGTGAAACCGCGAGCGTCCGCTAGTCTATTCCAATATTATAAAGAGGAAACATTTTTTTGTTTGTACCGAATAGGCTCCGAAACTACTAGACCGATTTAAAAACTACTTCCACCAATGGAAAGCTACATTACTCCCGAATGACATAGGCTATAATTTTGACGGGAGCGAAGCCGCGGGGGTCAGCTAGTTCATAATAAAAATATTGTATTTCTCACAAACCAATTCGGGCTTTATTAGAAACGCTTGAAATTAGGTGCACTATACCTAGACATAAATGTACCTACACTACGTATTTCAAGAATCACTTGACCCCAATGACTGACACTTAACTCAATCATGTCGAGAGGTTGCACCGATTAACTATCAAGTCTTGTCTCTCACATAACCGTCTCCTGCTAAACACAGACCTTCAATTCCGACACATATCGAGCCTTCTGTCCAACGATATCCCTTGGGCTACGAACAGAGATAAAGCTACACACATTGACCCGAAACATCAAACAAAACACATGAGTGATTTGGCAAACAATGGAATGGGCATTTTTTGTTTGTTTTATCTATTACCATATTGTCGAAGTACTCTTTTTACCCGACTGCCGAAGGAGGGTAATGTGTTTATCAGTCTATGTATGTATGTATGTATGTATGTATGTATGTGTGGTGCATCGACACATTACATGTCGCATGCACAGCAAATATTATAATGGTCAAATAAATAATTATAAATAGCAGTTGTGTACTAGTGCTCGCCGAAACCAGTTGTTTTATTTACATGACTCATAACACCCAACAACACGTACACAGAAGATACACTTACATCTGGTGACCCCGATTTGAATTAACACGCGCCGCGATTTAAAGTGATTTCCTCGTGTCGTGGTAACTGCACTGCACAACCTTACCAGCCTTCCACAAGCGGATCTCACTGGTTTTGGTTTTCAAGAGGCATATAGTTACCGAAGACATGAGCACAAGTGGAAATTGTGGTGTGTTACCAGCATGCGGAGCGACGGACAACAGTCAGGCCGAAGTCGCAGCATTAGGAATATCCTCGAAGATCCCGGATTTTTGGATAGAGATGCCCAGGGTGTGGTTCGCGCAGTTTGAGACAATGATGGCTCCCCAAAAACAGGGTGACGAAGTAAAATACGGAGTCGTACTGTCCAAGCTCCACAAAGACGCAGTAAGTCAAGTGGCCGACATAATAATGTCACCCCCCGCCACTAATAAATATGGTGCTGTTAAAGAAAGACTCCTAGCCGTGTACGAAGAATCGGAGGAGCGGCAATTTCAAAAGCTGGTCAGTGAAGTGGAATTAGGCGACCAAAAACCGTCGCAACTGTTGAGACGAATGAGGGAATTGGCACGTAAGAGTCAGGTGGCCGAAAAAACCCTCCATGGTTTGTGGATATCAAGACTCCCCGATCACGTTCGAGCAGTGTTAACGGTCAGTCAAGATCAGAAACTTGACAACCTCGCCGCCATAGCGGACAAGATATTGGAAGGACGATCAGGCGAAGTGTCGGAAATATCAAGCGGACAAACGCAGCTTATGGTTGAGATGGTCAACCAAATGAAGAAGCTAACCATAGAAATAGCAGCCTTGAAATCCAATGCAAATAATGGTAGACACCGTAGTTACAGGCGCAACCGAAGCCAGTCGCGCACAAGATCACACTCCAGGACGAGGATTACACCCGACAGTCCCAACTGGTTATGTAGGTATCATCATCGGTACAGGAATCGAGCTCGGAACTGTGAAAATCCATGCAATTGGAAGAAACCGTCGGAAAACTAAATTCAGCGTTGACAGAGGCGGTCGTCAGCGCTATCATACCGTCAAACCGCCTATGCGTTACCGACCGAAAAAGTGGGTATCGTTTTTTGGTAGATACAGGCGCTAACATTTCAGCCATACCTAGAAGAGGGAATCGTTTAAAAGCTGACGACACATATAAAATATACGCTGCAAACGGTACACAAATAAAAACATATGGCGACAAAACGCTGACGTTGAATCTGAATATGAGACGCCCGTACCGTTGGACTTTCATCGTAGCTGACATTACGCAACCAATACTTGGAGCCGATTTTCTAGAAAGAAACAACATTTTGGTGGATGTTCGGAATAAACGTTTGATTGATGGTACAACTGGACTTCAGAGTAACGCAAAGTTAATGAAGTCAAGCACGCCTACACTTCGGACCGTAAGATTAACCGAAGACTACGCAGACATTTTAGCAGATTTCCCGAACATTTTGAAACCTCTCGATACAGGGTCACGACCGAAGCACGACGTTGTTCACCAAATCATCACCAATGGACATCCTGTTTACTCCAAGTCAAGACCTTTGCCAGCGGACAAATACCTAAGAGTGAAGAAGGAGATAGAACACATGCTAGAGACAGGGTTATGCAGGCCTTCCAAGAGTCCGTGGGCAATTCCTTTGCACGTGACATCGAAGAAAAACGGCTAGTTGCGACTATGTGGTGACTACAGGAGATTGAACGCAATCACGGTACCGGACAGATACCCAATTCCGAGACTACTAGATTTCACATACCTACTACCAGGAACCAGTATTTATTCAACGATCGATTTAAAAAGGGCTTACAATCAGATTCCAGTACAAGACGTAGAAAAGACTGCAGTAATAACCCCGTTCGGTCTATTCGAATTTCCAAGAATGCCGTTTGGACTACGAAACGCAGGGCAAACCTTTGTCAGATTCCTAAACACAGTCTTAGCAGGACTTGACTTCGTATTCGTATATATAGACGATATACTAGTGGCGTCAGCTTCAACCAGCGAACACCGTCGACATTTACGAGAAACGTTCAAACGGTTAGACGAACATGGCATTGCAATAAATCAAGCCAAATGCATACTGGGCAAACGGCAAGTAGAGTTCCTCGGATATCAGATCTCAAAAGATGGTATCAAACCATTACCAGACAAGGTCGAAGCAATAACCAAATACCCTATACCAAAAACCGTACAAGATTTGCGAAGATTTTTAGGCATGATCAACTTCTACCGGAACAATATACCACAAGCAGCCAAACACCAAGCTCGGTTAAACAAATACCTCATTGGGTCGAAGAAAAATGACAAAACCGAAATACAATGGACTCCAGAGGCATTAGAAGCATTCGATCAATGTAAAGCAAGTCTAAGCGACGCCGTTACATTGTCTTCACCAACAACGCATTGCCCGCTATCACTAATGACAGACGCATCTCAAACGTGCGTGGGCGCCGTTTTACAACAGTATGAAAACGGAAACTGGAAGCCACTCTCCTTTTTCTCAAAGGGACTGAGTGAAACGCAGTCAAAGTACAGCACGTATGATCGGGAATTGCTAGCCATTTACATGGCAGTAACGCATTTTCAACCTTATGTCGAGGGAAGAGAGTTGATAGTTTACACCGATCATAAGCCGTTATGTCATGCTTTCACTACAAAACAAACCTGCACAAGTAAAACGATAGCCCCAAGACGGCTACGTCACCTCGAGTTCATCGCACAGTTCACGACAGACATACGTCACCTATCCGGTAACATGAACCCGGTGGCCGACGCGTTATCGCGACTCGAGCAAATAGATTGCCCCACACCTGTGGATTGGACTGAGTTAGCAGATATGCAACGCAATGACACTGAACTCACTCAGCTGTTAAAAAATTGCAACCTTAACTGGAAAACAACGACATTATCAGGAACAAGACAACTACTCTGCGAAAATACAAAACCAAGTTTACGACCGTATGTGCCGAAATCACTTCGAAAACAAGTATTCGACACCATGCACAACGTAACACATCCCGGAATAAGATTATCGAAGAAAATGATCTCCGAGCACTATTTCTGGCCCCGCATGAATACTGACGTCGGCATTTGGGCGAAAACATGCCAGGCATGCCAGAAAAGCAAGACACATAGGCACAACTCGGCCCCAATCGGAATTTTTCCACCCACAGCACGATTAGACCACGTGCACGTAGACATTGTCGGACCACTACCAGAATCCAACGGAAACAGATACATCGTGACAATGATCGACAGAGAAACGAGATGGCCGGAAGCTGTACCAGTAGCAGAGATAACAGCAAAAGTTGTAGCGGAAGTTCTCATAAGCACCTGGATAGCGAGATTCGGATGCCCAAACACCATAACAACGGACCAGGGACGACAGTTCGAGTCAGACTTATTTATCACTCTGACCAAGTCACTCGGTATAAAGAAGACCAGAACCACCAGTTATCATCCACAGTCAAATGGTTTGGTTGAACGCTGGCATAGATCAATGAAAACCGCGCTAGTCGCGCGCGGAAATACAACGAACTGGTCAAGCGAACTACCCATAGTGCTACTAGGATTACGAGCAGCACTACGACTGAAAGAGAATACAAGTCCAGCACAGATGTTATACGGAACTAACATACGTCTGCCAGGAATGTTTATCGAGCCGAAAACGCAAGTAACATCACCAGAGACTTTTGCACAGACACTCCAGAGGACAATGGCAAAGCTAAGCCCGTTTAGCAACAACCAACACGCCAGCAGTCACAAATCGTTCATACATCCAGACATGAAAAGCTGCGAATACGTATACGTCAGAACGGATGCTGTGAAGAAACCACTGACCCCAGCCTACGAAGGCCCATATAAAGTGTTAGAGAAGCAAGAGAAACATTTCAAGATTCAATTGCCGAAGAAAACATCAATAGTAACGGTGGACAGATTAAAACCAGCATACATTTTAATGGACGGAAAGGTAAATGAACCTTTAGAACACCAGAAAAGTAGCAGTAGCGAAGTGAACGACGACAAAAACGTTGAGCCAGCAGAAATTAATAAGACCGCACCAAACACAACACGCTCAGGCCGCGTCATACATCCGGTGGTACGATTTACAATACCGCCAGATCAACGAAAGAAAAACACGGAATAAAGCAAAGCATAATTTCGTCCACACAAACCACCAAACTACCGCAGCAGCAACACGCTGGTAAAGCAAGATCAAGACAATTGCAATATTCGGAAACATGGGCAGCTGGGGCTCCAAGGAAGAGATCGTGGTGGCACAAACTGCCGCTGGGTCAGGGGGATCCAGCATCTCAATGACGGAAATCTCTATGGGGGGCATTTTCATCATCGCCGTTGCAGTGCTACTGTACTGCATGTACAGAAAGTGTAGGAAGCGGTTATACAAGAACGTGACACGGCACGTCGACGCCAGGCAAACGCAACCAGCTCAGATTCCAACGGTCTCCATGCGTTGCTGTCAGCACCCAAACGGAGGACAGGGACCACAAAACGTTTAAGACAGCAGCAATCGGGAAAAAGGAAAACAGAAGAAAAGTGTAACCGCGTAGTATTAAGTTCGTTTTTATTTTTGTCCGTGTATGACTATATTTTGTGTAGAAAGAATACTTCTTTTGTCTTATTTTTTATGTAAACTTTTTAATTATTTTTATGTAAGTGTACTCGATTTTTTTATTTGTTTTTAAAAGGGGGAAATAATGTGGTGCATCGACACATTACATGTCGCATGCACAGCAAATATTATAATGGTCAAATAAATAATTATAAATAGCAGTTGTGTACTAGTGCTCGCCGAAACCAGTTGTTTTATTTACATGACTCATAACACCCAACAACACGTACACAGAAGATACACTTACATATGTATGTATGTTTGTTCCTATGTGGCGTTCCAGAGACCAAACGCGTTGGCCGATTTTGATGATTCATACGTTAATCGATGCGTCTTAACCCTGCGACTGTCATAGGCTACATTAAAATTGGATAATAGAAAAATGGCGGATTTTGGGTGCCATATTGGGGGGGCCAAAATTTTTTTTTTCTTCCAAATCCATCGTGTGGGGTATCCAAATAAAGGGCTTTAAGAGGTGATTTCAAAAATATATAACACTTATATGTTTAAATTATCTAATTCGAAAAAAAACGAACTAAAAAGTTATAAATAAAAAAACTTAATTCAAAAAATCACAGCATGATTTTTTCCTTGTTTACGACTTTTTAGTTCGTTTTTGAAGCAGTCGGGTTTTTTGATTTTTTGAATAAAGTTTTTTTATTCTTTTTGGTACGAAATCGTTGTATTGATAAAGATCTTTGTTGGTTAACTTCTTTCTTGATATTGAAGATTTATCGTTATAAAAAAGTATTAAAAGTCTACTAACGTTTACCTTAGTTGTTGCCCGTAACGATATGTTTTAGCAAATCTGTGAAAGCCAGGAATCGTATAGAATTACAGGCTTATTTAGGAAATGTGTGAAATGATAATTCTAACACTAATCAATACACACATTTCCTAGAAAATGCATATAGATCCCAGAATTTGTATACATTTCCTAAATGGTTCAAGGAAAATGTTTAGTAAAATAATTAATTCATCATCATCATTTCTGCCGAAAGACGTCCATTGCTGGACATAGGCTTCCTCCAGGCGTCGCCACATAGACCGATCCCGTGCGTCTCGCATCCAGCGGATTCCTGCAAACTTAACCAGGTAATCAGTCCACCTAGTGGAAGGCCTTACAACGCATTGTATTCTGGTAATAAACCCCCCTCTCCCCTCCTTAGAACCTCATGTTCGGCGGTACCAGTAAGCAGGCCTTGTATAACCCTAAGATCGTGTCCTCTGTAGTTAGTGTATCTTTTACTTAGAGGAAATGGATGAAAACAGGAATTCTATACAATTCCTAGGCAATCGACAGGAAATGTATGAAATAAATTGTATTTCATTATGGTTTTCCACGTGAACTTTCTCAGTAGCATTACGGAGACTGTGTTTGTACCTGGTTAATCATAGACTCACACCCTATTCAATTTCTAAATGTGAAGGTGCCTCTGCCTTCTGGGAATACCGGCGTAATGTTTTTCATGAAGTTACACATAATGTGTGTATAAAGTATTCAATTAATTAATTAGGTATTAATTGGACGCCTAAGCGATAGCCTTGTACAATGTACAAGGCTTTCGTCCAATTCCTCGAAAAATCACGTCCCAAGAGGGAAAAGAAACACAGATAAGCATTAACATGAAAAAGATTCTTAACGTTTTTGTACATTATTCGGGACACAGCGAGATGTAGCCATAACAACAATCTGCCGTTCGCATCAGCCAGTAAATAGGACGGGCTGCGGGACTGGACAAGCTGAGTGGTCAGATACTGCGGTCACTACGAGTGGCCCAATTTTGCATTTGTTTAAAGTAGGCAATTTGTACAGACATCAAAAGAGGTGTGCAGACTTAACAATGTCCAGTTTGCCTGCTTGGTCACAAATATATTATTTTGCTGCATTAATTTGTAAATAATTAAAATACAGAAAGTTAGACGCTACTGCTTAATGCCTAGTGGCATTAAGTCCACATATTTGCCCAGTTTCTGCATGAATTTTAAATCAGCTCACCTTATTTCGGAATTTCTGCAAAATGGCGCTATACCTATATATAAAGGGGTGGTATTTAATACTTTAACTGTAATTCCCCTTTTTTCAATCAAAATATTCGAAATTACTACCAAAAATACTGAATTTCACACTAAATTTGCTCATCAAATAAATGAATTATACTATACTGCTAGATCTTTAAAGCTTAACTGTTTTACTGAATAACTATCTGTTAACTAAAAGTAAATCTAATAATTCTTCGAGTGCAACAAAATATTTAAGTTTTAAGGGAGGGGGGGAAACGAAACAAAGTCGACGGAGCCCCGCTGCGCAGGGCTCCTATTTCTGTCTGCAGGGTCTAAAGTAACCTAACATGAAGGAGATGACGGGAGCTGAGTTCGCTCGCTTTGCTCGCTCACTTCAGCTCCCGTCATCTCCTTCGAACCTAACCTATCCGTGTCGGGGTGCCCTAAGCTCCCGAGCTCGCTTCGCTCGCTCTTGGACTAATTCACATTTATTTTATATTTAATTGAATAATTTGTGTGCAAATCAGTATTTTTGTTTTACGGTGAGTAATATTGTTTTGCAGTAGGTTATTAGTGGAGATATTTTGTTTGCTTAAATTTCTAAATAGAGGTGCAGTTAAAAATTCCCCTATATAAAGTACCTATTTAAGCTCGTATGGGTAGTAACCGATATACGGCTAGTAACATAGAGCGTACGTTAATGACCAGATATATTCTTGTCAGTTTACGGTCTTATCGGAATCGACGTCCCATCCATTATGATCGTAGAGGCTCTGAGATCTGTCAGCAATTTGACGCAGCTACGAGAAATTAGGTTATGCAAATTGGACGGTTATTGAGCCGCCCCGCTTTGTCATTCAAGAAATGTCAAAGATAACACTGTTATAGTCTTCGAGATAAACCATGGAAAAAAAATACAATAAAATTGTAGATTTTTTGCCTTCGTTTTTGGGGTTGTTGTCATGTTGAATCTCAATGAAAATGTTTTCGGTAGCGTAGCGTATTACTTAAATTACGTTTCTTTTATATCTTTTAATAGAGTTTTTAATTGAATACATTTATTTTGCTTTCAGTGAGCGCCTAGTAGATAAATGCTCAATTTCATTTGAATAGAAGTCAAAGTGTGTTGTCCTCGATAGGGTTGCGGATATATTTCATGAAGTGAAACGGTAATGTGACAGAGGAGTTCCTATTACGCCGTGTCATTGTCATGAATGTCTTCTTAACTAGAGTGGCTTGCAAGGTAAAAGTAGGAAATGCGGTTATTATCGATAAAGTTACTTTATTCTCAAAGCCGCTGTGTTATCAGGTATTTTAAATTCAGACCGAGGGGAGAGCTACGATACTTATTGTATTCAGGGTGCAATGAAGAAAGTTTTCTGCTTGAAAGGGTTGTAAAGCCTCTTTTAAGTAAGAAAACTTGTGGTTTATGAGAGGGATCAATTAATCATTCTGCCTAGCCTTTTCCCAACTATGTTGGAGTCGGCTTCCAGTCTAACCGGATTGAGCTGAGTACCAGTGTTTTTCATGGAGCGACTGCCTATTTGACTTCCACAACCCAGTAACTGGATAACACGATACACCTTGGCAAGACTGGTGTCAGATCTCAAGCTACTGACTACCCGTAACGACTGTTAAAGATCTTCATATGACAGCCGGGACTAACGGCTTAACGTGCTTTCCGAGGCACGGAGGATACTCGGTATTTTGAAAAATGGTCACCCATCCACCCGTGCGGATATTATTATTTAGCCACGAGCTCATTAGAGGGATCGTTTTATGGAATTATGACTACTCATAAGTATTGGAAACAGATTAGAAAGCATAACTTACAGACGATTCATAATAAACAATCTTATTAACTTAGTTTGCAAACTTTCATCCAACCTGATCAAGAGCACCGAAACCCAGAAAACATTCCATCCAATTTATGAACTAAACTTGGTTTTGTTCCAGACTTTAAAATGTAAAGCCAATTAATTAGTCAAAAGAAGTTAGCACAGTACAGTGCTTAGTAATTAATTAACGCCTAGCTTAAAGTGAAGAGTTAACATTTACGAGTTTAATAAATATAAAGAATGAAGTCGGTAAATAATAATTCATAACATCAAAAAACCCGACTGCTTAAAAAGCGATCTAAAAAGACGTATAGCAAGAAGAAAATCATGCTGTGCTGTCAGAGGATACATAAGCGCGAGCTGGCTGACCAAAACCAGATTATCATCCTTCAGTCGGGTTTTTTGTTTTTTTTTTTAACTTTTCTTACTTATAAATTTTTAGTATTTTTTTAGAATTATTTACATTTAAACATGGAAGTATTAAATATTTTTGAAATAACCCTCACACGACAGTTTGGAAGAAAAAAAAATTTGGTCCCCCACAATATGGCCCCCAAAATCCGCCGTTTTTCTATTTTCCAATTTTAATATAGCCAGTGACATTTGCAGGGTTAAGACGAATCGATTGACGTAAGAATCATCAAAATCGGCCAACGCGTCCAAACGCGTCATCGGTCAACGCGTTCTAGAGTCCAAACTCTAGAACGCCATATAGGAAGAAACATACATACATACATAGACTGATAAACACATTTCCCTCCTTCGGCAGTCGGGTAAAAAGGCAAGAGTTTGTGAGCAGAAGGTGTAGTGTAGAGGCGCCCTTCGGAGATAAACTCAGATTATTTGTTTGCAAGCACCGCCAACTGTACCAACAACACTAATTAAATCAGCGTTCGTCTGTAAGAACTTCACTGTTGTGAGAAAAGGTGGAGGTCACGTAAATAAAGAAACATCGACAGACAAGCAAACATACGTAGGTGTAATTACTTTTCCAATTACACAAAGGATGAATAAAATCTAATAATCAAGTTTAGTTTTCTTTGGAAAACTGAAAAAAATATAAAGCTCAATGCGAATTAATTTGTTTTCTCATTACATTTCTGAAAATGGAGATTTTTATATTTATTTTCTTTCATTGTATTAAGATTTACCTGAAAAGCAGCTTAAAAATATTCCTTTGCAAGTTTGTTCTTGGTTCAACGTTCATAAACTATTTTATGGCAGACGGAAATGTAGTTACGAAAGGGTTAAAGAGATAAAAAAGCAAACGTATTAACACACAACAAATAATAAAAGAGAAGGTCGAAGTATATTCCATTTCTTTATTTATATGTAGGTAGGTTCACCTCTTCGTGACTGCCGTGCGATATAAAAGGAAGTGAACTTAAATTGTTTGTTGGTTCCCACACACACGAACGGCTGAATGGATTTTGATGACTATGTTTTGCTTAATATTATGTAAGTGTTATGTATTTCTTTTGTAAAACAAGTTTTCGGGAAACATAAATATAGTTGATTTAGACCAGGTATTATAATTATGGTATAAATGGAATTTAATTTGGTTAAAATTTTATACTGCCGCACTCAGAAACCTTTAACGGTTACTTAAACCACTCCTTAGTATAGATTTTGTTCTATAAATCAATACTTAGGATCGCCTTATGTAACCATTAACTCTCGGCTCTGAATGCGGCAGATAGTTACCTTGAAATATGCCGTTACAAAATATATATTTTTTGTACCAAAAGCCATTTCTAACCCCCGCCGGAAAAAGAGGGGTGTTATAAGTTCCACGTGTGTTGCTGTGTATCTGTGTGTCTGTCTGTGGCATCATAGCGTCTAAAAGAATGAACCGATTTCAATTTAGTTTTTTGTTTGAAAGGTAATTTTGTCGAGAGTGTTCGTAGCTATGATTGAATAAAATCGGTTCAGCCGATCAAAAGTTATGGGCGTTTTACTGTTTGAATCAGGGCGTTTTCCCAAGATAAATGTGCCGGGGGTTTTTAAATTTTGAAATTTTACTTGTTATGTATTTAATTATAACAAGCTTCTGCCAGCGGCTTCGCTCACGTGTGAAGTGTTTGATCATCCCAATGGAACATTATAACGGGATAAAAAGGAGCCTATTTGCTATTCCAGACTATAATCTTATCTGTGCCAAATTTCATCCAGATCCGAGAAGCCGTTTCGGCATGATAGAGTAACAAACATACAGCCATCCAAACTTTCGCATTTATATTATTATAGTAAGTAGTCTATGAACAGCTTCACCGTTATAAACGTACGGTTTCAATCAATTTACCTCACAACAGCAAACTAATACGTCAAATTGTTCATTCGAACCGCTTCAGTTTGTGTTTCCAACCTATTTTCTTCTTTGTTATTTGATTGTCCCCTCGCCAAGAGCAAGGTAAAGACAAATTAAAACTATTTGCAAAGTACATCGGCAAATTTTCCTGTTTGGTTAATGGCGAAGTCCTAAGAATATCTTTGCGGATGTCCTTCAATGATTGCGGATATTTATACGAACACTTACTATTATTTACGGTGTCAGGAAGCGCCATGTATCACTTGGACCGCAGTGGCATAGAGGCGTGTCCTCAATACGAGCCTCAAGCATTCGTTAACAACGCGTAAGCACCTCGTATAAGAGAGGTTAGAAATGTTATGAAGTAATACGTTCCGTTTTTGTGTCAGGTATAACTACTTTTGATTGTCCAGAAAGCACTTGACGTGTGTTAATTGTTCTTATAACTATCCTGTGTTGTTTGATTTCTTTTAGGTTCTGAGGAAGAACAAAATCAAAGTAAGAAGGAAATCTGAGTACTTACATTTCTTAAGTAGCTCAAGATAGATACATATTCCGCCTACTAAATTCACCATGCATATTTTGTGATCATAATAATGATTCTAATTTACTAAATTTATACAAAACAATTAAATGCCAATGTCAAAAAAAGAAAACTAAATCAAAAATTATCTAATACAATAAAAATCAAATTACAAATCATCATCATCTGCCTAGCCTTTATCCAACTATGTTGGGGTCGGCTTCCAGTCTTACCGGATTCAGCTGAGTACCAGTGTTTAACATGGAGCAACTGCCTATCTGACCTCCACAACCCAGTGACTGAGCAACACAATACCCCTTGGCAAGACTTGTGTCAGATCTCAAGCTTCTGACTACTCGTAACGACTGTCAAAGATCTTCAAATGACACCCGGGACCAAAGGCTTAACGTGCTTTTTCCGAGGCACGAAGGCAACTCGGTATGTTGCAATGGTCACCCATCCATGGACCGACCTCGTCAAGCGTTGCTTAACCTTGAAGATCGAGCCGTGCGGCTGTTATTATTTAGCCACGAGCTCCTCAAAAATCAAATTACAAATGTCAAAGAAAAATAATTAAATTAGAAATGAAATGAATGTCAGCTGTTTTAGAACCCAATGGCATGACGCGCTACGATGGGAAGATACCAGACGGGATGACCATAATGCCTTGGAAGGTGGGTAGGCCTTTGGTGTGGGTTGCAACATGTGTCAACACCCTTGTGCCATCCCATCTTCTTAGCACGGCGTGCTGCGCTGGGGCAGCTGCTGCTGGTGCAGAAAACCTCAAACGGCGCAAATACAACAACCTTATTAGAAGTTATATATTTGAGCCGTTTGGGGTTGAGACATTAGGTCCATGGGGTCCGAGTGCTCTTCGAGAATTTTGAGATGTAAGCAAACGGTTAGTCGACTCTTCACGTGACCAGAGGGCTGGGCTTTTCCTTGTCCAGAGAATCAGCATTGCCATCCAACGTGGCAATGCTGCCAACGTTCTGGGAACATTTCACGTAGACAGCGATGTGGACGAATTTTTTGACGCCCTATGTCCCCTGCCCTTTAATAGGCGTTCGTAGTTTTATTTTATTTTTATTTAACTGTACCTAGATATTGTTATTTAATTATTTTACACTATGCTAATTTTGCCTTGAAATATAAAAATATATAGCTGTTAAATTACAAATTGTACAGAAATAAATTAATGGATTAAAATAAACATGTCAAATTTAATTTTCATGTCATGCAATTTTCCCCAATAGTATAAAAACAACTCCTAAGCGACTTATTTTTTCATCCTCATCTGCATGGCCTTTTCCAACCATGTTAGGTTCAGCTTGCTGTCTAACTATATGCAGCTGAATACCAGATATCTTACCTTAGCAACCCTGGAAGCAAGTTTTTTTAGTATCAACCAAAAATACACACCAACCACCCAACAACACCACCCCATCACCTACCCACCAAAATATTTGCGGATGCACTGTCAACGCTGAAATAAAACATTATTCCTCTTTTATTTATTTGTATTTATTTCCCGGAAGCTGTTACAATGCTTGCGGTCACGGATTGACTACCTCTGCCTGCAGGGGTGGCAAAAAGCTCGATGCATTCACATAATTCAAGCACTCCACCAAGCTATTTTATAAGATTTTATTTATCATGCAATGTATGTATGTCAAATGTCTAGATGTATGAATGTGTGTGAAGCAAAAGAAGTATGTAAGGATCGTAGCAGGTGGCGTTCTGTAGTTTCTGCCTACCCCCATGGGAAAAAGGCGTGAGTTTATGTATGTATGTAAGTGTGTTCGGGTGAAATCTTGCAACTCAATTATAAAGCAGTTATCCTAAACCGATTAAGATGAAATTTTGCATACACGTTTAGTTTGTATGCATGGTTACTTAAGTGACGTCATTTTAAACCCAATATGGCGGACGGCCCAAGGTGGCGAACTAATTATTTTTTGTGCACTGCCATGATATGCGTATCAAGTGAAAGGGTTTGCTGAGTAGACTACGAAAAAAGCTTGTTTTAAAAAGTTTTTATTTTTATAAATTATCGGCTCGCGCTTGACCACTATCTCACCTGATGGTAAGCGATGATGTGGTCGACGGTGAAGCACGCTTGCCTAGAAGTAACCAATTCACTCTTGACTTGAAGACCCCTGGATTGTAGCTATCGGGAAATACAGACTCCGGCAGGGAATTCCACTCCTTAGCTGTACGCATAATGAAAGTATTTCCAAAACGTTTAGTGCGTATGGGTGGGTATTTAATGTTTTTTTTATTAATTTAATTGCATTTAAATGATACAATTTGCACCATCTGTTTTTCATTCATACTTAATGACTTCTAACCTAGCTAACTTAACTGTGTTACAGATATTAAAAACGATAAATTGATATTTCCTGCAACTTATATTATGAATGAACTAATCCTGTTTTTAATTACAGGTTGTTCAGTCGATTAGCGATGTGAAAAATATATTAATGTAGTGTTAAAAACTGTATTTAAATTTAAACGAGATTACCTTTCAGACTGCCCAGATTCATTCAGCGATTTTTAAATCGGGAATAAACTCCAGCAAAATGAGTTCGAAAAGCAAAAAATACTTAAATGGCAAGCAAGTACCAGCTATCGTTTAGAGCTCTCACTGAACATTTTATTCACAAATTATCGCTTAAAAGGCGGTAGTATTGCGCGATAAATACATTTGAATTCGCTTTCGCTCAATTGAGGTTGGTACTAAGTGGTTCGAGACAAGTAGTCTGAGCATCACCGAATAATGTTCTGTGTAAATTGTGGGCGAAGGACCCTCGGCATCCGGTGGAGCACCCACTCCACGGTACATAGTATCATCCTTCATAGACAGATGCTCATAATTATAGCTGTCGTATCATTTCCGCGGTCTGTGGGCTAATCATACCCAAAAAGCAGACAGCGCACTGCGCATTCAATACAATACAAAATTCAGGGCGCTGTTGAGGCTTCCGCCTTACTGTAGTGCGTCAGGGATGTTCGCTGATGCGCATACGGACGATTATTTCGCGATTATGTGCAAAAAAGTGGCATCAGTGTTGCGCAGAGTGAGGGGAAGCAGCGATAGCGTTCTGAAGGTCTTTTCAGACAGGGTAGAAGGGCCTACAATAGATAGGTTTGTCAAGCTACATGTCAGACATGGGACTTGATCAATCTTCCTCTAAGTAGGGGCTGTGTTTGTCTGTGTTTTCATGTGTGCTTATGTGATACTACTAACATACTAAATGTATCAATATATAATAAAAAATGTATCGTTATTCAAGAAACAGGTCAAATTACATTACCTGTCCACCATCTTATAATTTTATTTAATATATGTATGTATTTTTATCTTCTATATAATGTATAGAAGATATATGTGTAATTTATATATGATTAGTTAAGTTATAATAGTCTATTTTAAGTTTCCTTATTATTATTTTTCTACACACTGTGTCTTCGTCTATCATCCAACATTCCTGTCGCAGGTCTGCTGGAAGAAATTTCTATTGAAATAAGCAGTACCTTTGTGCTCTTCTATCTGTATTCTTTTTTTTCTCTGTTAAGTTTTTTGTGTGTACATAAATAAATAAATAAATAAATACTTGTTTAAGTTTGACTAACATGCTATGGGCCTTCGACGCCCTGAAAATAAACTACTAAACGCACTTCTGCGAGATCCACTAGTTTGAGTAGTCAACTCTAGTTTGGATATAGTTGTTTAGTACTAATTTATGGCTGTACAGTAAATTTTTTAGACTTCTACAAAACTGAAACTGAAAACTGTTAAGTGAATGCAAGGGCAACTGCTATTTTACAAGCTTTTATTTAACTTACAATGTAAGTATGTATGTAAGTGTGTTCGGAACAAATCTTGCAACTGAATTTTAAAGCAGTTATCCTCAACCGTTTAGTTTGGATGACAATGCATGGTTAGCTTAGTATCGTCATTCTAAATCCAATATGGTGAGAGGTCCAAGATGGCGGACTAGTATTTTTTTGTGCACTGCCATGATATAGGTATCAAATGGAAGGGTTTGCTGCGAAGCATATGAAAAAAGCTTGTTTTAAAAAATGATGCTTTAATTAATAATTTTATTTGCTACTAATTCTGTTATTTGGAGTTAAGAAATATACCCTTAACACGAAATAAAAAAAAAAAAGAAAAAAAAAAAGAAAGAAAGAAAGAAATCAAACAACGTGGGACAGAATATAGTCATTATCATCAATGTTTAAAATCGTCATCTCTGCATATCAGAGCATGAATACTTCACGTTAAAAGCACAAGGTTCTGTTATGTATTAGTTCAATTTTATTCACTCTGATGCCTTTAGTAGAGTGTCAACATTTCGAGAGACGGATGGTACACTGTGTCGTACTTAAGTTCTCAGTCAGTCAAAGACAGGGAAATGACGTCTTTGTTTTTGTTAGAATATTAACTCGCGAACTAAGTTGTAAGTCGAACGCTAAATTGTGCTTGTTTAGTGCTGAGACAAATAGCAGTGTCTATTATAAGAGTACTTAAGTCTTATTTAGTCTACTAGGGATGCCACTACTTCAACCAATAAAACGAAACGAGTCGAGTTGAAAGTGTAAAAGTGGCCACGTTCTACAATAATTTCATTTTAAAGTGCATAGTATAAAGCTCTAATGTGTCCATTGTATGACCGAGCGGAAAAATAAGAACTAACACGGCATTAAATAAAGTGTCAAGTCTAAAGGACAGAGCAAAATATAAATGTGGAGAAAAAATGCTCGGCCTTATTTGCGTTGCTCGTATGTTAGAGTGAAATATTTAAAGTAACCAGTCGGGCCGGCTGAATGCTAAGTGCTTCGCAAACGGACACGCATAAGCAGAGATTGAAAAATGTAATTCATAAAGCTGAAATATGTTTTAACAGATTTTTTTAACGATTAAACTTTACCTGTGGCGTTTTGTGTGTAATGAATGCGCGCCAAAATTCCACTAAATGTGAAATCAAACACTACGCTGTACAAGAGTTTTACAAAGGTTTTATATTTGGAGTTTAATCGTTAAAATAAATGTGAAGTGATCGCGAGTAGTGCTCCAACTACTTCCCAACCTTAAGTGTTTTATAATAGATTTTTCGATTCGTCGCGAACGCTTCTGAAGCGAAGTTTGCATGTTTTAAGTTCCATTATTAACGATCGAAATCGAATAAGAAATTAACGACGGTGAGGTGATAACGAGCTCAAGTAGTAGGTAATTAACTCGAGTTATAATTATAGTATCACACTTAAAATATTTTAGGATTTACTGAAGGAGTCTGGTTTGCGCGATAGTGGTTTCACCTTGGCGGGCACTAAACTTAGTAAAATATTAGTTTTAAGACTGCTGTTAACAAATAATTGAGAACAATTGTTTGCATAATTAAGAAATCGGTTTCTGTTAATTTGCTGCAAAAAGCATGTTTTGAGTAAGTTTGAACTAATATTCGCCTGTTTGTTAATGGCGTTCGTGGAAAAGCCTCCGGTGCGGGCATTACTCGCAGCTTCAATTTGTACTTAAAACAGACACGGCTGCCTCGTGGAATTAAGTTCTCCTGTATGTACGACTTAATTATCAGGAAAGGGGCCATCACATAAATACACTCAGTAGACAAGCTTTAGGCAAATTTGGTTCGAAATTGTTACAGGTTGTCAGAATCCTATAGTCTGAGAACCGGTCTCGATAAGCGGTTTTATGTTAACCAGTGACTGGGTTATGGAGATTGGCGTGACAGTCTCTCCATGTTAAAGACTGGTAGCGGCATCCGATTAGGCTAGAAGCAAACCTCAACATAGTTGGGAGAGGTCTAGACATACTTATCCCATCAAAAACATAACAATGTAAATAAAAAAATCAAAATAACCGACTGCTTAAGAAGCGAACTAAATTCATATTCGCGAACTGGCTGACCAAAACCAGATGTCTCCTCCTACTGCACAGTATGATTTTCTTCTTGTTTACGTCTTTTTAGTTTGCGTCTTAAACAATCGAGTTCTTAGATTTTTTTAATTCACTTTATTTATTATAACTTTTTAGTTATTTTTTTTTCGAATTAGGTATATTAAACATGTAAGTGTTACATATTTTTGAAATCACCTCTTAAAACCCTTTATTTTGATACCATTCACGATTGGCTTTGAAGAAGAATAATAAAATTGTTGGTGCCATATTGTGGAGGGCCCCCACAATATTCACCAAAATCCGCCATTTTCTATTTTCCAATTGTAATGTAGCCAGTGACGCTCGCAAGGTTAAGATGAATCGATTGACGCAAGAATTAATTAATAATTGATTTTACTTTAACATAAGGGGTCGACATTATTGTATTCTTCTAATGATGCCTGTCTTTGTGATTGGTTGCGCATGGGATATTCATTTTACACGAGTATTATAATACTCATGGTTGGTATCTACATGAATTGGCTTTGTTGTAGATTTTAGCCTTGTGAACTAAAGGGTATAACCAAAATAATTGGATTGCCGCGCGTGTATTGTTACAAGACGAACAACTCTTTGTTATTTCAATTTATCTGCTAATAGCAAAGCTGAGTAAGTGTGAATGTTTATCATGAAGAGATCTTTAAGTCAATTCACCTACAGATGCTTGAAATACTTATTGGTCTTTTTCATTAAGTTGAGTTGAGCTGCAGGGTTATTGGCAAATGCGTGCACTGACTGGATAGGTCCACTCAATCTGGCTGGTTCTTTCCTCAAAAGACCAGTTCAGACATCAATCTACATGGTCTTCACAAGATCTAACCAAGACTTTGTCTGTTCTTTAAAAGAGACTGTGACCTCTGAGTTTATTTCGGCCTTTCTTCTCAGAATAGTCAGCTAGAAAACGCCGAACTCATCTAGTTTTAAAAATATGATCGACATGTAAAGGTGTTTGTACAAACCAACTTACAGAAATAAAATCACTTATCACTATTGATATTAAAAAAAAACATATTGCAAAAGAAAAAAAATAAGGAACCAAATAATGCAAAGCTTTTATTCTCGATAAACTGTAACCAGTAAAGTCGAAGAAAGTTACTTACCATCGTACAAGAGCACCCCTGTAATTCATTTACCACGGTTGACTCGCACAAATTGCCGAGCTAATATATACCTACTATGTTTTATCTCTCGTTCCCGTTTCATTATTATTATTTATGTTCTTATTTTTCTTATATCAACAGTAGATTGGTGTTTATTCCTTTATTTAGATATTTCTTATCTGAAATAATCCTGGGTTTATTAATCGGACCTTCGATTGTGATTGGCTATAAAACATTATAGTGGACGTAAATACGACAGGAAAGCCTGTTATTTTAAAACAGTGCCGTATACACAGGTACAACACAACATACAAACGTTTGTTGCAAGCTTTACTACGCTCAAAATACACCCCGTCGTAGCTCGCTACGCCGCTACGAAACCGTAGCCGTGGTGGAGCTACGCCGTAGTACGACAATATTGGCGTTCAGCGAGCTTTGACGACACGAAATATAAATTAGGTATCATTATTTTGTGTTTACGTTGTAGACATCATTAAATCAAGGCTTTCAAAATGTAGTAGCAAAGCTTACTTAAGAAATCAAAGGACTCCATTTTGCCCTCAAACAAGACCTAAAAGGGTATCAACATTCAAAATTAATTTCTTTGTTGCAACCTAAAGCAGTAAATATTTTTATTCGTGTAGTTTTAAAAGAGCAACAGTTTCTTGAGCGTTTGAGTAAAAAGAGTTTCGCTGGAAGGCTGAAGGGGAGACAGTTTAAATAACTTGCAAGTTGTTACGGCTGTAATTAAACTAAACGCGTGCAGTGTTTGACACGCGAGTCTGAGAATCATGACTATGAAATTAACTAAGTGGGGAATTATTATTCAACTACGTACTGCATAATTGTGTGGTGTATAGACATGCAACTGATTATTTGGATAGATGCGAGGAGTGTATCATCTGTGTATTGAATTTTAAATATTCAGTTTAATATAAGATTTTCAAAGAAAACATAGATATAGACCTAAATAAAATCATGTAACAAATAAAATTTCAAAATTTATAAAACCCCCGACACATTAATCTTGCGTAAACACCCCGATTCAAACAGTAAAATGCTCAAACCTTTTGAAAGGCTGAACCAATTTTATTCAAACATAGCTAAGAACACTCTTGACATTACCTTACAAACAAAAAAAACTAAATCATAATCGGTTCATCCGTTTAGGCGCTATGATGCCACAGACATACACACAGATACACAGCAACACACGTAAAACTTATAACACCCCTCTTTTTCCGGCGGGGGTTAAAAAGGTTAAATTGTTTGTCTGTAGCAGATAGTCTCTAGAACTCCTGATCCTATAACTAAATGTGTTTGGAACAAAATGACGTCTTACAAGCAGTTCATGGCGAGCACACTTCTTCTTCTTAATCACTCTCTCACTGCTGCAAAAGAGTAACCGTGGAGTTTCTTGCCGGTTCTTCTCCATAGGAAACGACCAACCCGAACCGTGCACATATTGTTGATGGTTTATAAGTGCCTATATGTAGGTCTATGTGAAATAAAAAATATATTTTGATATTGCTCAGAATCGTGACACCGGATTGTCAACGGTTTTTCTCCATCTGTTGTGATGTGCAGCCTGGTGGAGTGCTGCGCTTAACGCTACCTCCATATGCTCCGATATTTGATCCGACCACAGTTTGGGGCTTCGGCTTCTAGGTATTTTTGCCTCTATTTTGCCAGTCACCATGAGACTTTTCATATTATTGGTTCCTCTGCGCACATTTTGGCTGAAGTATCTCACGAAGCGTTGCAGGCTGAAGACGGTTGTTGCGCTTTCTCTAATTGAAGTTGTTTGAGGATCGAGACATTTGTGTGGTGGGCTGTCCATGGTATTCTAAATAGACGAGCACACAAAGTTCTAGAATATTTTCGATTACAGTAAAAACGGGTAATGTGTTTAACAGTCTATGTATGTATGTTTGTTTCTTTGTGGCGTTCTAGAGACCAAAAGCGTTGGCCGATGTTGATGATTTTTACGACAATCGATTCGTCTTAACCTTGCGAGTGTCACTGACTACATTAAAATTGGAAAAAAAAATGGCGGAGTTTGGCGCCATTTTTTAGAGTCCCAATTTTTATTCGCCTCTTTAGCTGTCTGACTTTTTGAATATTTAAATATTTTTGAAACAAGTTTTTAGCTTAACTTGCATTGTCATCCAAACCAAACATGAAAGCAAAATTTCAGCTTAATTGAATGGGGACCACTTTTTAAGAATTCTTTTGCAAGATTTAATTCAAACAACAAGGCAAATCAAATAAAAGCTTTTAATAATAATAACTAAATAAATCGAAGGTTACCATTGTTTTATTTATTTTAAATTACTCTTATTACCCTAAACAAACAACATTAAGCATAAAATTTTCCAATAAAAAAAACTTGCAACAACTTACCAAGTTTTTAGCTTACTGTGCATTGCCATCCAAACCCAACATGTATGCAAAATCTTATCATAATCGGTTGAGGATATAATACTCACAACGGATCTTTGTGGCTCTGAATTGGCTGCAAGAGGCTGCGCACTAGCTATTTTTGCGTCAATATTGAAAGTGAAAATAGCATTGTATAACTGTCTCTTTCACTCGCATACGTTTGTCGCATCATCCTATCTCGTTTACTCTATGCAGTTAATCTGTTTCGTGCGCAATAGTTGATAGATCCAACTTCAGAGCCACAAGGATCCGTTGTGAGTATTATAACTGCTTTAAAATTCAGTTGCAAGATTAGACCCGAACACACATACATAGACATACATTGCAAGTTAAAAAAACCTTGCAAAAACATGGCTATTCAAGAATATTTGTTACATACCTACTAACCACTTACTCCAAGCAATAAGGTCAACTGGTCTCAACAGCCAATTACAGCATAATATTTCTTGCCGCAAATTGTTGAAATGTGGTAGCAATCTCTATAACCATGTAGGGGGAGGTGCGCCTTTCGGCGCAAGAACCCTTCTCAAGCTAGAGAAAATCGAGTATGACAGAAAAACGAGTGATCTTATTACAGTACCGTTTTCCTTTTTAGATTGCGGAAGTCTGGAAACGAGTTAGAGATAGAGACATTTTATGTTTTTCCATTTTATGCCTTCCAGGAAACTTGTTAAGTTTTCATTTGCTTTGAAATATTGAATTTTTATGTTTGTGATTCCGTCTGCAAACAAAAACAGGAAAAAATTAGAACTTAGAAATAACTGTGTATTTCTGTCAGTAGCTAATAGCCGTTACCAAAAATCTGAATAATTATTGTCATGATGATGTAATAGGAGATACTTCTCTGAGTATCATTCAGGTCGCTAGTTTAACAGTACCATTTCCAAATCATAAAAAAACCTGCAAACATCCCATCTGATGTGTAATGTATACGCCTGATTATAAACGAAAATAAAAACTGGCCAAGTGCGAGTCGGACTCGCGCATGAAAAGTTCCGTACCATTAACGCAAAAAACGGCAAAAAAACACGTTTGTCGTATGGCAGAGACACTTAAATATTTATTTTATTCTGTTGTATTTATTGTTATAGTGGCAATAGAAATGCATCAATTGTGAAAATGTCAACTGTCTTGCTATCACGGTTCATGAGGTACAGCCTGGTAACAGACAGACAGACGGACCGCGGAGTCTTAGTAATAGGGTCCCGTTTTTACCCTTTGGGTACGGAACCCTAAAAAAGCGACACACGTCATGGAGCACTTGGGTCCCTAATGTATTTTTCGCTACTGATTGTTTTAGTATTCTTTATAACATCAAACAGCACGTGGAAACAAGATGAATGAGACTCGTTCGCTGAAAACCTGGAATTGGAGCCCATTTACATTTCAGAAATGACTGCCACTGCAGTGTTTTACCAACTCAAAATTAATTTAATGTTATTTCTACAACTTCTTTATTAAAATGGTATACTGTAGAAGAAGAATATCATGGTAAAGGCCTTTAAAAAAAAAATACCCAGTTCTGACAAGAATTGTTTTATTGACATCTGAAGTTTATAAAAACTACTTTTATCTAACTCATAACTTATCACATTCCCAAATAAAAGTAAAAAAAATATCTTCAAATTGGTTGTTATAGGAAAAACCGCCCAAGTGCGTGTCGGACTTCGCACATTAAGGGTTCCATACCAAACCGCTAATTAAGTTGGTTCTAATAGCAAAATGAGTGATCTTCAAAGAAAAATCTTACTTAACAATATATCGACTGGTAGAAAATGCCTAAGGCATTAAGTCCGCCTCTGTACGTATGTGTTCATGAAGTAGATCATAAAAAAAATATCGGTATTTGTTTCTAAAATATACGTAATAATAAACATTATTATTTATTTATTTATTTAAACTTCATGTACAATGGTGATACATAGGCGGACTTAATGCAGCAAGGCATTCTCTACCAGTCAACCTTTGGGTTAAAAAGAACACAACAGTGGTAGGAGACCAAAAAAAAAAAAAATGAACAATAATTAAAATTGGATAATAAACTATCTAACTAATAAAAAAATACTTAAATACTAAAATAATTTCTAAAACAATAGACTAATAAATATTATAATTAATACTTTATTCTAAACGAAACAGAAATTTAAATATAATATATATGACGAAGACCGAGCTATGTAAGAGAGGACAAGTAATAGTTCCGGATTTTACGCTTAAATGAAAATTTACTCTCAGCTTTTTTTATGCCAAGGGGAAGCCCGTTCCAGAGTTTTATTATCACCAAATTTCAAGTTCAAGTATGTTGAAATGGTCACATAACCACGGACCGACCTCGTCAAGCGTTGCTTAACCTTGATGATCGACCAGTGCGGCTGTTATTATTTAGCCACGAGCTCCTCAGTTGTAACTCCAACCATTTGGCTGTTAAACCTGTGTGACAGACAATGGATAGACAGACACACATACGGACACGCAAGTGACAACAAAAGGGCTCCGTTTGGACCCTTCGGGTACGCAACCATAAAAACTAAAAGAAAAAGTCAAATCACGTACACAATTACATACCTAGCCAGTCGGAAAACTTGAAAGCAACCACGATGTCATGATATTTAGTTAAAACGTTTAACAATATTTCATAAGTCCCAAGTACCTCTGAGACATAGGTATTTATGGGGTAACTTAGCAAATTAGTCAAAGGAATCGTAACTAGTAAGTCGCGTACAGGAAAATTTGCTACCTGCCTGACTTCGAAGACGCATACCATTAACATTAGTTTAACTACAACCGACAATCTTAAGTTCAACTTGATTGCCAACTGTATTTACTGCAAAGAGTTTGGTAATTAAGTTGGATTTATAGGTAGGTGTAGTTATAAAGCAATGGGGTAAGGTACGAGTACGTGTTACATTGTTCGAAGGAATCTGGCACTTTTGGAAAACCTTGAACATGGGGCACCTTTTAGAAAATAATTTCGGATAGTTGCTCAGTTTTACTGCCCCTCAAACTAATTCTGTCCTATATATTAGGTTTTCTTTGATAAATACATCTTTATTTTGTTAAGTATTATTTTTTAATTGTCTAAATTGATTACCCTTTTTTTTGCGTGGCGAAATGCTCATGCATACTGCACAACCACGGGGAGACAGTTTAGTTATGTGGGACTCTAACCCACTAAACCTTCACGGTGTCCTCCTGTGCCGCTCCGTCACCGGACCCTGCTCGGGGGAGTAACCCCCATTACCGGCGTACCAGAACACACTGCACGCCGTGACCACCCCAGAGACCAAATCGGCACATGGATGCCAGACGAACCCGTGTATGCACCCTTGGTCCCCCGTGACGGGTCAAGGTCAATGGCCCAGCCACCTACCATTTTGCGGCCGCAGAGGATAGGGAGAGCGGCTAACGCTATACCGACACTCTTCTTCCCCTGCGGCCCCACCGCGTCCGCCATCAGACGTTGGCGACCCCGTATAGGCCGCGGAAGGTAGGGAGCAGGCGCACCGCAATACCGACACTCCTCTCCCGCCGCGGCCTCCAACCCTCAGCCGCGATATCATATGGGACCTGGGACGCTCCATACGACATTGCGGCCCGCCACAGTTGCGATGTCGCCTGTTACCAAGCGGCACCGCAACCTACTAGTTGGCCGCTACGTCGTCGGCTTAACTGGCAAAAGCCCTGACGAGCGGCCCCTCCTCGGGTTCCTCTTCGCTTCACCGTGGGTGACCAAGCCACGGTTACTGAGCCCCCCCCGCCTCGAAAATGCGGGAACCCACCGGGGGGGTTGAAATGACGTCACATCTAATGACAGTTGTCGATTGTTCGGACGTGAGGTGGGTTAAGCCAGTTCGGGAGGCTAGTCGAAACGAGCCTGGAACATGGTTGTGTCGACCTCAGTAGATATATATAATATATGTAATGAGATGATGGTAACTTAGTGTGAACTGGAAAATAAAGCATATTTCAATGTCCAACTGTGAGTTATTTCTGAATTACCAACTATACAACACGTGAGTATCATTTAATTATTCTTGAGTATTTTTCTACCCACTGTATTTGACTCAACGACTTGCTTTGTACTATCTCTGTTGTCAATCTATTACATACATACGTTATTTATTAGTCTCTAGCTGTTAGTAGCATTCTGTTGTTAATAATAAATGAATGCACATCCCACCAAACGTGTTATAAAACTTTGTCAAAAGCTGTAGCTTTAAAGTCAATTTTCATCTGATTACGATTAGCAAATGTCCAGTTTAAAATAAGAAAAGGTCGGCGCATAACTATTAAAAAAAGCGACTCATAATCCAATATAAAAACCATTGTATCCTGAAATTCTGTATTGTCTGTATTTGTGGAGGGAAAAGAGATAAATGTTACGGGTAAGTACTTCTACTCACGTTATAAGTGACCAAAGCTCACTATACATTTCATTTAAAAACATTTTCAGAATTTTTCACTCAGTGGATTTTCGAAACCAGCTAAATTAACAAAAAGCAAACGAATGTGTCATTGAATGAACATGGCATACCTAACTATATTTTATTACCAGATTTTCATTTTCGTATTTCGCGTTGACGCAAAATTTATATAGATAGATGCAATTTTTATTTTAATATCGTTTCCTCGGAAATAAGTTTATTTTGTAACCTTTTTTATGGGTATAAATAAGCAAAATTGTATGGTTTATTAAATGAAATTTCTTTGTTTCCTTGACTATAAACAACTACCGACCTAAAGACTTCACCTGTATGTTTAATATACTTGTATGTATGTAATTTCTCCATCGACATTGTTACACCGTTTAAATACAAATAAGCCTTAATTACTTTATGGTAATCGCAAGTTCAGCAGTTATAATTACCAACTATTTGTGCGTACGAGGCGATAGCGGGTTCGCTGGCCAGCAACCTTGATGCTAGGTATGCGTAGGTACAAGTTTAATTCATAGTTATTCTCAAAGTTCTATAATAACGTAGGACTATTAGCCTTAGATAGCTCTTTCTAATGTAAACATAAAACTGAGTTTCAATACGAATAGATGCTGTCTGGAAATGGATATTAAAATATCCATTTATCTTTTGCTATATTGTAGTAACCTAGGTGGTAGACTACTTAGGTACACATAGGTACATTCATTAACAAAAGTTATCAAGATCTGCTTGATTAGAATTTCAAGCTAAATTGGATTAAGGGAGAATTTCGTTTGAGTAATTGTAGTTTGCTTAATACTATTCGTTTCTAATAAAAATACTATCCCAGTACCGTTTGTGTTCACTAGTATAAAAGTGAAATACGCCTAGTTTCGATTCCCAAAACGATTTAATCACGAAATAAACCTGATAGATGGGTAAATAAAAAATGTTATTGACTTAAGTCGATAACCGTACATACGGCGTACGTTCGCTAGTTCAGTCTATCGTATATTCACAAACTGGATCTTCTATTCAAGTTGGAGTTTCGTATTCGGAAAGCCCGACCGGCTACATCGAGAACTGTTCCGTCCCTCGGCGATACGACACGAAATTTGTAAAGATGTTGCCTCCAGGATCCTCTTCAATAGGGGCGAGAAGTAAACCATTTTGCTCCACAAGATAGCCAACTAGATCGTTATATACCAAACCCCTTTCATGTGTTAAACGGGCCTAATATTAATAAACCCGCTTTTGGCTACCGTCTCGATAATCTCCAGGATCTTTTAATTAGCCGTATGCAAAATTCAATTGGGTCTGGTGCTGAAATCTGTTATTATAACGCTATGAAAACTGAAAATTTTCAGACTTGAAGTAACTTTTTCTTATTGAAAGTAAAAATTTATTAGCCGAAATATGTTTTCAACAAAAAAGTAGAATGTTAATAATATTCTTGAAGAACGATAAATATGTCGAACAATCTTTATTTTAATGAGAAATCCAATCTAACTAATAAAAACATCCAATCTTGACTTACACAAAAATCTTACCGCCATATTTCTTTCACGGAAGACAGACAATGCCGAAAGCTGAAGGCGATCCCTAGCTTCCTTCATTCCTTCTCGTGGAAAAACAAAAACGGAAGGAAAACAGCGGATACATCTACATGTCCATTGTCCGTTTAATGCAAAGTAGGGACGTATATTATATCAAAATGCAGGAAAAAAGGAAAGTTTATCAGGGTTTGCTTACATTTTTTTCATATGTAAGAGCCATTTATATTTTTTTAAATCATCTTCATCTTCCTGCTCTTATCCCACGTTACTTGGGGTCAAGGGTTACAATTCAATTTCTATAAGTAAATATGAAAGTAAATAGTACCCCATCAGCATCGGAAACGACGCCCAGGTTGCTAGTGGTCACGTTTCCAAAGAAAAGAACCTCTAAACAATATGTATTTGTATTCAATATAATGGTGAAATGGTCTGTCGAACGTGACTTTTATGAAGCCTCGCACCCTTGGCCTGTATCAATCAGAAGTACTTCTCTCCGGCCGCGACCAATCTATCTTCATCATAGTCCAGGTTAAGTGTGACAGCTGTTGGCATGATCGCCAAAGATAAGAACCTGACCACAATTCCTATAGTTATCTAAGAATTTTCCGAGAACAGAAATAAATGTATTCTTAAGTTCGAACTAAAAAGTTTTTCTACTTCAAACATACTTGTTTTCCATCTAGACTTCACAGGCCGTTTCACATAAAGCCACGAAAAGTCTTTTTGCTTACAAAACTTTACCAATTACACTTTAAATGTTCAAGTAAATAACTGTAATATTCATGAGTAACTAGAGCTCTTCAGTAAATAATGTCACAATTCACATAAAACTATAAAGTAATTAGTAGACTTCTTTGTGACGTCACCAAGCGAAACGGCTAAAAACAGGTTGTTACGGTGCCGGTGGTAATGCAAATTAGATTTTATAACAGAGGACCTAAGTACTGTTGGCGAATGTTTTGTCACTAACACTGAACTGTCGTTAGCTTTGTAAGTTTGAATGTACATACTTTACCCAAATACAAAACCTGGTATAATATGCTAATTCAGGCTAGGCAATCTAATTACGGCTATGGCAAACCTTCGTCAAATATTTGTATGATTTCATATGTAAAATAATACGAAAACTATGTGAAAATGCTTTACAATATTTTCAACATCGGGTCGGTTCGGTCAGTCCAAAATCAAACTGAATATTTTTATAGGTTTTTATAGGCAGATATTTTTAGCGGCAATAAAATTCAATTAATCTCACTGTTTCGTCGAGTATTTTAGAACTGTCCGTCCGTGATTGACGTCACTCAAACTAAAATATTTTTCGAGCGAGCATTTTTTTTTATGAATTCACAAAACGTTTGTTAATCCTTATTTAGAAGCAACCACATTCAGTTTTGGAAAAGCAAATGGTAACTATTATTGTTTTTTACCGTAGCTTTAAATAAAATAGTACTCAATGGATTCACCATTTTTGCACTAAGCAAAAGTGGCGAATCTATTGAGTAATATTTCAGCTTAGACCTTTGAAGCAAGGACGAGTAGGTATTCTGAACATCAGTTGAAATTATAAGCTTATTGTTTTAAAGGCCAATAAATTAATTTCCTAGAACATTACATCAAAGGGATAATAGAGGGATACTTTGCTAGTGCAAAGAGTAGTATAGGTATCTGAAGCACATGCGTCAAGAATTCATAAATTGAACAGAAAATAAGTAGTATTTCTCAGAAAAGTTATTCCAAGTATGTTCAATACGTAAAGGTATATTTATATTTCGCCGAATCTTAACAAATAAATCCATACTGCTTTACATTTGGAAATTGTCTCTGATCTAAGTTTTACGAGACTTGTAATAATATTTTTTTAGACTCATTACGAAATATTCGATATTTGTTTAATCTTTCACCAACAATTAGTATTGTAAGGCGATAGATGGCGCTCGAGAGACGTCATGAAGTTGACAACTGTGAAGATAGCAACGCGCGGGCCGCTCGCCTAGCTTGCATATTGCACCGAGGCTCGCGGTCTCTTTTCTGGCGGACACCGACGGCTTAGGACCTAGCTAACATTTTATTGTACTGCATAAGTTTATTTTTAATTAAATATTTTATTATTATTTTCCTTTGTTTTTCTGAGCTCTTACAGCTCAGAAGTAGGATTGAACCATTGCAGCCCACGTAAGTGTTTTAAAATAATAACTGAGTGTATCCTGATCAAATACCGTGTTTGACTATTGCTTGAATTTATTTTACAGTTGCATTTCACTTGACTGTGTACCCTATCTATTGCTTCTTGTGATTATTCTATAGTAATGGGACACCATAAAAAAAGTAAACGTAAAAATAAGAACGACAGCGACAATGAAAAATCTTTGCGTCGCCGTCTAGTCAAAGATGTTACTACACGTAGATTACTAGAACGCGTAGTATTATTGGAAAATCAAGTCTTGCAAGGCAGAGTTAGCGTTACACCCGCATCTGAGGGTAGTCCTGGCACCGCGTCGAATGGGGCAAATAACGACGCAGATGCCCAATCTGGTGAGCGGTCCTATACGCCGCCGTCACTACCCGCGGTACCCTTCGTGAACCAATTGCCACCAGTACCAAACGAAATTCCATTAGCACGTACCGGAAACGGGTCCCCGCAGGCACACACTGTAGCAAAGGATCCATGCCTTGGAGGTACCTGTCGTGAAGTACATTCTGAAACTGCCATGCAATCGACATCGGTGATAGTTCCGTCGTTAGAAGCTACTACTGCAAGTCCATCACATTGCCATCACAATATTCATCCGTCGTGCTCAAATTCCTTAAGATATGTCGGTCGTAGTGATCCAATACCGGAATTCGATCCTCATATTTCGTTGAGTACAATGGATCAATGGATTAGAAAAGTTGAGGGTATTTCAAACATGTACGGTTGGGACGAAAAAACTGCTATATTTAATTGTTCCTCTAAACTAAAAGGTTATGCGCGGCGTTGGTATGACCAACTTAACGATGTCAACTTAAATTGGTTGGATTGGAAACAACGTCTTATGGCAGCTTTTCCGTCAAACCGAAGTAAATTAACTATGATGCGAGATCTTGTAAACGAGGTACGTCGTCCTGAACGAGATTACATTCAATTTTACTACGACAAATTGGCACTTGGTAACGCCTGTGGAATACCAGACTCCCTTATCACTGAAGCCATCATAGGTACGATTGGAAATGACTTAGTAGAAGTAGGGGCTATTTCCGCGGGATGTCGTGACCCAATCAGCTTATTAAATTATTTGTCATCGTTTACTAGCCCCGCAGGCGTAAATGGTGATCGCAATAAAAAGTACAATAGGCATTATGACGACCAATTAAAGTGTAATATTTGCAAACGGCGAGGCCACACCGCAAATAAGTGTAATAATAAATCTCGGAAGCAAGACAGAGCGACTTTGGTGTGTGTATTCTGTAGCAAGCGCGGTCATGACGAAACTAATTGTTACTTAAAAAATAAAAAATGCAGTTACTGTGGCAAAATAGGTCATATAAAAGAAGAATGTCTTAAACTTAAAAATCGTCGTACACTTTCTAACAAAGAAAATGACAAACAATGACATACGGTGCGCGTAATTACTGATGCGTCGGGTAGTTCGAAATATTACATGACCGTAAAAATTAATGATTTCTCTGTGTACGGTTTTATTGATTTTGGAAGCGCTTGCGTCACAATAACTGAATCAGTAGCTAATCGATTAAAATTAGAAGCGAGTCCTTGCCAAAATATTGTTTTGTCCGGTTTTGGTGGCTCAAAAATTAATCCGATCGGTGTGGTAGTTGTTAAAATTAAAGTTGACGAGGCTACTTGTAATTGTAAGGCTTTCATAGTACCTGACTCTGCTCAAGAGATTGGCACTATAATAGGTCAGCCTTTGACAGAGCATTCCACCGTATATGTGATTAAAACACCGACATCTTTAAAGATATTTAATGCAAATCAATTTCTCGAACTACCTGCCAGTGCATGCAGTGAAGTTGAGCGCGTCAAGTTGGTTTCGGATGACGAAGTAATTTTGCAACCCGGTGTAAATAAAATACTATTATCTTGTTTTGATTTTGTCTCTGGTTCGATTACACTGCGTGCTACTGAATATAATACTTCGAGGGCGGAGTGTATTATTCCAGAATGCAACACCGAGGTTATTGAAAGCAAAGTTGTTTTAAACATAATTAATATTAGTAATGAGATCATAAAACTACCGCGCAACCGATGCGTGGTGCGAGCGTTGATAACGGTCACGGACGATAATAATAAATACAAAATAGGGGATTACCTGGAATCAAACATCGTGACTGACCTAGAATCTTTACTGTACGAATATTCTGATTGTTTTTCGGGTAGTGAAAATAAAATTGGATAATGTTCAGTCCAAATGCACATTGAATTAACTGACACTAAGCCCGCTTATTACCGTCCGTATCGAATGTCTTTAGAAGACCGGGAGAAAGTCCGTGATATTGTATCAGACTTATTGAGTAAAGGAATAGTGGAGGAATCAAATTCCTCATATGCCAGTCCCTTCATATTGGTCCCCAAAAAGTCGGGTGAAGTACGTATGTGCGAGGATTACCGTGCATTAAATAAAATTACTAAAAAGGAACGCTATCCTTTACCCGTAATACAAGATCAGTTAGACCGGTTATCCAAGCAACGCGTTTTCACATGTCTTGATATTATGTCAGCCTATCATTGCATTCAAATTGCTGATGATAGTAAACAGTATACAGCGTTCATAACACCGGATGGGCACTACCAGTATACGCGTATGAGCTTTGGATTGGTGAATGCACCGTCAGTGTTTCAGCGCGCAATGGACAATATTCTCGGTTGTTTACGTTTCCAATGTGCGACAGCATATTTAGATGATATTCTCGTTTACGCTGAAAATTATGATGATGCATTGCACCGTCTCAAATCCGTATTAGAGAAAATACGGGATGCTAATGTAACGCTCAGGTTAGACAAGTGTTCTTTCTTAGTTTCAAGTATAGAGTATTTAGGGCATGAGGTATGTGACGGCGAAGTCAGGCCGTCCAAGTATAAGCTCACTGCAGTTCATGACTTTGCTGTGCCTGGAAACGTACATCAGGTACGTCAGTTTATGGGTCTGGCAAATTACTTTAGGAAGTATGTGCCCAATTTTGCTAGCCTCGCTCGTCCTATCACTATCCTAACCAAAAAGGACCAACCATGGGTATGGGGTGACGAACAGTCTCTTGCATTCCAACGTATTAAATCAATTTTAGTAAATCAACCAGTATTGGCTTTGTTTAATCCGGATTATGAAACCCAAATTCATACAGACGCGTCCAAAATAGGGTTAGGTGGCATATTGCTTCAGAAGCAGCCGAACGGTGCGTGGAAACCAGTTGCATATGCGAGTCGTCAGACTACGTCTGTCGAACAAAAGTATCACAGTTTCGAACTAGAGACGTTGGCTGTTGTTATGAGCCTGAAAAAGTTTAAGGTATACGTGTCAGGTTTAAAATTTATTCTGGTAACCGATTGTAGCGCGTTACGCTGGACATGGACCAAACGTGATTTGTCTCCCCGTATAGCCCGGTGGTGGCTTGAAGTTCAAGGCTTTGATTTTACTGTTGAGTATCGTGCCGGCAAATCCATGGCTCACGTGCATGCGCTAAGTCGTAATCCTGTGTATTCAGTAATGCGATGTGTTGAAAAATACCTAATTGAATGTGTGCAGCAGGGTGACGACTCGATGCGTACCCTCGTGGAGCAGGTGAAGGATAAGGTTGCGAAGGGCATAACTAATAGCTTGGCTAAATATTTCTTGTTTGATAATATTGTACTGTTTAGATAAGTTGGAAATGGTCCAAATGTAGTCGTTCCACGAATGCCGCGTTGGTCTCTCGTTGAAAGTTTCCATGATAACGTTAATTAATTTTAATAAAACTTACAATGCCATAAAGTCAATGTATTGGTTTCACGGTATGCGCCGGTTTATCCAAAAGTACACTCGTGGTTGTATATCGCGTCAATATGCTAAAAAACCAACTGGTTGTCGTGTGGGCTTATTACCTCCAATTGAAAAGGTGGCCGTATCATTTCACACGGTTCATGTAGACCATCTTGTCTCGTTCTGTAAAAGCCCATTAGGCAAAATGCACATTCTAGCGGTAATAAATGCCTTCACGAGATTTATATGGATCAAAGCTGATCAAGACATCAGTTGTAAATATGTTTTGCAGACGTTTGACCCATTAATTAAAACTTTTGGTGTTCCTAGTCGTATAATAAGCGACCGAGGCAAAGCTTTTAGCTGCAAAGACTTGAAAGAGTATTGCACTCAAAGGCAAAGAAAGCATGTCATGACGGCGGTCGCTAGTCCAAGTACGAATGGGCAGATATGACGTTTTAATAGGACTATACTTGACACCCTTGTAGCATACGTTGGTGATGACCATAATTACTAGGAGAAATACTTATCTAAGGTACAGTTAGGATTAAATTCTAACATAAATAATAGTACGGGTAAGGCTCCATTGGAACTTCTTTATGGGTTTCGACCTAGAATAGTAGGCGATATAGTTGTGCCCGATAGATCACCAAATTTAGACGAGGGAAGTTGCTGTCACCCGATCAGCTAAATTGTCTCAGCAGGCAAAGGACAAGTATGATCAAAAACGGCGTTATAAAGCACCTTTTAAGATAGATGATTTAGTTCTTGCCGAAAAAAAGATCATTTGTAAGGGTTTACGCAGTGGTAAACTTATGCCGCGTTTTGACGGGCCATATAAAATTGTAAAGGTCCTACCCCATGATCGGTACGTGATTAAGAGTACACGTAACCGTGGCCGACTTTATAAAAATGTTTTGGCCAGGGTTAAGTTAAAGCTTTTCCAATGTAATCATTCCGATGAGTCAGATAATTCTAGTTCTGAGTAAAGATTTACGAAAGTAATGTTGTTCAGGACGGTTTACTTCATTTGATTAGTCCACATTAAATAAAAATTGTTAAATGGATCCATTTTAGTAATTGTTAATATAAAACAATATTTATGATCGATCTTTGTTTCAATAGCGCTAGCCTTCAGAGGCGTTGGTAAAGGGTTTACACAACCTTACAAACCAAATTCAAGAATGCATCTAGCCTTAAGAGGTTGTATTCTTTATAATTAGTCGTGTGTCGTCCTTAGGAGGAAGACGATGCCTTTGGAGGCTATTGTGACGCGACATTTGTGATGTGGACCCTGAAGGGTAAGCCATCATTATAACCACAATCGATTTTAATTTAGATTGGGTTGTAACATTAAGAAGTTAGTCATACTGACACGGTCGACCGGTTATTGCTAAGTCAGTTTATGTTGGCATTCAGAAGCCCACGCACTGACATTCAGACGTCAGTTCTAGTTGACATTCAGACGTCAATCGCACTGACATTCAGAAGTCAGTTCAAGCTGACATGAAGATGCCAATCTCACCGCGTCGTCGCCGCATCGTGTGTTCTTGAGAAAGCTGTGTCATCATCAAAACCAAGAGGCGAGAGCTACGCGGGGCGCGCAGCTGTTTCAGGAAGGCCGACTGTAAGGCGATAGATGGCGCTCGAGAGACGTCATGAAGTTGACAACTGTGAAGATAGCAACGCGCGGGCCGCTCGCCTAGCTTGCATATTGCACCGAGGCTCGCGGTCTCTTTTCTGGCGGACACCGACGGCTTAGGACCTAGCTAACATTTTATTGTACTGCATAAGTTTATTTTTAATTAAATATTTTATTATTATTTTCCTTTGTTTTTCTGAGCTCTTACAGTATGTATCATTCTTTTGTAACATTTTTAAAAGTATCTACGCCTATCCTTCATGACTATATGTAGAAAAAATTGAGGATAGTAAGCGATATATTTTGGTGTTATTTAAAATACCAATAGATATCTCTCTTCCTCCCCTCGATAAGTGACGACCTCTTACGCATACTTAGATAATGTTAAACCAATAAAAAAATCAGAGCCTTAAAAAAATAACAGTTATTATTCTTATATATTCAGGTAACATCCCAGCCAGATACTATTAGTAGAATCAACATTCTAAATCTTGCTAGCTTCAGATGATCTAAGTGCTTTTAGTGGAACATTTCCATTTTTCGTAAAACATCGGTGATGTTTCAATGAAATGTATTCTCCCCGGAGCTATTAGCATGATTCGGACACGAATCGCGGCGCTCGTTCAAGTAAACGATCAAAACAATTGTGTTACGTTTAATATGTTCCCGATTCAATAATTTCAACCGAATGCTGTAATTGGAGTTGGTAAACAGTTATTACTCTCACTGGGGTTAATTAGTCTAATTTACTACTAACGAGGGTTTGGGCCAATGGCAGCCATTTTAAATTATACCGAATATTGCATTGAGCTGCCAAATATTCCCGTTTGATTTCACATTGAAATTTATATCTAATTTAGTTTTATCTCTATTTGTCAGTGTACGCGACTGTGACAAATTGATATGCGAACGCTTGATAAATCGAATTACATTCACCGGGAACTTTAATTTCTTTGATATAAATGTTGAAATATCGACGAATATTATAAGCTGAATGCTGCCGACAAGTATGGAATTTAATTTTGTCGTGAGGGCTTTTCTATTTGCTTACTGTTCGAGAATTACACCGCAAGTGACATAGCGGAGAATGGATAAAATATTCTTTATCTAATAAAATACGGTTTCATTTACTCTGCGTAACCAATTCTATCATATATATAAAATAAAATATCTTATTGTTTTCAAATAAAAGTAGTATTTTACCATTTTGTGGGTTATTGACCTATCATCTAAAATACCAGAGACTTGTGATCGTAAATCGCCAACAAACAATAGCAAGCTTAATGTTTAGTGCTTTTCTTAATGAAAAGGCAAAATTACAAATAGATACACCATTCAAAAAATTTATCATTCATAGTTAGAGTGATCTGTTTGACACAAAAACGTTTTTAAGCAGAAAAAGGAAAACACGGTACCGAAACTTTAAAGGAGTCTTATTAATACACTAGCTTCTGCCCGCGGCTTCACCAGCGTAAAAAGTGTTTTATCATCCCAAGGGCATACAAACTATCCTATGTCTTTACCAGGGTCTCAAACTATCTCCATGCCAAATTTCATCTAAATCGGTTCTGTAGATCTAAAGATTACCCCCTAAAACCTCAAAAACTTTACCTCTTTATAATATTAGTATTTTGGAGACAGCGGGTCTATTATTTATATCTATTCTAGAGTCAATAATAAAAAGATTAAACTGGGAAAAGACAGGATTAAACATCAATGGCAAATATTTATCCCACCTACGCTTCGCCGATGATTTGGTTCTGTTGTCAGAATCTAGCACACAACTACAAACCATGATTGATTCACTAAACGCAGCGAGCAAGCAGGTAGGACTAGAAATGAATCTTTCAAAAACAATGGTCACGACAAATAGTGTACACAGAAGAATATCAGTAGACAATGAAACTCTGAAATATACAGAAAAATATACCTTGGAAAACAAATTGGCTTCAACAGAAAACAAAATAATCTTGAAGTAGAACGAAGAGTACAAAATACTTGGAACAAGTACTGGTCCTTAAGAGAGATATTCAAAAGAAACATGCCAATAAATATCAAAACAAAAGTTCTGACGTCATGCCTCCTACCTTGCCTAACCTACGCATGTCAAACTTGGAAATATACATCCATAATAAAAAGCAAAATCACTACCTGCCAACGCGGAATAGAAAGAAGTATGCTCAATATTAAAAAAATGCAAAAAATACGTCACACAAAAATCAGAGAAACCACCAAAGCGACGGATGCTCTAACTTACGCTAAAAAACTAAAATGGAAGTGGGCTGGGCACGTAGCGAGGCTAAAGGACGAGAGATGGACCAGCAGGGTAACAAAGTGGAAGGGTCCAAACGGCAAGCGTCTTAAAGGCAGACCACACACGAGATGGGCTGACGAATTAATAAAAATAGCTGGTACCTGCTGGCCGCAAATAGCTCAAGATAGAGACCAATGGAGTTCTTTAGAGGAGACCTTGACCTTCACTTGAGGAGGGGTTCATGCAAACGAACACTTTTTTTAATATTATTTATATTTAATTATTTCCTAACATATGAAAATGTCTAAGCAACGTCATTTATTTTAAGTTTTTTTCTTTAAACTTTGTATGTATTCAACTTTGCATGAAATTAAAGGTTTTTTATTTATTTATTTATTAATATTAGTATAGATAAAAATCCACCTATACTCGTATCGTACCGGCGAGGTTTTAGTAGAACGAGGACGTCCGACGGCCTCAGGATAGCCCATTTTGGCCTATATTTTGAAGAGCATTTTTTATTTACAGATATACAGACAACTAGCTTCTGGCAGTGGCTTCGTCCGCGTGAATATCGAAAATTATCCCGAAGGAACATATTCCTGGGATAAAAAGTATCCTATATTCTATTACAGACTATAATCTATCTCTGCGCTAAATTGCATTCAGATCCCTCAAGCCGTTCTGGCCTAAAGAAGTAACAAACATACAAACACACACACACACTCACAAGCTTTCGCCTTTATTATAATTAGTGTCATAACATCGATATACAAAGATCGATAAGAAAGAATAAAAGAAAGTACGGCAAGTTTTAAAATGCAAAAAACCAGAAGCATATTAAAACCGCCGAAGTGCGTGTTGGTCTTCACACATTTAGGGTTCCGTACCAAACCGCTAAATAAGTTGGATGTAATAGAAAAATGAGGTATTCTCAATGTAAAACCTTGTTTATCAATATATTGGTGTTTGTTTCTTAAATATACGTAATAATAAACATTATCACCAAATTTCAAGTTCTGGTCAATGGGAAGCTAAAAAAATCTTGGGCTTCTCATTTCTTTGTTTTCCAATATTTATAAAAACAAAAGATACCTACAGTATTTATATACTCTACGAGCTCTAAACAATGATATCCCAGTCGATGGGGTAGGTCTTTTTTCGCACACCCCTTATCTGTATGTATCACTTAAAAATATTCAAAAATATTTATGACAATTTGAGTCAACGAGATGCTTATACTGTGAAAATTTGAAGACCTTATCTCCAACCATTTGGCTGTAAAACCTGTGTGACAGACGATGGATAGACAGACACACATACGGACACGCAAGAGACAACAAAACGGCTCCGTTTGGACCTTTCGGGTACGGAACCATAAAAACTAAAAGAAAAAGTCAAATCACGTACACAATTACATACCTAGCCAGTCGGAAAACTTGAAAGCAACCACGATGTCATGATATTTAGTTAAAACGTTTAACAATATTTCATAAGTCCCGAGTACCTCTGAGACATAGGTATTTATGGGGTAACTTAGCAAATTATTCAAAGGAAGCGTAACTAGTAAGTCGCGTACAGGAAAATTTGCTACCTGCCTGACTTCGAAGACGCATACCATTAACATTAGTTTAACTACAAGCGACAATCTTAAGTTCAACTTGATTGCTAACTGTATTTACTGCAAAGAGTTTGGTAATTAAGTTGGATTTATAGGTAGGTGTAGTTATAACGCGATGGGGTAAGGTACGAGTACGTGTTACATTGATGATTGATGCTAGATATACGTAGGTACAAGTTTAATTCATAGTTATTCTCAAAGTTCTATGATAATGTAGGACTAGGAAACTATTAGCCTTAGATAGTTCTTTCTAATGTAAACATATAGCTGAGTTTCAAAACGAATTGATGCTGTCGGTTTAATATCCATTTATCTTATCCTATAGTGTTGTAAATTGTGGTAGACTAGTTAGGTACACACATAGGTACATTAATTAACAAAAGTTATCAAGATCTGCTTGTTTAGAATTTCAAGCTAAATTGGATTAAGGGAGAATTTAATTTGGGTAATTGTAGTTTGCTTAATACTATTCCTATTTACTAAATTCGCCTAAATTTTGATTCCAAAAACGATTCAATCACGAAATAAACCTGATAATATAATGTTATTGACTTATGTCGATAACCGTACATACGGCGTACGTTCGCTAGTTGAGTCTATCGTATATTCACAAACTGGATCTTCTATTCAAGTTGGAGTTTCGTATTCGGAAAGCCCGACCGGCTACATCGAGAACTGTTCCGTCCCTCGGCGATACAACACGAAATTTGTAAAGATGTTGCCTCCAGGATCGTCTTCAATAGGGACGAGAAGTAAACTTTTTTGCTCCGCATGATAGCCAACTAGATCCGTTCTATACAAAACCCCTTTCATGTGTAAAACGGGCCTAATATTAATAAACCCGCTTCTGGCTACCGTCTGGATAATCTCCAGGATCTTTTAATTAGCTGTATGCGAAATTCAATTGGGTCTGGTGCTGAAACCCGTTTTTATAACGCTATTAAAACCTCTTGGCGACATAATATCACGATTTAGCAGTTACTAAACTAAATAACTTTTTCTTATTGAAAGTAAAAATTTAGATTTGTTCCGGTCGGATCCCCTCGATCTGATCCCCTGGGGGATCAGTTTTTTTTTTATACTATTTTCTATTCCGGTCTGATCCACCGTGGTATCACAAACATAGGTACAGGGTTTATTGAAACACATAATTATGTTCGTAATTCTTATTGTAATGAAAACGTGTACGCTAGTATTAAGAAACAACGAATCAATTTTTTTTTTTTATCTGTTTTCTCGCGTTTGACCACTACCTCGCCTGATGGTAAGCGATGATGTGGCCTATGCTGAAGCACGCTTGCCTAGAAGTAACCTATTCACTCTTGACTTAAAAGACCCCAAGGTTGTAGCTATCAGGGAACAAAGACTCCGGAAGGGAATTCCACTCTTTAGCAGTGCGCACCATGAAAGTATTAGTAAAACGCTTTGTGCGTATGGGTGGGATGTCCACCATGTACCGATGGCGCATGGCCGGACGTCTTGTAGTCCGATGATGGAAAGGGCTAGGCGGAATCAAATTGTGTCAATTCCGTCGTTCACTCCCCGAAATGTAACCGATAAAAAACCGACAGGCTGGCAACTCGGCGTCGATGTTCGAGGCATGGAGCTTTGACGCGACCAGTGCATCGTTGCCAATAAGTCTCTTGGCCCGTCTGTCAATCGACTCAAGTGCATCAAGCTGGTATTTGGCAGATCCGTCCCAGAAGTGAGAGCAGTACTCCATGCACGACCGAACTTGCTTACTTTATAAAAGCACAAAAAAAAAAAATTACATAACCAACTGTTTTCTCTTGACTGTACTTGCCTGTCAAAAAGAGTAAGGGGATCAGACCGGAATGTCAAAGTTTGTAGTGGATCAGAAAGGAAATATTAAAAAAAAAACCAGCAGGGGATCAGATCGAGGGGATCCGACCGGAACAAATCAAAATTTATTAGCCAAAATATGTTTTCAACAAAAAAGTAGAATGTTAATAATATTCTTGAAGAGCGATGAATATGACGAACAAACTTTATTTTAATGAGAAATCCAATCTGACCAATAAAAACATCCAATCTTGACTTACACAAAAATCATGCCGCCATATTTCTTTCACGGAAGACAGACAATGCCGAAGGCCGAAGGCGATCCCTAACTTCCTTTATTCCTTCTCGTGGAAAAACAAAAACGGAAGGAAAACGGCGGATACATCTACATGTCCATTGTCCGTTTAATGCAAAGTAGGGACGCATATTATATCAAAATGCAAGAAAATAGACAAAAAGACAAAAGATATTTATTTCAACTGGGCCACCAAGCGGCACTTTTGAATGTCACAATTTAAATTTAAATGGAATACAAGTTGATTCTACCGTGCATTCGGAAAGTAGCTAGTTATGGAGAAGAATGCACAAAAAACTCCATACTTTTTAAATTTACATGGAATAAAAGTTGATTCTACCGTGCATTCGGAAAGTAGCTTGTTATGGAGAAGAATGCACAAGAAACTCCATACTTACTCTTTTAAAAAAAAAATGATTCTACCGTGCATTCGGAAAGTAGCTTGTTATGGAGAAGAATGCACAAGAAACTCCATACTTACTCTTTAAAAAAAAAATGATTTTTACAATATTTAGGTACATGAGTACATACATTAATAAATTCACATATGTGAGGACAATGCACCCAGAATAGCACTACACACTATACTATGTAAAGGTATAAAGTATTAAAAGTACTCACACATGTACTGTGCAGTTATACAATAGGTACTAGAAAAACATCAACATCCGAAGCAGTTGAGTTATGACCAATCCCAACTGACGGCGCCCGTTCACGAACATGACGCATGAATCGGCACCACCCAGCTCAACCATCATGAAGGGAACCGAATGATCCAACACACGCGCCACCATCAGAGAGACATTTGAGAGAGCATGACACACTCAACTGCCAGGGCACACACAAGTCAACGAACGACACATAGGTATAGCAAATGGTAGATTTACAGTTGGGTACATAGTACCCACACACGTGCTGTGCAGCTATACAATACTAAAAGAAATCGAGTCTATACAACACAAGCATAAACATATCATTTGTTTTTGCGCCCTAGTGGTTGTGGAGCAGGACTAGCATTGAGCCAAGCATTTTTATCAGTGATATAATCCCCCAACTTATAATATGCCTGCCTGCATAGTGTGCGTTTTATACAATTTTTAAATTTCGTCTCATTCAGTTCTAGAATATGGGGAGGAATTTTATTGTAAAAATGGAAGGTTTATCAGGATTTGCTCACATTTTTTCATATGTTTGAGCCATTTATGGTTTTATTTAAATATTCTTCATCTTCCTGCTCCTATCTCACGTTACTTGGGGTCACGGGTTACAATTTCTATAAATTCTATCAGCATCGGAACCGACGCCCGGGTTGCTAGTAGTAACGTTTCCAAAGAAAAGAACCTCTGAACAATATGTATTTGTATTCAATATAATGGTGAAATGGTCAGTCGAACATGACTTTTATGAAGCCTCGCACCCTTGGCCTGTATCAATCAGAAGTACTTCCCTCCGGCTGCGACCAATCTATCTTCATCATATCTTAATCATAGTTCCGGTTAAGTGTGACGGCTGTGGGTATGATCGCCAAACATAAGAACTTGACCACAATTCCTTTAGTTATCCCTGGATAAACATCTGTATTTACCGATGATTCTAACACAAATACATCTAAGATTTTACCGAGAACATAAATAAGTATATGCTTATGTTCGAACAAAAAAGTTTTTCTACTTTAAACGTACTTGTTCTCCATCTAGACTTTACAGGCCGTTTCACATAAAGCCACGGAAAGTCTTTTTGCTTACAAAACTTTACCAGTTACACTTTAAATATCCAAGTAAAATAACTGTAATATTCATTAGTAACTAGAGCTCTTCAGTAAATAATGTCACAATTCACATAAAACTATAAAGTAATTAGTGGACTTTTTTGTGACGTCATCAAGTGAAACGGCTAAAAACAGGTTGTTACGGTGCCGGTGGTAATGCAAATTAGATTTTATAACAGAGGACCTAAGTACTGTTGGCGGATGTTTTGTCACTATCACTGAACTGTCGTTAGCTTTGTAAGTTTGAATGTACATACTTTACCCAAATACAAAAACTTATATAAATGCTAATTTGGGCTAGGCAATCTAGTTACGGCTATGGCAAACCTGCGTCAAATATTTGTATGATTTCATAGGTAAAATAATACGAAAACTATGTAAAAATGCTTTACAATATTTTCAACATCGGGTCGGTTCGGTTAGTCCAAAATCTAACTGAATATTTTTATAGGTTGGCAGATATTTTTAGCGGCAATAAAATTCAATTAATCTCACTGTTTCGTCGAGTATTTTAGAACTGTCCATCCGTGATTGACGTCACTCAAACTGAAATATTTTTCGAGCGAGCATTTTTTTTTATGAATTCACAAAACGTTTGTTAATCCTTATTTAGAAGCTACCACATTCAGTTTTGGAAAAGCAAATGTTATTTATTTTAGTTTTTACGTAGCTTTTAATAAAATAGTACTCAATGGATTCACCATTTTTGCACTTAGCATAAATTGTGAATCTATTAAGTAATATTTTAGCTTAGCCTTTTGAAGCAAGGACGAGTAGATATTCTGAAAATCAGGAGAAATTGTATGCTTATTCTTTAAAAGACCAATAAATTAATTTCCTAAAACATTGCGCCAGAGGAATTACGGAGGGATACTGTGATAGTACAAATAGTAGTAGGTATCTGAAGCACATGCGTCAAGAATACATAAATTGAACAGAAAATAAATAGTATTTCTCAGATAAGTTTATTCAGTCAGGGTATATTATATTTCTCCGAAACATAACAAATAAATCCATACTGCTTTACATTTAGAACTTGTCTCTGATCTCAGTTTTATGAGAATCATTACGAAATATTCGATATTTGTTTAATCTTTCACCAACAATTAGTATGTATCATTCTTTTGTAACATATTCAAAAGTATCTACGCATATCCTTAGTGATTATATGTGAAAAAAATAAAAAATACCTTCTTTCTTCCTCCCCTCGATAAGTGACGACCTCTTACGCATACTTAGATAATGTTAAACCAATAGAGAAATCAGAGCCTAACAAAAATAACAGTTATTATTCTTATAAATTCAGGTAACATCCCAGCCAGATACTATTAGTAGAACTAACATTCTAAATCTTGCTAGCTTCAGATGATCTAAGTGCTTTTAGTGGAACATTTCCATTTTTCGTAAAACATCGGTGATGTTTCAATGAAATGTATTCTACCCGGAGCTATTAGCATGATTCGGACACGAATCGCGGCGCTCGTTCAAGTAAACGATCAAAACAATTGTGTTACGTTTAATATGTTACCGATTCAATAATTTCAACCGAATGCTGTTATTGGAGTTGGTAAACAGTTATTACTCTCACTGGGGTTAATTAGTCTAATTTACTACTAACGAGGGTTTGGGACAAATGGCAGCCATTTTAAATTTTACTTACCGAATATTGCATTGAGCTGCCAAATATTCCCGTTTGATTTCACATTGAAATTTATATCTAATTTAGTTTTATCTCTATTTGTCAGTGAACGCGACTATGACAAATTGATATGTGAACGCTTGATAAATCGAATTACATTCACCGGGAAATTTAATTTCTATGATATAAATGTTGAAATATCGACGAAAGTTCTTTTCGACGGCACAACTAGAAAAGACATTCTTGTAAAATTGCTCATAAAATATTAAAGTTTTTTCTTCTAATATATTATGTGTTTAATATAGACTAAGACCTTTATGAGTTTTTTGTGCTTAACTACTTAGTAAATTTTTTTTTTTTTTTTTTATCGTCAGTAGGCTTGCGCTTGACCACTATCTCACCTGATGGTAAGCGATGATGTGGTCGACGGTGAAGCACGCTTGCCTAGAAAAAACCTATTCACTCTTGACTTAAAGACCCCAAGATTGTAGCTATCGGGAAACACAGACTCCGGCAGGGAATTCCACTCCTTAGCTGTACGCATAATGAAAGTATTTTCAAAACGTTTAGTGCGTATGGGTGGGGTAATATTAGAGCTCCCCGCATTCGGAGACTGCCTGCAAGGACAGGTTCAAACGCTTCACCATGGCCTCACGGAGAGACCGGATCTGCGGCCCGGTAGCCCGTGCGTTGGACAAGTATCTCTCAGCAACAGTGCTGTCGTCAGCATACCCAAAGGTGCCGGGTTTTAGCAGATTATTAATGTGCAACAAGAACAATGTTGCTGAGAGTACTGACCCCTGAGGGACCCCGGCATTAATATCCAATTGGTCCGAATAGCAGCCATCGATAACCACTCGAATGGACCGATCTCTCAGGAAGTCTGCAATCCAATCAAACAGACCACCGGGCAAACCGAATGAAGGAAGCTTAACAATGAGGCTTTCGTGCCAGACCCTATCGAAAGCCTTCGAGATGTCGAGGGAGACGGCAAGCGCTTCCCCGTGTCTCTCGATGGCCTCACTCCATATGTGAATGGCATACGCTAGAAGATCCCCAGTAGACCGATTTCGGCGGAAGCCGTATTGACGGTCACTAAGGATATCATTAGCTTCTAGGTATGCCAGGAGCTTTTTGTTAAGTACACGCTCCATACTCTTACAGAGTATGGACGTTACAAAGATGGTTCTGTAGTTGGCCGGGGCAGCTCGACTGCCCTTCTTGGGCACAGGCTGTACGTTGGCTTGCTTCCAAGCATTCGGCACTTTTCCAGTCTCATATGAAAGGCGGAATAGACGAGTCAAGATCGGAGACAGTTCAGGCGCACAGGTTCTAAGAACTATTGCTGGTATTCCGTCAGGGCCGCTAGCCTTGTTCACGTCGAGGTTACGCAGTACCCTACGAACGTCCTTTTGATGGATGCGAATGTCCGACATACACGTCTCGCATCCAACAGGAGAAGGAGGGGGCCGCGAATCGCCAGGATTCAGACGCAAAGATTCCGCAAAAAGAGATGCAAATAAATTTGCCTTCTCCTCAGCGGAGTGGGCCAACGACCCATCGGGTTTCAGCAGTGGTGGTAGTGAGGGACGGCAGAAGTTCGACTCGACCGACTTAGCCAGGGACCAAAACGCTTTACTACCTGCTGGGTAAGAAGCAAGTTTGGTCCCTATTCGGCCAATGTGGTCGAAACGAGCTCTTCGCAACACCGACTTGCAGGACTTGGCAGCCCTGTTGAAGGCCTTCTTCTTCTGACCCACGTCACCCGCTTTGCGCGATCGAGCGTCGACCCATGCCAGGTACGCCTCATGCTTAAGCAAGTCGGCGCGATAACATTCGGCGCCAAACCATGGCCGGTCAACGCTGGACATTGTCACATCAGAGAACGGAATGTAGTACTCCATTCCCTGACGCAACACATCCGTCACGGCGTCCGCGCACGACGAAGGATCAGCCGAAGAAAAGCAAGTAGGCTGCTAAGGATAGCATGCAAAGAAAGATCGCATGCCATCCCAATCTGCTGACCTGTACCGCCAAACCCGCCGGGTGCCTCTTGGGCTGGGATCGGGCGAGGAGTAGACGGACACAGACTTCACCAGACAGTGGTCGGAACTACCCAACGGTGAAGTTATCGACACAGAGTATCGGTCTGGATCTGTTGTCAGCAGAAGGTCCAAGCAATTGGCCGTGTGCGAATCAACATCCGGCACCCTTGTTGCCCCCTGGACCAGCTGGGTAAGGTTTAGTGCAAGCGAAAGCTTACGCATCTCCCGTCCAGCATGGTCAGTGCACTGGTATGGGAAGAGCCACTCCTGGTGGTGGGCATTAAAGTCCCCCAGTAACACTAACTGGGCGGAAGGGTACCGCTGCTGTGCCGCATCAGCCGCCTCACTGAGGTACTCCGTGAGCCTGGTTGTCTCCTGATCTCCGCTGTGCGACCGGTAGACACAGGCGTAGATAATTTTATCTAGACCCGTGCCCACCAGAGCCCAAAGCGTTGAGAATCTGGAGTCCTCAAGATTACGGAGACGCCGATAGCAAGTGTCGTCGTGGGCGTACATACACACACCCGCGCGTGGTTTAAAATTGTGCTCTAGGGTAAACCCTGGGTAAGACAAGTACGACACGTCTGGCGGACTCGCTATCTGCGTCTCCGTGAGGAAAAACAGCGCTGGTTTCTAAGCCTCCAGGTGGTAGTGGACTGCAGAGAGATTTGAGTGCAGACTTCTAATGTTGGTGAGGTGCACTTTGTGGGGGAGGGGGTGCAGCCGCTGTTGAACTCCAGTATTTTGTTTCCTTGTCATGATTGTGTGTGAGTGAAGGGAGGAGAGGAGATGGAAGTGAGACGAGGTTCCACGCTGCTAACCTACAGACACACACTGAAAGGACGCCATCATTGGGGCACTAGTCTGGAGACTGCGGGGACGCCCGAGCCCCCCCGGAATGTCCATCGGGCCCTCCCCATCTGGTCGCCAACCAGCACGATGGTGCATTCCGGGATTTTTCGACAGTTGGCGGGGCAGCCTTTCATGTGTGGCTGGCACACTACTTGGGCCCCCAACTACCTGCGGTCGGCCAGCGGTGCACCGTGCCTCGAAACCCGCTACCCTCCGCGACCAGTCTCCCGATACGTCCCAAACAGCGCGCGTCAGAACTAGTCAGCCTGCAGTGGAACAGCTATCTCAACCCAACTCCTCTGGTGGCTACACCGAGCATCGCACCGGAACACGGCTAGGCCGCTTGGCGGTACGTCTTTGCCGGGTGGGTGGTCACAAGCCTTCGGCCGAAGCCTACCACCAGTAAGTGTCACCTGATTTGCACCACCCGGGGACCACGTGTAGGGAATCAAAGGGTACACTCCTACGGACGTGGGTGACTCGGCCCCCAAGAAATTTTTTTCTGACGTTCAATACATTCCTATTTCGGTATCGAGATATTGAAGTTTGGGGCGAAAAACCTAAAATGTAATTCTAATAATTTTTAATACTTGAATATTTCTCTTGCAATGCGACGTGGAATGAGAATGTTTTTATTAGAGATTTATGCGCGCCGAAAGCGGTTCAGATGGTGCAGCTGAATGCTGGCGACAAGTATGGAATTTAATTTTGTCGTGAGAGCTTTTCTATTTGCTTACTGTTCGAGAATTACACCGCAAGTGACATAGCGGAGAATGGATAAAAGATTCTTTATCTAAGAACATACGGTTTCAATTACCCTGCGTAACCAATTCTATCAGATATATAAAATAAAATATCTTATTGTTTTAAAATAAAAGTTGTATTTTTACCATTTTGTGGGTTATTGACCTATCATCTAAAATACCACAGACTTGTGATCGTAAATCTCCAACAAACAATAGCAAGCTTAATGTTTAGTGCTTTTCTTAATGAAAAGGCAAAATTACAAATAGATACACCATTCAAAAAATTTATCATTCATAGTTAGAGTGATCTGTTTGACACAAAAACGTTTTCAAGCAGAAAAAGGAAAACACGGTACCGAAACTTTAAAGGAGTCTTATTAATACACTAGCTTCTGCCCGTGGCTTCACCCGCGTAAATAGTGTTTTATCATCCCAAGGGAATAAAAACTATCCTATGTCTTTTCGAGGGTCTCAAACTATCTCCATGCCAAATTCCATCTAAATCGGTTCTGTAGAACTTGAGATTACCCCATACAACCTTACAAACTTTACCTCTTTATAATATTATTGTAAATAAAAATCCACCTTTATCGTATCGGTGAGGTTTTAGTAGAACGAGGAAGTCCGACGGCCTCAGGATAGCCCATTTTGGCCTATATTTTGAAGAGCATTTTTTATTTACAGATATACAGACAACTAGCTTCTGGCAGTGGCTTCGTCCGCGTAAATATCGAAAATTATCCCGAAGGAACATATTCCTGGGATAAAAATTATTAGAAAATTATTAGTATCCTATATTCTATTACAGACTATAATCTATCTCTGCGCCAAATTGCATCCAGATCCGTCCAGCCGTTCTGGCGTAAAGAAGTAACTTTCATACAAACAAACACACACTCACAAGCTGTCGCTTTTATTATAATTAGTGTCATAACATCGACATACAAAGATAGATAAGAAATAATAAAAGAAAGTACGGCAAGTTTGAAAATGCAAAAAACCAGAAGCATATTAAAACGGCCCAAGTGCGTGTCGGACTTCACACATTTAGTGTTCCGTACCAAACCGCTAATTAAGTTAGATGTAATAGAAAAATGAGGGATTCTCAATGTAAAACCTTGTTTATCAATATATTGGTGTTTGTTTCTTAAATATACGTAATAATAAACATTATCACCAAATTTCAAGTTCTGGTCAAAGGGAAGCTAAAAAAATCTTGGATTTCTCATTCCTTAGTTTTCCAATATTTTTTTAAACAAAAGATACAGTATTTAAATACTCTACGAGCTCTAAACAATGATATCCCAGTCGATGGGGTAGGTCTTTTTTTGCACCCTCCTTATCTGTATGTATCTGTTATTTTTAAAATATTTATGACAATTTGAGTCAGCAAGATGCTTATACTGTGAAAATTTTAAGACCTTATCTCCAACCATTTAGCTGTAAAACCTGTGTGACAGACGATGGATAGACAGACACACATACGGACACGCAAGTGACAAAAAAAGGGCTCCGTTTGGACCCTTCGGGTACGGAACCATAAAAACTAAAAGAAAAAGTCAAATCACGTACACAATTACATGCCTAGCCAGTCGGAAAACTTGAAAGCAAACACGATGTCACGATATTTAGTTTAAACGTGTAACAATATTTCATAAGTCCCGAGTACCTCTGAGACATAGGTATTTATGGGGTAACTTTAGCAAATTATTCAAAGGAAGCGTAACTAGTAAGTCGCGTACAGGAAAATTATCTACCTGCCTGACTTGGAAGACGCATACCATTAACATTAGTTTAACTACAAGCGACAATCTTAAGTTCAACTTGATTGCAACTGTATTTACTGCAAAGAGTTTGGTAATTAAGTTGGATTTATAGGTAGGTGTAGTTATAAAGCGATGGGGTAAGGTACGAGTACGTGTTACATTGTTCGAAGGAATCTGGCACTTTTGGAAAACCTTGAACTTGGGGCACCTTTTAGAAAATAATTTCAGATAGTTGCTCAGTTTTACTGTCCCTCAAACTAATTCTGTCCTATATGTTAGGTTTTCTTTGATAAATACATCTTTATTTTGTTAAGTATTATTTTTTAATTGTCTAAATTGATTACCCTTTTTTTTTGCCTGGAGATTTGCTCATGCATACTGCACTACCACGGGGAGATAGTGCAGTTATGTGGGACTCTAACCCACTAAAACTCCACGGTGTCCTCCTGTGCCGCATATTACATACATACGTTATTTATTAGTCTCTAGCTGTTAGTAGCATTCTGTTGTTAATAAAAAAAAAACCGGCCAAGTGCGAGTCGGACTCGCACACGAAGGGTTCCGTACCATAATTGCAAAAAACGTGAATAAAAACATGTTTTTTATATGGGAGCCCCACTTAAATATTTATTTTATTATGTTTTTAGTATTTGTTGTTATAGCGGCAACGGAAATACATCATCTGTGAAAATTTCAGCATTCTAGGTATCACGGTTCATGAGATACAGCCTGGTGACAGACGGACAGACAGACAGACGGACCGTGGAGTCTCAGTAATAGGGTCCCGTTTTTACCCTTTGGGTACAGAACCCTAATAAATGAATGCACATCCCACCAAACGTGTTATAAAACTTTGTCAAAAGCTGTAGCTTTAAAGTCTATTTTCATCTTATTACGATTAGCAAATGTCCAGTTTAAAATAAGGAAAGGTCGGCGCATAAGTAGGTAATAAAAAAAGCGACTCATAATCCAATAAAAAAAACATTATATCGTGAAATTCTGCTTTGTCTGTATTTGTAGAGGGAAAAGAGATAAATTTTACGGGTAATTACTTCTACACACGTTATAAGTGACCGTAGCTCACTATAAATTTCATTTAAAAACGTTTTGCTACTTGCATAATAGAGTAAGCATAGATAATAACTGAAATGTTGATGATTAACGATACAATAACTGTTAAAATATTAGCACATTATTATAAAAACTAACCACTATCGAAGAATACTTAAATAAGTGCGTAGCTTTTAGAACAATTTTAGACGCAGTGGTGCATGCATTGCTAGCAGCGCACATAAATCAACGTCAGAAATGAAATTTGCGCTTTTTACGATGAATTTTAATGAAACTTCGTTGGTTAGAACAATACTGTACGATGCAGACTAATCTTAAAGTAAACCAATATTTTTCACAAAAATATTTCAGTCGTTTTGATTAAAAAATTGAAATATATTTTTCCCTAGCATTCCTTTTCAGATGAACTCAAAACATCAATCGTAAAAGTTTTTATAGCTCTGGCTGCGTGGCTAGCTCGCAGAATTTTTAACTCAGTGGATTTTCGAAACCAGCTAAATTAACAAAAAAGCAAACGAATGTGTCATTGAATGAACATGGCATAACCTAACTATATTTTATACCAGATTTTCGTTTTCGTATTTTGTGTTGACGCAAAATTTTATATAGGTAGTTGCAATTTTTATTTTAAATCGTTTCCTCAGAAATATGTTTATTTTGTAACCTTTATTATGGGTCTAAATAAGCTAAATTTTATGGTTTATTAAAGGCAATTTCTTTGTTTCCTTGACTACAAACAACTACCGACCTAAAGACTTCACCTCTATGTTTAATATACTCGTATGTATGTAATTTCTCCATCGACATTGTTACACCGTTTAAACACAAATTAGACTTAACTACTTTAGGGTAATCGCAAGTTCAGAAGTTATAATTACCAACTATTTGTGAGTACGAGGCGATAGCGGGTTCGCTGGCCAGCAACCTTGAGGTATACGTAGGTATAAGTTAATTCATAGTTATTCTCAAAGATCTATGATAACGTAGGACTAGGAACCTATTAGCCTTAGATAGCTCTTTCTAATGTAAACATAGCTGATTTTCAACATGAATTGATGCTGTCGGTTTAATATCCATTTATCTTATCCTATAGTGTAGTAACTTAGGTAGTAGACTACTTAGGTACACACATAGGTATATTCATTAAAAAAAGTTATCTAGATAAGACTGCTTGATTAGAATTTCAATCTTAATGAAACGGGGGATAGAAGAATTTCATTTTAGTAATTGTAGTTTGCTTAATACTATTGGATTTTAATAAAAGAGTGAAATTCGCTTAAATTTTGTTTCCAAAAACGATTCAATCACGAAATAAACCTGATAGATGGGTAAATAAAAAATGTTATTGAATTATGTCGATAACCGTTCACACGGCGTACGTTCGCTAGTTCAGTCTATCGTATATTCACAAACTGGATCTTCTATTCAAGTTGGAGTTTCGTATTCGGAAAGCCCGACCGGCTACATCGAGAACTGTTCGGTCCCTCGGCGATACGACACGAAATTTGTAAAGATGTTGCCTCCAGAATTCTCTTCAATAGCGGCGAGAAGTATACCATTTTGCTCTGCAAGATAGCCAACTAGATCGTTCTATACAATACCCCTTTCATGTGTAAAACGGGCCTTATATTAATAAACCCGCTTTTGGCTACCGTCTGGATAATCTCCAGGATCTTTTAATTAGCCGTATGCAAAATTCAATTGGGTCTGGTGATGAAATCTGTTTTTATAACGCTATTAAAACCTCTTGGCGTCATAATATCACGATTTGGCAGCCATTTGAGTTGAGCATTATCCAATTCATTTGTGCTGCTTATTTAACGGAAAATTTTCAGACTAGTAGTAACTTTTCTTATTAAAAGTAAAAAATTATTAGCCGAAATATGTTTTCAACAAAAAAGTAGAATGTTAATAATATTCTTAAAGAGCGATAAATATGTCGAACAATAATTATTTAATGAGAAATGCAATCTAACTAATAAAACCATCCAATCTTGACTTACACAAAAATCTTGCCGCCATATTTCTTTCACGGAAGACAGACAATGCCGAAGGCCGAAGGCGATCCCTAGCTTCCTTCATTCCTTCTCGTGGAAAAACAAAAACGGAAGGAAAACGGCGGATACATCTACATGTCCATTGTCCGTTTAATGCAAAGTATGGGCGCATATTATATCAAAATGCAGGAAAAAGGAAGGTTTATCAGGATTTGCTTACATTTTTTCATATGTTTGAGCCATTTATGGTTTTATTTAAATCATCTTCCTGCTCCTATCCCACGCTACATGGGGTCACGGGTTACAATTAAATTTCTATAAATTCTATCAGCATCGGAACCGACGCCCGGGTTGCTAGTGGTCACGTTTCCAAAGAAAAGAACCTCTGAACAATATTTATTTGTATTTAAAATAATGGTGAAATGGTCTGTCGAACGTGACTTTTATGAAGCCTCGCACCCTTGGCCGGTATCCATCAGAAGTACTTCCCTTCGGCTGCGACCAATTTATCTTCATCATATCAGGTTAAGTGTGACGGCTGTTGGCATGTTCGCCAAAGATAAGAACCTGACCACAATTCCTTTAGTTATCCCTGGATTAACATCTGTATTTATCAATGATTCAGACACAATTACATTAAAGAATTTACCGAGAACAGAAATAAATGTATTCTTAAGTTCGAACTAAAAAGTTTTACAACTTCAAACGTACTTGTTTTCCATCTAGACTTTATAGACCGCTTCATAAAAACACGAAAAGTCTTTTTGCTTACAAAACTTTACCAATTACACTTCAAATGTTCAAGTCAAATAACTGTAATATTCATGAGTAACTAGAGCTCTTCAGTAAATAATGTCACAATTCACATTAAACTATAAAGTAATTAGTGGACTTCTTTGTGACGTCACCGAGCGAAACGGATAAAAACAGGTTGTTACGGTGCCGGTGGTAATGCAAATTAGATTTTATAACAGAGGACCTAAGTATTGTCGGCGGATGTTTTGTCACTAACACTGAACTGTCGTTAGCTTTGTAAGTTTGAATGTACATACTTTACCCAAATACAAAACCTGGTATAATATGCTAATTCAGGCTAGGCAATCTAATTACGGCTATGGCAAACCTTCGTCAAATATTTGTATGATTTCATAGGTAAAACAATACGAAAACTATGTAAAACTGCTTCACCATATTTTCAACATCGGTTCGGTTCGGTCAGTCAAAAATCGAACTGAATATTTTTATAGGTTGGCAGATATTTTTAGCGGCAATAGAATTCAATTAATCTCACTGTTTCATCGAGTATTTTAGACTTGTCCACCCGTGATTGACGTCACTCACTCTGAAATTTTTTTCGAGCGAGCATTTTTTTTATGAATTCACAAAACGTTATAATCCTTATTTAGAGGCTACCACATTCAGTTTTGGAAAAGCAAATGGTAACTATTATTGTTTTGTACCGTAGCTTTAAATAAAATAGTACTCAATAGATTCACCATTTTTGCACTAAGTAAAAATGGAGAATCTATTGAGTAATATTTCAGCTTAGACTTTTGAAGCAAGGACGAGTAGGTATTCTGAAAATCAGGAGAAATTGTATGCTTATTCTTTAAAATACCAATAAATTAATTTCCTAAAACATTGCGCCAAAGGGATTACGGAGGGATACTGTGATAGTACAAATAGTAGTAGGTAGTAGGTATCTGAAGCACATGCGTCAAGAATACATAAATTGAACAGAAAATAAATAGTATTTCTCAGAAAAGTTATTCCAAGTATGTTCAATACATCAGGGTATATTATATTTCTCCGAAACATAACAAATAAATTCATACTGCTTTACGTTTAGAACTTGTCTCTGATCTGAGTTTTATGAGACTTGTAATATTTTTTTAGAATCATTACGAAATATTCGATATTTGTTTAATCTTTCACCAACAATTAGTATGTATCATTCTTTTGTAACATATTCAAAAGTATCTACGCCTATCCTTAATGATTATATGTACAAAAAATTTAGGATAGTAAGCAATATATTTTTTGTGTTATTTAAAATACCAACAGATATCTTCTTTCTTTCTCCCATCGATGCCCATTTATAACTTACGACCTCTTACGCATACTTAGATAATGTTAAACCAATACAGAAATCAGAGCCTTACAAAAATAAGAGATATTATTCTTATAAATTCAGGTAACATCCCAGCCAGATACTATTAGTAAAACCAACATTCTAAATCTTGCTAGCTTCAGATGATCTAAGTGCTTTTAGTAGAACATTTCCATTTTTCGTAAAACATCGGTGATGTTTCAATGAAATGTATTCTACCCGGAGCTATTAGCATGATTCGGACACGAATCGCGGCGCTCGTTCAAGTAAACGATCAAAACAATTGTGTTACGTTTAATATGTTCCCGATTCAATAATTTCAACCGAATGCTGTAATTGGAGTTGGTAAACAGTTATTACTCTCACTGGGGTTAATTAGTCTAATTTACTACTAACGAGGTTTCGGGACAAATGGCTGCCATTTTAAATTTAACTAACCGAATAATGCATTGAGCTGCCAAATATTCCCGTTTGATTTCACATTAAAATTTATATCTAATTTAGTTTTATCTCTATATGTCAGTGAACGCGACTGTGACAAATTGATATGCGAACGCTTGATAAATCGAATTACATTCATCGGGAAATTTAATTTCTTTGATATAAATGTTGAAATATCGACGAAAGTTCTTTTCGACGGCACATCTATAATAAAAAGACATTCTTGTAAAATTGCTCATAAAATATTAAAGTTTTTCTTCTAATATATTATGTGTTTTATATAAACTAAGACCTTTATGAGTTTTTTGTGCTTAACTACTTAGTAAATAACTTTTCTGACGTTCAATACATTCCAATTTCGGTATCGAGATATTGAAGTTTGGGACAAAAAACCTAAAATGTAATTCTAATATTTTTTAATAACTGAATATTTCTCCTGCAATGCGACGTGGAATGAGAATGTTTTTATTAGAGATTTATGCGCGCCGAAAACGGTTCAGATGGTGCAGCTGAATGCTGGCGACAAGTATGGAATTTAATTTTGTCGTGAGAGTCTTTCTATTTGCTTACTGTTCGAGAATTACACCGCAAGTGAAATAGCGGAGAATTGATAAAATATTCTTTATCTAATAAAAAATTAAAATAAAATACGGTTTCATTTACCCTGCGTAACCAACTCTATCAGATACATAAAATAAAATATCTTACTGTTTTCAAATAAAAGTAGTATTTTTACCATTTTGTGGGTTATTGACCTATCGTCTAAAATATACAAAGACTTGTGATCGTAAATCGCCAATACACAATAGCAAGCGTAATGTTTAGTGCTTTTGTTGATGAAAAAGGGTAATTGAAGGCAAAATTACAAGTAGTTAGAGACACCCTTCAAAATGTTTATCATTCTCATGTAGAGTATGATCTGTTTGATACTAAAACTAGTTTATGCAGAAAAAGGAAAACACGGTACCGAAACATTAAAGGAGTCTTATTAATACACTACCTTCTGCCCGCGGCTTCACCCGCGTAAAATGTGTTTTATCATCCCACGCAAATACAATCCTATGTCCTTCCCAGGGTTTCAAAATATCTCCATGCCAAATTTCATCTTAATCGGTTTAGTAGATCCAGAGATTACCCCCTACAATCTCTCAAACTCACAAACTTTATCTCTTTATAATATTACTAGCGCTTCGCCCACGACTTCGTTCGTGTTATCCGTATTTTATCATACAGATGACTTTTTAGTATCAACCTTAAAGGCAGAATTTCCAAAAATCCCTTCTTAGTGCTCCACTGCATCATAAAAAGAAGCCTTGTACAGTAAAATTCTTCAAAAATCTTTACCACCTCCTAAATCGAATTTTAGGAGTAGTTTTGAAAAACTAATAACGAAAACCTTTAATATTTACTTAGGTGGTATTTATGCCAAGTTTCATATAAGCCCAACAAATTTCCACCTTTTCACCTCCTGAGAGGAATTACCAAAAACCAATAAATACATGAATTATTTTTAGTAGCCAACTAGCTAATTTTGAAAAATTATCGACCCTGGTCTAATGTACCACGTGCCGGACTGGCTTTAATTAGCAGTAAAAGTACTTTTAAAAGACCAGGCTATTAATTTATTATTATGTGCGATACTTTTACACTCATTCACAAACTGAATTTATTACAATTTTATTAGTAATTTGCAGATTAGAATATACTTTGTAATTTAAGGCTAGATAAACATTCACAGGCTGAATATATAACAGTTTAAAGAGCTTTTCACATACAACATACTTTTGGCTATCACTCCAAAATCAAAACTAAAAAAGCTGACGCCGCACAGAGGAGTATTCGACCTTAAAATCCGGTTAAAATTATTTCTTGTTATTTTTTTAATAGAGATGATTTAAAATGCGGAATTTAATGATTTGTCGTTTAAATAATGTAATAATCTAAGAAAAAAAGAAAAAAATATATATTTATTTTAAAAAAACAGTATTAAACAAAAATGACACAAAAAAAAAACATAAAAATAGCTGATTCAGTCAGTACAACTTTCCACACTCACTTCTTGGATAGTTTCAGGAGCCACTTCTACAAATAATTCTTTATTTTCTGGTAAGAAGCACCGGCTGCTCCTCAGCTTCTGCCGTTTTCGCCCACAGCTCATAAATGGATCTGATGTCAGCAGAAGCCTATTAATTTAAATTTGCAATATAAATTAAGTTGAAGATAACAAAACGAGAGGTAAATAAAAATATGCTTTTCAGGTGTTAACAGTATAAAAAAATACATAAAAATGACTCACATTTTTTTTGTAATTTATTAGTAAGAACAAAATTCTTAAAAATTAATCACGATCTAGCCTAAAAGAATAATAAGCAATTAAATTCTAACTTAATATTTTACGTTTTAGATCAACTAATATGATTCATGTTAGATGTTTAGTTGATACAATATTAAAAGATATGGAGGTGTGGTTTGTTTAGTGTTATAAAACGTAAGTAGACTAAAAGATGTGGAATGAATATCACAATTTCACGTGCAATATTTTTACTTTATATTGAGGTCAAATTCGAATTAAAATGGAATTTGCTATTATAGGAAGTTCAGTTAAACCCAGTTGGATCTCTGCCAAATTAATTTATAGCTACGCAGAAAAACATACTTTATCATAACATCGTTTAGCAGTTTTAAAACTGAAAGGCGGAAGCCATTTTATTTCATTGTTTTAAAACTTATTCTGTATGGTGTAGAATGTATCTCGTACTTCTTATGGTTTTTTAAGAAAGAAATAGCATTAATTTTATTAGAAAACTGAAAGGCGGAAGCCATTTTATTTCATTGTTTTAAAACTTATTATGTATGGTGTCGAATGTATCTCGTACTTCTTATGGTTTTTTAACATAGAAATATGATTAATTTGATCTATTTATGTGTCAGTTTATTAATTACCTAGATTTTGTAAAAACTATAATATAGGAATATTTTAGTTTGTTTTTAGGTTAAGTTAGTAAGAATACTGAATTATTTTTTAAACTTAGATATAAATAATTATTTAAATGTGGTAGGTTCGCTAATCAACACTTCTTAAATAATTTCGTAGAATATCATTGTTCAATCAAATTGCTAATGGCAAACCATGACGAAAAATTTAGAAAATACAGATGGTCCTCAAATATTGAAGAACTAATTAACACACTGTCTATGTGATCCATGATCGTTATTAAACAACAAACGGGCTACACGTTGTTACACAGTGCTAATTAATTAAGCAATTACGTCATCACGTTCATTGCTTTATCCGCAAACCTGTGACTGACTGCGCGATGACACGTCCAATCATTACAACTCACCAGCCTTCTGATTTACAATTATACATTATACCACTGTTCATAATTAAGTGGTGATAGTAATTTTACATTGCAGTGTAATGTCGAGCTTGTTCGCTTTATAGTTACTTTAAAATTTGTTAGTTTTCAAATTAAATGAGAATCCTTAGCTCACGGTAAAGGTTGATATCGTCAGATAATCAGGAATTTAAGCATTTGGCATCTCCTCAAAAAGTGAACATTCCGATCAAAGGTCTTTCTATAAGCTTATGCTGGGGGCGTATTTCCTGGTATATGGCGACGCGGATTTATACGAATTATCCCGAAAAGTGGCGATAAACCCCCGGACGACCCTAAGTCGTACCGGCCTATAACATTACTTCCATCTTTGGGAAAACTCCTGGAGCGCCTTATCGTTCCACGTTTGCTACCGGACGGACCAAAATTTCATAACAATCAATTCGGTTTCACTACTGAAAAATCTACCGTAGACGCGGCCCTTACTGTTAGGAAAATAGTTAATACATCTGAACATAAGTACGTAATTGGGATTTTTCTAGATATTTCTGGGGCTTTTGATAACGCATGGTGGCCAATGCTATTACTTAAAATGAAAACTCGGGGCTGCTACAGAAATATATATAATCTAGTTTACTCTTACTTTTTAAATGGTTCCGCGAAACTCAAACTCGGTCATCATTCCATGTCGAAGTCTCTCACCATGGGATGTCCTCAGGGTTCGGTTATTGGTCCACCTTTATGGAATTTAGGCTTTGATGATTTCCTCGCGATTCCGCTTCCTAGCGGCTGTTCATTAACCGGTTACGCGGACGACGGTCTTCTGCTCATTCAATCAAGTACTCGAGCTGGACTCGAGAACTTGGCTGACACTTGCCTACGATTAATATCTCAGTGGGGCGATCGAAACCGCCTGACCTTTGCTCGGCACAAAACTTATCAACTCATTTTGAAGGGTAATCTTAAATCGTGTCCTACTATTAAATTTAATGACGTTCCCGTAAAAAGGAAGCAGTCCGTGTGCTATCTTGGTCTAGTGTTAGAGAGGAATTTTGCATTTATAGATCATATTAAAATAGCCGGTGAAAAAGCAAAAAAAAAATTCTATGCCTTAACGAGAATATCTAAATCTACGTGGGGTCTGTCTTTTTTAACTTTAAAAACTATTTATGGGGCTACTTACTTGGGTTGTATGTGCTATGGGGCGCCTGTTTGGGCTGATAGGGCCACCATAGGGGCGGTACGACGTAAATTACTTCAGAGTCAGCGTTTGGCTTTGATATTCTTATGCAAAGCATACAGGACGGTTAGTACTGAGGCCTTACCGATACTTGCTGGTGTACTTCCGGTCGACCTTGAAGTGCAGCGACGTGCTGCAATGTACTATTCCACACGAGAGACCGCGGACGCGAACTTTTTAACGCGGAGTGACCGTGAGAAAATCTCTAGATTATTTAAACCACCTATTGACGTCTGGGAGGAACTTTTATCCGAATGGCAATGTAGGTGGGATAATTCTATCAAGGGCCGACACCTCCACCAATTCTTTCCATCCGTTCGCGTGCGGCTGGCCAGCACGTGGCTGGAAGTGGATCACTGTGTTGCCCAATTTCTCACGGGACATGGTAACTTTAAAAGTAAATTATTTTCTTTCAAGCTCGTTGCCTCGCCTTTATGTCAGTGTTCTACATCTGACTGCGAATATGTACAATCTGCACATCATATCTTATGGGAGTGTATTCTTTGGCAGAATGAACGTAATATTATGTTGAATAATGTACAGGCTGCATCAGGAGTTGTTTACTATACGGACCTTGTGGAAACTAGAACAAATTTCCGTGCGTTCAAGCGATTTGCCATACCTATTATTGGAACCAAATATAACAGCTCACAATGTTAGGACCCATTAATATGTATTAATGCTATATTTTTTATCCGTGGTGCTAGGCAACTGGGCTTATCCCAGTTGTATATGACCCTTTGTGCCTATTGGCCTTGTTTGTTCTGTCTCCTGCTTGATATGGTGGGAAGTGGAAATTTACATTTTTCCTACTCCTCCGTTATTCTTTTCTGATTAATTTCGTTGCGGGATCCAAGACAGGTAAATTCATTCTCCGGGACTTCGTCGAGCTTCATTGCCTCGGCGCTTTTCTGGTGGTCGCCACTGTTGATTCTGGCTTTCAGGAGTTGCAGTGGTTTGGGAATAGTGCGGTGGGATTGTCCCAGCCCGATTCGAACTTGGCCGGTTTTTTTTATCCCGGTGGAACGTTCACGTGGCATGATTTACAACTCTCACGCAGGCAAAGCCAGCAGAAACTTGTTTTTCTATGATAATATACTTAAATATTTTACTGAGTTTCATGAGACAACTGTTGAAGAACTTAAATTGTCTATAATAATAAAAGCTATTTACTTCTAGAGGATTTTCTAAAGTACCTCTGTTCTTTTCTAAATGTGTTTCGCTAATACTCGTACAATCACGGTACATTACGCCATCACTCCCTTTAATGGCACCAAATCAAAGTTGCTTTTAAGAGAGTCTCGAACTTACGAATAAAAGATTTATTACTTTGTATCTTTCTGACCCTTTACATATGGCAAAAGAAATGATAATGGGCAAAGATTTGTAAACTATGCTTTAGAAAATAACCTGCAAATTATGAATAGTTTTTATAAACGAAAATTTAACAGACAATGGACATGGAAATCGCCCAATGGACTAGTAAGAAATGAAATAGATTTCATAACTACAAACAAACCAAAACTATTTTTAAATGTTGAAGTTGTGAACCAGTTCAACTATAATACTGACCATAGACTACTTCGTGGAGACTTATACATGTTTGAGCCACAAGAAAACATATATATAATGTAAAGCTACCAATTAGACTTCCATTGCCAGATAAGGCCTTACAATCCTTAGAAATTCAACTAAACCAAATAAATGAACTCAAAACAATCCAGGAAAAATACGATAGATTAGAAAAAGAACTCAAAGAAACTAACAAAATAGTACAGAGAGACAAAACATCAAAGGATAAATTGGGACCAAAAGCAAGAGAATTAATTGAAAAAAGAGCTGATTTATTAAATAACAGGCAGAAAAACAGACAAATTATAACAAAACTAAGTAAAGAAATTAATTTAGAAATAAGGAAACACAGAAAGAAAATTAGAACCGAAACAATAGAATGGCACATAGCAAAATCTGGAGGGCTAAAAAAAGCATGGAAGGAGCTTCAAGACGAATCATGCTGGATTGGTAACGTAACACATCACAAGACAAAAAAAACATAACACAAAAAGAACTGAAATACTAGAAGCAGCGACCGATTTCGACCGTGAACTTTACAATGATGAGCGAACAAGACCACAAACAAACGAATATGTAAACATTGAGAAACCAATCCCAAACATACTAAAAGAAGAAGTTACCAAAGCCATCAAATCACAAAAGAGAGGGAAAGCACCCGGTGAAGATGGCATATCAAACGAAATCATATTGGGATCAACACAGATTACTCTGAATACAATTACAGATTTATTTAATGAAATTATAACAACTGAATATATACCGCATCAATGGACCACATCGACCATAATTTTACTTCATAAGAAGGGGAAAACAGATGATATTTCTAACTACAGACCCATTTCGCTAATGTCGAATGTGTATAAAATATTCTCTAAGATAATTCTGGAACGATTGATAAAGACTTTGGACGAAAACCAGCCAAAAGAACAAGCAGGCTTTAGAAGTGGCTTTTCAACCATGGACCACATTCATACCATAAAACAACTAGTTCAGAAATGCAACGAATATGGCATTAACTATTACTTGGCGTTTATAGACTACAAAAAAGCTTTCGACTCCTTAAAACACGGAAAAATATGGGAGGCTCTCACCTCACAAGGAGTCCATAATAAATGTTTACGTATAATTAAAAACATATACGAAAATATGAAGGCAAAAATACGCACAGAAAGGACAGGAGAATATTTTCCCATTAGACGTGGAGTTAGACAGGGAGACCCCTTATCACCAAAACTATTTTCTGCAACCCTGGAGCATGTATTTCGACAACTAGAGTGGAGTGGTTACGGCATAAATGTTAATGGAGCACGACTAAACCATCTTAGATTCGCCGATGATCTCATACTAATATGCGAAGACCCAGATACGTTACAGAGTATGATTGAACAACTGGTATACGAAAGCGAAAAGGTGGGCTTATCAATAAATACGAGTAAAACAAAGCTGATGACAAACCACACGGCAATCCCAATAAAACCTACTAACGTAACTGAACTGCAATATGTAAATGAGTATACTTATCTTGGCCAAATAATATCTCCAACAGATCTCACAACAAAAGAAATTAATAATAGAATTAACATTGGATGGAAGAAATACTGGTCTCTAAAAGAAGTTATGAAAAACTCAGAAATACAAATAAAATCAAAAAAGAAAGTATTTAATACGTGTATTCTGCCGAGCATCACATATGGGTGTCGAACATGGAGCTGCACTAATAAAGATATAAAAGCGTTAGAAAACTGCAAACATAGAATGGAAAGAAGTATACTCAACATAAAATTAAAAGACAAAATAAGATTGACAACAATAAGGAAACATACCAAAGTCATAGATGTAAAAGACCAAATTAAACAACTGAAGTGGAAATGGGCAGGCCATTTAATAAGATCTAAGACAGAGAAATGGACTATAGATGTGACAGAATGGTGTCCTACATACAAAACAAGAAGGAAAGGCAGACAGTATCGTAGATAGGAAGATGACATCAAAAAGGTGGCAGGTACAACTTGGACTAGAAAAGCAAGAGATCGATGTTCGTGGAGAGCACTTGGGGAGGCCTATGCTGGAAAGTAAGACAATCGAAAAACCGGTGTCGATTAGGAAAATGTATTTATATATATATATATAATTTTTTATGGAAAAACTTAACACTAATGTAGTATTAAGTAGAAATAAGTTAAAATGTTAACTGTAAGATTGTTAATAAAGGCTTTTATTATTATTATTATTTCCTTTATTCAATCATTGTACATAGTTTTTACATTTTTAAATATTGCTTATAAAAATAAAATACAAAAACATTTAAAAATATAAAAATTAGTAGCCCACCGATATCGGGAACAAGGTCCAAGCTACCGGTGGTTAGGGCTGCTGAGAGAGGAACCTTCTAACGATACGCGCCGTGTCCAAGAGTACCGCTTTCTGGATCACGCCCTTGATCCAGCTGCCCAACGAGAGCCTCCTCAGATGTTCATCGAGACTCTTAGCTATTATGCCATTGGCCGTCACGACTATCGGCACAATGACTGCTGTATTCACATCCCACATGTCGACAACCTCGCGAGCTAGATCAAGATACTTACTTTTCTTATCTCTCTCAGCCTTCACGAGGTTCTCGTCATGGGGGACCGCTATATCAACAATCATTGCGCGACGCTCTAATCGGTCTATCACCACTATGTCAGGCTTATTGGCAACAATAGTCCTGTCAGTGATGATAGACCGATCCCAATACAACGTGACATTGCCATTTTCGAGAACTGGGTCGGGCACATACTTATAGTAAGGCACTTCCGATTCCACAAGATTGTATTTAAGAGCAAGTTGCTGGTGGATAATCCTGGCTACAAGGTTGTGTCTATGCAAATAGTCTCCGTTAGCCAGACTAGAACAACCGGAAATAATGTGTCGGATTGATTCTCCCGGCCGGTGACATGCCCGACAGATGTCAACCGTGCCGTCCTTCACAATGTATTTCCGGTAGTTGTTCGTCATCATAACTTCGTCCATAATCGCAAAGGCAAAACCTTCGGTTTCCCCGAAAAGGTCACCAAATCGCAGCCAGGCCACGGACGCTAAAAGATCTACATCGGGCCCATATAGGACCCGGTAGAAGCGTCCGTGAAGTTCCTTGCTCTGCCATACCTCCCTGCGGTCATTAGTATCTAATACTATAGGTTTACGCCAGTTCTCGTTAGCCAAGGAGAGCGGGGTAAGGCCCTTGTCCACCGTTACCACATCTCGATGCATACCCACGTCGGCAGCCTGGAAATATTCCCTAAGACTGCATACCTCGCGGTTGTGCAGGGTTTTAGCATTTAAAAAGCCACGACCTCCGCACTTCCGTGGGATATACAGTCTCATAACCGATGATCGTGGGTGATGCATACGATTTGCGGTAAGCAATGTGCGGACTCTCCTACCCAAGGCGTCAAGTTCTGTCTGAGTCCATTTGATTATGCCGAAAGAGTACATCAAGACCGGCATGACCCAGCCGTTGAAGGCGCGCACCTTGTTCCCACCTGATAAAAGACTATTTAGTACTTTTTTCAGGCGGCCAAAGAAGCGCTCCTTCAACGATTGTTTCACTTCAGTAGCATTGATGCCTAGTGCTTCCGACATACCCAAATACTTGTAAGTTTCGGTTGAGGAAAGGGATCGAAGGTGTATGGAATCCGAGAGTTGTATTCCCACGGATTCCATAATCTCCCCTCGCTTTACATGCATGGCTGCACATTTGTCCACACCAAATTCCATCCTGATGGCGTCACTGAAGGTTTCTGTTACCTTCAGTAGCTTCATCAGTTGCAAGTTGTTGGGGGCAAAGAGTTTCAGATCATCCATGTAAAGGAGGTGTGATAGGACCTGACCACCTCTTCTCAACCGATAGCCCAGGCCCGAACCCTCCAGCAGTGTACTGAGAGGGTTCAGGGCTAAACAAAACCACAGAGGACTCAGACTGTCGCCCTGAAATATGCCGCGCTCGATCGATAGTGAAGGACCGTCCTCCACTGCTCCATACATGACGTCAGGAAGGCGCACAGAGTTGCATCAATTTTATACAACTCCAGCACCCTCATGAGCCATGTATGTGGCACTGAGTCATAGGCCTTCTTGTAATCTATCCAACATGTCGCCAGATCCTTGCGGGAACGGCGAACCTGTTGGCTAATGGCAATGTCTATGAGGAGCAGCTCCTTAGTACCGCGGGACCCGTTCCTACATCCATTCTGAGAAGCAGACATGATGGAGTTATTCTCAATATGCTGATTAATTTTAGCTCTCAGAATGGATGTAAAAACTTTATAGACCGTCGGTAAACATGTTATCGGTCTATAATTTTTAGGTTCCGCAGTACTACCTGATTTGTGGAGCAGGTGGGTAATTCCTGTCGTTAGGAACTGGGGCAGCGATCCTGACTCTAAGGCAGACTGGAACTGAGTTGCCAAACGAGCGTGCGACCTTTGGAACCATTTAATCCAAAAGTTGTGCAGTCCGTCCAGCCCCGGAGATATTATTATTATTTCGTTTATTTAATTTTGTGCACATTTCATATTTACATTTTTAAATATTTCTTTATAAAAACAAATCATAAAAAAAAAACATTTAAAAATATAAAAATAATGGTTTTCCACCGGTGTCGGGAGCAGGGTCCAAGCTACCGGTGGTTAGGGCTCCAGAGACAGGAACCTCCTCACAATGCGAGCCGTATCGAGGAGTACTGCCTTCTGTATCAGGCCCTTGATCCAACCGCGCAATGATAGCCTCGACAGATGGTCGTCGAGACTCTTGGCCATCAGGCCGTTGGCCGTAACGACAATCGGCACAATGATCGCCGAGTCCACATTCCACATGTCGACAACCTCGTGTGCCAAGTCGAGATACTTGATTTGTTTCTCCTTCTCAGCTTTCACGAGGTTCTCGTCATGTGGGATGGTGACATCGATTATCATTGTGCGGCGCGCTAATCGGTCTATCACCACTATATCCGGCTTATTGGCAACAATAGTCCTATCAGTGATGATAGACCGATCCCAGTACAACGTGACATGGTCATTTTCGAGAACTGGGTCGGGCACATACTTGTAATACGGTACCTCAGAATCCACTAAATTGTACTTCAAAGCAAGTTGCTGGTGAATAATCCTGGCCACTTGGTTATGCCTGTGTAAGTACTCGCCGTTAGCCAGACGAGAACAACCAGAGATAATATGTCTGATGGATTCACCCGGACGGTGGCATGCCCGACACACGTCAACCGTTCCGTCCTTCATTATATGTCTCCGGTAGTTATTCGTCAGGATAACTTCGTCCATAATTGCACAGACAAAACCTTCAGTTTCCCCGAAAAGGTCACCGAAACGTAGCCAGGATACAGACGCTTGGAAATCTACATCGGGCCCATGGAGAGCCCGATAGAAGCGTCCGTGTAGTTCCTTGCCTTGCCATACCTCTTTGCGTTCATCAGTAGTTAGTATTACAGGCTTGCGCCAGTTCTCTTTAGCCATGGTCAACGGGGTGAGTCCCTTGTCCACTGCGACCACATCCCGATGCATACCCACTTCAGTTTTTAAAAAGTATTCTCTGAGGCTGCACACCTCGCGGTTGTGAAGAGTCTTGGCGTTTAAAAAGCCTCGACCCCCACATTTCCGCGGGATGTACAGTCTCATCACTGATGATCGTGGGTGATGAATCCGGTTTGCGGTCAGCAGTGTCCGGACCCTCCTATCAAGGGCGTCGAGCTCAGTCTGAGTCCATTTGAGTATGCCGAAAGAGTACATCAAAACCGGCATGACCCAACTGTTGAAGGCGCGCACCTTATTTCCACCTGACAAAAGGCTATTTAATACCTTTTTCAGGCGGCCAAAGAAACGCTCCTTCAGCAGTTGCTTCATGTCAGTACTGTTAATGCCCAACGCTTCCGACATACCCAAATACTTGTAAGTTTCGGTCGAGGAGAGGTGTCTGAGGTGTATGGAATCAGAGAGTTGAATTCCCTCGGATTCCATAATCTCCCCTTGCTTTACATGCATGACTGCACATTTGTCCACACCAAATTCCATCCTGATGGAGTCACTGAAGGTTTCAGTTACCTTCAGTAGCTCCGTCAGTTGGAATTTGTTGGGGGTAAAGAGTTTCAGATCATCCATGTAAAGGAGGTGAGATATAATCTGACCACCTCTTCTCAGCCGATAGCCTAGACCTGAATCCTCCAGCAGTGTACTTAGAGGATTCAGGGCTAAGCAGAACCAAAGTGGACTCAAACTGTCGCCCTGAAATATCCCCCGCTTAATCCATACAGGCTCATCATCCGCCTGAATCAGTCGACATCCTGGATATCGAAGGACCGTCTTCCATTGCCCCATACATGACTCAAGGAAGGCGCGTAGAGTTGCATCTATTTTGTACAACTCCAGCACCCTCATGAGCCATGTATGCGGCACAGAGTCGTAGGCCTTCTTGTAGTCTATCCAGCATGTCGACAGATCCTTGCGGGATCGACGAACCTGCTGGCTTATGGCCATGTCAATGAGGAGTAGCTCCTTAGTGCCGCGGGACCCATTCCTACATCCATTCTGAGAGGCAGACATTATTAAGTTACTTTCAATGTGTACATTAATTTTTCCTCTCAGGATGGATGTAAGAAGTTTATAAACCGTCGACAAACATGTTATTGGTCTATAATTCTTGGGTTCCGCGGGACTACCTGTCTTATGGAGCAGGTGGGTAACACCTGTTGTTAAAAACTGCGGAAGCGACCCAGATTCTAAACATGACTGGAATTGAGATGCCAGAAACGCGTGTGAGCTGCTATACCATTTGAGCCAGAAGTTATGCAGTCCGTCCGGTCCTGGAGACTTCCAGTTTGGTAGTGGACGAACTGCTTTGGCTACATCTGAGGGACTAATTATAACTTTTTCCATTTCTGGTATAGCTTCACACACGCGTTCGACATCACGCATCCAGTCACCCTCAGTGTGATAGACGGGTACCGACCAGATGCTACGCCAGAATGTACTCGTAGCGACATCATCCGGGCGGCACACGTCAGTCACACTTTGCTCAGGTCGCTCCCAAGCTCTGTATACCCACCTCTCATCGCTCTGGAACATGCGATACTGCGAGTACCGGTCAACCCGCCGCTTATACCGCCGAATACGGCTGGCCCATGCACACACTTTCTGCTTCAAGAAGTCGATGCGCTCCGTGACACGGGACATGTATTCTTGAGGACTGATCCCAGTCCCCGAAAATGCCCGCCTCACGAAGCGCATCACACGTGGTCGTGTATTGCCCTCTCTGAAGCAGCATAGTTTGCCGATGAGTACCCTAGCCCTATCGATACGCTGTTCGATCCTGCATTGCCAGGCTGGCACGGCAGGCTTTGGTCGAATAGCTTCATTTCGGAACTTAACATTAGCTAAACGACATGCCGCAACAGCCCCGCAATACAGGATTGAATGCGTATCAACGAGGTTCTCGCTGCTTTCAAAGATGTTCTGAAGCAGCGAGTCCAAAGCACACACCAGCGCCCTATTCTTCTTGTGCATAGGCAACCGTGGTAATCGGGGTCGAACTTCAGTCGGTGTTGACCTATACTCGCGAAGCGCATCTTCCAGTGCGCTCCTCAATCTTTCGTTGGACTGGCTACTTACTGTGGCAACCCTATCATCTGCCTCATCGTTAACATGATTGGACCGCGGCGGGACCACAATAGTGGCTGGCGGATCCGCGGTCTGTGTCGGGGTTGAGACGATTTGGTTGCTCAGCACTTCTGAGCGCAGCCTATCAAGTGCGGCGTCGTCCAACCTGTGATTACGCTGAATGACCCGCACCTGATCCGACAATCGTTGGGCCGAGACGTTGACGGTTGGTTCTAGGTCCTGAAACAGAGACAGCATCCTGACACGGTACGCAGTGAGGTTAGTGCCCCCCCTCTGTTGACCCGTAATATGCGCGCATGACGTTCTCATTCATACCTTGAGTCCATTTCATGCGCTGCACACAACCACCGGCAGCGGGGACCCGGCTCGGGGCCGGTTGGCCCCTAGATCCCAAGCTCCTCGGTGGCCGGCCTCTCCCCTGCCGACGTACAGGTGTTGGCGACGTCGGCGGGGAAAAATACTCGTCGCTCGAGCTCGACGCAACTGTAGCCGCCGATGACACTGGTGATCCGAGGTCCGGCGGCGGCGAGGCGGAGCTGAGCAACGAGTCCGGGGGTGGATGGCGTGCGCGACAGGCAGCTGCTCTCGTCAACATTATATTGCTATTTCCTTACACTTTTCCATTCTATAAATTGTTTGGTTGACGTCTGTCAGTGACGGCGTCAACTGGTTTCAAGTAATTTTCTGAACTTTTATTGGATTTGTTGTGGATTTATCAAACTGAATGTTATAATTAGGTATTTTTGATCTGGTTTCTTCTGTGGTATAATGTTTCTAAGTTTGATGGTTGTATGATTTTGATATTAAATAAATAGTGCAGGAAAAAATTTGACATGTTGACAATTGAGGGGTTGCCAAGTTTTATTATTATTATCTTTCTGACTGTTTTCTTTTTTACAAGAATGAACAAAGATTACTACCCTACCCTGCAAACCTACATGGTTTACACATGTAGGTTGAGATGAAAATCATACAGCCTTTGAACAGCTGAAAATGCTATTTTTTTGTGGCGCAAATATGTATGAGTATTTAGTATTTAATAATTTGCTCTCAAGCACTTTTGCAATATATACTCACTACATAGTATTTTTATTTCGAACTAGCTGACCCGGCAAACTTTGTTTTGCCATAAAAAGACCAAACATTTATCTACCCTACCTACCCTACCTTATACTACCTACCCTACCCTACCCTACACTACCCTACACTACCCTACACTACCCTACACTACCCTACTCTACCCAACCCTACCCTACCCGACCCTACACTACCCTACATTACCCTACCCTACCCTATCCTACCCGACCCTACACTACCCTACATTACCCTACCCTACCCTACCCTACCCGACCCTACACTACCCTACACTATCCTACTCTACACTACCCTACCCTACACTACCCTACCCTACCCTACCCTACCCTACCCTACCCTACCCTACCCTACCCTACACTACCCTACCCTACCCAACCCTACCCTACCCGACCCTACCCTACCCTACCCGACCCTACACTACCCTACACCATCCTACTCTACACTACCCTACCCTACACTACCCTACCCTACCCTACCCTACCCTACCCTACCCTATGTCCTTCTCCTGGCTCTAAACTACCTCCCTGCCAATTTTCAGCTAAATCGGTTCAGCCGTTCTTGAGTTATAAGTGAAGTAACTAACACGACTTTCTTTTATATATATTATATAGATGATGTGTGTCCACAGTTACTGAATAGAGCAAGTCCGACCTCAAGTCTATATTTCGAAATGCCACCAAATATTAAGTACCGCTCCCTGGGTTCGGGTCATGCGAGGTTCGCCCAGAATTGTAGAAAGACGAATGGAAACTGGAACTTTTGTAGTTCCAGTTTCCATTCGTCTTAGATTTATATCTTGATTCGTTTCACAGAAATTCGTCCGAGAGTCTTTTTGAAGTAAAATTATTTTAGCCATTTCCATTTCGTAGAAACCTCGTAGGGAATTTAAATAAAGTAGGTTTTATAAAGCCGAATAATGTGGCTAAAAGTTTACGATGTTTAATTAGTGTTTTAGTACCTAATCCTATCATTAATTAAAATGGAGTTAGAAATCCATTAAAAACAATATCTCCCGTCAGAGGAACTTTTACAATAACCAAATCTTATAATAATACAATCTGAAGTAATAAAAGAACTCAAGAGTCCTTCATAACGACATTGAAGTTCATTTAGTTAGGAGAGAGAACATTTTGATTGCTTTCTTGCTAATTAAAACTAAGGTAATTTGCGGGCGACGGTTTTGACGAGAATGGAGTAGAGACCGAAATTGTAACGTTGAATAGTAACGATCAACGTTCCTAGCTAAATCACCATAGCAAACTGCGGTAAAAACACGCACATATCAACAAAAATAATAACAAGAATCTTACAACCTAATAATTTAAAATAAGTAACAAACACTTTGTAGGCGATAATATTAATAGGATAAATTATGCCTAATATGTAACTATATATAAACATTAATAACGTAAAGATAATGAAAAAAATCGACTAGTCACTGCACTACGTTTCAACTCGATAACTTTCCATGTGACGGTAGTCACACATTTAAAAAAATAAATAAAAAAGAATTATTAAGACCCAACACCACTCGGGCTTTTGTCAACGCACCTGACGGCATTGACGATCGGACATCTCAGCTGATTACACGTACACTCGCTCCATAGTATCATTCCTATATACTCAGCGTGTCATTTTACGTGTACTTTTAAAAAAATGGTTTGAATTATAACCACTACGAGTGTGTTCATTAGAAATAAATCTAGCTTCAGTGTTAACCCCGTATTGGGTAAGTGTTGACAATTACTTTTTGCTTAATCATGCTGATTACGGCCATTACATGATAAAATCTCATCACCCCTTCTATAATTTCTGTTGGTGTTTTATTTAGGTACCTATTATTTTGTTATTTCTTTAGCGCTTACCTGCTTTAAATGTTTATTTTCATTACACTTTTAAAAGAACCTCTAGAGCTCCGGTTCTGATTGTGACAAGCACACATTCGCCTTAAGCGCCGTGGTACATCCTTCTGCCCTACGCTTGCGCTGTTGCGGTCACAATCAGACAAGGATAAACCGGGAGACAAGTATTTTATACGACGATTGGAAAATTCCAGGGTCCAAAGTCCCGGTTCATCCACCTGGGACCTTCATCGGAAGAACCTGCCGACAACCCTTGTCCTTCATCAACTCTGCAGGCCGTCCTCTTGCTGGCGGCTGGCGCCTAGTCCTCGGCCTTCCACGTCACCGTGACCGCTTCTGCTGCCAGGCCAGGATAGTACTTAGCGCCTACCTCCATATTAAAAGAAGGAAAATATATGGGAAACGGCTTTTGTACCTGCGACCTATTTTATTAAATTTTATGTTGATAGTGCTGCGTATTATTTATCTCTCTTGTAGATAGCTAACCCGCAACGAAACACTGGCGCCCAACGTGGTTTATTTTTTAAAGTTTCTATATTTTATTTTCTTTTTGCTTCTATGGAGGTAGTAGTGCTTAATGGTGTTGTGTGTGTTGTCTTTTCTTTATGTTGTAAAACGTTTTATTTTATTTTGGTTGATCGTAACTAAGGTGTACGTAATTGTTTTAAACCGAAAATTCTTATGTAGCAGAGACCATAGTAAAATCAGACAATTAAAAAGTGCCTACAATATATATATATTTTTTCCTTCTGTTAATTTATGTTTTAATGTTATTCACGTTCATTACTGTGATACTGTTTTTTTTTAAATTGGTACAGTCGGCAACAAAATTTTGTGAACATATTTTTATTTTATTTTTTTATTCCTTCTTTTCGGAAGTTTTGAAAAACGTACGTACACATTAGTTGCATATTTTTTTATTGTAGATTTTGTATTTTTTTTTTAGGCTGTTTTTTTTTTATCTATGCTTTTCTTTATTCAGTTGAAAAAACAACCAAGACGTTAATTGATTTAAATAACAAATTGTAACAGACGGAGTGCTTTGTTCTAGAAGGTTTTTCGATCTTATTGTTTTTTCACTTACCTACTAAGATTGTTCGACACTTACCCAACAAGAAATTTTTTTTTTTTTTTTTTTTTTATTCATTCTTTCATTTTTATTTAATTATGGCATTTGCAGTAAAATTTATGTCGTTGCAAAAGGCTGAGCTAGAGTATGAGGTGGCTATTAGAGGAGAATCACCTGCTGCCACAGTACAGGAATTACGCAAACAAATTGCTAAGTGCGGTCCATTGTTTCCGTCTGAGGACATTCTTACTAGCCCTTTCGACCCAGCGGACGATTTGAGTGGTGTTGTGGATGTTTTAGAAAAAACTAACGTCATTTTAGAATCTCCATCGTTAGATAAGAATACGTTGCTGCGTACTCAAAATTTGCTCAATCATTTATATCATCGGCTGAACCGTATTGCATGTGATGACGAATTAAAGGACAGTTATGACCAATGTGTCAACTTTTACAAAAAGACGGCAGCAAAAATTATCTCGCTTAAAGATTCGACTACAGACCCCTTAGCTATCGCGAGTAACGACTTTTCTCCCGCTATTGCTTCGTCACCTGTTAATGTCACCGTTACTTGTGAAGGTACCCTCAATAAATTTATAAAGTTAAAATATGACGGTAAGTCTTGCGTGCGAGCGTTCATTCAACGTTGTGAGGAATTTTGCAACTCAAAGAGTATCTCACTCAACAAAATTCTGTCTAATGCCACTGAAATATTTACTGGAGATGCATTGCATTGGTACAGGAGTATTAGGGATTCAGTAACGAGTTGGGACGAACTCGTATTGTCGCTGAAACGTGATTTCGACCAGTCTGATTTTGACTACAGACTGCTTTCTGAAATTACGTCATGCTCCCCAGACACCCCATCATCTATTTTGCTGTTTATAAATTCATAGCACAATTGTACGCAATGTGTACCGAATTAGTACATACTTAAAAAAATAAGTACCTCAACAGATTATCAGGTACAGTCAACTGAATTATGACTTGCTGTAGAGCATCTCCCCAGCAACCCCAAGTAAAATTGTAATAATTTTACTTAGGCATTTACTTAATATGTAAACAAGAGGTTGATAAAAATTGTACTCTTATTTTTACCACTGGATGTGCTAGCTATGGCTACTTAAAACGTTTATTTTAAATTTCGATTATAAGCGCCTGAGAAAAATAAATGGCAAAGTGTATTTCAATCTCTTTCGATATCAAAAAATTGGTAGGGGTTGTGTAGTAAATAAATTATAGACACTATGTGATTAAGCAGAACTATTGTAATAAATATTATTTTCCTTTAGCTGTTATAACAGATATTGATTTATTTGTACGTAGGAATTACTAATACCTAAGTACGTATAATATAAAATCATAGTGATTCTAAATTTATAATTTTGTACACCTACCTTCAATTTCTATAAATTTATTTTCATCTTCATTCATTCTTTGGTTACGAGATCGCTGTTGATCACAGATTACTGATATGCTGTTGATCAAGTTTACTTTCTTTAACATGAAGCGTGGAAAAAGATTATCTGTGAGTTTGGTGGAGCAAAAGTGTGTTTTCCTTGAAAAAAGTGTACATTTTCATAATTTACCTAGTGTGCCACATTCGGGCAGCGATATTTACAAGATTATCAGCCGCAAGTTAAGTGCTCAAATGTCACCTAAGGCTTAGTACCTTTCCCTTAAAAGAAGTTGCAATAATTTTTAGTGGTGAAAGTGTAATGAGCTTTGAAATAGAATTAAGCAATGGGAAAAAATCTAACCACGGTTTTATAATGATGTCAAAAATAAATCTGGATGTCGTGCTCTAAAGAAAAGAGTACCGTCTGGTGCGTGGAGTGATTGTTTTAGAAAATATATTTGGAAAAAGACAACAAACAGATGCACATGGATTTTCTGAAAAATAATTATATTAGTGGAGATCGTGTGAAGATAAAGAAAGAAAGAAAGATTGAAAAATATTTATTTGTGACCCGCACAGGAGACACGAGAAAATAAGCATACACTTAAACAATAATAAAATAAAAACCCTGTGCGAGACCAAAAAGGCTCCTATCTCAGCATGTGCAGCGATATAAGCGAAAGTTGTCGCGAATGCAATGGCAAATTTTTTATTAATACAAAAAATAATTATATTGATTCGGTTATAGTAACATGTGTTCTGGAAAACGTGGAATCAAAATTGGTCCACAAATCAAGCAAAGTTAGAATAACGAATTCTACAAAGAAATACTTGCTTATAGGTTGAATAATGAATATCCAGTAGTAGTCCAAAAAATCTAATGAGATAATAGAATTAGAAGAAAACTCGAAAAATGAAGAATTGATGTTTGAAGAAAATTATGATTTGCTTCTTCAAAACCCAGTTATGGCAGAATTAGACCTTATTATAAATACAGAAATATTGAATAGTGAGCTGTGTGATGAGACAATCTATGAAAATGTTTATTATTTCCCTACATTTATAAAAAGTTTTAAGAAACTATTAAAAAGATTCCCCTTTGGACAAATCTAATGCTGCCTGTTTAAAAAAATTTGAGTGCTAGTGCTGTGCTACTAGCAGCAATGTCGAAAGCTATTTTAAGAATATTAAACAGCTATTACTAAATTCAAGAAGTGGACTTTTGCGAGTGGATAGTTTTATTATGATCCACACTGAGTATTTATCTGGAGAACTGAAATCAGCTCGATGTTCTTACCCTGAGATTTTCCAGAAAACAAGAAGTCGGTAATCTCTCATCGAATCATCGGAAACAAAACATAAAATATAGAGCATTGATGATACGGGCAAATGTTTCACAGATAATCTTTTTCCACGCTTCATGTTGAAGAAAGTAAACTTGATCAACAGCGATCTCTTAACTAAGGAATTAATGAAGATGAAAATAAAGTTATAGAAATTGAAGGTAGGTGTACAAAATTATAAATTTAGAATCACTATGATTTTATATAATACGTACTGAGGTATTAGTAATTCCTACGTACAAATAAATCAATATCTGTCATAACAGCTAAAGGAAAATAATATTTATTACAATAGTTCTGCTTAATCACATAGTGACTATAATTTAATTACCACACAACACCTACCAATTTTATGATATCGAAAGAGATTGAAATACACTTTGCTATTTATTTTTCTCAGGCGCTTATAATTGAAATTTAAAATAAACGTTTTAAGTAGTCATAGCTAGGACATCCAGTGCTAAAAATAAGAGTACAATTTTTATCAACCTCTTGTTTACATTTTAAGTAAATGTCTAAGTAAAATTATTACAATTTTACTTGGGGTTGCTGGGGAGATGCTCTACAGCAAGTCATAATTCAGTTGCCTGTACCTGTTAATCTGTTAAGGTACTTATTTTTTTAAGTATGTTCTAATTCGGTACACATTGCGTACAATTGTGCTATAAATTTATAAACAGCAAAATAGATGATGGGGTGTCTGGGGAGCATGACGTCTGAAATTAGGTCTCGCACACAAGGAGAAGGTGAGAATATAGTTATCTACTACTGCCCCCGTTGTCGCAATGACACGCATAATCTTAGACAGTGTACAGCTAACAGAGATGAGTTAGTATGTTTCAAATGTGGCCGTAAAGGTGTCAAATCTCCAGACTGCCCAGTCTGTGGTAAGACGAATCGTACCAACCAAAAAAACTAACTACCGAGAACTGTGTATATAATAAAAACTTTGATGGCGACGATTGGAGGAATTGGCTCCATACCATTAAATTATTTTTCGAATCGTATAACATCTACGCAGTTCTCAGTAATAAACGTGATCACGATGACAGACCTTACGTTTCTGTTCAGACGAATGGTCTTACAGTTTCGGGACTTTTAGATTCTGGCTCTGCTGTCACAATCTTGGGTAATAATGCTCATTTGGTTTTGGAAAGGTATGGCTTGCCCCTTATTAAAGCAGATTGTATAACGGTTACAGCGGCAGGAGGTCAAAATATAAAAAGTTTGGGTTACATAAATATGCCAGTTTATTTTGAAGATCAGTTTCATATTTTAAAAGCATATGTCATTCCGGAAATTACAAAGAACTTGATATTAGGCATAGACTTCTGGCGTAAATTTAAACTATGCCCTAAATTTGTCGGTAGCATTACTATGACAAAACCTGACAATTGTTCCTTAGACACAACGCATCATTCCTTCATACAAGGCTATGCGATTCTTGATCAGTCACAGAAACAACTTGCTGACAATATCAAGATGCAATATGAGGAGATATCCTTCAATCGTAAGGGTCTAGGTGTCACAGGTCTCATCACGCATCGGATTGATACTGGTAACTCAGAACCGATTCGCCAGAGATACTACCGCCTATCGACTGAAAAGCAGCGTATCTTGGTGGAACAGGTCGACGAGATGCTTTCACTCGACGTTATCGAGCCTTGTGAGAGTGCTTGGTCATCTCCTGTTTTGATCGTTTCTAAGAAAAACTGCCAACCGCGGTTTTGTCTTGATAGCCGTAAATTAAATTCTGTTACTAAACGTGATGCCTATAATCTCCCGTATATCTCTGAGATCCTAGACAACCTTCGAGATGCTCGCTACCTATCTAGCATCGATTTATCCAAAGCTTTTTGGCAAATTCCGATCGCTTCAGAAGATCGTGACAAAACAGCTTTTTATGTTCCTGGCAGGGGTACATTTCGATTCAAACGTACTGCTTTTGGCCTTACTAATGCACCAGCTACTCAGCAGCGACTAGTTGACCTGCTCTTTTCGGAGTTCGATCTCAAGGTATTCGCATATTTAGATGACATTATAATCATTTCTAAAGATTTCAATAGTCACGTGACACTTCTTTTGCGTGTCCTAGATAAGTTGAAACACGCAAACCTAACCATTAACCTTGACAAGTGTAAGTTCTTTAGTTCTCAACTAAAATATCTAGGTTATGTGGTGGATGAGTCTGGTTTACGTACTGACCCGGCAAAGGTTGAGGCCATACTTAATTATCCTACACCTACTTGTCGTAAGGACCTCAAACGTTTTCTTGGAACGGCGACATGGTACAGACGATTTGTTCCAAATTTCAGTACCATCGCTGGGCCCTTAAATAAATTAACTTCATCCAAGAAAGGCAGTCCTCCTTTTAAATGGACTCCTGAAGCCGACTCTGCATTCCAAAAACTTAAAGAGTGCTTAATTTCAGCGCCAGTTCTTTCATGTCCAGACTATACCATTTGAAGTGCATACGGATGCTAGTTAGTTAGTTTAGAAAAATTCTTTATTAACATAAAAATATACATAGCTGAAGTACTTACAAAATAAGTAACAGTTACACTTATATTAATAAAAACACTTTTACAGGCTAGGAGCACCTTTATAAGTATATAGTAATAATAGTTACAAACTTATTACAACATGAGGGATTTATTAATCAAACCTTTAATATTAATGTATAAAATTATTGTAATAATTTCATTTTTATATAATAAGGGGGTAGCAGAAAATACTTAATTTCTGTGGTGAGACCGGTGCAAGCGGTAACTCAGGTGATCGCGCGTGGCACCGGTGGCGCATGATCTACCGCGCCCCCCGCGTGCTCACTTGTTTACGGTGAGAGCGGGGAAGCGCTGGCGCATCGCACGGGCCCAGCTACCACGCGTTATCAGTATTGTGCGCGAACAACACGTAGTGATGGGGAAGCTTGTATGTACCGTATCCATCGATATGTCGCAAGTCCCTCAACTTAATTTGACCTATGTTAGCAATTAATGTATTTTGATGACATTTATTTTTACTGTAAAATTTACGAGTTAATTTTAAGATAAATTTTGTAATGTTAGGTAACTTAATGTTTGTGTGTAGCGCTTTAAGGTTAGTTTTAAACGGAGTATTATAGGCAATTTTAACTGCTTTATTTTGAATTATTTGTAACAGGTTATAATTAGATTGACAAGTGCTACTCCATACCGGACACGAATAAGTGATGCAAGGTCTGATTAGAGTGGTATATAACTTAAGTTTGGTTTTAGCGCTGAGCTTACTTTTGCGGTTAAGTATAGGACTGAGAGAACCGAGTGCTTGAGCTCCCTTAACGCGTAAATTATTGACATGCTTTGTCCAGTTGAGCTTTTTATCCAACGTAACGCCAAGATAACGAACTTCAGTGGTCCACGGTATCAATTGCCCAGCGATTTTTAATTTTCTTTTTGGGGTGGTACGTTGGCGTGTGAACAGTATCGCCTCAGTCTTTGATTCGTTCAACTTCAGCTTCCACTTGTTGAAATAAGATTGAAGTAGTTCAAGCGACAACTGCAGTCTACTTATGATAATGTCCAAGTCATCATCGCTTGTGTACGATGCTGTATCGTCGGCAAAACAGGCCAGATGAGTACGGACCTGCACAGGAACGTCACTCACGAATAAAATAAAGAGATAGGGACCGAGCACCGAACCTTGAGGAACTCCTGCCAATACCGTCCGGGGCGAAGACCTGTCAGTACCAATATGGACAACAAACTTGCGGTTATTGAGGTAGTTTTACTAGCTCAATTGGAATGCCGTAACACATGAGCTTGTATAACAAGCCTTCGTGCCAGACGGTATCGAAGGCTTTTTCGATGTCCAGAAGGAACATACCGGTAGACTGCTTAAGGTTAAGATGATAGGAAATGTGTTCAGAGACTCGAGCCAATTGTTGTACCGTGGAGTGAGAGGAACGAAAGCCAAATTGCTCGTTCATAATGAGCTGCTCAGAGCAACGTAGCAAGCGATTGTAAATCATGACCTCAAACAGCTTACCTAGAACAGGAAGAAGGCTAATAGGCCTGTAACTAACTGGCAAAGAGGTATCTTTTCCTGGCTTTTTAAGAGCAATAACCTTTGCAGTTTTCCAAGTATTGGGAAAATATCCTAATTTCAAGCAACCGTTGAAAATTTTTGCGATAAACACAACAGATTTTTGCGAAAGATTTTTGAGCATAATGTTGTTGATACCATCATCACCTGGAGCCTTCCTGGTCTTGAGTTTACGTATAACTTTCCAGACTTCAGTTGGCCGCACTGGTAGATGTAATTCATTTATAACATGATCATTTAAGTGAGCAGTGGCTGACTGAACTTCCCTATCGACGCTATCACTTATCCAGCCACGAGTGAGATTTATGTTCGTCTCGAAAGCATCTGCCAGAGCATCACACTGTTCAGGGACATTGGTAGTATAAGTTCCCTCAGGTGTTTTAAGTGGAGGTATTGAGTCTGATCTGGGTTTTAATGACTTAGCCAGTCGCCAAATATCGTTGCTAGGATTATCAACTTTCGAAAGTTTAGTGTTCCATATTTCATCTTGATGTTTCGTTATAGCCAAATTAATCGAATGTTGTAATTTATTGATAGCTGATCGTAACAGTCTTTTCTCTGCAAGGGACACTTTTTGTTCCTTTCGACGAAGTTGATTTTTATACTTGATCATTTTTGCAATGTTATTTGGTAGTTTTTTGCAAGTATTTACGTGTACTTTACTAGGAATAAATTTGTCCCTGGCAGCAACAAGACACTGATGTAAGTAGTTTACGGCGTCGTCGATTTCAGGTTCGGACTTAAATACTTTCGAGTTTAGTGAAATCTTTTGATCAAGAAAGGGCCGGTATTTATCCCAGTCAGCGTCACAATATAGGTAGTGTTTGAAATTAGGTTTAAGAGAGCATTGACCGTTCACTGTAAACAGTACAGGAAAGTGGTTTGATGAAAGAGCTGGTATTGCACGAACCTCATGTATACTATTTACATTTAGCGCCAGAATCAAATCAGGATTTGTAGCGTTAAGATCAGGTCTATAGTTAACCTGAGTAGGTGAGTCAGGGTAATGTATCACATAATCGTGGTCAAGCATGTGACGAAACAGTACGTTACCACGGGCATTGACATAACTACTATTCCAATACCCGTGATTGGCGTTAAAGTCTCCCATTATTATAACATGAGGCCCAAGGGAAAATAAAATATCTATGTCCCTGCATTCGAGCGGCAAGTTTGGGGATTGGTAAGCTGAAACAAAGACATAGTCCTTCCCGCTAATTTTTAAACTAATAGCAACCGCTTCAATGTGCTTTGTTTCGGGAACAGCGATCGATCCAATCTCAAATCTGTCATTGACCAGAATGGCTACACCCTGACCACGCCCACTGTGGTGTTTGTCTTGTCGATAACAGTTGAAGCCTGGTGTCGTTAAGGGAGTATCACAAGTGAGTTTAGTTTCACAGACAGCTATTATATCGATGGATAAGGCACATACCGCAAAATCAAGTAATTCATGCATTTTTGAGCGAACTCCATCGGAGTTCCAAGATAAGAGTCTTAACTCATTAATATCATACATAGTGGCCAAGATGAGTCAGAATTAGCATAACCTTATCTAACATAGATTCACAGGCAGAAAATTGTGGTTTAAGGTTTTTAACACAGATAAGTATTTCTAACATCTCTTTTGTCACTGGGTCGTCCGGTGGTAAGTCCAAATACTCATTAGGAGCATAATCATGATTGGTGTGGGTTTTGACAGAAGCAGCATACGAAAGTTTCTTGAATGATTGTGGTAGATTAGTAAGAGGTGCAGACGCGTGTTGAACCCCCATGGATTTCATAGGCTTAGACTGGTTCTCACGCCTGGCTTGCGCCCGTTTCAGATAGGCAAGACGGGTCTCGCATTTGTGAAAATTTGCAGGGTGATTTTGGTCACAATTACAGCAGCGTGCAGGTTCAATGCGGTCTTTTTTAGGACATTCACTCGTTGCATGAGGTTCCGTACATTTAACACACCTAGCGGGCATGTTGCAATTCCTCGATGCGTGGCCGAAGCTTTGACATCTGTAGCATTGCGTCCCAGCAGTCTTTTTGGGCATGAATTTTTGGATATGAGGACCACGCAATTAAATAGATATCTAATTTTGCGAAACTTTGCTATGTCCGTTCCAGCGGGCAGCACTGCTAAAAAAGGTGGGCAAGACAATGTACTCACTGTTTGTGTCTTCATTTGTGAGACTGAAGCACCTGGGAATCCTAGTTTATCGAGCTCGGCAGATAATTCTTCTTGAACGTAGGATGGTAAGCCTTTTATCACCATTTTGGGAACTTTTTCATCTTTACGGGTGTAAGTTAGGAAAGCAGCATTTTCTTTGCGAAGACCTTCCTTCACAAGTTGGTGAGCTTCTGTTGAATGGCAACTTACTGCAACTTTATTGTTAGTTCTGTACTGAAGGTGAAACTTGTTGGTGTAACGGGAGATGAGATTTTTAATTGTTTCATGTGACCAATCTTTCTGTATCTCCAATATTAGGGGTGGAATATGTCCTTTTTTCTTCACTCCAGTTGAGGCTTCTTTGTAGTAGTTATTTGTTGATGATTCAGTCTTGTCGTCCACAGTGAGATCTTTGAACTGATTGTGCAGAGGTAATCTGCGCGCTTCATCAAACTTGCCAGTATTTCTCGATACCGCAGGACGTTTGGCGGACTGCCATGGGTAAGAGATATCTTCACCAGGTCTTTTGGAGTTGATATTTCCGGTGGATTCCGATCTCACTAGGAATCTATCCATTTTTGGTAAAATATTGACAAGGTATCGATAAGTAGCGAGGCATCCCTAGAGATGGTGAGCAACTAACGTGGTGGGGTTAACGTAACTATGCGTGCGTGCGAACAGGACGCGCGACGTACGCACAATACGGATGCTAGTAGTTATGGCGTTGGCGCAATGCTTACTCAGTCCATTGATGGCAAAGAACACCCAATTGCATACATGAGTAAGTCACTGACTGCAGCTGAGAAAAATTATAGCATAACCGAACGCGAAACTTTAGCCGTCCTTACCGCTCTTGAACACTGGCGTTGTTATATAGAAAACGGTCAACCTTTTACAGTGTATACTGATCATAGTGCTCTGAAATGGTTCTTGTCCCTTAATAACCCTACAGGCCGACTAGCACGATGGGGTGTACGCTTATCCGCTTTTAACTTCGTCATTAAGCACCGGCGAGGCGTCGACAATATCATACCAGATGCTCTGTCTAGAATTTTACCAGTTAGTTCCATCAGTACTTCCAAATCGCATTTGGACACTAAAGACTGTTGGTACAAAAAAGTTTATAATGGCTGTTTAAACGACCCATCCAAATTTCCAAATTTTTTAGTAAAAAATGAGACTTTGTTTAGGTTATGTAAGAGCAAGTCTGAGCTGACTTCCGAGTTTTCATGGAAAGAGGTCGTTCCTACCGAACTTCATGAAACTACTATAAAAGAAAATCACTCGGAGCCTGCGGCCGGGCATATGGGCATTTTTAAAACTTACCGACGTCTGGCATTACGTTATTATTGGCCTGGTATGTACCGGGACGTCGTTAAATTTGTTGGAACTTGTGATAAATGTTTAGCATATAAGTCCCAAAATCATCAAGTTCTTGGAGAATTGGGTCGTCCAAAGCATTGTTCAAGACCATTTCAGATGATCTCTATTAATCTTATGGGACCACTACCTACTTCTAAGAAACAAAACAATTATATTTTGGTCGTTACATGTTGCTTTTCTAAATTTTGCTTAATTTATCCTATAAGAAAGGCCACTTCGGCAATAATAACAAAAATATTGGAAGAATCCGTTTTTCTAGTCCATGGCATACCACAAACTGTACTTATGGACAATGGCACACAGTTTACCGGCAAGGTAGCAGAGGCTCTGTTTAAGCAATATAATATACCAAATGTACATTACACACCTAAATATACCCCACAGGTAAATCTAGTTGAAAGGTACAACAGAACCATCATCACCTGTATTTCTACCTTTGTTGATGACGATCATAGATCATGGGACCTGTATATACCTAAGGTGCAGTTTGCAATCAATAACTCTGTTAACGAGGCTACAGGTTATACACCCTCTTTCTTAGTTTTTGGTCGTGAGCTTGTTACTTGCGGTTCTCATTTCATTGATAACGACCTTGGGGACGAAATACTGTTCTTGCCACGAGACATTTACGCTGAAAATTTAGGTTGCCTATCTTCTATTTTCAATAACGTACAGGCAAAATTATGGCAAGCTCATATAAAGAACACCTCTCATTACAATTTGCGGCGTAAATTTGCCGAATTTAATGTTGGGGACTTGGTCATGAAACGTGCTTACTTTTTAAGTGACAAGGAGACCCGGTTTTCTAAAAAGTTAGCTCCAAAATTTATAAAGGCCAAAGTTATAGAAAAGAAATCTCCTTTAGTTTATGTGCTGCAAGACATGTCAGGCAAAAACATGGGCTCATGGCACATTAAAGATTTAAAACTAGTAGGTCGAAATATATAATTCTTTTCAATTGTGTAGTTATAATTTTCTATGAAGTAGTTTTATCTATACCTATTACCCCGTTTCTCTTTATATCCACTTGTATTTGGAGCCACTATTTGTAAGGTAACAAGTTTTATAACAGCTAGTTACCTATTTTATGTCATTGTGCGTCAGTTAATCTAGTAGGTACTCACTCTACAGTAACTGCTGCTAGTTTGTTTTGCGAGAAGTATGGAAGGTTTTTTTTTTTTGGAAGAGATATACAAATAGTTTTGCATTAGTCCTAAAGCGGATTTTATTTTTTTAAAGTAATAATAAAATCCTTGTCTGCGCGCGGGGGTATTGTAACGTTGAATAGTAACGATCAACGTTCCTAGCTAAATCACCATAGCAAACTGCGGTAAAAACACGCACATATCAACAAAAATAATAACAAGAATCTTACAACCTAATAATTTAAAATAAGTAACAAACACTTTGTAGGCGATAATATTAATAGGATAAATTATGCCTAATATGTAACTATATATAAACATTAATAACGTAAAGATAATGAAAAAAATCGACTAGTCACTGCACTACGTTTCAACTCGATAACTTTCCATGTGACGGTATTCACACATTTAAAAAAATAAATAATAAATTGAAAAACCGGCCAAGTGCGAGTCGGACTCGCGCACGAAGGGTTCCGTACCATTATCGCAAAAAACGGCAAAAAAAACACGTATTTTGTATGCGAGCCCCCTTAAATATTTATTTTATTCGGTTTTTAGTATTTGTTGTTATAGCGGCAACAGAAATACATCATCTGTGAAAATTTCAACTGTCTAGCTATCACGGTTCACGAGATACAGCCTGGTGACAGACAGACAGACAGACAGACAGACAGACAGACAGACAGACAGACAGACGGACCGCGGAGTCTTAGTAATAGGGTTCCGTTTTTACCCTTTGGGTACGGAACCCTAAAAAAGAATTATTAAGACCCAACACCACTCGGGCTTTTGTCAACGCACCTGACGGCATTGACGATCGGACATCTCAGCTGATTACACGTACACTCGCTCCATAGTATCATTCCTATATACTCAGCGTGTCATTTTACGTGTACTTTTAAAAAAATGGTTTGAATTATAACCACTACGAGTGTGTTCATTAGAAATAAATCTAGCTTCAGTGTTAACCCCGTATTGGGTAAGTGTTGACAATTACTTTTTGCTTAATCATGCTGATTACGGCCATTACATGATAAAATCTCATCACCCCTTCTATAATTTCTGTTGGTGTTTTATTTAGGTACCTATTATTTTGTTATTTCTTTAGCGCTTACCTGCTTTAAATGTTTATTTTCATTACACTTTTAAAAGAACCTCTAGAGCTCCGGTTCTGATTGTGACAAGCACACATTCGCCTTAAGCGCCGTGGTACATCCTTCTGCCCTACGCTTGCGCTGTTGCGGTCACAATCAGACAAGGATAAACCGGGAGACAAGTATTTTATACGACGATTGGAAAATTCCAGGGTCCAAAGTCCCGGTTCATCCACCTGGGACCTTCATCGGAAGAACCTGCCGACAACCCTTGTCCTTCATCAACTCTGCAGGCCGTCCTCTTGCTGGCGGCTGGCGCCTAGTCCTCGGCCTTCCACGTCACCGTGACCGCTTCTGCTGCCAGGCCAGGATAGTACTTAGCGCCTACCTCCATATTAAAAGAAGGAAAATATATGGGAAACGGCTTTTGTACCTGCGACCTATTTTATTAAATTTTATGTTGATAGTGCTGCGTATTATTTATCTCTCTTGTAGATAGCTAACCCGCAACGCTACAAAATATTACGAAAAAGATTTCTATGACTGCTTTGTTTATAAACTTACCCCTTTATTTGAAGTCAGGTCATCCAACTAGACTCTTGGAATCATCTTAACGATTTGACTTGAAGTCGATTTGGAAGACATGTCATGACAGGAATATTGTGGTACGTGTTACGTTACGAGTACTGTTTTCGACAAACTTCTTGGTCGGCCTGAAGTTGGCTACAATGGCTGCGCAGTAGTAAATCTCACACAAACACAGCACCGATCCGAGCCTTGCGTATCGGAAAGCTAACTTCAGGGCGGACAAAAAGTTTGGCGAGAACTTTACATAACAAGAGTTAGTTCTAACGATGTAACAAGAGCTGGTCATAGAAAGCCATTGATGACCTCATCTTAGACCACTTCAATGTAAAAAAAAAATTAAATCAAAAAACCCGACTGCTTAAAAAATGAACTAAAAAGTCGTAAACAAGGAAAAAATCAAGCTGTGCAGTCGGAGGATACATACGCGCGAGCTGGCTGACCAAAACCAGATGTATCCTCCTCCTGCACAGCGTGATTTTTTCCTTGTTTACGACTTTTTAGTTCACTTTTGAAGCAGTCGGGTTTTTAGATTTTTTGATTTAACTTTTTTATTTATAACTATTTAGTTAAGATTTTTTCGAATTAGATACTTTTAAACATATAAGTGTCAAATATTTTTTAAATCACTTCTTAAAACCCTTTATTTTGATACTCCACACGATGGGTTTGAAAGAAAAAAAATTTTGGGCCCCCACAATATGGCGCCCAAAATCCGCCATTTTTCTATTGTCCAATTTTAATGTAGCCTATGACACTCGCAGGGTTAAGACAAATCGATTGACGTATGAGTCATCAAAATCGGCCAAAGTGTTTTGGTCTCTGGAACGCCATATAGGAACAAACATACATACATACATATATAGACTAATAAACACATTACCCTCCTTCGGCAGTCGGATAAAAGGAAAATTGCTTTTCGCGAAAATAAAAACCACTTAGTTCCCAAACACTACATCGTTCTAAACACTTTTAATTTAGTGGTACTGTACAGTTACATTAGAGTAATAAAGAGCTATGTGAAAATAATTCACGCTGTGAAAAAGCTTAGCTGGTAAGTAGAATAGGGGCATTTCTACCGGAGATGTCCGAGGAAGCTAAGCGGTGCAAGAATGTGTTATGAGCACCAAAGCTGTGAGCGGAGCTTGTGCGAGGTTGCATAGCGAAACTGTGTATAGTTGGGTGGTGCGAGAGTGTGTACCATTGATCCCTCTGACACACTCTGCTGGCCCTTTTCCGTCAGAGCTGTGTTCAGCCAGGCTAGTGCAATAAAGTGAACCAATTGGTGGTGATCCCTACCTCACATATCACTGATGAAAAGCACCATTAAAGTAGCAGGTTGTGTCTAAAGGTAAGTTTCATTATTTGTTATCTCTATCATCAATATTATAAAGCTTAAGAGTTTGTTTTTTGTTTGAACGCGCTAATCTCAGGAACTACTGGTTAGAATTGAAAATTATGTTTGTGTTGGATAGTCCAATTATCGAGGAAGGTTAAAGGCTATATAACATCACGCTAATACCAATAGGGGCGGAGCATAAATGAAAAATGTTGCAGAAATGAAAAAAATTATTCCTTTTTTAAAGGTTTGAGTTGCATGCGCTGCGTAAGCGGTTAAAGTTACGCAACATTCATGTATAATGGGTAGGTAGTTATCCAGTAGACGGGAACGAAACTGCGTGGGACAGCTAGTTATGAATAGATTAGTAGATGAGCATATCATTTCATGTTATTTGTGTATGCCTCATTAAAGTTTTCATACACAAAAGATGCTTAAAAATAAAACTTGTACATACACGGAGTCAGTCAAACCGACATAACTGCAGTTATAAATCTAAGTCAATGTTTAAAACAAACTGGGCACTCCGCCGAGCTTTGTGTACTTAAACATATAAAATAAGTAGCAACTAGCGGTCAGCTTGTCACGCAACTTCTGAAAGGCAAGTTACATACAGGCAATGTGTGACGTCAGATGTGCACCCGTTACCACAAACACACAGATATAATTAATTCATTTGTTCACTACCAACCACTAATGTAATAGTTTGTAAACCTTTTCGTGGATTGCATTGCATTAGTTCACTTCGAATGCTAGAGTTGCTTTATTATGTATAAAAAAAACTAGCCAAGTGCGAGTCGGATTCGCGCACGAAGGGTTCCGTACCATTATCGCAAAACACGTTTGTTGTATAGGAGCCCCACTTAAACATTTATTTTATTCTGTTTATGCATTTGTTGTTATAGCGGCAACAGAAATGCATCATCTGTGAACATTTCAACTGTCTGGCTATCACGGTTCATGAGTCACAGCCTGGTGACAGACAGACAGAGAGATGGACTGCTGAGTCTTAGTAATAGGGTTGTTTACCATTTGGGTACGGAATCCTAAAAAGTAAATACGCGTGAGTGATGCGAGTTAGCTCCGAGTGACTGCTACGAAACTTTACATATAAAACAATAAATCTATCTTCAACAACGTTACGCTAAGACATTACGAATCTTTTTAATGTTCCGAGCAACAAAGGAACACAGTTTTTTGTAGATGTGAGTAATAAAATATTAATCTTATAAACTGTTCTCATGGTTACACGAGAAAGGCTCTGCAGTGCGGCATTTTCAAGTAGTTCTCAAGTTTACTCGGAAATTTTGAGGCCTCAGTCAAGCACCTAGAAACTATCCTAAGTCAGACTTAGTTTTCTCCGTGAAACAAAGCACTTGCGTGAATTTAACGACTAGTCTAACTACCTCCTCTAACTTCTACAGCAATTGTAGTCACTGCTAAACCGTTCGATGTTGTTTTATTATTACCACTGTTTGCAATGAAAGAACTTATCTTTTCTATTCATAAACCCCTATTCTCTTTTATCAATGCTTATTGTTGTAACTTATGTCAACTTTATGAATATGTTATCAACACATCCACGTATAACATCACTATCTGTGCCAAACAGCTGTCGATATCCTTTAGAACTATTTTGCAATGATATTCAAATTGAATCCCCCAATTGAATTGATACAAAAGACAATAAGTGGCCGAGAACCGAATTAATTTAATAAATCTGCCTCGGTAGACAATTCAAATACGGACTAAGCCGAGATAATCTTTACATTTCATTCATTTAGTAAAGTCTTCATTACACGATTTGAAGTCCGTACCTATTCTCAGCAGTGTAAATGAAAGTTACGACTGTAATTTCAGAACTGCTTTACCAAAGTGAGTTCAAAAATTGCGGACGAAATCGTATAACACGAAGGAAAGAGTTGCCCTGTTACCGCGAACTTCTACCAGCTAGCAGAGCTTGCTCAAACGGTTTACGTTGTATTACAATGCCGATGTAAATACAAAAATATTTTAGTACTCCATTCTGAATTTTGTTAAGACTTCAAAACTGTTAAAGCTGTTTACAACTTGCAGTGGGTATTTATTTTATTGGTGAAATGTTAAATGACTTTGTATGAGTCGATTCAGTATGTACTTATAGTTTTCGCATGAATACTTAGTAGTTTTAATTTTATATTGAAACCATGTTATTCTTTAATGCGACAAGCCTAGTACATTGTTATCTATACTAATATTATAAAAAGGTAAAGTTTGTGAGTTTGGGACGTTGTAGGGGGTAATCTCTAGATCTACTGAACCGATTTTGAAAATGTTTTCTCCAGTAGAAAGTTACATTATTTCTGAGTGTCATTGGCTATATTATATTTAAAAAAAAATTGAGGTCCTTATGAAAATAAATTAATGTAACCCAAAGTAGCAAAATGTTGCCTGTAAAATTCATTCTTTGGCTTGCGCTGAGAAAATTATGGATGATACATAAAAAATATTAGGAATATAGGTAGGGTAGGGTACGCAGAGTAGGCACGGTAGGCAGGGTTGGCAGGGTAGGCAGTGTAGGCAGAGTAGGCAGGGTAGGCAAGATAGGCTGGGTAGGCAGGGTAGGCAAAGCAGGCAGGGTAGGCACGGTAGGCAGGGTTGGCAGGGTAGGCAGTGTAGGCAGAGTAGGCACGGTAGGCAGGGTTGGCAGGGTAGGCAGAGTAGGCAGGGTAGCCAGTTGACGGGAGCGAAGCCCCGGGGGTCAGCTAGTCTAGAATAATATCAAATGATCCAATGTTGGTCATTTTTGAAACATTTACGTCCTTACTTTTAGTGGCTTATTCACTAACCAGGGGTGCAGCACACGCAGTTACTCTCACGGCAGGGGCACGTCCGTTGTCCCGAACCCGGGTAATTTACGGGCGCCCTGATCTGTGGCGGCGCATCGTAAACTCCGCGCACTTCACGTTCAAGCTCACTATTTGACAAATGTAGCAAAACGTGACGTTTGTTTAGTACTTACAATGTTTTATTTTTAATTTATGTGCCACAGAATTGTAGGACCTCCTACATGAACTGGTTATTTATTTATCATTAGGCTTTGCGCTCCTGACTTGAGTTGTTTGGTTATTTGTTGAAAAATATCTGCTAGGCTAGATAGTTCTGGGCACGCCACAACTGCGGCGATAAGGCACCTCTTTGAGGAGTAGCTTGAGAGGCGCCACGGCGTCCTCACCTTCCACCTGACGCAGTTCCTCACCGGACACCGCTGCTTCGAGAGGTTCCTGTTCAGGATAAGGCGGGGGGAAACGTCTTGGTGTCACCATTGTGTGGATCGCCCTGATGACACGGTGTAGCGTACGGTGGAGGTCTGCCCTGCTTGGGCGGAGCACCACCGTGTCCTCGTGGAGGCGATTAGCGGTGGCAACCTCTCGCGTCCAGCCCTGGTTCAGGCTATAGTACGGAGCTGTCACCTCCTTCAGCGAAGCAGTAATGCTCGCAAAGGAGGAGGCGGAACGCGTGAGGTGAAACCCTTACGCCCCTAGCCACCGCAGGAGACGCCCCGGGTGTTGGGAGTCGCAAGCCGATTCCCGGACACCGTAGGCGTGGGCTTACGGATAGCGAGTAATGGGTAGCTCACCGTCCGAAAAGGACCAGGCCCGATTCGACGGTGCGTAGTGTTCCATGCGCGCCTCAAAGAGATGTCAGCAAAAACTGACGGGGTCCTTTAGGGTCGATGCCTGTCTGAGTCGCGGATAAATTTGAAAGAGAGTTACCGCCGCCCCGGCACAAGCAACTGAAGGAATACTATATATGGGTGGGTTTTAGTCAGTAAAAGTCTGACACGCCCTCCCGTTTTACCCAGAGCGGGAGAAGTCATTGGATGATTTCCAAACCATAAGTAGTTCATAACGAAATCAATGTTAGTTATGAAACTATGCTCAAATGGATCTTTAATTAATTTTGATAGTTTATAGAAACTTTAACAAAATAGCACTGCGGTCACTTAACATGTGCGATTAACACAAATAATTTTTTTAGAGGCAAGAGAATCCAAGGCGGCCTCCGTAAACATCTTAAGTGACTCGAGATCGTCACTTGACCTGCTGAGGAGACCGTCTGTCACTCCCCACCTGGCACTCCAAATCAAGAGAAGCGTCTGTGAAATCAGAGAGGAGGGCAGAGAAGTGAGGCTCTTTTGGCTCAAAGCCCATGTGGGAACTGCCGGGAATGAGAGAGCGGATGAGCTGGCCAAGGAGGCAGCTCTAACAAAATGCACATCAGACTACAGCAAGGTCCCCGTTTCGTTCGTGAGGAAGAAGATACGGGAAGGGACTATAAGGAAGTGGCAAGCGCGGTACGAGTCCTCGAGTACAGGATCAGTCACGAAAGTGTTCTTTCCAGACGTCCTAGCGGCGAAAAGAACACTCAAAGAAGCAGTGCTCACACCGGTCCACGTACAAGTCCTTACAGGACATGGCGGATTCTCAGCGTATCTCCACCGCTTCCATCTCAAAGATAGTCCCTCGTGCGTCTGAGACCCGAGTTGCGAAGAGACAGTCTGGCACCTGCTCTTCGAATGCCCAAGGTTCAGCCAAGACAGAATGGAGCTCGAAGTAAAATTCGAAACCCAGCTTAGCCAGTCCACACTCCACGCCATCATGGGGAGACCGGCTACTAGGATTCCATTCTTGGCATTCGCGAGCAAAGTTGCCACAATCGCAGCAAAGGCTAACAGAACAGACGTAACCTTACGAAGTCGACCACACATTCGAACTCACACAACCACAACAACAACCACAACCACACAAACAACAACCACAACTACACAAACAACAACAAGCACACCATTGACTGATACACAAATTACACACACACTCTCTAACCAACGACCATTACCAACGGTAGCAGCAGCGGTAGCAGCAACAGCCAGCCTACAACCAGCCCCTAGCACGACTACCACACAATTTCTGGCTTGCGGAGAGGATGGAGTCCCTGGCATCAGACTGCGAGGTGTCGCTCTGTTCATGAACAGGGAACAGGAGAAGTTAGGCATAGGCTTCTGCATAGGCTCAAGTCGAACTGCAGCCCGAATACACCTTTCGCCGGGCCTTGCCGCCCTGATTAACGGAAGCACTACCAAAACAAGCATAGAAGGCAGCAAGTATGCTGCACTACCTGAAGTGGAAGCGGCCACTCACCGATGCCGTCTAATGCGGTTTAAAGGGAAAACAATCGCATTAATCGAGTGGGGAAAGGCTACTCCATTTGCTCAAGCAAGCTCATTGCTTCAGAGGATCGGGGAGGCAGGAGACTACACGTCAGCCGCAGCCCGAACCATAAGTGTGGACGCAATGGTGGTGGGAGGGGAGAGAGGAGACGTCGCAGACCGCTTTGGCTGTCTAAAAGCCTCAGAACATCATGAGGTTGTTGTCTACGAGGACAGAGGTGAAACCCTGAGTTTCCTCAAAGCCCCCAGACAACCAACAGCCAGCGCGATGAGCCCTACAACAAGCCCCACCACTCAAAGCGGATCGGAAAGGGCCCAGCAGAAGGCAGCAGCCGAAAAAGCCGCTAAGGAGCAGTGCAACACCATAAACCCAGAGGACCGGGCCCGGTCGAGGAGTCGCCTGAAAGCGTTTGGCACTTTCCTCAGTGCACTGCTCCCAAGCACCAGCCACGCATCACCATCTCATAAGCAGGAGACAGCACTGGAGAGGTTTTTCAGAAAAACACCAAAGGAACCAACCCAGCAAAAGCCTGAGCTAACACGAGCCGACAAAGGGCAAGTCATCCCGCCGACCCTCGCAGTAAAGTCGGGTACCACGGACCACGTAAAAAGCGCGTTCCTCGAGTACGTAGCAATCGTAAAAGCGACCAGAGAGGTCAATCTTATGACATGCAGGAAGATCCTGCAGACCTTCCAGAGAGACACAGAGGGTCTGTTAAGAGTACTGCTCGAGGAAGCTGGGGCAGCGGTGTACGACAACGTCACATCCCAAGTCATTAAAGGGGAAATGACGGGATCGTATATGGCAGCCTACTCCACGAGGAGTGGTTTTGTGGCCCTGGACAAGGAGGAGACGGAGCGCTCGGGCAAACTCAAGTTCAGTGTGCCAAATGACGACCCGATAGTGGTTACCGCCAAATGTACCAAAATCATGCCGGATGATAAGATCCTGGAAATGGCACAGTCCATTTCAGAGACCTCAGATATCCCGGCATCGCAAGCAAGTTGGGCGGTACCCAATATCAGGTGGATTAACGGAGTTCCGGGTTGCGGTAAGACAACCTGGCTGGGCTGGTAAAGCACTTCGACGAGGACAGGGACGTGATAGCCACCACGACAACAGAAGCTGCCAAAGATCTTAGGGAAAAGCTTGCGCGCTTAGGAAACCGAGCAAAGGCCAAGGTGCGTACTATGGCTTCAATCCTAGCAAACGGTTTCAAGAGCCAAGACAAATGCTACCGTCTTACGGTAGACGAGGCTCTTATGAACCACTTTGGAGCCATAGTCATGGCAGTAAAGTTGTCTGGAGCAAGCGAGCTTGTCCTCGTCGGAGACGTTAACCAGCTTCCATTTTTGGACAGAGAGAACCTTTTCGAGCTTAGGTATACCCGTCCAGACCTGGTTGCTGGCATCAGCCAGGAGTTTCTCTGCACACACCGCAATCCAATGGACGTGGCGTTTGCACTGAGTGAGATATACCCTGGTACATACTCCTCCAAGTCGTCTCTGTCGCGGGTCCACTCCCTGAAGGTGAAAGGTTACACAGGGGCGCAAATACCGAGCACTGCCCAAAACACCCTGTTCCTGGTTCATACGCAGGGGGAGAAAGCTTCTCTTGCGAGCCAGGGATTTGGGTCCGGCGAAGGGTCACGCCTGCTAACCATACACGAGGCTCAGGGGTCGACCTACGACAGCGTCATCATCATCAACACCAAGTCCAGGAGGCTTCAGGTCCACGACAGCATATCCCACGCGGTAGTGGCGGTGTCCAGACATACAGTCAGTTGCGTCTGTTACACCGACGACGCCGATGACGCCGCAAGCCGCCTTGCTAAGAGGGCGATGGATGCGCCGACTAAAACGATCGTCAACTACAATCTTCAGACGGCCATGCAGCATCGAGACGTAGTCGTCATAGAGGCCTTGCTCACGCTAGCGAAGTCCCTGGTCAGCAGACATCACCAAAACACCACCTAACAAGTCCCATCCAAAAACTCCACGCTAAACACATACCCAAACCATCACCCTGTCTATATATTGTAAAGCTGCATGGTGGAGCGAGTAAATCATACTCACCTTAACGTCCTAACGACGGGGTTTCTTTAACCGGAACCGTCGGCCGGGACTGGTTTGCTCGCACTACCATGCATCTTCCCCCGAAAGTGTACCAATAGATATAAATAAACAAAATAGCAAATAACATAAGCAGTGTATCAATAGAAATAAGTAAACAATATTTAATAACATAAAGATAAGTAGCAAATAGAAACATAAAATTGTAATGCCAGTGTGTAATAGATATAGTATTTAGTGAGGGATGAACTCACGTAGTCTTAAGTTAGTTAAGTAGCCTAAAATAATGTTCGACGTAGGAGTCAAACAATTGCAATTTTTTATGAAAAATAAAAATCAAACTAAATATAACAAGGTAAAAAAGAGCGCGGACCACACATGTCCGCGGTAGAATATAAAAAAAAAAAAAAAAAAACACAAATAATTTAAGGAATCGATGAAACTAGGTCAAAACGTCCATGATATGCGGGTATTGTGGTTGAAATTACCAAAAATACTTGCTCCAAAATTAATAAAAGTCGTTCCATACAGGACTGGTGAAGTAGTTATTATTTCTGAGCGGTTTTATTTATCATCGCCCATAAATACCACGGAAACCGAATTCGGACGCGTGGGTGGGACCCGGCCGGTGGTTTCCTCGGTCCCTTTATATAGGAGATTTGTCATGAAATGACATATTCGATGCATTATTTTTTATCAAATTTCCACTCACCTTATTTCAGTAGTAACTGGCTTGGGTATAAGCTTAGTGTTAACGCCCTGAAAATTGTGAAAGAGTTATTACTAACTAGCATTTCCTCGCAGCTTCGCATCTGTAGTTGATTCCACTGGGACAGTATATTTTTCTGGCTTAAAAAATACCTCAGTCGCCTAAGTAATAATGTAGTTTTCTATAAGTAAAATATCTATACTAATATTATAAAGCTGAAGAGTTTTTGTTTGTTTGAACGCGCTAATCTCAGGAACTACTGGTAGGAATTCAAAAAAATTGGGTAGGTAGGTAGCCAGTTTACGGGAGCGAAGCCGCGTGGGAAGCTAGTTTTTTATAATTTTTCTAGGACTTCCAGTTGGATTGTCTTCTTTAAATGTAGATACCAAACAAAGACCTGTATTTGCTCTTCTATTATCCAAAACTTATCTTACCTATGTAGTAGAGTGGCCACAACATACAAAATAAACCCTTTACTCAGTGCACATAGCCACATACAGTAGCAGTACCTACAACGAGGTTCTCCTCGGCCCAATTCATCAATTACCTACCACACACACACACATAACGGTCAGCTACCAAGCTTTTCCACAACACCTTCCATTTTCAAAAACTTTTTTTTTATAAAGCTTTCGTTGCTAAGCCATAGTTCAAACAGCCAGAACCAGCACAACTAAGTAATCGAATGTTCCAGTAGAACTTAGCGACAGAACTTTGTTAGCACCCGCACGCCTTAGAACTACTTTACTTGTATTTGCCACTATTAGGAACCGACGGATTGTAATAATTGTTGCTTGATCATTTTGTGACGAGTATTGTATTATGGGTTTGTTAAAATACGTGTTGAGTATGTATCCACTTATCAGCTTTCTGCAGCTATACCAACTTACATACCCACCAACTACAAATCAAGCAGATTTCAAGATATCCATACTAATATTTTAAATTCGAAAGTAACTCTGTCACGCCTTAACCGCGGCACCAATGTTGACGAATTTTGGAATAGAAATAGATTGCTTACATATTTTTGTCTCGGGAATGTGTTATCTTATCATAATAACCGACTTCCACACCCATCACCACCCTCCACCACCATATTCCAAGTACTAGAACTAAAACATAGATCATCCTATAAAAAGACATTAGCCAGCAAGCTAAGGTTTGAAGGTAAAGTTGCCTGATTACATTGCAACCAATGTCACCTTCAGTATTAGGAAGCAACACCCCTCTGGTATTACTTCCTAATGCTGAAGGTGAACCAGGCAATTGGTAAAATGTCATGTGCTACTTACTAGCCGTTTATGCGTCCGGTGCAAGCTTCTATAACTGCGTCCGTGCTATGTCGCTTTCAATCGACAAAATCGCTAGGCCAGGCATTCTTTCTAGACCCATCGTCGAGCGCCACTAAATTATTTTCATTTTATTTAAATAAGAATTCATCAATACAAATTTTATGTATGTTTAGTTTAGTAAGCCACGACCTACCTAAAAGCGGTGGTCCACCATTTTTAACAATGTATAACTTAAGATTTCCGGCTGTATATTCTCCAATATCAACATGAACTGACACAAATCCTACCGGATTAATGATTGAATCGTCATATGAATATAAAGAAATATCATTAGGTACTAATTATTTGTAAGTCACTAAACTTGTTATTATAACAGTCTAAACTTATAACTGATAACTTACTTCCAGTGTCCAGTTCAAAACTTATCTTTCTGCCATTCACCTGCGTCATCACTATGTACGGTTTGTCATTAACGCCGCGCACACTAAAATTTTTTAAATCACACGTTGATTCGTTATCACTATTTTCGAGATAGTTATTATGACCACGCCGCGTCTGTGTTGAAATGTCCTGGCTTGACTCCACACCTCGCCCTTTGTTCGATTTACACATTATTTTAATGTGACCCTTTTGTCCACATAAATCGCACGAATAATTTTTAAACCGACACACATCCGGACGATGGTTTCTGTCACACCTCCAACAAGCACGCTTTGAGCGCGATGCCACCGCGCTGCCCTCGGTAGACGAGCTGCCGCTGCCCGCAGTTCCACGCTCGGGCGCGGGCGTTTGGCCCGTCCGCCTTGCCGACGACGCCACTCGATGCACCGCCTCATACGAGACGCTCGCTGCGCCCGCCATGTTCGCACCGCTCGTCTGTGAGTGCCGCTCGGCCGCTTCCAACGCCAACGCCAATTCTACGGCTTTCTTGTATGTTATAGATGGTTCCGAAAAAATACGCGATCTCATTTCATCACTAGCCAAACCCGACACAAACTGGTCTCGTAGATTTTCCTCCAGTGTAGTGTTGAAATTACAGGTACTGGCCAGATGTTTGAGTGTTTGCAGATATTCGCTGAGAGATTCACCCATGTTCTGACGTCTTTGTCTAAAAACATGGCGTTCGGCAATTTCGGAACGTTTTGGTTCAAGATGGTCGCTCACAATGTTAACTAATTCTCGAAAAGTTTTGCTTTCTGGATGATTAGGTGCACATAAATCACACATTAAGTCGTAAGTTGCTGCTCCCACCAACGTCACTAACGTTGCAACTTGTAGCTCCGCTTTTATTTCGTTCAAGGTTATAAATTGTTCCACGCGTCTAATATACGCCAACCACTTTTTACTTGTTAGGTCGAATTCTTTAATTTTTCCGATAGGCATATTGAATTACCACACTGAAAATATGTTAACCACACGAATTTAATTGTTATCCTCGTCGCCAGTAGTGTTTTATAGATATTAATTACGGGAGCGAGCAATGATACTACAATTCCAAGTGACAACTGGTTTATTTTAATATACCCACATCAAAGTATAACATTAATACCCCACAACTGAGTTATCGTTCGATTCGGAATGACAGCGAGAAACTTTTTGAAAAAAAATAAGTGGCGGACGCAAAAGTTATAAAAAATTTAGTAAAAAACCGGCCAAGTGCGAGTCGGACTCGCGCACGAAGGGTTCCGTACTTGGTAAATTGTGGTTTACGATTTATGACGTATTAAAAAAAAAACTACTTACTAGATCTCGTTCAAACCAATTTTCGGTGGTAGTTTACATGGTAATGTACATCATATATTTTTTTTTAGTTTTATCATTCTCTTATTTTAGAAGTTACGGGGGGGGGGGACACACATTTTACCACTTTGGAAGTGTCTCTCGCGCAAACTATTTAGTTTAGAAAAAATATATATTAGAAACCTCAATATCATTTTTGAAGACCTATCCATAGATACCCCACACGTATGGGTTTGATGGAAAAAAATAATAATAATAATAATAAAGTTTATTGTTCTTCTCTCACATAGAATTTTACAGACAATATAAAAAAAAACAAACAAAACATTAGCGAAAATTCTCGTGATCTATGTGAGAGACTGGTTTCTGTACTAGGAGACCTGTATGACAGATTACCAGCCTCTCCAGACTCCGGACAATAGATGACAGTTGTATACAACATCAGTAAGAAGTAATAGTTACGAGGGATTAAGCTAGGTGTAGTGAGGTTCCCAAGTTGTTGGGCGCGGCTGGGGCGCTGTCAACGTTGCTTCCCAATCTGGGGGGCCCGAGCGCCGCCTGTAGGCGGCTCTACGTGGGGATCGTGCGATCGATGGCCCTGTATGGGGCCCCGATCTGGGCGACTGACCTGACGGCCGGCAGCATCGCTGTTCTGCGGAAACCGCAGAGAGCGATGGCCGTCAGAGTCATCAGGGGGTATCGCACGATCTCCTACGAGGCGGCTTGCGTACTGGCCGGATCCCCGCCCTGGGACCTGGAGGCAAAGGTACTCGCGTCACTGTACCGGTGGCGCGAGGAAGCGCGGGCGCGGGGCGAAGGGCTGATGCAGCGACATATGGAGTTGCGTCAGTCTCAGCTCCGCGAGGTTCTGGTGGCGGAATGGCGGGACAGGCTTTTACGCCCTACCGCCGGCCTCGTTACCATCGAGGCGGTCCGGCCAGTGCTCGAGCGCTGGCTCGGGAGGAGGCACGGCTCCCTGTCGTTTCGGGTGACGCAGGTGCTCTCGGGGCATGGTTGCTTCGGGAAGTACCTGTGTCGCATAAACAGGGAGCCGGACGCCCGGTGTCACCACTGCGTCGACTGCCGGGAGGACACGGCGCGGCATACGCTGGCAGAGTGTGCCGCTTGGGAGGAGCCACGCCGTGCCCTCATCTCTGAAGTAGGCAGTGACCTGTCGCTGCCGGCCGTAGTCGAGTCTATGGTCGGCAGTGGGGAGTCCTGGGACGCGGTGGTATCCTTCTGCGAAACAGTCGTCTCGCAGAAGGAGGCTGCGGAGAGGGAGAGGGAGATTTCATCTGCTAACCCGATCCGCAGCAGACGCGCCGGGCGTCGGCGGAGGGCGGACAACGCCCTCTTCCAGCCCCCCTAAATGGGTCCAGGGGTGGCGGACTCGGGGACGTCCGTCGCCCCCCACAAATCAGGACCCGAGGTGGCGGCGCGTAGTGTTCCACGCGCGCCCCTCTGTGACGTCGCGGGGGGAGTCAAACACCTCACTCCCCCTCCAACCCGAGACCGTGGCCCGCACAGGCAGGCCGGCACTAGCCGAGGGTTGCGGAAGTATCATTGTTCCCGCGACCCCCAGCGTAAGTGTGAGATGGAACACCGGGGTGGTTTTTAGTCAGTAGGAGTCTGACAGACCCCTCCGCCCCCCCCAGGGCGGAGGACATCCGATGAGGATTTTCCACCCCGGAACAAAAAAAAAAAAAAAAAAAAAAGGTGTAGTGAGGTTGTTGCTGTTATGGTGGTACAAAGTGGGTGAGAGGAACTAAATTGAGTGAGTGTGTAACTGAGTATGTGTGCGTGAGTATGTGTGCGCGAGTGTGAGTACGAGTGTGTGGGAGCGTGTATACGTCTGAGTGAGTGTGTGTGGGACAGAGTGAGTGTGTGTGTGAGTGCGAGTGTGTGGGAGCGTGTATGCGTCTGAGTGAGTATGTGTGGGACAGAGTGAGTGTGTGTGTGAGTGCGTGTAGTGGGGTGAAAGAGGTGACAGCATACGCAGTTGGTTAGGATGGTACAATAAGCAGACTTTCAGTGTCATCGTAATTGAGCGACTTAAGCCAGGCAGTAATAACCCTCTTACAATTGGCTCTTGTAAGAGGGTAAACTGTTAGCTTCTTATTTATTTTATTATAAAGATGTCCACCAAGAAATTCAAAGAATTTGCGTGAGAAGGCAGTGTTACGATTAGTGAGTGTTGGGCAAACCCTGTGTTTGACTCTCTTGTTTGCATTAAGTAGTGGATCATACCCAATTAAAGAATGTTGTTTTAGAGTTGAGCACAGAATAAAAAGTTGTCTTACTGTCAGCACATCAGAGAGCAAGTACAGATCTTTGGTAGGAAAGAAGAAAGGTAACGACAGGCTTACTTTTAGTACCGCTCTTTGAGCTCTTTCCAGTTTTATTAAGTTAGTTTTACAAGTGCCACCCCATGAAGTAATACAATAAGTGAGAATGGATTGGCACAGGGCCATGTAAACCATTTTAATTACATTTTTATCTGCAATACGACTTAAATTTTTTTAAATAAGTTAATAAATAAAAATAAGTTTTCGAGTTCTGGAAGATAGTAGGTCCAGGTGGAGTTTGAAGCTGAGAGAACTATCAATCATGACTCCCAGGTACTTTATACTAAATGTTATTTCTAATCGACTGCAGGAACAAGAGTGGGAAGATGAACAGTAATGGCCTTTGATGTTATAATTTTCGTGAACTGAGGATGAGATGTTTTTAATAGAGAATGGTACAACTTTGGTTTTGCTGACATTGAGAGTGAGGCCATTGTTAATGAGCCAAGAAGTTACAGTATTGAACCCAGATTGAGCGAGGCTGTAAACCTCATCCCAACTGTCGCCATGGAAGATCAACGCAGTGTCATCCGCAAATGTGACAATTTTGCCATTTTTTAGTAGCAGATCACACAGGTCATTGATGAAGGTGAGGAAAAGCGTGGGCCCAATCACGTTCCCTGAGGAACGCCGTAGCAAATAGGTAAGTCATCACTAGTGAATTCTCCAATTGTAACTCTCTGTTGCCTGTCAGCAAGGTAATCCCCAAGTAGTTTGAGCTGTGTATCACGAATCCCCATACTTTGTAGCTTAGTAAGTAGGAGTGGAACAGAGACTGTGTCAAAAGCTTTAGCTAAATCCAAGAATATCACTATCACTTTCTTTTTGTGGTCTAGTTTATCAACAACATGATCGACCAACTCGTGAACCGCATCATTGGTCGAGATTCCAGCTCTAAAACCAAACTGAGATTTTGACAACAAGGATTTCGTCTCAAGATAGTTAATTAGACGCTTATTAATAAGTTTTTCAGCTAGTTTAGACAGAGTAGAAAGTATAGAGATGGGTCGGTAGTTGTTGACACAGTCTCTGGCACCACTCTTGTAGATTGGGATTACTTCAGCAAATTTAAATTGCTTGGGAAAAACACCACTGTGGAACATTAAGTTGAAGATGTACGTTAAGGGTGGGACTAGGATAGTGTGGTATCTTTTAAGAAAAGCTCCTGAAATATTGTCTCGTCCAACTGAATTGACTTTTTTTAGATTTAGGATACACTGACGAACCTCATCTTCATCAGTGGGAAGCAAAACGAAAGAGGAAGGACAAGACTTAGCGTGAGGTGTGTAGATAGATGGATTTCCGTCGTGAATGTTTTCAGCAAGGTTTTTGCCAATAGACACGAAAAAATTGTTTATTGCATTGACAGAGGTGGAAGGGTTTGGGGTGGATATAAGATCCATTGCTGGGTTTGATTTTTTTTTGGAGTGTGTTATTTGTTTTACAGCGTCCCAAAGTTTTTTATTGTTAGTTTTAGCTGCTTTATCTAATAGGTTTTTTTCATAGTCCGTTTTTAGTTTTTTTAGTAGCCAGTTGCAAAAGTTTCTGTACCTTTTATAGGTGATCTTGCTGATTTCATCATTAGGATTTTTTTTTGATTTTATGTGGAATTTATCTCGATTTTTCATAAATCTCAACAGACCACTTGTTATCCAGGGCTTTATAATCCTGTTGCGATTAGAAATAGAGACGGTTCGTGTGTTAGCTAGGATTATAGTGTTTAGGTCATTGACTAAAAATGTAGTAGCCACATTTACATCAGTTATTTCGTAGATGGAGTTGAGGCATATATTTTGCATATCGTTGTCAAGGCCTATGTAGTTAACTTTCCTAATGGAAGATGTTATCTTTGGAAGGTGGTGGTTCTAAAGCACAAGTATTACACTATCATGGTCGGTAATAGACGTCTCCGCGACATAGCAAAAGGCAGGGAGACTACTTTTAAAAATAATTTAGTTTCAGTTTCAAGTATGGGGACCCCCAAAATTTATTGTTTTTTTCTATTTTAGAGTGAAAATCTTAATGCGGTTCACAAAACACATGATCTACTTACCAAGTTTTAACAGCATAGTTCTTATAGTTTTGGAAAAAAGTGGCTGTGACATACGGACGGACAGACAGACAGACAGACAGACATGACGAATCTATAAGGGTTCCGTTTTTTGCCATTTGGCTACGGAACCCTAAAAAGAGGGCTTTGTTTTTTTGCTACAATCTCAAAAACTATTTCAGTTACTTGAAATCGCAATAAAAGGTCCCGAAAGAACAAGAAACTTCCTTCAAAAGTCCTACCTTCCGGAACTCATCCCCCAGATTTAAAAAAATGGGTGATGGAGCTTTCACTCGCGCTCCTCGATATACTCCCTTATAGAATAAAAATCATTTTAACCGCAGGGCTGTGTGCCGTGGTGGGCAGACCAGATCCTGGTCGAGTAATTTCTGCACCCCTCCAGGATCAGCGCCCGCGCTGGCACCGCCCTAGTTACGGCACTGGAGGGTCCCGTAATGGGATTGCCAAGCGCTATAAAATGTCTCGTGATCTATCCCTTCATCATCATCATCATCAGCCTATTAATGTTCACCTTGTTGGTCGCAGGTATCCACTCTGTGAGAGGGAATGGGCCGTAATCAACCACGCGGGTCCAGTGCGGGTAGGTGATTGTCACATGTCTTCGAATTTTTGGTTCTAGGACATTCCTGTTTCCTCACGTTTTCCTTCACCGTTGTAAGAGCAGTGGTGATGAAATAAATTACACAAAGTAAAGCGCCTGCCTGGGTTTAAACTCACGACCTACGACACGTAAGGCAGGCCCGTTAGCATTGGGCCACCACTGCCTGTAAAAAACTCATCCTGATATATACGAATATTGCTCGTTTAATAGTATAGGATAGGATACTAGCGACCAGAACTTTACATATCGCAACTATTCAACCTCCACTGCTCAAAACTAAGTAACACGATACCCTTTGCCAAAACTAGTTTTCAGCAAATATATGGAACTGATGATAATTACTTGTGTTTTACAAGGCCAGAGTGATTAAACAAATGCAATTTTATTCAGGATTTTACCAATAATTGACCTGATAAGGGTGTACTTCAAAAGTAAATGTAATTGCGGTTGGATCCACTAACCTCATTTATTTACGTCATGTTGATTGTGTTGATGTCTTTTACGACATACGTCACCTATTGCCGTATATTATTTGAAACATAATTAAAGGTTTAGGATTAACACACGCCTTGCATTGTACCAACAAACGTAGCGTCAAACCTGAATGCTAATCTTGTAGACACTAGATTGGAGATTACAGAACATGCTTTCAAAATAATTGCTGGTGCTTTTGGAAGTTCATTTAATAAAGGCAGTGAAGCTATTTGCTGATAAGTCACAGGATGTGGGCGCCGGTTCGGCGGTGCGGACGCGGAAGCTGCCAATTACAGGTGCATCTACCGGTTCATCGTAGTAAACCTCGCCCGCATTCGACCCCTGACTCCGGCATCCTAAGCCACAAATAAAACCTGGCCAATAAGCTCAAGAAGCGCTCATGAGATAATATTTTTAAAGTCTTTTCGAAAGTTCAGTCGATAAAAGACTCATATTAAACTGCAATATTGATATGAGCAACAAATTTCCTTTATTGTATGTATTCATCTCTTGGGCCCACTTGCACGAAAAACTTAACTGAGAGTTAGTTGCTAACATCATTTTTTTTTTGTATTGCCTTGGCACGGTTGGTGCATTAAGCCAGTGTCACGTTTAGAATAGAAGTTCTAGTTTCTTTAGATTTTAGTTCCATGTCCTAGTTATACCCCAAAAAAATTGGAGGTAACTTTATTGGAAGCTTCTACGGGGTTTTGTCGAAAACATGTACAAACTCTTGTTCTACTGCTGTGTTTTATAAAAAAACACAACTTTTACACTATTAATATTCAATTTAACACAATTTTAATAAAATAAAACAGAGAAGCAACATATACGCCATCACGTTCCCGCCAAAACTCAACACGAAGTAAAATAAACAATATTGTATGACAAACTGTCAATCTAATTTAATGTTAGCAACTAACTCTGAGTTAAGTTTTTCGTGCAAGTGGGCCTTACTTACTTAGCAGCAGATTGAAGAACAAAGAATTAAGTACAAAATTAGGCCATGCCGTTAATTCCGTGTAAGCCAACACTTCCCTAATGCATTAAGAAACAAGTAGCTTAAGGAAGATTTATACTGGCCTGGCTACTTCTACAGGTGGGAGAAAATTTAATAAACAATATTTATGAGAAGGATAACAAAAAGTTCTTCAGGTTCTTTTAGGTTTACGGTTTGAAACAAGAAGCGATTACCAATCAATATTCAAAACTTGCCAGGTTATAAAGCAAAACTTAGACCATTCATTTTAGACCTAAAATATTGGAGCAATTTATTTAGAATTTCTATAAATATTAATTCAAGATTACGTAACTTAGATCTTTACGCTTCTTCTCAAGTCAAAGCAAAACATTCCTAAAATAAACTATATTGTTTCGAACCCCTCCCTAGTCTTTCTATATTATTATGCAAATTTTACTAAGAACAAACTTAATAAATTATGTACATAATTTCACCTTTATTTATTCAGAATAGTATCCAATATAATCTAGCTGATAATTCCCAACAGGAGGCGTTTACATATTCAGGAGCTGGCTGACCAAAACCACTTATATCCTCCGAATGCACAGCATGATTTTCTTCTTGTTTACGTCTTTTTAGTTTGCTTCTTAAGCAGTCGGTTTTTTAGATTTTTATAATTAGCTTTTTTTATATAAATCTTTTTTATTTTATTTTTTATGTATATTTTAACATAAAAGTGTTTTATATATTTTTGAAATCACCTCTTAAAACCGTCTGCGTGCCAGCTGATATGTTTCAGGTTTAGCTATAGATGTTTAAATATCATTATACTAGATGTGCCCACGGCTTCGCTTCCGTCACCCGTCAACTCGTACTCCACCCTAACTATCTACCCTACCCTACCTACCCTACCTACCTACCTACCCTACCTACCTACCTACCCTACCTACATACCTACCCTACCTTCATACCTTTACACTACCTACCTACTATTTTTTTTTCTTTATGTTTCTATCTAATAATCTTCTCCTAACAATAACAAAAACACAACAAAAAGAATTAGCAAAATGGGTAAAGCCGTTCTCAATTTATAGCGTGAAATAGGGGTTCATTTTTATATTCTATAGATTATTCATTGACCAATGACTGTTTTCAGGCATTCAAAAGTTGACCATGAATCATAGACTAGTTTACTTTTAAAATAATAGGTGCTAATAATAACAATAGCTCTTTACAATACGTTATTGAAAGTATTTTCTCCTCTCTATGTTTAGCGTGTAATCCGTTTTGTTTGTACTACAGCCCATCTGACAACCATTGTATCTCACTGCTCACGAAGAACTGAAATTAAGCGTAAAAAGTACTTAGCCTTTTATTCGGCTGACTTTAACGAATACAAAATGTCGGGCGCGAATAATCAGGCCTATTTACATTTTGTTTAGGCCCACCTGACGCCAGGTAAGCGCGACCAACACCGCTTTGTACCTATCAAGACAAAGTAAATATTTTAATTTCATGCGTTATAGTAATAAAATCTGAACTTTAGGGTTTATGGTTACACTAGTCGAAAATTCTTCCATACAAACTTAGTCTCACGATAACTCCACTGTTTGACGATGTACGTTCACAATAAAATATCAATTTTTCTCATCATTATCTAGCCCTGTATGGAAGTAAAAGGGAAAAAAAAAGAAAGTTATGAGCGTCGAAAGTTCCATATTTCAACACTAATTTGAACGCATCATTGGGCGGCAATAAATGCAACAAGAAGGAAAAAAAGCTAAACGGCCTCCATACAGAGATAGATTAGTAATTCAACAATGCAAATAATTATATTTTGAAAATTTACATTCAGTCGTTTTTCATGATATCTAGACTCCCAAAGGTCTGTTTATAAAATTTCGCGCGCTCGTGTTCGTCCTAAATCATCATCCATTTCGATACGAATTTGCAAAAGTGCTAATTCGTACGCGAACTAGCTTCTTACTACTCATCACAGCATCTATCTCTTTCGCACGTGTTGTCGGATGAGATAGCATGCATTTTAACCTCGCGCACAAAATAGTTCGTGACGTCGACTAGGAGAACCTTACACATTAAAATTTAAGATTTGAAATGTGAAGTTAAATATGAAAAGGCAACCATTATATTATGATACAGTGCTCCTTCGAAATGTGTATAATAATGTTAAATGAATTTGAGTATTGTCTCATAATTTGGAGTATAAAATTGAACGTCTTCTTGAATGTGCTATGGAATAATGAGTAGATTTCATATGGTGACGTCATCTGCTGCAGAGGGTGTGGGTTAGGTACCTAAGTATTTCATGAGGTTAATGTGTTTTTAATGTACGTTTCTTAAATATTCTTGGAGTTATTATGGCTCTTTCTAGTATAAATGTTTTTGTCAACACTGTTAATCGCTCAAAATTACTAATAGTGTAACTGTATAGAAAATACTATGTTTTATACTATTGTTTAATAAATACTTCCACTGTTGAGTTGGCTGTTAATAAAGGTTCGCAAATATTTCTTCTCTAAAACCCTTTGATAGCATACACGTCCCGCTGTGCAATTCAATGGGTTGCCTTACTCACAGATAATATTATACTAGCATACAGATGCCTCATCCCATACAAAGAAACCGTGCCGACGTAACTAGCGTTTTCCGTCTAATTAAGATGATTATTTTTGTAAGAAGTTCGATCGCGTTCGGTTCCGTTCCACGGTTATATATGGTGTTAGCAGCGACTTGCAAGTAATAGGGTTTTCGAATATTTTTCTTTATATACAGTGATGTTTTGTTTTACCGCATTTTTTTTGCACGTTTTTACAGTTTCACTGTAACAAAATGTGTTACAATACAACCGCACCATCTATTGGAATCAATATTAAATGATCCGTTCAAATAAGCTTTGAAATGTGCCTTATATGCCATGCTTCGGAGAGTTGATTAAAAAAGAACGAATTTTTATGATCAATTCTAGAACATTTTAATTTTACACACAATTCAATATCGAATCCATGCATATCGTGGGATCTAGTGTCATTTATTTGAACAAATTTTTCTCTGTTAGCGCTGGGACCCCATGCCTTACTTAACTTTCAATTCTAATTTATTTTAAAATTTTACTATAAAGCCTAAAGTTTTGTTTGGAATTTAAATATTTTCTCTAAGTCTAGGGTTTAAGGGGACCGAGACAAATGTGATTCAATTGTCCTCTAGACAAAACTTTAGATCTTACGATAGCAAATCGTAGACAAAATCAGAACCTGTTACAGTAGAAAATGGGCGAAAAACTAGAGGATTTTTTCAAGCTCTCTTTCACAAAGATCCTATTGACGTTTAATGTCACTATAACTTGCTGAAATATTATTTTATGCCAGAAAGTGGCAGTTATATTGGTGGCCCACCTCATGGTAGGTAAGTGGTAACGCGGCCTGTATACTTTTGCAATACCAGAGGAATCATACAAGTAAGGGTCGGCAATGTACATACACTGCCTACCCTTTTTGGAGAGGACTCTCTTCAGTTTTGAAATTCATTCATAATATACAGTACCTGGGCGACCGAGCTCTGCTCTCTCGGGTGAAAATAAGAAAACGACGTTTTTTTTAAAATTTAACCTTGCTAGATCGATTTATCGCCCCCGAAAACCGCATACTAAAATTCATGAAAATCGTTGCAGCCGTTTTCGAGATTCAGATTATGAATATACATCTAACACACAAAAGCGGCCCTACAGACTTACCTGAAAATTATCGACCAATAGCACTTCTGTCAATTTTGTCCAAAATACTTGAGAAATTGGTTAACAACAGGCTAGTGAACTTTTTTGAAAAACACAAACTGATATCAGACAGACAGTTCGGATTCCGACGAGGAAGGTCAACTGAAGACGCGGCTACATTACTGACTAACTTAGTAGCTACTTTCACCGAAAACGGAGAACAGACCATAGGAGTTTTTTTAGATCTGGCAAAGGCCTTTGATACAATATCAGTTGCACTTCTTCTGAGAAAACTAGAATGTGCAGGTATCCGAGGGGCTGCACTTGATTGGTTCACGAGTTACCTATCTAATCGCAAACAGCTAGTCAAAGTAGATGAACACTCTAGTGACGTGCTTCCCATCGACTTTGGAATTCCACAAGGGAGCACACTCGGCCCAATTCTTTTATCCTTCTACATGAATGATATTTTAAACTCACGACTAAACGACGCAGAAATAATATCCTATGCTGATGACACTGTCATAATTTTCCACGCTAAAACCTGGGAACAAGTGTACCATCTTGCAGAGAACGGACTATTAACTGTTTCCGAGTGTCTTGACGCAAATCTCCTGACTCTGAATATAAAGAAAACTAAGTTCATAACCTTTTTCAAAACAATAGCTTCTCGACCTCCCCCTCATCTTATACTTAAATACCATACATGCTGCAGCCACCAGACATCGCCACTTACTCACTGTACCTGTCAAGTTATAGATCACACTGCCTCTATTAAATACCATGGTATCACATTTGACGAAAACCTGTCATACAAATCACATATACAGCTGCTCTCTGGCCGCGTTAGGAAGCTGATATACGTGATGAAAAAACTGCGTGACTGTACTTCCATTGAAATTCTACGTACAATTTACCTTGGACTGTGTCAGTCAGTACTTCAATACGGGATTTCTGTTTGGGGTGCAGCAGGGAAAAGCACTGTTACTGAAGTAGAAAGAGCTCAAAGAGCTGTTATAAAAGTAGCTTTAAGAAAACCTTTTCGCTACCCTATAGATCTTATCCATAAGGAGTTCGCTGTCTTAAGAGTGCGGCAATTATTTATCTTAAACGCAACATTACATGTTCACAAAACCCTAAAAAATAGATCCGACTATAACAAACTTGTCTCTAAACGCGTATTCAACATCCCCATTCCCGAAGCAAAGAGCCTCTTAGCCAGACGATGCCCGTTTTACTCGCATATCCATATTTATAATAAAATCAGCAAAAGCTGCGACATTAAAGACATGAACAACTTTTCATGCAAGAAAACTCTAATAAAATAGTTTGCCAAACTAACATATGAAGAGGCGGAAGAAATCTTAAAACAATTAAACTAAAAAACATAAAATAACTGAAAATAGTATACACATCTGCGCGCACACACACACACACACACGCTCATGCACACACACGCACACACTCATACACACACACTCTCAACATTATTAAACTTTAGAGTACTTTTTATTTCTTTATGTAATATCATTTTATTTCTTGTTTAAAGGTAATCTAATGACCTACTTATGTCTTATTTCTTTTTGTAATATCATTTTATTTCTTGTAGGTAATCCAGAATTACCTACAAGATATTACCTGCCTTGTTACCACATCAACAAATTGTGTTTTAACTTTAAGATATCGCAACTCCGGGCCCCAAGATACAGGCGCAGCCTAGTTTGGGTACCTTTGTTTTTTGTTTTTTCTTTACTTTATTAAAATATAACTTATTACGATTACTAATAGCGCTAAGTTAGATTACGAAAATGATTGTAACAATGGCTTAATAAATTTATCTAAACAAGGATCCGCTGGTTGCTAGACGCACGGGACCGGTCAATGTGGCGACGCTTGCGGGAGACCTATGTCCAGCAGTGAACGTCTTTCGGCTGATATGGTGATGATGATATATACAAGAATTGCTCGTTTAAATGTATTATATTAGATAGATAAATAAACTCACGCTTTTTTCCCATTGGGGTGGACAGAAACTATAGAACGTTACGCTCCTTACATACCTAGCTCTTTTTATTCATTTACGTTCATACAACTAGTCATATACACACGCGCCGGTTATTACTACTGCAGACCTGACCTTTCTGAAGAATACCACCAATAAGCTCCGTATATAATATAGGCCTTTTTAGCAAAGCCGTGAGGCACATTTGCTTGCTAATTTCTTTGATCGGACTTTACACATTTTATTTTTATTTTTTTTATCTGATGTACATGTATCTGGTTCAAGCAGCTCGACAATGTTATCTTATCTTGAATAAAACGTCTTAAAATAAATTCATGTATCGTGCAGTCCTTACAGAAATACAATTCCAGTTCAGCAAAAGTCAAACATGACGTAATGCTTACCCTGATCTCCAACTTACCCGTTTAGCTATTACTACGTATCATTATGCCGCAGTGCTCGCGCTGAGCAATTGGTGCTCATAGTAAAGGCCTGCATAACGAACCGTGGGCGAGACAAGATGCAAGCATAGCTTTGTTAACTGTCTTACATTTGTATCTTTTCGTTTGTTAGTAAGAACTGTTTTGATTTCTTTCATTTGTAAATATGTAGTTGTTTTTGCAGTAGGATAGGATAGATGGACCTCCTTTCCGCACTTAGATTACCATTTGGTCCGTTGTGCGTGCATGCCTCCTCTCTGTGAGAGGGAATGGGCCGTAATCCAACACGCGGGCCCAATGCGAGCCACATTTCTTCGAATTTGGTTCTCAGATAAGCCGGTTTCCTCTCGATGTTTTCGATCACCGTTTTGAGAGCAGTGGTGATGAAATAATTTACACAAAGTAAAACGCCTGCCTGGGTACGATCCCAAGACCTAGTAAGTCGCGGCCGTTACCACCGGGCACTGCTCTATATTTTGCAGTAGGTTCATGGTAATTCCGAATTAATAATCAAATAGTTCCTTTTTGACTATCGACATAAATAGTTACCTTCTTATTGACATACAAGCATTTTCACGCGGTATCGTTTTCATGGCCCCCGACTGGAAATGTACTAAGTTTGACGTGTGTATCTGTGTGTTTTCTGTACATGTTAGCTTTTGCAAACTTAGTATAAACAAACAATAAAACCTATCTAATATAGAAGTAGATATGTATTACATTTTGGAGCTTTTACCAAGCAGAAAACTACTTACGAAAGCATCTACACTCTAAATTCTAAACTACAGGCGTTCCTGAAAATACAATGCAATAAACAATGGAAGAGTTCATCAAGCGTAACTTGATCGATTGTAGTGAATGCAACACTGCACAAAATTCAATACAACTTGTTTAGTTTCCACTACAGAAGGAAGAACAATGATAATATGTTAGCAGGAAGGAACTTCTCGAGGACAGTTTGTTAGTAATTCCTACACATTTTTCGTGTGTTTGTTAGTGAATGGAATTGCTCTGGGTTTGCTCATCCTATCGTAGATTTCATTCAGTACTTCCCATCTGTTGAACGAGGTCAAGAGCGGGTCCCGTTATTGTTAAATTTTTGAAGGGTCAAGGAGGTGGGCTGTATTAGGATGCCTGTCCACTTCACGCGGAGCGAACCAATAGTATTGCATAAAAACTCCGCTCCGCTTTAGTGGACAAGGATTTGATAAATAATTTCTGAATTCATATATATTTACGCGGAGTTGAACCGCGGATATGAGAAACAGAACAGTGAGGCGGCACGGGAGAACGGAACGGGGAAGCAGAGCGGGGAAATGGAGAGGAGTAACGAGTGCAAGCAAGCTCCGCGTATGAAAAAAAACCCGACTGATTAAGATCAATCGGAAGATCAGGTGGTCAGCCAGTTCGCTAATATGTTTCCTCCGACTGCACAGCATGATTTTTTCTTGTTAACAGCTTGTTAGTTCGATTCTTAATCAGTCGGCTTTTTGATTTTTAAATTAACTTTTTTTTATTTACAACTTTTTAGTTATTTTTTTTTTTCGAATTACTTTTAAACATATGAGTGGTACATATTTTTATAATCACCTCTTAAAACCCTTCAGTTTGAAACCCCACTCCATGGGTTTACAACACTTATATGTTTAAATGTACCAACCGTTATAACACTTATATGTTTAAATGTACCAAATTCGAAAAAAAAAATAACTAAAAAGTTGTAAATAAAAAAAGTTAATTTAAAAAATCTAAAAACCCGACTGCTTAAAAGCGAACTGAAAAGACGTAAACAAGGAGAAAATCATGTTGTGCAGTAGGAGGATACATCTGGTTTTGGTCCGCCAACTCGCGAATATTTATCCTCCGACTGCACAACATGATTTTCTCCTTGTTTACGTCTTTTTAGTTCGCTTTTTAAGCAGTCGGATTTTTAGATTTTTAAATTAACATTTTTTCTTTATTATGTTGGTAAATGCAGCTGTTTTACGGAGCCCGACTCGCACTTGGCCGGTTATTTTTTTATCCCGGTGGTACGTTCCCGTGGCATAATTTTCAATCTTCCACATGCAAAGCCAGCAAAAACTTTGTTTTTCCATGATAATATACTTAATTATTTCTACTGAGCTCCATGAGACAACTGTTGAAGAACTTAAATTGTCCAGAAAAATAAAAGCTATTACGTTCTAGAGGATTTTCTAAAGTACCTCTGTTCTTTTCTAAATGTGTTTCGCTAATACCCGTACAATCACGGTACATTACGCCATCAGTCCCTTTAATGGCACCAAATCAAAGTTGCTTTTAAGAGAGTCTCGAACTTACGAATAAAAGATTTAGTACTTAGTATCTTTCTGACTGTTTTATTTTTTACATGAATGAAAAAAGGTTACTACCCTACCCTGCAAACCTACTTGGTTTACACATGTGTGTGAAAATGCAATTTTTTCAGGTGCAAATATGTTTAGACTTAAGTATGAGTATTTGTTAATTAATAATTTGCTCTCATGCACTTTTGCAATATATACTCACAACATAGTATTTTTATTTCGAATGATGTGTGTTCACAGTTACTGAATAGAGCAAGTCCGACCTCTAGTCTATATTTCGAAATGCCACCAAATATTAAGTACCGCTCCCTGGGGTCGGGTCATGCGAGGTTCGCTCAGAATAGTAGAAAGACGAGTGGAAACTGGAACTACAAACAGCTTAGATTTATATCTTGATCCGTTTCACAGAAATTCGTCCGAGAGTCTTTTTAAAATAAAATTATTTTAGCCATTTCCATTTCGTAGAAACCTCGTAGGGAATTTAAATTAAGTAGGTTTTCTAAAGCCGAATAATGTGGCTAAAATTTAACGATGTTTAATTAGTATTTTAGTACCTAATCCTATCATTAATTAAAAACGGGGTTTATAAATCCATTAAAAACAATATCTCCAGCCAGAGGAACTTTTACAATAACCAAATCTTATAATAATACTATCTGAAGTAATAAAAGAACTCAAGAGTCCTTCATAACGACATTGAAGTTCATTTAGTTAGGAGAGAGAACATTTTGATTGCGTTCGTGCTAATTAAAACTAAGATAATTTGCGGGCGACGGTTTTGACGAGAATGGAAAAGAGACCGAAATATTACGAACAAGATTTATATGACTGCATTGTTTAAAAAAAATAACAAAACCCGACTGCTTAAAAAGTCAACTAAACAAACGTAAACAAGAAGAAAATCATGCTGTGCATTCGGAGGATACATAAGCGCGAGCTGGCAGTCGGGATTTTTGTTATTTATTTTTATTTTTTTATTTACAACATTTTTTTTTTTTAGAATTAGATACATTTAAACATATAAGTATTATATATTTTTGTAATCACCTCTAAAAACCCTTCATTTTTATAACCCACACGATGGGTTTGGAAGAAAAAAAAATTTGAGCCCCCACAATATGGCGCCCAAAATCCGCCATTTTTCTATTTTACAATTTTAATGTAGCCAGTGACACTGGCAGGGTTAAGACGAATCGATTGACAATTAAAAATCATCAAAATCGGCCAACGAGTTTAGTCTCTAGAACACCTTAAAGGAACAAACATACATACATACATACTTACATACATACATACATAGACTGATAAACACATTACCATCCTTCGGCAGTCGGGTAAAAACTTACCCCTTTATTTGAAGTCATGTCATCCAACTAGACTCTTTGAATCATCTTGACGATTTGAGGTGGAGTCGATTTGGAAGACATGTCATGACAGAAATATTGGAATACGTTTTCCGTTACGAGTATTGTTTTCGCCAAACTTCTTGGTCGGCCTGAAGTTGGCTACAATGGCTGCGCAGTAGTAAATCTCACACAAACACAGCACCGATCCGTGCCTTGCGCATCGGAAAGCTAACTTCAGGGCGGACAAAAAGTTTGGCGAGAAATTTACATAACAAGAGTTATAATAACGTTGTAACAAGAGCTGCTCATAGAAAAACATTGATGACCTCATCTTAGACCACTTCAATGTAAAAAAGAAAATGTTGAAAATTGCTTTTCGCGAAAATAAAAACTAATTAGTTTCCAAACACTACATTGTTGTAAACACTTCACACACCCACTTTTAATTTAGTGGTACTGTACAGTTACACTAGAATAATAAAGAGCTATGTGAAAATAATTCACGCTGTGAACAAGCTTAGCTGGTAAGTAGAATAGGGGCATTTCTACCGGAGATGTCTAAGGAAGCTAAGCGGTGCAAGAATGTGTTGTGAGTACCAAAGCTGTGAGCGGAGCTTGTGCGAGGATGCATAGTGAAACTGTATAGTTGAGTGGTGCGAGAGTGTGTAGCATTGATCCCTCTGACACACTCTGCTAGCCCTTTGCTGTCAGAGCTGTGTTCAGCCAGGCTAGGAAAATAAAGTGAACCAATTGGTGGTGATCCCTACCTCACATATCACTGATGAAAAGCACCTTTAAAGTAGCGGACTGTGTCTAAGGGTAAGATTCATTATTTGTTATTATATATAGATTAGTAGATAAGTATATAATTTCATGTTATTTGTGTATGCCTCATTAAAGTTTTCATACACAAAAGTTGCGTAAAAATAACTCTTGTACATACACGGAGTCAGTCAAACCGACATAACTGCAGTTATAAATCTAAGTCAATGTTTAAAACAAACTGGGCACTCCGCCGAGCTTTGTGTACTTAAACATATGAAATAAGTAGCAACTAGCGGTCAGTTTGTCACGCAACTTCTGAAAGGCAAGTTACATACAGGCAATGTGTGACGTCAGATGCGCACCCGTTAGCACTAAAACACAGATATAATTAATTCATTTGTTCTCCACCAACCACTAATGTAATAGTTTGTAAACCTTTTCGTGGATTGCATTGCATTAGTTCGCTTCGAATGCTAGAGTTGCTTCATTATATATAAAAAACTGGCCAAGTGCGAGTCCGATTCGCGCACGAAGGGTTCCGTACCATTATCGCAAAACACGTTTGTTGTATAGGAGCCCCACTTTTGTTGTTATAGCGGCAACAGAAATACATCATCTGTGAAAATTTCAACTGTCTGGCTATCACGGTTCATGAGTCACAGCCTGGTGACAGACAGACAGAGAGATGGACCGCGGAGTCTTAGAAATAGGGTCGTAGTCGTTTTTACCCTTTGGGTACGGAATCCTAAAAAGTAAATACGCGTGTGTGATGCGAGTTAGCTCCGAGTGACTGCTACGAAACATTTACATATAAAACAATAAATCTATCTTCAGTAACGTTACGCTAAGACATTACGAATCTTTTTAATGTTCCGAGCAACAAAGGAACACAGTTTTTTGTAGATGTGAGTAATAAAATATTAATCTTATAAACTGTTCTCATGGTTACATGATAAAGGCTCTGCAGTGCGGCATTTTCAAGTAGTTCTCAAGTTTACTCAGTAATTTGAGGCCTCAGTCAAACACCTAGAAACTATCCTAAGTCAGACTTAGTTTTCTCCGTGAAACAAAGCACTTGCGTGAATTTAACGACTAGTCTAACTACCTCCTCTAACTTCTACAGCAATTGTAGTCACTGCTAAACTGGTCGATGTTGTTTTATTGTTGCCACTGTTTGCAATGAAAGAACTTATACTATCTATTTATAAACCTATTCTCTTATTTCTATGCTTATTGTTGTAACTTATGTCAACTTTATGAATATTTCATCAACACATCCACGTATAACATCACTATCTATGCCAAACAGCTGTCGATATCCTTCAGAACTATTTTGCAATAATATTCAAATTGAATCACCCAATTGAATTAATACAAAAGACAATAAGTGGCCGAGAACCGAATTAATTTAATAAATCTGCCTCGGTAGACAATTCAAATACAGACTAAGCCGAGATAATCTTTACATTTCATTCATTTAGTAAAGTCTTCATTACACGATTTGAAGTCCGTACCTATTCTCAGCAGTGTAAATTAAAGTTAGAACTGTAATTTCAGAACTGCTTTACCAAAGTGAGTTGAAAAATTGCGGACGAAATCGTATAACACGAAGGAAAGAGTTGCCCTGTTACCGCGAACTTCTACCAGCTAGCAGAGCTTGCTCAAACGGTGTACGTTGTATTACAATGCCGATGTAAATACAAAAATATTTTAGTACTCCATTCTGAATTTTTGCTAAGACTTCAAAACTGTTAAAGCTGTTTACAAGTTGAAGTGGGTATTTATTTTATTGGTCAAATGTTAAATGACTTTGTATGAGTCGATTCAGTATCTAATACTTATAGTTTTCGCATGAACACTTTGTAGTTTTATTTTTTTATTGAAACCATGTTATTATTTAATGCGACAAGCTTAGTACATTGTTATAAAGAGGTACAGTTTGTGAGTTTGGGACGTTGTAGGGGGTAATCTCTGGATCTACTGAACCGATTATGAAAATGTTTTCTCCAGTAGAAAGTTACATTATTTCTGAGTGTCATTGGCTATAACATATTTAAAAAAAAATTGAGGTCCTTATGAAAATAAATTAATGTAACCCAAAGTAGCAAAATGTTGCCTGTAAAATTCATTCTTTGGCTTGCGCTGAGAAAATTATGGATGATACATAAAAAATATTAAGAAGATAGGTAGGGTAGGGTAGGCAGGGTAGGCACGGTAGGCAGGGTTGGCAGGGTAGGCAGTGTAGGCAGAGTAGGCAGGGTAGCCAGTTGACGGGAGCGAAGCCCCGGGGGTCAGCTAGTCTAGAATAATATCAAATAATCCAATGTTGGTAATTCCTGAAACATTTACGGCCTAACCTTTAGTGGCTTATTCACTAACCAGGGGTGCAGCACACGCAGTTACTCTCACGGCAGGGGCACGTCCGTTGTCCCGAACCCGGGTAATTTACGGGCGCCCTGATCTGTGGCGGCGCATCGTAAACTCCGCGCACTTCACGTTCAAGCTCACTTTTTTACAAATGTAGCAAAACGTGACGTTTGTTTGTACTTACAATGTTTTATTTTTAATATATGTGCCACAGAATTGTAGGACCTCCTACATGATCTGGTTATTTATTTATCATTATGCTTTGCGCTCCTGACTTGAGTTGTCTGGTTTTTTGTTGAAAGATATCTGCTAGGCTAGATAGTTCTGGGCACGCCACAATTGCGGCGATAAGGTCCCTCTTTGAGGAGTAGCTTGAGAGGCGCCACGGTGTTCTCACCTTCCGCCTGACGCAGTTCATCCGGACACCGCTGCTTCGAGAGGTTCCTGTTCAGGATAAGGCGGTGAGAAACGTCTTGGTGTCACCATTGTGTGGATCGCCCTGATGACACGGTGGAGCGTACGGTAGAGGTCTGCCCTTCTTGGGCGGAGCACCACCGTGTCCTCGTGGAGGCGATCAGCGGTGGCGACCCGTCGCGTCCAGCCCTGCTTTAGGCTATAGTATGGAGCGAGGTGGCATGGGAAGCTGTCACCTCCTTCAGCGAAGCAGTAATGCTCGCGAAGGAGGAGGCGGAACGCGTGAGGTGACACCCGTACGCCCCTAGCCACCGCAGGAGACGCCCCGGTTGTTGGGAGTTGCAAACCGATTCCCGGCCGTAGGCGCGGGCTTTCGGATGGCGAGTAATGGGTAGTTCGCCGTCCAAAAAGGACCAGGCCCGATTCGACGGCGCGTAGTGTTCCATGCGCGCCTCAAAGAGATGTCAGCAAAAACTGACGGGGTCCTTTAGGGCCGATGTCTGTCTGGGTCAAGTATAAATTTGAAAGAGAGTTACCGCGGCCCCGGCACAAGCAACTGAAGGAATACGGGTGGGTTTTAGTCAGTAAAAGTCTGACACGCCCTCCTACTTCACCCAGAGTGGGAGAAGTCATTAGATGATTTCCAAACCATACGTAGTTCATAACGAATTTCTATATTCACGTTGCGAATGTTACTTATGAAACTCTGCTCAAATGAATCTTTAATTAATTTTGATAGTTAATAGTAACTTTTATCAAAATAGCACTGCGGTCACTTAACATGTGCGATTATCACAAAATAATTTATGGAATCGCTGAAACTCGGTCAAAACGTCTATGATATGCGGGTATTGTGGTTGAAATTACCAAAACTACGTGCTCCAAAATTAATAAAAGTCGTTCCGTACAGGACTGTTAAAGTAGTTATTATTTCTGAGCGGTTTTATTTATTATCGCCCATAAATACCACGGGAACCGAATTCGGACGCGTGGGTGGGACCCGGCCGGCGGTTTCCTCGGTCCCTTTATATAGCAGATTTGTCATGAAATGAAATATTCGATGCATTCATTTTTATCAAATTTCCACTCACCTTGTTTCATTTGTAACTGGCTTGGGTATAAGCTTAGTGTTAACGTTCTGAAAATTGTGAAATAGTTATTACTAACTAGCATTTCCTCGCAGCTTCGCATCTGTATTTGATTCCACTAGGACCGTATAAATTGCTGGCTTTAAAAAAACCTCAGTTGCCTAAGTAATAGTGTAGTTTTCTATTAGTGAAATAGTTTATATAATGTTTTAGGGTTCCGTACCCAAAGGGTAAAAACGGTACCCTATTACTAAGACTCCGCGGTCCGTCTGTCTGTCTGTCCGTCTGTCACCAGGCTGAATCTCATGAACCGTGATAGCAAGACAGTTACCGCTATAACAACAAATACTGAAAACAGAATAAAATAAATATTTAAGTGGGGCTCCCATACAACAAACGTGATTTTTTGCTGTATATGTGATAATGGTACAGAACCCATCGTGCGCGAGTCCAACTCGCACTTGGCCGGTTTTTTTAGACCTGCCAATTGGATAGTCTTTTTAAATGTTAATACCAAACAAATACCTGTATTTGCTCTTCTATTATCCAAAACATATCTTACCTATGTAGTAGAATGACCTTATCATACAAAATAAACCCTTTACTCAGTGTACATAGCCACATACAGTAGCAGTACCTACAAAGAGGTTCTCCTCTGCCCAATTCATCAATTAACTACCACACACACACATAACGGTCAGCTACCAAGGTTTTCGCAACACCTACCATTTTCAAAAACATTTTTTTTTATAAAGCTTTCGTTGCTAAGCCATAGTTCAAACAGCCAGAACAAGCACGACTAAGTAATCGAATGTTCCAATAGAACTTATCGACAGAACTTTGTTAGCGCCCGCACGTCTTTGAACTACTTTACTTGTATTTGCCACTATTAGGAACTGACGGATTGTAATAATTGTTGCTTGATCATTTTGTGTACGATAATTTTGTGACGAGTATTGTATTATGGATTTGGTAAAAAAACTTGTTGAGTATGTATCCACTTATCAGCATTTTGCCCACCAGCTACCAAATAAGCAGATTTCAAGATATACTAATATTGTAAAGTCAAAAGTAACTCTGTCACGCCTTAACCGCGGAACCAATGTTGATGTATTTTGGAATAGAAATAGATTACATATATATTGTTGTCCCGCAAAAGTGTTATCTATTAATCTATTAATATTATAAAGCTGTAGAGTTTGTTTGTTTGTTTGAACGCGCTAATCTCAGGAACTAATTTCAGGTTGGAATTGAAAAATCTTTTTGTTTTGGATAGTCCATTTATCGAGAAAGGTAATATCCTCGCAACTTCGCATCTGTAGTTGATTCCACTGGGACAGTATATTTTTCTGGCTTAAAAAATACCTCAGTCACCTAAGTAATAGTGTAGTTTTCTATTAGTAAAATATCTATAATTACTATAATATATTAATATTATAAAGCTGAAGAGTTTGTTTGATTGTTTGTTTGAACGCGCTAATCTCAGGAACTACTGGTTGGAATTGAAAAACAATTATTGTGTTGAATAGTCCATTTATCGAGGGAGGTTATAGATTATATAACAACACGCTACGACTTATATAATAGGAGCGGAGCATAGTGAAAAATGTCGCAAAAACGGGTAAAAATATCCCTTTTTGAGGGCTTCCGTGCGCTGCGTAAACGGTTTAAGTTACGCAAATATCATGTATAAAGGAATTGTTCCTCTTTAAAAGTTCTAAAAAAAAGTACGCAACATCATATGTCTATATTTTAAGATTGACTCACAATATCAGCTTTTATTTTGATCGCCGCCACCGCCGGTAGAAACAAAAGTTGGTTTCATAAGTATTGTAGGATTATTTCTTATTCAAATAAATAGTTCAATAAATTGGTAGGTAGGTAGAGTAAGGTAGGTAGGGAAGGGTAGGTAGAGTAGGGTAGGTAGGGTAGAGTAGGTAGGGTAGGGTAGATAGGGTAGGGTAGGTAGGTAGAGTAGGGTAGATAGGGTAGGTGGTTAAGGTATTTATGGTGGGTAGGTAAGGTAGGTAGGTAGCCAGTTGACTCGACCGAAGTCGAGGGGATTAGCTAGTCTTGATATAATAACCGACTTCCACACTTCCACAATTAAGACAGAGATACTTGCTGATACGCATGTTACTAAAAGAGTTATGAATATAAATGTGGATGGATGGAGACGAAGAGGAAGGCCAAAGAAAAGATGGATGGACTGTGTGAGGAGTGATATGAAGGAAAAGGGAGTCAGTAATAGCGTAACTGGGTACAGAACGGTATGGAAGAGGAAAACGTGTTGCGCCGACCCAAGTGACATGGGATAAGGGCAGGAAGATGATGATGACTTGCTGGTAACAGCTTATATCGTTATGATAATCCAGTTAACGCATCTTACGATTGACATTTACAAAAACAAAATATAATTCGCACATAATATATCAAAGGATATCCAATAGAAAGGTTTCCAATCAGTCATTTCGAACTTCAATTAATTATAAGAATAACCAAACTGTAATAAACTCGCAATGTTACTGAACACCCAAACAAGTTACACCCAATAATTCTCGCAGTATATTTGATTTATTGGTATAACTATATACACAAGTTCGGTAGCAAAACAAAAACTAGGAAAAAAAAGCGGCTCCCTAGAGCTTTGCTGTAGTCGAATAAAAATAAATATATCTCAGGACAGAATCAATTATGGAGAAAAGATTCGAGAAGCCATGTCTGCATTTATGTGTCGCATTTCAGCGATGAAAAAGCTTTTTAACATTACAATGAAAGCCATTTTATATTTCCTGATGTAATAAATCAAATCTCCTTGGCGTAGTGACGTCCCCCTTGAATCTCGGAGCCAATACTGAATGGATTTAATTCCGTGTTTCGTAGATGGGAAAAAGAACGTTCGTCGTGCCTAATTACGAAAATTTTATGTTTGATTGCTAGATTGGCTTAGGGGTCGCTAGTGTGGCGGGTGAGACGGGCGAGCCGGAAGTATTGAGGCAGTGAGTGCGTCTTTTAGAGTTCCGTACCCGATAGTTCAAAACGGAGCACTATTGCGGTCACTCACGTGTCTGTCTGTCCGTCGTCTGTCACACAGGTTTTACATCCAAACGGTTGGAGCTACAGTCTTCAAATTTTCACAGTATAGGCATCTTATAGACCCAGAGCCATACAATCAATCAATAATCTGCCCAGTCTTTTCCCAACTCACCAGTGTTTTACATGGAGCGACTGCCTATCTGACCTCCACAACCGAGTAACTGGGTAACACAATAACCCTTGGCTAGACTGGTGTCAGATCTAAGGCTTCTGACTACCCGTAACGACTGTCAAAGATCTTCAAATGACAGCCGGGGCCAACGGCTTAACCAGCTTTCCGAGACACGGAGGAAACTCGGTATGTTGAAATGGTCACCCATCCACGGACCGAGCTCGTCAAGCGTTGCTTATCCTTGATGATCGACCAGTGCGGCTGTTATTATTTAGCCACGAGCTCCTCTACTGCCCAGAGCCATACAAATTTTCAAAAAATATTTTCATGTTTTATGGCGGGCCTCCTATACGGATGAAGGAAAACAAATTAATGAGGAGCCACCAAACTCTACATTTTTAGGGTTCCGTACCCAAATGGTAAAAACCGGACCCTATTACTAATTTGGGTTCCGTACCCAAAGGGTAAAAACAAGACCCTATTACTAAGACTTTGCGGTCCGTCTGTCTGTCTGTCTATTCGTCTGTCTGTCTGTCTGTCTGTCACCAGGCTGTATCTCATGAACCGTGATAGCTAGACAGTTGAAATTTTCACAGATGATGTATTTCTGTACAAATACCAAAAACCAAATAAAATAAATATTTAAGTGGGGTTCCCATACAGGAGACGTGTTTTTTTATACCGTTTTTTGCGTTTCGTGCGCGAGTCCGACTCGAACTTGGCCGGATTTTTTATAAAATTTTGTCCTGAATTTTTTTTTAATATCGCATTGAATAGAAATCAAATTATCACTAAATTTCAAGTTCATAGGGAACTTGAAATTTAGTGATAATTTTTATTATTACGTATATTTCACCAAAAAATATTAGATCAATATATTGATAAATCAGATTTTGCTTTGAAATCCCCTTATTTTTCCTATTAAAACCAATTTTGCGGTTTGTTACGGAAGCCTGAATGTGTCAAGTTCGAAACGCATTTGGCCGTTTTTTTTAAATAAAATAACTGGTGTCATTACGAATATCTTCGGTGATCTAGAGTAGTCCGGACATTATAGTTATTGGCTCTCTTTCAGTTGGGCATAAAAAGAAAAATAATTAGATTTGAACTTCATTCACTGAATTTATTAATTGAAGGATTTGAAATACAATTTCTGTCTTTCAAATTTAAATTTACTTAAGTAGTTTCATACCTCAATGAAGAAAGGTGGAACATTTTTTCATTTCGAAATAGAGTAGCAAGCTGTGAAGTCAACTGGGAGGAAGTACGAAGTAGGGGTAGAACGGGTAATACGGGCAGTACGGACGTGCAAGACGACGACTTTTAACCCTGCACAATACATTACAGTTGTACGTGGCCTCAAGCACTTGACGCAAAGAGTACCCATAGATACAAAGTGTCTATTTTTACCCGACTACCGAAGGAAGGTAATGTGTTTATCAGTCTATGTATGTATATAAGTGTGTAAGTATGTATGTATATATGTTTGTTCCTATATGGCGTTCTAGAGACCAAACGTGTTGGCCAATTTTGATGATTCTTACGTCAATCGATTTGTCTTAACCCTGCGAGTGTCATAGGCTACATTAATAATAATAATAATAAAATAATAATAAAACCCATTTATTTCCAATCATCTTTAAAACATCAAAATACATGCATTATAAAAAAATTAAAATTATTAAAATAAACATTCATCAAACATTATAGATAGGTATCAGTTAAATTATGCTGTCATGAATATTAAATAAAATATCAATTAAATTATACAATCATAAACATCAAAATAAAATATCAATTAAATTAAAAATTCGCTATCATTAAAATAAAATATCAATCAAATCATACATTCATACAACTAAAATATAATATTAATTGCATTAAAAATTCTTAAACTTAATTTAATTTCAGTTAAATCATACAGTTTTAAAATTTAAATACAATATTAAATTCATTAAACAATATTAAATATTATTTTTAATTCGTTTGTATTTTACTTCAATCACTATCGTTACAGTCTTTATTTTCGTTGATTGGAACTCCTTCTCGGGTATAGGCCTCCTCCAGCTTGTTCCAAGCCTCCCTGTCTTTTGCTTTCGTTATCCATTCGCTTCCTGCTACTGTGGTATTATTTAAGATCTACTTACGTTTCATAACACTCCACAATCCATCTTCACATCTTTTGATATCGCATCAATTTGTGTAACTCATTTTTATATATATTCTTTGTATTATTACATCTGGAAAGCATATTTAGTTATTTCTGACTGTTTTAATTATCTAAACTTAAATTATATTCGTAATTTATAATTCTTCTTGTAATATTTTTCTACTGTGACGTTTTATCTGACATGACAGCTGTCTGTCTATTTTATTTTCTTAAAGCCATAGACATACCATAGGTACCATGGACTATAATACCTAGACCTTTCATTAAGCTAGTTGTACATTATTGTAAGGTCAGAGCAGACTGACCCGCCTTTGTAAAGCCGTTTTTTATTTCTCTGGTCTTTTTGAGATTTGAATTTGAAATTTAGAAGAAATGGAGATCGAATGAAAAACGGGCTTCATATTTTTTAGTCTTGGAACTGGTCTGAACGCGGACAGTGGTGGATATACTATGTACTAGAATACGAAGTGTATTTTTCTACTCTTGAACTCTTAAAAACGGTGAATTATCCGCTTATGTAAAAAACTATTATTATTTGAAGTGCATCAGTTAATATATATATATTTTGTGTGGTTCCCGAGAGCATTATTTCCTGAGACTTACCCTCAACGGCCATCTCGTGACATCAAAGGCCTCGCTGTTTGACGTATTGAGCCATAGCCGGCCTCTACACACCTCGGAGCCTACGTATTTACCCGTTTGCCTGATTATCCGTCCTGCTATCTACTCTACTGCCTACCTGACTGATTTCCTGGCTTGACCACCTACCCGTGGTGTCTGCTGACCTGCCTACCTGCCCGATTGCCTGCATGTCCGTCGTAGCTGCCTGATCACCTACCTACCTCGGGCATTCCACGACTTCTTGCCCGAGCTGCTGCCTGGATAGCTGCCCACGTCGTGCGAAGCTGACCATAGTTCTGCTCTCTATATCCTTTTTATTTTCATAATTTAATTTAATTTTAACCTTTTATCTTAATTTTAATAACGTGGCTTACGTATAGCTCCACTGAGCTATACGTAACGCTACAGTTTGGCGCCCAACTTTTAAAATATTGGGCGCAACGTCATTGTTTTGCGCCCAAAATTTTTCTAACCCACACCCACACTTTACCTACTTTCTTACTACACTTTTCTTTAACGTGGGCTCGATTTTTTCATATTTTCTCTAAATTCTAAAAAACATACTTACACAAGTATATACATAAGCTAACTTTTGGTTTCTCATACAGGCCCTCATATCATCATCATCTTTCACTTTTGCTAGAACTTTTATTCTTTCACCTTGTACTAAACCTATTAGGCAACTTCTTTTTCCCTCCTTATGTTTTCTCTTTTTGTTTTAATTTTAGAGCGGTATTCCTCTAGAGCGGTTTGCATAACTCGGAAAGCCTTATATGCAAAGAGCGGTCCCGTAACTCTTTAAAAATAAGCCATATGCGTGGAGTCTTCTTAAACTTCTTAATTCCCTTGAATCTTATTCTTAAAGAATGAGGTCTTATTTTAGAGCGGTTTGCATAACTCGGAAAGCCTTATATGCAAAGAGCGGTCCCGTAACTCTTTAAAAATAAGCCAAATGCGTGGAGTCCTCTTTATTTTATTTTTTTTTCCTCTTGTATCCTTCCCTCTTGTATCCTTCCCTCTTGTATCCTTCCCTCTTGTATCCTTCCCTCTTGTATCCTTCCCTCTTGTATCCTTCCCTCTTGTATCCTTCCCTCTTGTATCCTTCCCTCTTGTATACTTCCCCTCTCAAACCTAGTTCCCTCTCAACCTAGTTCCCTCTCAACCTAGTTCCCTCTCAACCTAGTTCCCTCTTATAGACTTGAGAGTTCCCTCTTATAGACTTGAGTTCCCTCTTATAGACTTAGACTTCCCTCTTATAGACTTGAGTCCTCCTCCTCTTTGAGTTCCTCTTGTTTAAATAAATAGTTTCTTAAAGGGTTTTCAAACAGGTGCGGGTAACGACACCTATTAAAAATAAATAAGCCTTCGTTATATCTTAATAAATATTTCCTTGTGGAGTATACGTCATTGAATGTGAACTATATCCCCTAACGTGTGATTGAATGAGAGTGTTTGACGAAAGTATGAAAGATGTTGTGTGATAGAGCAAGGATTATATTTAAACCTCAAAATTTTCTTCTAGTTGAAAATTTTTCTGGGGTCATCGGGGAAATGTGGTATTATTTAAGATCTACTTACGTTTCATAACACTCCACAATCCATCTTCACATCTTTTGATATCGCATCAATTTGTGTAACTCATTTTTATATATATTCTTTGTATTATTACATCTGGAAAGCATATTTAGTTATTTCTGACTGTTTTAATTATCTAAACTTAAATTATATTCGTAATTTATAATTCTTCTTGTAATATTTTTCTACTGTGACGTTTTATCTGACATGACAGCTGTCTGTCTATTTTATTTTCTTAAAGCCATAGACATACCATAGGTACCATGGACTATAATACCTAGACCTTTCATTAAGCTAGTTGTACATTATTGTAAGGTCAGAGCAGACTGACCCGCCTTTGTAAAGCCGTTTTTTATTTCTCTGGTCTTTTTGAGATTTGAATTTGAAATTTAGAAGAAATGGAGATCGAATGAAAAACGGGCTTCATATTTTTTAGTCTTGGAACTGGTCTGAACGCGGACAGTGGTGGATATACTATGTACTAGAATACGAAGTGTATTTTTCTACTCTTGAACTCTTAAAAACGGTGAATTATCCGCTTATGTAAAAAACTATTATTATTTGAAGTGCATCAGTTAATATATATATATTTTGTGTGGTTCCCGAGAGCATTATTTCCTGAGACTTACCCTCAACGGCCATCTCGTGACATCAAAGGCCTCGCTGTTTGACGTATTGAGCCATAGCCGGCCTCTACACACCTCGGAGCCTACGTATTTACCCGTTTGCCTGATTATCCGTCCTGCTATCTACTCTACTGCCTACCTGACTGATTTCCTGGCTTGACCACCTACCCGTGGTGTCTGCTGACCTGCCTACCTGCCCGATTGCCTGCATGTCCGTCGTAGCTGCCTGATCACCTACCTACCTCGGGCATTCCACGACTTCTTGCCCGAGCTGCTGCCTGGATAGCTGCCCACGTCGTGCGAAGCTGACCATAGTTCTGCTCTCTATATCCTTTTTATTTTCATAATTTAATTTAATTTTAACCTTTTATCTTAATTTTAATAACGTGGCTTACGTATAGCTCCACTGAGCTATATGTAACGCTACACTACATTTTTTGCATAGGCTACATTAAAATTAGCAAAATAGAAAATGGCAGATTTTGTGTGCCATATTGTGGGGGCCAAATTTGTTTTTCCTCCCAACCCATCGTGTACGATAAAAAACCCGACTGCTTAAAAAGCCAACTAAAAAGACGTAAACAAGAATAAAATCATGCTGTGCAGTCGGAGGATAACTTGAACTTTGTCGGGTACTATTCGAGAAAAAAAATAAAAGAACCTATGTATAATAAAGCACCTTTCATGTGGATTATCTAATACAATTCAATTCTAATACCTTTTGGTGTGATCCTTAACAGAAACAGACCACTATCGTATTTCTAGTAATAATAGGTTAGGTCCAACATAATCCCTATAATCCCTAATAGGATATACCAAAGGATAGGCGGAGATGTTCTAATTGAATGTAAATCTCTGTGGTCGCGGCCTGACCTCGAGTGTCGCCCCTGTGCTACATATCATTCGAGATAGATGGCGCTATCTGCCACTCAAGTTCGTCTTATCTGGTCTTAAACAAATTCTGAAGCGGCACTTAACTGACGACTGCGACTTCGAGTTCAGTTGAGTTTCAGAATTAGACTGTTACCATAAGATGTAGAACTTTTACAGGTTTCTCAATATTATCAATCGAGTCAGCCAATCGCAGTCAAACTGTTCGACATAAGCCTTTTCCGCCCGATCTTCCGTCTTCTGCATCCAGTTTGTCGCAGTCACTTTTTTAAGGTCATCCGTCTCGAGATTAAAGAAGGTAGGTCACTTGTTTTAAGTATTAGATAAATAAGATATACTAACGTTGACACCTAAGAATTATTCATATAGTGATTCTAATAAAAAAAAACATCATAGCAGATTTAGTTCATGCTGATAGGAATTGTATGGATTCGGCTATAGCAAAAAAAAAAGATTCTTATAAAAAACTCTCCTCTCTATCACTCTTACTGAAAAAGAAAATGTGAGGATAGTTTTCGAGTGCAAGGGGGTGTGAGTAGAATGCAACTCGGAAGATGGGATTGGCCGTGCACGACCGCCGCAGCAAAAATGTTGAGGCCAGCCCATGTAGTTAATGATGGTAAAGGTGGCGCGATGATTTGGACGCCTATTTTGAGGTCTGGGTCAAGACAGTGTGGGTAAGAAGTATCTGGAAGGGCTTAGGGGAGGGCTAAGGCCAGCAGTTACAACAAAGTATGCGTCACAACCATGCAAAACGGTCATCGCTCAGCATAATGCTGGGACTCCCGCAAGATTAATATTTAAATTACTTTTAATCCTGTTAAACCAGGTGCTCCCCACGGAATAGACAAACAGCCGTATTTCTAAAAAGATTGAATGGATTATCTCTTATAACTTTAGATTCTCCGGTAGAATAGACGGCCTCTAATCGGAGCATAGTTTTAATCTTTCGTGCCCTTTACTCGTGCCTTCAAGTCTTTATAACTCACTTAACGGTTTCTTCTCAGAATTATCACAGTTTGAAATATGATCTTGGCTGAAATGCTAAGATGGAATCTTGCGATTCGATATCGTATTTTGAAAACTGACGTAGCTATGCCTGTGTCTAACTGTCATAATTACGTAGTTATGCCTGGCGGTGTCTAGTTTTAACCGACTTCAAAAAAGAAGGAGGTTCTCAATTAGTTGGAATCTTGTTTTATGTATTTGCCCCGATTACTCATTGACGCCTGGACCGATTTGGAAAATTACTTTTTTTGTTTGAAACGTTATTCTTCCCAGGTGGTCCCATGGTCATCAGATCAGTTATATAAAGTCCTTTTTTGAAAAAGTCTGTCACAAAAATATGAAGAATTTCATTCGTTTGCACGATAACGCCTTTTTCGAGTTACACAGAATTTTTATACTGAAAGGAAATGACGGGAAATTCACCGCTTTTCTACCTGCACTTACTGAACTAGTATTGTACTAGCACCCACATATTTTATGTGTGGTTTATTCCTTCAAGCATATAAAATATAATGAGAGAAAAATGTTTCGCCTTTCCCAAAACCAACTTTAGATCCAACATTTCTTACCGTATATTTCCTGAGTTATTTATACAAAGTGTAAAAAACAAAATGTCGCGTTCGTAGCCTGTGTGCGTAATTTGTGTAAGACCACAACTCGGCAACTGTCTCCCACGCACAACCACGCGGTTTTATAACGACACTTGTGACAGTAACTCAACCCGTAGGTATTGCGTGCAAAACGTGCAACATAATGTCGTTATAAATCTTTTAGACGAATAAAGACTCTCCACCATTGATGTATTAAAAAGAGGAAGATACGGGACTGCTCACAGCGCTTGGTCCTACTAATCTAAGTAAATGCCCGTAGCGGGTACTCAGTCACGCACGGCACATTGTTGATCACACAGCGCATTAATTTCAGTGTTTTAATGTTTTTTTTTGCAATAAATACGCATCAAAATGACTTCTTGTGTAGCTAAACAGTGTTTAAATAATACCAGGAAGAAAAATAAGTCATACGGGATCACTTACCACTCGTAAGTACAGTTAAAAATGTTTATTTGTTGAAAATTACAATAATATTAAATGTTTGCTTCGCCATATTTGTGAGAGCGAGATAGATATTACAAACATGCGTGAGAGACACGATACGCACATATTGCAATGTCATTTCATAATAGTAAACATTCGGTGATTCGGCCAACATTCGGCGGCCAACGCGATTTCGCTTGCACTACAGCGCCGTCTTATATCTCTGTCCTTGTCTATCGGTAACTGTAAGTTACTGGTGATGACACTGAACACAGATGTGTGAGTTTCGGTGCATGTAGTCGTGCGCCAAGCCCAGGTTTTCTGATCGCCATGTTAGCGCGTAACGTATCTTCCTCTTTTTAATACATCAATGATCTCCACATAAATGCGGGTAAAAGTTTTCGTTGGCAACCCTAAGTGCATGCCTTAGTAACACTAGTTCTACAAACGTCATCGCCAAGCAGAGTGTATCAGTGGTTCCCAAACTTTTTTGGCCAGCGGCCAGGATTTTTTAATGTCAGCAGGTACAGCCATATAAGGTCTTAAGTCTAAGCATCGTATAGGAGATTCGGTGAGTTCAATCTCGCCTAGGTAAAACTTTAGTTGCGCTGAAATAGATGGTAAGGTTAGTCTAAGGCCGCGTTTCCACTGACGTGGAGCTGGGCGGAGAGGAGCGGAGACGTGCGGAAGCGACCAATTACAGTGGTTGAAATCCTCATCATGCCACTCGTCTCGTCTGTGATTGGACGATTCCTGCACGTCACCGCTCCTTTCCGCCCAGCTCCGCGTCAGTGGAAACGCGGCCTTAGGGACCTTAGTGTTACTGAAAACAGTGGGCAGAAGTTGCGTAGCCGCGTAGCTGTAGTCGCGTAGCATGCGTAGCCGCGTAGCTGCAGTCGCGTAGCAAAACGGCTGAAATGCTCATTCGAGTACATAAATTGATAATTCTGAATTATCTGTGCATCCGATTAATCAATTATTAATTAAAATATTTCATTTCATTATTCAGTTGTCATTTAATCAATTTAAATAAATACGAGCTTACGGTTCGCGAACAGTTATATCCCGGGAGTAACTCTGGTCAGAATTGATTTAATTTATTTATATTTATTTATATATGCTTTATTGTAGGTACACCAAGTTTAAACACATAAAAGGAAACTTAAAACTAAAATACATACAACGGGCGGCCTTATCGCTGACCGCGATCTCTTCCAGGCAACCTGGAATGGAAAGTGATAGCCTGGACATGAAATGGGGTTGACATTGGTGTAACACATAACATTACGAATATTTTCCTTAAATATACAATCATATTAAAATAGATACACAAATACATACTTAAGTTATATAATAGATACATAAAAACATAGATACTCAATATATATATAAATAGGCAATGAAAGCAAATGTTGACTAACGACAATCACAGTGACAGGTAATGGTCCCTTACGAGTCTTTTAAATACAGGCAATGACTGGGCGCGTTTTATAGGGTCGGGCAGTGCATTCCACAGACGAGCAGCTTGGACAGTAAAAGATTTATCTAAGAAAGTGGTGGAATGCATTGGCATCCTAAGTCGCAAGTTATCCGATGACCTAAGTGATTTCGTGTGGGAATCGCAGATAAACTGAAAACGATCCTTGAGGTAAAGAGGGGTGGAAGGAGTAAAGAGCACATTATACAGAAGAGAAAGAATATGAGCATTCCGGCGAAGGCGAATTGGCAACCACTTGAGCTTCACACGGAAATCGGATACATGGTCATATTTACGCAAACCGAATATGAACCTTATACAAACATTTTGAAGCCGCTCAAGTTTATCGAGTTGTTCTTGAGTAAGGTCAAGATAGCTGGCATCGGCATGATCAAGGATGGGAAGAAGAAGAGATTGTGCAAGCGCAATCTTGGTGGCAGTCGGAAGAAAATGCCGCAGTCTCCTCAATGTTGCAGCAGATGCAAATAACTTAACGGCTTACCTCCTGCAGTTGGGCAGTCCAAGAGATTTATGTTGCTAACGATAGGTACATAATAATGTTCGCATGTTTTTATATACTCTAGTAATTGCATATTAACAAAGTATCGAATTTTGATATAATTGTTTGCGCTTTCTAGGAACTTGTACAATAAACTATGTGTTTTTCAATTTAAAAATATAGAGTACCATGACAAATGTCGATGCCATCCTGAATCAAAACATCTATCATGCTAGGTATTACTAGGTATTAAATGTAAAGTTTGTGAGTTTATGAGGTTTTAGGGGGTAATCTCTGGATCTACAGAACCGATTTAGATGAAATTTGGCATGGAGATAGTTTGTATTTCCTTGCAATGACAAACACTTTTTACGTGGACGAAGCCGCGGGCAGAGGCTAGTGCAGTAATAAAACTTTAAGTCCATTAAAAACACCTAATATTATCGATAAAAACATCCCACATAAGGTCCAATCCCCACACTTTCAAAGATAGAGCAGTTTTAGTACCTGACTTACGTATGACGATATCCACGTAGTCTAATAACCATAACTTTGGATGTAGGTCTCACAGAGGCGTTGCATCTTTGAAAGTGTTGGGATTGGACCTCTTATGTGGAGTGTTTTTATCGATAAAATTTTGTGTATTTAACGACCTTAAAGTTTTATTACTACATGCACGGACACCTTGTACATTTTTAGTTCCCGTTTTCAATAAATGTTACATTGATCAATATTTCCATGCTAAAACGTTTGACTCGTACCAAGCTGTTACATCCACATAGACAGTCCGAGTTGAAATGAAATGAATGATAGTGTTTACGTGTTTAGTTACAATCCAAAGCAGAGTTAGTGAACGTGACCGAGTAATGTATGTGGCTGCATAGATTTATACGTCTAAGATCTATTTAAACTTGGCCAGCGAAGTGCAAGGACGTGTTCTGCCGGTAAAAAGTTACACGAAATCTAGGATTTAGGTACCTAGTTTAAGGATTATTTATTTATCCAACCGGAATTGTATCTTCATTCAAATTTCGAGTTTTTATGTCTATGGTTCATCATCATCATCATCATCATTTCAGCCGAGAGACGTCAACTGCTGGACATAGGCCTCCCCCAGAAGGGGGGGGTTATTTTGTCTATGGTTAGTATTACAATTTCTTAAAGGTAAGCACCACATGCCCATAAAATAATAGAGTTACAAATCAAATTAAAATCTAAAGAAAAATGTATGTCAGCTTAAAAACAAAATTAAAATTAAAAGCATCAAAAGCAAACCACAATCAAAATTCAATTCAAAAATAAAATAAAAAGCAAAGAATATAAATCAATAAAATTAAAATTACAATTCAATTAGAAAATTAAAATAAATTAAATAAATAAAATTACCTGTCAAAATCATACAAAAAATCAAAATTCATAATAAAAATAACATAAAATCCATTTCACATTAAATAGATAAAAATAAAATAAAATTAATACGAATCAAAAGGAAACAAAGTTACAAAGGAATAACAATATTAAACATCATTAAAAGTTATTCTGTGGGACCTGCCAAATGAGTCAAAAGCATGGTAGTGCAAATACGGACTTGGAAACAATTGCAATTGTATCCCATGTGTCGTGTTCCAAACTTTAAACCAACGCGTAGCACAAAAAGCCAAGCCTTTAGAAATTGTGCCTTACATTGTTACATTTTCGTTATTTTATCAAAGTATAGGCACCATTATTCCATTTTTAAATAAGCCACAAAACTAAAAAGATTCACAGCACTTCCGCCGCCGTCGATCAAAAATAGACTGAATACTTCGCTGACGAAGACGTTGCCTTTTTCGCATAAAACTTGTAAGTTCAGGAAGTTCTTAACGGAAAACTTGTGGAAGGTTTTTTCCAAAGTGATCGAAGGCGGCGGCGGGCACTGCATCACGTGTTGCCGGGATTAAGCCTGCAAGCGCAAGAGCCCAGCAGGGAGGCTGGGGAGCCATTAATATTGTTCAGCGCCTTACAAGTTACAGCGGACGCTAAGCCACCCGCCACACTTTGACTGCATTACAAAAAGAATATTATGAAGTGTCTGCACAACGGAGCCGGATTACAATGATGCCTTGAGCCTCTCCTCATTTTGCTCACTTTGCTGAAGATTTTAGTCTTTTAAATTCTTTGTCTCCTTATTTTAAACAGGCCCAGTTAATAGATTACCTTTTAGCTTGATACGATATTTCTTCGAAAGCTGGTAAAAGAGCTGATGGTAAAGCGCTTTGCGGTTTACTTGGATTTGAGAGTTGTTCTTTGAATTATGTTTCGGGGAATGGTTACAATGTTCTGTTTGGTATCTAATTGAGAATTATCTTTCGATCAAGTTAGCCTACGGGCTTACAAAGTCATCTTTTGATGAAGACTCTTTTTTTATGAAAGGAAAACTGACTTGTTATTTTAATGACGAGGTTAAAAAATCACAAATAAACGAATTTTTAGGTATTCTTGCCTCATCTTTATATTCGTTATCTGTGGCGACACTGTCCGCAGCACGTGAGTGCACGCAGTGGGCGCGCTAGTCGTCTGTAGGAATTTAATTTTTCCCCTCGGATTCCAGACTGAGCCCGCGGTTCACGACGTATTCAATTTACTGCTAGCTTACACATGAATACAGATTTCTTGTCCGACGATATTCAACATTGCCTGCTATCTACGACTGTCCCATATATTTCTTGAAATAAAAATGAAAAACCAAAAGGTCAAGAATTTTTGCAAAATCGTGCTTGGTCTTTGTTAGATGTGTTGTTTTCTATGTTTTTAAACCTTGCTTTAAAATAGATTTTCTTAATATTTGACAACACTACGTAAGGTAGGAATAACCAACAGAATTGCTCAAAATATAGTTAGGTATTTTCGCATTTGACTATACAATATAATTACTATTTATACGTCCACGGGAATTTAATGGATTGGAGACAATTCTGCTTTTAAATGTCCGACAATTGTACGTGATAGGAAATGTTCGAAATCAATAGCAATTGATATAGCTTCATTTGGGAGCGGAATCACCGCGTGTAATCCGGGTTGCGTCCGACCGCATTGTGCCAAATTTTGACTATTGTAATCTCGGATTATACCTCGCAATGTTCAAACTAAATGCTTTTCCATAATTCCAGAATAGTTATATGTTGCCCGGCAGTTGTTCAGTTCAGAATAAGGACATACTTTTAAACTATTTTTGTGAGTCGTAAACGTCCAACATGGGCTCGGAAAAAATTAAGTATGTATGAGTTTTATACATGGGTATGTTACGGCATTGTCTAACTACAAACTTTTGCGAAGCTGTGATCCATAACATACTTACTCATAATATGGCATGTGAAGCTGCCTACACATTACTGTGTCGTGTCGTGGCGTGGCGCGGGATAGAACGATCATTTGAATCTGTTCAACCCTACGTCATATCACAACGAGTCTTGGAGCCAATCAAATGTGCCATAGGGCGCCACGCCACGACGCGACACGTATGCTTTCGCCAAAAAAACTTAAAGTTCGGACATTCAGCAGTTTTACGTGTGTAGAGGAACAATTTCTATACATATTCACTAAGGTGGAAGTTACACACTAAAGCGCTGTCAACAAATTTCCGGGTCAGGTCTATCCGAGTTCCGAGTTGATCGTTTCAGTGTTACAGTCAGAGACGAGCCATCCGTCACTCGTGTTCACGGACTTTGGACCAATGTAGTCTGTTTCGGTGGTTGATACGTACACAACCCGAAATAAATAATGTAGATTAGAAAGATCGATCGATTCTATCAACCTTTCTGTGTTCATGTTGCAATTGCTCTTGCACAAAATGACGTCCACGGAGATAAACATCGGATCGCACTGTCAGGGCTCCGTACGTTCCGGGATACTAACGATCCAGATGCTCCTGATACGGAGATGTGTAGAATTTCGTACAAATCGTATGTGACCGATTTTCTCCGTCCCTGCCGTGTTCCATCAGCTACGGGAACACGGTAATGTGTGAACAGACTCTCTTAAGACTGCAATGCATACGTACCTTCTTTTCTAATTCAATCGTACTAAAGTAAAGTAAAGTAAAGAGGCTGTACTAATTAGTTACAGCCTCTTTTTTCTTAGCCGTTTTCACTCTAACCCAACTCAACGAAAGCTGAAATGTTAAGTTCCATTTTAACTTAATAACGTGTTTCACACGTAAGGAATTAAGTTAAGTATGGTATGAAACAAAATCCTGATCTTGTACAATTTTTTTTAAGCAGTAGGTTTGTTTTGTAGATGCTAGAAATCACCTTTAAATAGCGAAGCGAAGTGCAAACATGAAGATTCGAACAGAAACTGAATTCCAAAACTAAATCCTTTCGAAACTTGCACCTACTTCCATGATACGAGCTGTGAAACATTCTCAGCTGAATATCTCAAAAGAAAATAGATTTTTCACTATAGTTCTAGACTGTAAACAAAGCGTTTTAGTATTATTTTATATCCAAAATGTAAAACAAAAAGAGAAATAACTTTTCGGTTCGTATTTATTTTGGAATGTTGGATAAAAATACGTTTGTAACTTTTATTGAAATCTAAAAATAACGTAGTCGATATTATTGTATTCTAGTTTGATTGCACACAATAACAAATCAACAGACGACCCGTAGCCCATACTAAATCGGCTAGCTAGGTTACCGACTATTTAAACAGATTGGAGAATACAGACCATGCTTTCAAAATAATTGCTGGGTCTTTTAAAAGTTCTTTTAATAAAAGCTGTGGAACTATTTGCTGATAAGTCACAGGATGTGGGCGCCGGTTCGGCGGTGCGGACGCGGAAGCTGCCAATTACAGGTGCATCTACCGGTTCATCGTAGTAAACCTCGCCCGCATTCGACGATTCGCACAAATAAAACCTGGCCAATAAGCTCAAGAAGCGCTCATGAAATAATATATTATTTTTATGGGAGGCTATTATATATATGTTACGGCTAATACCCGAAGTGCGGCTACACCTAGTTTTAGCCGGTTAGAACTAGGTGTAGCCACTTACTCTTGGTTAAACCTAGTACGAGCCGATTGTTTTCTTGTAAAACTAGGTCTAGCCTTCATCATGCCGGCTACAACTAGGTCCAGCCATTCCCTGTTGGATAAAACTAGGTCTATCCGATATCATTCCGGCTAGAACTAGGTCGACGAGAAATACTATTTCTGTCTGCAGGGTCAAAAGTAACCTAACACGAACGAGATGACGGGAGCTGAGTTCGCTCGCTTTGCTCGCTCACTTCAGCTCCCGTCATCTCGTTCGAACCTAACCTGTCCGTGTCGGGGTGCCCTAAGTTCCCGAGCTCGCTTCGCTCGCTCTTGGACTGAAGTTTTATCCAAGAGGGAATGGCTGGACCTAGTTGTAGCATGCATGATGAATGCTAGACCTAGTTTTACCCGAAAACAATCGGCTCGTACTAGGTTTAACCAAGAGTAAGTGGCTACACCTAGTTCTAACCGGCTAAAACTAGGTGTAGCCGCACTTCGGTTATTAGCCGTAACATATATACTGACAAGTATTGCATTTATAGCTTGTTCCAAATTCGAAAGTTCAGTCGATAAAAGACTCCTATTAAACTGCAAGTTTGATATGCGCATAAAAGTTTCATTATTGTATGGATTCATCTGTTAGGACCACTTGCACGAAAACAATTACTGAGAGTTAATTTTTATTTTAATCGCTTCACACGGTTTGTACATATAGCCAGTGTCACGTTTAGAAGTTCTAGTTTCTTCAGTTTTTAGTCCAATGTCCTAGTTAGGCCGTTAGGCCCCAGTAAAATGGCGGTAACTTTACTGGAAGCCTCCGCTGAGTTTTGGTGACAACATGAACAAACTCTTGTTCTACCGCTGTGTTTTACTTGCCCACACTCATGCAAGTTCACTAATATTATTGGAATAAAAAAACACCATTTTTACACTACTAATATTCAATTTAACACAATTTTAATACAATAAAACAAAGAAGCAACATAGACGCCATCACGTTCCCGCCAAAACTCAACACGAAGTAAAAAACTGACAATCTAATTTAATGTTAGCAACTAACTCTGAGTTAAGTTTTTCGTGCAAGTGGGCCTTACTTACTTAGCAGCAGATTTAAGAACGAATAATTAAGTACAAAATTAGGCCATGCCGTTAATTCCGTATAAGCCAACACTTCCCTAATGCATTAAGGAACAAGTAGCTTAAGGAAGATTTATGCTGGCTAGGCTACTTCTGCAGGTGGGAGAAAATTTAATTAACAATATTTATGAGAAGTATATTAAAAAGTTCTTCAGGTTCTTTAAGGTTTACGGTTTGAAACAAGAAGCGATTACCAATCAATTTTTAAAACTTGCCAGGTGATAAAGCAAAACTTAGACCATTCATTTTAGACCTAAAATATTGGAGCAATTTATTTAGAATTTCTATACATATTAATTCAAGATTACGTAACTGAGATCTTTACGCGTCTTCTCAAGTCAAAGCAAAACATTCCTAAAATAAACTATATTGTTTCGAACCCCTCCCTAGTCTTTCTATATTATTATGCAAATTTTATTAAGAACAACCTTAATAAATTATGCACATAATTTCACCTTTATTTATTCAGAATAGTATCCAATATAATCTAGCTGATAATTCCCAACAGGAGGCGTTTACATATTCAGGAGCTGGCTGACCAAAACCACATATATCCTCCGAATGCACAGCATGATTTTCTTCTTGTTTACGTCTTTTTAGTTCGCTTCTTAAGCAGTCGGGTTTTAGATTTTTATAATTAACTTTTTTTATATAAATCTTTTTTATTAATTTTTGTATGTACATTTTAACATAAAAGTGTTTTACATAATTTTGAAATCACCTCTTAAAACCGTCTGCGTTCCAGCTGATATGTTTCAGGTTTAGCTATAGATGTTTATCATTATACTAGATGTGCCCGCGGCTTCGCTTCCGTCACCCGTCAACTACCTACTCCACCCTAACTATCTATCCTACCCTACCTACCCTACCCTACCTACCTACCTTACCTACATACCTACCCTACCTTCATACCTTTACCCTACCTACCTACTATTTTTTTTTCGTTATGTTTCTATCTAAGAATCTTCTCCTAACAATAACAAAAACACAACAAAAAATAATTATAATAGGGGTTCATTTTTATATTCTATAGATTATTCATTGACCAATGACTGTTTTCAGGCATTCAAAAGTTGACCATGAATCATAGACTAGTTTACTTTTAAAATAATAGGTGCTAATAATAACAATAGCTCTTTACAATACGTTATTGAAAGTATTTTCTCCTCTCTATGTTTAGCGTGAAATCCGTTTTGTTTGTACTACAGCCCATCTGTCAACCATTGTATCCCACTGCTCACGAAGAACTGAAATCAAGCGTAAAACGTACTTGGCCTTTTATTCCGCTAACTTTAACGAATACAAAATGTCGAACGCGAATAATCAGGTCTATTTACATTTTGTTTAGGCCCACCTGACGCCAGGGAAGCGCGACCAACACCGCTTTGTACCTATCATGACAAAGTAAATATTTTAATTTCTCGCGTTATAGTAATAAAATCTGAACTTTAGGGTTTATGGTTACACTAGTCGAAAATTCTTCCATACAAACTTAGTCTCACGATAACTCCACTGTTTGACGATGTACGTTCAAAATAAAATATCAATTTGTCTCATCATTTTCTAGCCCTGTATGGAAACAAAAGGTAAAAAAAAAAAAAAAGTTATGAGCGTCGAAAGTTCCATATTTCAACACTAATTTTAACGCATCTTTGGGCGAAAATAAATGCAATAAGCAGAAAAAAAATCTAAACGGCCTCCATACAGAGATAGATTAGTAATTCGACAATGCAAATAATTTTATTTTGAAAATTTACATTCAGTCGTTTTTCATGATATCTAGACTCCCAAAGGTCTGTTTATAAAATTTCGCGCGCTCGTGTTCGTCCTAAATCATCATCCATTTCGATACGAATTTGCAAAAGTGCTAATTCGTACGCGAACTAGCTTCTTACTACTCATCACAGCATCTATCTCTTTCGCACGTGTTGTCGGATGAGATAGCATGCATTTTAACCTCGTGCACAAAATAGTTCGTGACGTCGACTAGGAGAACCTTACACATTAAAATTTAAGATTTGAAATGTGAAGTTAAATATGAAAAGGCAACCATTATATTATGATACAGTGCTCCTTCGAAATGTGTATAATAATGTTAAATGAATTTGAGTATTGTCTCATAATTTGGAGTATAAAACTGAACGTCTTCTTGAATGTGCTATGGAATAATGAGTAGATTTCATATGGTGACGTCATCTGCTGCAGAGGGTGTGGGTTAGGTACCTAAGTATTTCATGAGGTTAATGTGTTTTTAATGTACGTTTCTTAAATATTCTTGGAGTTATTATGGCTCTTTCTAGTATAAATGTTTTTGTCAACACTGTTAATCGCTCAAAATTACTAATAGTGTAACTGTATAGAAAATACTATGTTTTATACTATTGTTTAATAAATACTTCCGCTGTTGAGTTGGCTGTTAATAAAGGTTCGCAAATATTTCTTCTCTAAAACCCTTTGATAGCATACACGTCCCGCTGTGCAATTCAATGGGTTGCCTTACTCACAGATAATATTATACTACCATACATATGCCTCATCCCATACAAAGAAACCGTGCCGACGTAACTAGCGTTTTCCGTCTAATTAATATGATTATTTTTGTAAGAAGTTCGATCGCGTTCGGTTCCGTTCCACGGTTATATATGGTGTTAGCAGCGACTTGAAAGTAAAAGGGTTTTTAAAGTGTTTTTCTCGGTTCGTGACTAGTTTTTCTTTATATACAGTGACGTTTTGTTTTACCGCATTTTTTTGCACGTTTTTACAGTTTCATTGTAACAAAATGTGTTACAGTATAACCGCACCATGTATTGGAATCAATTTTAAATGATCCGTTCAAATAAGCTTTGAAATGTGCCTTATATTCAATGCCTAGGAGAGGTGATTAAAAAGAACGTACAATTTTTATGATCAATTCTAGAACATTTTAATTTTACATCCATGCATATCGTGGGATCTAGTGACTTTTATTTGAACAAAACTTTCTCTGTTAGCGCTGGGACCCCATGCCTTACTTAACTTTCAAATCTTATTTTATTTTTAAATTTTACTATAAAGAGTAAAGTTTTGTTTGGAATTTAAATATTTTCTCTAAGTCTAGGATTGAAAGGGACCGAGACAAATGTGATTCAATTGTCCTCTAGACAAAGCCTTAGATCTTACGATAGCAAATCGTAGACAAAATCAGGACCTGTTACAGTAGAAAATGGGCGAAAAACTAAGGATTTTTTCAAGCTCTCTTTCACAAAGATCCTATTAAGGTTTACTGTCACTATCACTTGCTGTAATATTGTTTTATGCCAGAAAGTGGCAGTTATATTGGTGGCCTACCTCATGGTAGGTAAGTGGTAACGCAGCCTGTATACTTTTGCAATACCATAGATGTAAGGGTAAGCAATGTACATACACTGCCTACCCTTTTTGGAGAGGACTCTCTTCAATTTTGAAATTCATTCATTATATACAGTACCTGGGCGACCGAGCTCTGCTCGGGTGAAAATAGAGAAAACGACGTTTTCTAAAAATGAAACCTAGCTAGATCGATTTATCGCCCAGAAACACCCTGCATACTAAATCGCAAACTGCATATAAATTCATGAAAATCGTTGGAACCGTTTTCGAGATTCAGGTTATGAATATACATATATACATGAATTGCTGGTTTAAATGTATTAGATTAGATAGATAAATAAACTCACTCTTTTTTCCCATTGGGGTGGACAGAAACTATAGAACGTTACGCTCCTTACATAACTAGCTCTTTTTCGTCATTTACGTTCATACAACTACTCATATACACACGCCGGTTTTAAGTACTGCAGACCTGACCTTTCTGAAGAATACCACCAATAAGATCCATATATAATATGGGCCTGTTTAGCAAATCCGTGAGGCACATTTGCTTGCTAATTTCTTTGATCGGACTTTAAACATTTTATTTTTATTTTTTTAATCTGATGTACAGGTATCTGGTATATTGTGTGTTTTCTTTCTTTGTTTCTTTTCTTTATATATCCTTCTAGGGTGGCTTATAAGCAAGCAGCTCGACAATGTTATCTTATCTTGCATAAAACGTCTAAAAATAAATTCATGTATCCTGCAGTCCTTACAGACACACAGTGCCAGTTCAGCAAAAGTCAAACATGACGTAATGGTTACCCTGATCTCCAACTTACCCGTTTAGCTATTACTACGTATCATTATGCCGCAGTGCTCGCTGAGCAATTGGTGCTCATAGTAAAGGCCTGCCTAACGAACCGTGGGCGAGACAAGATGCAAGCATGGCTTTGTTAACTGTCTTACATTTGTAGCTTTACGTTTGTTAGTAAGAACTGTCTTGACTTCTTTAATTTGTAAATAAGTAGTTGTTTTTGCAGTAGGATAGGATAGATGGACCTCCTTTCTGCAATTAGATTACCATTTGGTCCGTTGTGCGTGCATGCCTCCTCTCTATGAGAGGGAATGGGCCGTAATCCACCACGCGGGCCCAGTGCGAGCCACATGTCTTCGAATTTGGTTGTAAGATAAGCCAGTTTCCTCACGATGTTTTCCATCACCGTTTTGAGAGCAGTGGTGATGAAATTATTTACACAAAGTAAAGCGCCTGCCTGGGTACGATCCCAAGAACTAGTAAGTTGCGGCCGTTACCACTGGGCACTGCTCTATATTTTGCAGTAGGTTCATGGTAATTCCGAAATAATCAAATAGTTCCTTTGTGACTATTGACATAAATAGTTACCTTCTTATTGACATACAAGCATTTTCACGCGGTATCGTTTTCATGGCCCCCGACTGGAAATGAGGGGTGTTATAAGTTTGACGTGTGTATCTGTGTGTTTTCTGTACATGTCTGTGGCATCACACCTCCTAAACGGATGAACCGATTTTGAGTTCGTTATTTTCGTTTGTAAGGTGACTTTTAAAAAGTGTTCTTAGCTATGTTTGATGACAATTGGTTGAGCCGTTAACTAGTTATGGGCGTTTTACTGTTTGAATCGGGTTGTTTTCGAAATATATCGTGTCATATTTACGTGTTCAATAGATTGTCGATCAAACCGTGTCTAATCCTGGATAAATTAAATAGCATGATATAAAAATGTGTCGGGGGTTTCTTAAATTTTTAAATTATAATAGTAGCCCACACACTCAGCGATAGTGTAGCTTAATATTAGTGAAAAAAATAAATCTAATCAAGTCTAAACTTGCAGAAGTTAGCTTTTGCAAACTTAGTATAAACAAACAATAAAACCTATCTAATATAGTAGTAGATATGTATTACATTTTGGAGCTTTTACCAAGCAGAAAACTACTTACGAAAGCATCTACACTCTAAATTCTAAACTATAGGCGTTCCTGAAAATACAATGCAATAAACAATGGAAGAGTTCATCAAGCGTAACATGATCGATTGTAGTGACTGCAACATTGCGCAACATTCAATACAACTTGTTTAGTTTCCACTACAGAAGGAAGAACAATGACAATATGTTAGCAGGAAGGAACTTCTCGAGGACAGTTTGTTAGTAATTCCTACTCATTTGTCGTGTGTTTGTTAGTGAATGGAATTGCTCTGGGTTTGCTCATCCTATTGTAGATTTCATTCAGTACTTCCCATCTTTTGAACGAGGTCAAGAGCGGGTCCTGTTATTGTTAAATTTTGGAAGGGTCAAGGAGGTGGGCTGTATCAGGCTGCCTGTCAACTTTACGCGGAGCCAACCAATTGAATTGCATAAAAACTCCGCTCCGTTTTAGTGGACGGGGATTTGAAAACTAATTTCTGAATTCATATATATTTACGCGGAGCTGGACAGCGGATATGAGAAACAGAACAGTGAGGCGGAGCGGGGGAGCGGAGCGGGGAAGCAGTGCGGGGAAATGGAGAGGAGAAACGAGTGCAAGCGAGCTCCGCGTATGAAAAAACACAGTACGCTACTCCGCTCCGCATTTCTTTCTCTCTCCGCTCCGCTAGCTCCGCGTCTATGGACAGATATAGTCCGCAACTCCGCTCTGCATCTCCGCTCCACTGCCTCGCTCCACTTCCGTAGTCAACAAGGAACCCGTATAGTTTCGCCATGTCCGTTTGTCCGTCCGCAGCTTATCTCATACACTCTGAATACTAGAAAGCTATAATTTGGCACAAATATGCATATTAATCACGCCGACAAAGTAGTAAAATAAAATATCATTATTGTTTTTGCTTTAATTTTTTCCTACCCCCTGCCAGCTAAATGGTTACTTTTGGATATGTTAAAAATTTACGGTAGTAGTATATATAACAAAATTAAAAGGAACACTATCACAGCTAATTAGCCATTACAAGTTTATGAGTAATAGCCGATCAACTTATAAAATGTTCTTGGAATTTTTTTTTTTTGTTTTTTCAGAGCAATGTTCGGTGCTTTCATTGTGTATGAATTTCAGTATTTTTCTTTAATATGTTGGTAAATGCAGCTGTTTTACGGAGCCGGACTCGCACTTGGCCGGTTATTTTTTTATCCCGGTGGTAAGTTCCCGTGGCATAATTTTCAATCTTCCACATGCAAAGCCAGCAAAAATTTTGTTTTTCCATGATAATATACTTAACTAATTCTACTGAGCTCCATGAGACAACTGTTGAAAAACTTAAATTGCCTAGAATAATAAAAGCTATTACGTTCTAGAGGATTTTCTAAAGTACCTCTGTTCTTTTCTAAATGTGTTTCGCTAATACTCGTACAATCACGGTACATTACGCCATCAGTCCCTTTAATTGCACCAAATCAAAGTTGCTTTTAAGAGAGTCTCGAACTTACGAATAAAAGATTTATTACTTAGTATCTTTTTGACTGTTTTCTTTTTTACATGAATGAAAAAAGATTACTACCCTACCCTGCAAACCTACATGGCTTACACAATGTAGGTTGAGATGAAAATCATACCTGAAAATCATGCCTTTGAACAGCTTAAAATGCTATTTTTCAGGCGCTAATATGTATTTAGTATTTAATCATTTGCTCTCATGCACTTTTGCAATAAATACTCACAATTAACATAGTATTTTTATTTCGAATGATGTGTGTCCACAGTTACTGAATAGAGCAAGTCCGACCTCTAGTCTATATTTCGAAATGCCACCAAATATTAAGTACCGCTCCCTGGGGTCGGGTCATGCGAGGTTCGCTCAGAATAGTATAAAGACGAATGGAAACTGGAACTACAAACAGCTTAGATTTATATCTTGATCCGTTTCACAGAAATTCGTCCGAGAGTCTTTTTAAAATAAAATTATTTTAGCCATTTCCATTTCGTAGAAACCTCGTAGGGAATTTAAATTAAGTAGGTTTTATAAAGCCGAATAATGTGGCTAAAAGTTTACGATGTTTAATTAGTATTTTAGTACCTAATCCTATCAATTAAAAACGGGGTTATAAATCCATTAAAAACAATATCTCCAGTCAGAGGAAGTTTTACAATAACCAAATCTTATAATAATACAATCTGAAGTAATAAAAGAACTCAAGAGTCCTTCATAACGACATTGAAGTTCATTTAGTTAGGAGAGAGAACATTTTGATTGCTTTCGTGCTAATTAAAACTAAGATAATTTGCGGGCGATGATTTTGATGAGAATGGAGTAGAGACCGAAATATTACGAAAAAGATTTATATGAAAGCTTTGTTTAAAAACTTACCCCTTTATTTGAAGTAATGTCATCCAACTAGACTCTTTGAATCATCTTGACGATTTGAGGTGGAGTCGGTTTGGAAGACATATCATGACAAGCTAACTTCAGGGCGGACAAAAAGTTTGGCGAGAAATTTACATAACAAGAGTTAGTCCTAACGATGTAACAAGAGCTGGTCATAGAAAGCCATTGATGACCTCATCTTAGACAACTTCAATGTAGAAAAGAAAATGGTGAAAATTGCTTTTTGGGAAAAGAAATCTGCTTATTTTCCAAATTCTACACTTTTAATTTAGTGGTACTGTACAGTTACACTATAGTAATAAAGAGCTATGTGAAAATAATTAACGCTGTGAAAAAACTTAGCTGTACGTAAATAAGGGCATTTCTACCGGAGATGTCCGAGGAAGCTAAGCGGTGCAAGGATGTGTTGTGAGCACCAAAGCTGTGAGCGGAGCTTGTGCGAGGATGCATAGCGAAACTGTGTATAGTTGAGTGGTACGAGAGTGTGTAGCATTGATCCCTCTGACACACTCTGCTAGCCCTTTTCCGTCAGAGCTGTGTTCAGCCAGGCTATGAAAATAAAGTGGACCAATTTATTTATTTATTTATTTATTTATTTAAACTTTATGCACAAAGGTACAATGGCGGACTTAATACCAATTGGTGGTGATCCCTACCTCACATATCACTGATGCAAAGCACCTTTAAAGTAGCGGACTGTGTCTAAAGGTAAGTTTCATTATTTGTTATTATATATAGATTAGTAGATAAGTATATAATTTCATGTTATTTGTGTATGCCTCATTAAAGTTTTCATACACAAAAGTTGCGTAAAAATAAAACTTGAACATACACGGAGTCAGTCAAACCGACATAACTGCAGTTATAAATCTAAGTCAATGTTTAAAACAAACTGGGCACTCCGCCGAGCTTTGTGTACTTAAACATATGAAATAAGTAGCAACTAGCGGTCAGTTTGTCACAACTTCTGAAAGGCAAGTTACATACAGGCAATGTGTGACGTCAGATGCGCACCCGTTAGCGCAAACACACAGATATAATTAATTAATTTGTTCTCTACCAACCACTAATGTAATACTTTGTAAACCTTTTTATGGATTGCATTGCATTAGTTCGCTTCGAATGCTAGAGTTGCTTTATTATGTATAAAAAAACTGGCCAAGTGCGAGTCAGACTCGCGCACGAAAGGTTCCGTACCATTATCGCAAAACACGTTTGTTGTATAGGAGCCCCACTTAAACATTTATTTTATTCTGTTTTTGCATTTGTTGTTAAAGCGGCAACAGAAATACATCATCTGTGAAAATTTCAACTGTCTGGCTATCACGGTTCATGAGTCACAGCCTGGTAACAGACAGACAGAGAGATGGACCAAGGAGTCTTAGGTATAGGGTCGTGGTCGTTTTTACCCTTTGGGTACGGAATCCTAAAAAGTAAATACGCGTGTGTGATGCGAGTTAGCTCCAAGTGACTGCTATAAAACATTTACATATAAAACATTAAATCTCTCTTCAGCAACATTACGCTAAGACATTACGCATCTTTTTAATGTTCCGAGCTACAAAGGAACACAGTTTTTTGTAGATGTGAGTAATAAATATTAATCTTATAAACTGTTCTCATGGTAACATGATAAAGGCTCTGCAGTGCGGCATTTTCAAGTAGTTCTCAAGTTTACTCGGAAATTTTAGGCCTCAGTCAAGCACCTAGATACTATTCTAAGTCAGACTTAGTTTTCTCCGTGAAACAAAGCACTTGCGTGAATTTAACGACTAGTCTAACTACCTCCTCTAACTTCTACAGCAATTGTAGTCACTGCTAAACCGGTCTATAAAGGATGAGAATGGGCATCTCACGGCAACTGGACAGGACACTCTGGGCGTGATGTTTAGGACTCACTTCCTGGAATGTATACTGCGCGACAGCGATGAAGAGGAACCAGTCACAAGGGACGAGCTCACAAGGCACACGTCCAAAAATATCTGGCTCACGGCAAAGAAAGTGGTAGATGAAAATAAACTAAAGCTTGCCATAGCGGGCTTCCAGCCTCTCAAATCACCTGGTCCGGATGGCATCTACCCAATACTATTGCAAGAAGGGGCATCTGTTTTGATACCCCATTTGAGCAAGCTCTACAGAGCCTGCATAGCCTTTGGGTACGTACCCAAAGCATGGAGGGAGGTCAAAGTCACCTTTATACCGAAGGTGGGTAGACCGACTTATGAGGAAGCTAAAGCTTACAGGCCCATCAGTCTATCATCCTTTCTCCTAAAAGCTCTGGAGAAACTGGTAGACAGGTACCTAAGACAGGGACCACTTAAAGTATTCCCTCTACATCGACTACAGTGCGCCTACAGCCCTGGCAAATCTACGGAAACGGCATCGCACTATGTTGCGAGTCGAGCCGAGGCTGCGCTTGAGGGACAGGAGATATGTGTCGGGGCTTTCCTCGACATAGAGGGAGCCTTCGACAAGACAACATTGGAGTCCATACGCATAGCTGCAAAGGAACATGGCATCAATGATACCACGTGCAACTGGATTGACAATATGCTGTGAAGCAGGATAGTCAGATCGGAACTGATGGGAGACAGACTTAGTGCAAAAACAACAAGAGGTTGTCCGCAAGGCGGAGTGCTGTCACCGTTACTGTGGTGCTTGGTAGTAGATTCGCTACTTACCAAACTCAATACCGGACCATTCTACACAGTACGCTATGCAGATGACATAGCTATAATGGTTAATGGTAAATTCCCGAACATAGTCTCTGGATTATTACAACAGGCATTGAGGATGACAGAAGAATGGTATACAAAGAACCACCTCTCTATCAACCCAAGCAAAGCAGTCATTATTCCATTCACGAGGAAAAGACAACTAAGAAACCTAGAAGAGCCCTCCCTCAATGGAATAAAGCTGCCCTGGTCCACCGAAGTTAAATATCTGGGTGTAACGCTTGATAAAGAACTCAGGTGGAAAACTCATGTGGAAAATATTACGACAAAGGCCCTACGAGTGTTCGGCATGTGTCGCTCCACCTACGGTAAAACTTGGGGGCTAAAGCCCAAAGTGATACGATGACTGTACCGGACAATGATAATACCTATTATCACATACGGCAGCATAGTGTGGTGGCCAAGAACAAAGCTTGCCTCGTGCAAAGCGCCACTTACCAGGTTACAAAGAACAGTGTGTCTCGGCATCACGGGTGCTTTCAGGACAACACCTACGGCAGCGATTGAGAGATACCTTAATATCCCTCCTCTGCATATGATGGTTGAATTCGAGGCAAGGAAGACATTACATCGTCTTGCTGTTGCTGGACTATGGGATGCCTCTAGGCCAAAGACTAACCATACAAAGTTCGATGGGAATGAAGACCTGGATCGGGTAACAAGCATGATATCCGATAAAATGCAAACTATGTTTGTGTTTGAAAGGTCTTTCAAGGTCCAAATCCCTACAATAGAGAACTGGACGAAGGGAATCGATCCACCAGAACAAGATAGTCTGGTATAGTACACTGATGGATCCAAAATGGAATCAGGTACAGGAGCGGGAATATACGCAAAAGGTTACAAATGTAGCAGAAGCTTAGGGAAGATGGCAACTGTATTCCAAGCAGAAACATATGCCATAATAACCTGTGCTCAAGAGAATATAGATAGAGGAACCAGAGGCAAATCCATATATATTGTTAGTGACAGTCAGGCTGCAATCAAAGCCATGGCATCCTACAAAGTGGACTCCGGACTTATTCTGGATGCTATCCAGGCCCTAAACAGGCTTGGGAAGCATAACAGGGTAAGACTGATGTGGGTCCCTGGACACAAAGGAATCCATGGTAACGAAGTGGCAGATGAACTGGCAAGAGAGGGCTCAGCAAATGATTTTGTGGGTCCGGTACCATGTGTAGGCATTTCGACGTGTCTCGTCAAAGCCACATTTAGGGAGTTTGCAGATCAAAGACAAAAAAAACATTGGCTGTCTTATACCGGTCTACAACACTCCAAGAAATTCCTAGGCTCTACGTTCAAAGCCCGGGAATGCATTTGGAATATGAGGAGGGGGCAAATCCGTTACCTGCTTGGGGCCTTTACTGGGCACTTTGGAACCAACGATATGCTCATGAAGATGGGTCTAACCGCGACACCCATGTGCAGGTTGTGTGGGGAACATACGGAACGCATGGAGCACCTTCTGTGCACATGCGATGCACTGGCTGGTAAGCGAATGAGTCTCCTAGGGGTCGGATATCCAAAACCAAAAGACTATAGGCTCATATCTCCTAGTCTCGTTGTAAAACTCATGAAAAGAGTTTTCAACGAGATTGGAGAGGAGTAAGTTATCTAGGGGAACAAAATAGATCCCATGGGTTGAAGTGTCCGAGTTGTTTCTCGGCCCCTCCACAAGATAAGATAAGAAACCGGTCTATGTTGTTTTATTTTTACCACTGTTTGCAATGAAAGAACTTATCTTTTCTATTTATAAACCCCTATTCTCTTTTATCAATGCTTATTGTTGTAACTTATGTCAACTTTATGAATATGTTATCAACACATCCACGTATAACATCACTATCTGTGCCAAACAGCTGTCGATATCCTTTAGAACTATTTTGCAATAATATTCAAATTGAATCCCTCAATTGAATTGATACAAAAGACAATTAGTGGCCGAGCACCGAATTAATTTAATAAACCTGCCTCGGTAGACAATTCAAATACGGACTAAGCCGAGATAATCTTTACATTTCATTCATTTAGTAAAGTCTTCATTACACGATTTGAAGTCCGTACCTATTCTCAGCAGTGTAAATGAAAGTTACGACTGTAATTTCAGAACTGCTTTACCAAAGTGAGTTCAAAAACTGCGGACGAAATCGTACAACACGAAGGAAAGAGTTGCCCTGTTACCGCGAACTTCTACGCAGTTCCATCTAGCAGAGTTTGCTCGAACGGTTTACGTTGTATTACAATGCCGATGTAAATACAAAAATATTTTAGTACTTCATTCCCAATTTTGTTAAGACTTCAAAACTGTTAAAGCTGTTAACAACTTGCAGTGGGTATTTATTTTATTGGTGAAATGTTAAATGACTTTGTATGAGTCGATTCTGTAATATATACGAGTACTTATAGTTTTCGCATGAATACTTTGTAGTTTTAATTTTTTATTGAAACCATGTTATTCTTTAATGCAACAAGCCTAGTACATTGTTATCTATATCTATACTAATATTATAAAGAGGTAAAGTTTGTGACGTTGTAGTGGGTAATCTCTAGATCTACTGAACCGATTTTGAAAATTCTTTCACCATTAGAAAGTTACATTATTTCTGATTGTAATTGGCTATAAAATATAAAAAAAAAATTGAGAGCCTTATGAAAATACAATAATGTAACCAAAAGTAGCAAAATGTTGCCTATAAAATTCATTTTTGGCGTGCGCTGAGAAAACTAAGGATGATACATAAAAAATATTAGGTAGGTAGGTAGGGTAGGGTAGGCAGGGTAGGCTAGGTAGGCAGGGTAGGCAGGGTAGGCAGGGCAGGCAGGGTAGGCTGAGTAGGCAGGGTAGGCAGGGTAGGCAGGGTGGGCAAGGTAGGCTGGGTAGGCAGGGTAGGCAGGGTAGGCAGGGTAGGCAAAGCAGCCAGGTTAGGCACGGTAGATAGGGTTGGCAGGGTAGGCAGGGTAGGCAGAGTAGGCAGGGTAGCCAGATGACGGGAGCGAAGCCCCCGGGGGTCAGCTAGTCTAGAATAATATCAAATGATCCAATGTTGGTCATTCCTGAAACATTTACGGCCTACCTTTTAGTGGCTTATTCACTAACCAGGGGTGCAGCACACGCAGTTACTCTCACGGCAGGGGCACGTCCGTGGTCCCGAACCCGGGTAATTTACGGGCGCCCTGATCTGTGGCGGCGCATCGTAAACTCCGCGCACTTCACGTTCAAGCTCACTATTTTACAAATGTAGCAAAACGTGACGTTTGTTTAGTACTTACAATGTTTTATTTTTAATTTATGTGCCACAGAATTGTAGGACCTCCTACATGATCTGGTTATTTATTTATGATTAGGCTTTGCGCTCCTGACTTGAGTTGTCAGGTTATTTGTTTAAAAATATCTGCTAGGCTAGATAGTTCTGGGCACGCCACAATTGCGGCGATAAGGCCCCTCTTTGAGAAGTAGCTCACTTTCCACCTGACGCAGGTCTTCACCGAACACTGCAGCTTCGGGAGGTTTCTGTTCAGGATAAGGCGGGAGAAAACGCCCGGGTGTCACCATTGTGTGGATCGCCAGGAGGACACAGTTAAGCATTCGGTGGAGGTCTGCCCCACTTAGGCGGAGCACCGCCGTGTCCTCGTGGAGGTGATCAGCGGTGGCGACCTATCCCGTCGGGCCCTGGTTCAGGCCGTGCTACGGAGCGAGAGAGCATGGGAAGCTGTCACATCCTTCAGCGAAGCAGGACCCGGCCCGAGTCGACGGCGCGTAGTGTTCCACGCGCGCCTCATAGAGATGTCAGCAAAAACTGACAGGGTCCTCTAGGACCGATGCCTGTCTGGGTTGCGGAAAAAATTTAAAGAGAGTTACAGCGGCCCTGACACAAGCAACTGAATGAACACGGGTGGGTTATAGTCAGTAAAAGTCTGACACGCCCTCCCGCTTCACCAAGAGCGGGAGAAGTCATTGGATGAAACCATAGGTAGTTCATAACGAATTTCCAATGTTAGTTAGGAAACTCTGCTCAAATGGATCTTTAGTTAATTTTGATAGTTAATAGTCACTTTAAACAAAATAGCACGGCGGTCACTGAACATGTGCGATTAACACAAAATAATTTAAGGAATAGTTGAAACTCGGTCAAAACGTCCATGATATGCGGGTATTGTGGTTAAAATTACCAAAAATACGTGCTCCAAAATTAATAAAAGTCGACCCATACAGGACTACTGCAGTAGTTATTATTTCTGAGCGGTTTTATTTATCATCGCCCATAAATACTACGGGAACCGAATTCAGACGCGTGGGTGGGACCCGGCCGGCGGTTTCCTCGGTCCCTTTATATAGCAGATTGGTCATGAAATGAAATATTCGATGCATTAATTTTTATCAAATCCACTCACCTTATTCCAGTTGTAACTGGCTTGGGTATAAGCTTGGTTTTAACGCCCTGAAAATTGTGAAAGAGTTATTACTAAGTAGCATTTCCTCGCAGCTTCGCATCTGTAGTTGATTCCACTGGGACAGTATATTTTTCTGGCTTAAAAAATACCTCAGTCGCCTAAGTAACAGAGTAGTTTTATTTTAGTGAAATATTTTTTAATTTTTTTAGACCTTTCAGTTGCATTGTCTTCTTTAAATGAAGGGTACAGGCAAAAAACAGGGAACGCAATTAAAAGTTTAGAAGTATGTATCTTCTTTACCGGTAAGTACTGGTATGTCATGGACATTCCCGGTTCTTTTCGCTCCGGCCATAAACAAAAAAGTCTTTCTGGCGCCTTACGTTTACTTTTTTATGAAAAGTTAGTGAATGAGAATAAAACTACCATAGATAAAGATTTGCTTGCACATAAAAAACAGAAAAATTAAATTTTGGGGCATTCCCTGTTCTTTGCCTGTACCCTTCAAATGTAGATACCAAACAAAGACCTGTATTTGCTCTTCTATTATCCAAAACATATCTTACCTATGTAGTAGAATGACCTTAACATACAAAATAAACCCTTTACTCAGTGTACATAGCCACATACAGTAGCAGTACCTACAAAGAGGTTCTCCTCTGCCCAATTCATTAATTAACTACCACACACACACACACATAACGCTCAGCTACCAAGGTTTTCACAACACCTTCCATTTTCAAAAACTTTTTTTTATAAATCTTTCGTTGCTAAGCCATAGTTCAAACAGCCAGAACCAGCACAACTAAGTAATCGAATGTTCCAGTTGAACTTAGCGACAGAACTTTGTTAGCGCCCGCACGTCTTTGAACTACTTTACTTGTATTTGCCACTATTAGGAACTGACGGATTGTAATAATTGTTGCTTGATCATTTTGTGTACGTTAATTTTGTGACGAGTAGGTATTGTATTATGGGTTTGTTAAAATACTTGTTGAGTATGTATCCACTTGTCAGCATTTTGCAGCTATACTGATCTACATACCCACCAACTACCAAATAAGCAGATTTCAAGATATCCATACTAATATTGTAAAGTCAAACGTAACTCTGTCACGCCTTAACCACGGAACCAATGTTGATGAATTTTGGAATAGGAATAAATGTGTTATCTATACTTATGTACTTTTATATATTATTAATATTATAAAGCTGAAGAGTTTGTTTGTTTGTTTGAACGCGCTAAACTCAGGAACTACTGGTTGGAATTGAAAAAATCTTTTTGTTTTGGATAGTCCATTTATCGAGGAAATATAACATCACGCTACGACCAATAGGAGCGAAGCATAAATGAAAAATGTCGCAAAAACGGGTAAAAATATTCCTTTTTGAGGGCTTCCGTGCGCTGTGTAAACGGTTTAAGTTACGCAAATATCATGTATGATGGAATTGTTCCTCTTTAAAAGTTCATATCATATGTCTATCTTTTAAGATTGACTCACAATAGCTGCTTTTATTTAGATCACCGCCGCCGCCGCGCCGGTAGAAACAAAAGTTGGTTACATAAGTATTGTAGGATTATTTCTTATTCAAATAAATAGTTCAATAAATTGGTAGGTAGGTAGGGTAAGGTAGGTAGGGAAGGGTAGGTAGGGTAGAGTAGGTAGGGTAGGGTAGGGTAGGTAGTGTAGGGTAGATAGGGTAGGTGGTTAGGGTATTTATGGTGGGTAGGTAAGGTAGGTAGGTAGCCAGTTGACTCGACCGAAGTCGAGGGGATTAGCTAGTCTTGATATAATAACCGACTTCCACACTTCCACAATTAAGACAGAGATACTTGCTGATACGCATGTTACTAAAAGAGTTATGAATATAAATGTGGATGGATGGAGACGAAGAGGAAGGCCAAAGAAAAGATGGATGGACTGTGTGAGGAGTGATATGAAGGAAAAGGGAGTCAGTAATAGCGTAACTGGAGACAGAACGGTATGGAAGAGGAAAACGTGTTGCGCCGACCCAAGTGACATGGGATAAGGACAGGAAGATGATGATGACTTGCTGGTAACAGCTGATATCGTTATGATAATCCAGTTAACGCATCTTACGATTGACATTTACGGCTGAGGAGACTCATTCTTAATCAAAAACAAAAAAATAATTCGCACATAATATGATTTATTCTTCGTTCGGCCTGAAGTTTTGACCCACATTCCAAAAAAATCTTAGTTCGTCCCACATCATCATTGAAGTTCTGTTTCCTCCCATATTACAAGTACTTTAAAGATACAGTCAATAAAAATAACACACACACATGCACACTGAAGCGTAAAATTAAAATAACATAATATATCAAAGAATATCCAATAGAAAGGTTTCCAATCAGTCATTTCGAACTTCAATTAATTATAAGAATAACCAAACTGTAATAAACTCGCAATGTTACTGAACACCCAAACAAGTTACACCCAATAATTCTCGCAGTATATTTGATTTATTGGTATAACTATATACACAAGTTCGGTAGCAAAACAAAAACTAGGAAAACAAAGCGGCTCCCTAGAGCTTTGCTGTAGTCGAATAAAAATAAATATATCTCAGGACAGAATCAATTATGGAGAAAAGATTCGAGAAGCCATGTCTGCATTTATGTGTCGCATTTCAGCGATGAAAAAGCTTTTTAACATTACAATGAGAGCCATTTTATATTTCCTGATGTAATAAATCAAATCTCCTTGGCGTAGTGACGTCCCCCTTGAATCTCGGAGCCAATACTGAATGGATTTAATTCCGTGTTTCGTAGATGGGAAAAAGAACGTTCATCGTACCTAATTTCGAAAATTTTATGTTTGATTGCTAGATTGACTTAGAGGTCGCTAGTGTGGCGGGTGAGACGGGTGAGCCGGAAGTATTGAGGCAGTGAGTGCGTCTTTTAAGGTTCCGTACCCGAAAGTTCAAAACGGAGCCCTATTGCGGTCACTCACGTGTCTGTCTGTCCGTTATCTGTCACATGGGTTTTACATCAAAACGGTTGGAGCTACAGTCTTCAAATTTTCACAGTATAGGCATCTTATTGACCCAGAGCCATACAATTAATCAATCAATCTGCCCAGCTTTTTCCCAACTTCATTGGGGTCGGCTTCCAGTCTAACCGGATTCAGCTAAATACCAGTGTTTTACATGGAGCGACTGCCTATCTGACCTCCAAAACCCAGTAACTGGCTAGACTGGTGTCAGATCTAAGGCTTTTGACTACCCGTAACGACTGTCAAAGATCTTCAAATGACAGCCAACGGCTGAACGTGCTTGCCGAGGCACGGAGGAAACTCGGTATGTTGAAATGGTTACCCATCCACGGACCGAGCTCGTCAAGCGTTGCTTAACCTTGATGATCGACCAGTGCGGCTGTTATTATTTAGCTACGAGCTCCTCTACTACCCAGAGCCATACAAATTGTCAAAAAATATTTTCATATGTTTTAAGGCGGGCCTCCTATACAGATGAAGGAAAACAAATGAATGAGGAGCCACCAAACTCAAAATTTTAGGGTTCCGTACCCAAAGGGTAAAAACAGGACCCTATTACTAAGACTTTGCGGTCAGTCTGTCTCTCTGTCTGTCTGTGACCAGGCTGTATCTCATGAACCGTAATAGCTAGACAGTTGAAATGTTCACAGATGATGTATTTCTGTTGCCGCCATAACAACAAATACCAAAAACAAAATAAAAATTTAAGTGGGGATCCCATACAAGAAACGATTTTTTTTGCCGTTTTTTGCGATAGTGGTACGGAACCCAACGTGCGCGAATTTTGTCCCGAAGAATTTTTTAATATCGCATTGACCTATGAACTTGAAATTTAGTGATAATGTTAATTATTACGTATATTTTACAAAAAAATATTAGATCAATATATTGATAAATCAGATTTTTCTTTGAAATCCCTTCATTTTTCCTATTACAACCAACTTGATTTTGCGGTTTGTTACGGAAGCCTAAATGTGCCAAGTTTGACACGCATTTGGCCGGTTTTTTTAAATAAAATAACTGGTGTACACCAAAAGATCGCTAGATGTCTTGCGCGTCCAGTACAATAATGTTTTTAGGATGTTGTTGAAACTGCTCCGTTTCTGTAGCGCATCGGAGATGTTTGCTCAGAACCGAACTGACGGATTCCATGCGGTAATTCGTAAGAAAGTCGCATCACTGATGCGTAGAACACGGGGCAAAGACAACAGCATCCTGAAAACAGTAGTAGAGAGCCCTTACTCCCCTTTTCTGAGACACTATGTGGGGAGCATGGTCAGGTAGCTTTTTCCTCGCCTTATCGTTCTCTGCACATTCTGCCTCGGTCACCTGCTCTATTTGTTTTGTTTTTTATTATTTTTTATCCTTGTTTGTGTAATACTAACACTAGTTATAAGGTATTTTTACTAACAAAATGGACTCAATTGTTGTCTGAATAAATAAAATTAAATTATTAAATCCTTTATCACAAGACTAAATAGAATTTGTTGTTTAATAATAATTTTGCACTTATTTTCGGATATTTTTTGTCAATCTACGTGTAGTTGACATCATGATTTCCTTGAACGTTATGACGTCATCAACATGGCGACCAATTGTGGCTACGTTTCGAAATACATAAAAAAAATTGTCATTTTTTAAATTCAACTACCCACTTGACCCAGAAACATTTCTCATAAAGCGAAAATTTAGAAATACTATCAATTAATACAAGAAAGATATCACCTCTTTCCCGGCGTGAAGGTGGTGGTGCAGCAGATGAAGCAGAAGTTGTCTCGGAATGTTCCTAGTTTTTCTTTGTATACCAGCAGCCCTCAAATGGATGAACTGGTTTCTTGCAGATTTCACGAACAATGCCTTAGCTTGTGGGCATTGGTGTTTTGTTTTTGAAAAACATCCTTTTCAGCAACTTGATCTGGCAACGAAGTAAATTCAGCTCATCCGAATGTCCTGGTCGAGTGGTCGGTAGGCTAGGCAAGGCGACTGCGTTGATGGGTCCAGTTGAGGCTCGGGTTGATCCCTTTCTTCTGATGTAAGAGCGGGCGTACTCAGGGTCCTCAAATGATAACGATCAGACATCTTGTTTACACTTTTTATTACTCACACCAACAGTAAGTCTCACAACTTAATTTTATAATGAGATGTGCACAGTTCAATACAATTCAATACTGAGTTCTTTCGACTAGAACTAGCCTATTTATACGTTTAAACAAATTACAAGACGTCACACAGCAACAACATCCGGTGACATTCGTTTATCAATTAATTATAGATTTAGGTTTGTAAAAATACAGTAATTGTGTATATTCTTTGATTAGTAATTTATAACACTTTTAACAAATATTTTGAACGGATCTAGCTACCAATCATTTAGTCAGTGATCTACCTTCCATTTTTTATTTTAAAATATTACTCAAATAAAAATAAATCTTTACAATAACAATACATAATTCGTGTTTCCGTTATGTCATGTGCCTTTTTGATGTTTGATTTCGTCTGTGGTGCTAGTTTCATTTACCAGCGCTATCATACATACTTACATACATACATAGACTGATAAACACATTACCGTCCTTCGGCAGTCAGGTAAAAAAAGAATTACATTTGAACTTCATTCACTGAATTTATGATTGATCGAAGGATTTAAAATACAATTTCAGTCTTTCCAATTTATGTTTGAGTTTTAGAAATCTTCAAAACTCTGTTTACGTTCTCAATATGTTCAAAATTGATACTTAGATTGGTTTTAAATTAACATAAGTAGTTTCATACCTCAATGAAGGAAGGTGGAACATGTTTCATTTCAAAGTAGAGTAGCAAGTTGTGAAGTCAACTGGGAGGAAGTACGAAGTAGGGGTAGAACGGGTAATACGGGTAGTACGGACGTGCAAGACGACGACTTTTAACCCTGCACAATACATTACAGTTGTACGTGACCTCAAGCACTTGACGCAAAGAGTACCCATAGATACAAAGTGTCTATTTTTACCCGACTGCCGAAGGAGGGTGTTTATCAGTCTATGTATGTATATAAGTGTGTATGTATGTATGTATGTATATATGTTTGTTCCTATATGGCGTTCTAGAGACCAAACGCGTTGGCCGATTTTGATGATTCTTACGTCAATCGATTTGTCTTAATTCTGCGAGTGTCACTGGCTACATTAAAATTAGCAAAATAGAAAAAAAATTGGCGCCATATTGTGGGGACCCAAATTTTTTTTTCGTCCCAACCCATCGTGTACGACAGAAAACTCGACTGCTTAAAAAGCCAACTAAAAAGACGTAAACAAGAAGAAAATCATGCTGTGCAGTCAGAGGATACATCTTGTTTTGGTCAGCTAGCTCGCGCATATGTATCCTCCGACTGCACAGCATGATTTTCTTCTTGTTTACGTCTTTTTAGTTGACTTTTTAAGCAGTCGGGTTTTTTGTTATTTTTAAATAGTTTTTTTTTGTTATAAATCATGTAAAAGTATACTGATTTCTTGGAACATGACAGTACTCTTGGGAGCGGAAAAGGATCTACTTAAAATAATAGGTATCTTAGCCGTTATCATCATTTGATACGTGACGATTGATCAATTGATTAGTATTCGTTTATTAACTTTGTCGGGTACTATTCGAGAAAATAAATAAAAGAACCTATGTATAATAAAGCACCTTTCATGTGGATTATCTAATACAATTCAATTCTAATACCTTTTGGTATGACCCTTAACGGAAACAGACCACTATCGTATTTCTAGTAATAATAGGTTAGGTCCAACATAATCCCTATAATCCCTAACAGGATATACCAAAGGATAGACGGAGATGTTCTAATTGAATGTAAATCTCTGTGGTCGCGGCCTGACCTCGAGTGTCGCCCCTGTGCTACATATCATTCGAGATAGATGGCGCTATCTGCCACTCAAGTTCGTCTTATCTGGTCTAAAACAAATTCTGAAGCGGCACTTGACTAAAGCGACTTCGAGTTCAGTTGAGTTTCAGAATTAGACTGTTACCATAAGATGTAAAGCTTTTACAGGTTTCTCAATCAATCAATCGACTCAGCCAATCGCAGTCAAACTGTTCGACATAAGCGTCTTCCGCCCGATCTTCCGTCTTCTGCATCCCGTTTGCCCCAGTCACTTTTTTAAGGTCGTCCGTCTCGAGATTAAAGAAGGTAGGTCAAAGAATTAGTTTTATAAGATATACTAACGTTGACACCTAAGAATTATTCATATAGTGATTCTAATAAAAAAAAAACATCATAGCAGATTTAGTTCATGCTGATAAAAATTGTATGGATTCGACTATAGTAAAAAAATGAGATTCTTATAAAAAGCTCTCCTCTCTATCACTTTTATTGTGAGGATAGTTTTCGATTGCAAGGGGGAGTGAGTAGAATGAAACTTGGAAGATGGGAGTGGCCGTGCACGAGCGCCGCAGCAAAAATGTTGAGGCCAGCCCATGTAGTAACGATGGTAAAGGTGGCGCGATGATTTGGACGCCTATTTTGAGGTCTGGGTCAAGACAGTGTGGGTAAGAAGTATCTGGAAGGACTTAGTGGAGGGCTAAGGCCAGCAGTTACAACAAAGTATGCGTCACAACCATGCATAACGGTCATCGCTCAGCATAATGCTGGGACTCCCGCAAGATTAATATTTAAATTACTTTTAATCCTGTTAAACCAGGTGCTCCCCACGGGATAGACAAACAGTCGTATTTCTAAAAAGATTGAATGGATTATCTCTTAAAACTTAAGATTCTCTGGTAGAATAGACGGCCTCTAATCGGAGCATAGTTTTAATCTTTCGTGCCCTTTACTCGTGCCTTCAAGTCTTTATAACTCACTTAACGGTTTCTTCTCAGAATTATCACAGTTTGAAATATGATCTTGGCTGAAATGCTAAGATGGAATCTTGCGACTCGATATCGTATTTTGGAATCTGACGTAGCTATGCCTGTGTCTAACTGACATATTTACATAGTTATGCCTGGCGGTGTAATCTATTTTTAACCGACTTCAAAAAAAGAAGGAGGTTCTCAATTCGTCGGAATCTGTTTTTATGTATTTTCCCCGATTACTCAATGACGCCTGGACCGATTTGGAAAATTCCTTTTTTTGTTTGAAACGTTATTCTTCCCAGGTGGTACCATGGCCATCAGGTCAGGATTTGATGATGGGATACTGGAGTAATCGAGGGAACTCCTCAAATACTAAAGGCATACATATAGCGATTTTGGTATTTTTTATAAGACAGTGTGATGAAAGATACAACACAAACCAAAAAGAAACTGATGTGGATCGCCAGCAAGGGCGCAAAATCCCTAGGACTCGGTTACACCAACTGAGGTAAGTAAGAAATAACGATTGCACAAAAACAATGACTTGTACGTTGTGCATCAATGTCATGTTTCCACCTAATTTAAACACCGCAATCCACTGCAATCCACCTAACTTTGCAGTTTGGTAAGAACAACGTTGAGAGGGAGGGTAGCAGAAGATCGGACAATCAGACGTACGGCGACGTGTCATCGGTACATGGTGGATAGGGATATCCAAAACGTTTTGTGCGTATGGTCAAGAGTGAATAGGTTACTTCTAGGCAAGCGTGCTTCACCGTCGACCACATCATCGCTTACCATCAGGTGAGATAGTGGTCAAGTGCAAGCCTAAAGATGTTAAAAAAAAAGGTCTGTCACGAAAAAAAAAAGAATTTTATATAATTCGTTTGCAAGATAACGCCTTTTTCGAGTTACACAGCATTTTTTCCAATGAAAGGAAATGACGGGAAATTCACCGCTTTCCTACCTGCACTTACTGAACTAGTATTGTACTAGCACCTACATATTTTATGTGTGGTTTATTCCTTCATGCATATAAAATATACTTGGGAGCAAATAAATCGAGCCACTACCTTTTTTCACGTAAAATGGTAAATATTTTTGGTAATATGGAACGTATCAATTCGAACTATATATCGCCTAAAAGTTTAGTTAATAACCTTTACAATGAGGGTAAATTATTGAATAATAACCTTATTGAATGATAAATTATTGGCTCTGCAAGAAAAATGAAGTGAAAAAGGAAGTGGCTCGATTTATTTGCTCCCAAGTGTATAATGAGAAAAAAATGGTTCGCCTTTCCCAAAACCAACTTTAGATCCAACATTTCTTACCGTAATTTCCTGAGTTATTTATACAAAGTGTAAAAAACATAATGCCGCGTTCGTAGCCTGTGTGCGTAATTAGTGTAAGACCACAACTCCACAACTGTCTCCCACGCACAACCACGCGGTTTTATAATGTCACTTGCGACAGTAACTCAAGCCGTAGGTATTGCGTGCAAACCGTGCAACACAATGTCGTTATAATTCTTTTAGACGAATAAAGACTCTCCGCATAGTTGCGGGTAAAAGTTTTCGTTGGCAACCCTAAGTGCATGCCTTAGTAACACTAGTTCTACAAACGTCATCGCCAAGCAGAGTGTATCAGTGGTTCCCAAACTTTTTTTGGCCAGCGGCCAGGATTATTTAATGTCAGCAGGTACAGCCATACCAGGCCCCTCAGAAAGTATTGCGAAAAAAAGTTTTTATATATGGGAGACTGGCCAGTTATAATGTTTTTCGAAAATATGATTATTTATAAGTAAAAATAAGTAAGTTCCAATTTCAAAATTTCCCTCCACATTAATTGCGAGTTAATTCAAAGTATTGTGTCTCACTGAAATATGGATCTGCGCCGGGAACATTTTAGAGCTATGATTTTATACGATTTCAAGTGTCGCCTGAAACCGGATGAATCGTACGATAGACTTCAAATGGCATTCATGGATGAAGGCCCTTCCAAGGCAACCGTGTATCGTTGGTATAACGAATTCAAGCGCGGTCGACCAACTTTGGGGGATGACGAAAGAAGCGGTCGCCCTTTGACGGCTGTTACCGAAGAAAACGTGCTAGCAGTGAAAAATTTAATCCAAGACAATAGGCGAATTACATATCAGAAGATTCAACACATATTGAAGATTGGATTGGGAAGCGTTCACGAGATTCTACACAGCCATCTTCGCGTGAGGAGGATAGTATCACGCTGGGTGCCGCACAACCTCACCGATGCTCAGAAGCAGGCCCGGGTGGAATGGTGCCGTGATATGCTTATCAAATTTGAAGCAGGCTCGTCTCGGCGTGTTTACGACATCGTTACAGGTGATGAGTCCTGGATTTATCAATACGACCCAGAAACCAAGCGCCAGTCGACTGTTTGGGTGTTTCAAAATGAGCCAACGCCTACCAAAGTGAAGCGATCTAGAAGCGGGGGTATTTTGATCGCTAGCTTTTTTAATTTGACTGGCCACTTGATATCAATTCCCTTACGGGATCAAAGAAGCATTAATGCCGAATGGTATACTACCAAATGTTTGCCAGAAGTTTTCTCTGTTATAAGCAACAAGCGACCAAACACAGGGCTCCGCGGGCTACTGCTCCACCACGACAATGCACCTGCGCACACCGCACTCAAAACGAGGGACTTCCTGGACAGCACGCCAGTCAAACTCCTGGGTCACCCTCCTTACAGCCCTGATCTAGCACCGTGTGACTTCTTTTTATTCCCAAAAATAAAAAATCAGCACAAAGGGATACAATTTTCGTCGCCGGAAGATGCGCTGGCTGCGTTCGAGCAGGCTGTAAACGAGGTGTCTGCGGCGGACTGGAAAATACTTTAGGCGCATGAATCTTTGTATAGAGGCTGGTGGAAAGTACTTTGAAAAGATTTAATAAAAATATATGTACGTATAGAACAATTTTTTTTAGTTTCGCAAAACTTTCTGAGTGTCCCACGTATTGAGAACGTAAACAGAGTTTTGAAGATATCTAAAACTCAAACATAAATTGGAAAGACTGAAATTGTATTTTAAATCCTTCGATCAATTATAAATTCAGTGAACGAAGTTCAAATGTAATTCTTTTTTTACCCGACTGCCGAAGGAGGGTAATGTGTTTATCAAGAAACCAAACGCGTTGGCCGATTTTGATGATTCTTACGTCAATCGATTCGTCTTAACCCTGCAAGTGTCACTGGCTACATTGAAATTGCAAAATAGAAAAATGGCGGATTTTGGGCGCCTTATTGTGGGGGCCCAATTTTTTTTTCTTCCAATGCCTTTGTGTGGTGTATCAAAATGAAGGGTTTTAAGAGGTGATTACAAAAATATATAATACTTATATGTTTAAATGTACGTAATTCAAAAAAAAAAAATAACTATAAAGTTGTTAATAAAAAAATAAAAAAAAAAAACAAAAAACCTGACTGGTAAAGTTACTGGGTTGTGGAGGTCAGATAGGCAGTCGCTCCATGTAAAACACTGGTATTTAGCTGAATCCGGTTAGACTGGAAGCCGACCCCAATGAAGTTGGGAAAAAGCTGGGCAGATTGATTGAATAATTGTATGGCTCTGGGTCAATAAGATGCCTATACTGTGAAAATTTGAAGACTGTAGCTCCAACCGTTTTGATGTAAAACCCATGTGACAGATAACGGACAGACAGACACGTGAGTGACCGCAATAGGGCTCCGTTTTGAACTTTCGGGTACGGAACCTTAAAAGACGCACTCACTGCCTCAATACTTCCGGCTCACCCGTCTCACCCGCCACACTAGCGACCTCTAAGTCAATCTAGCAATCAAACATACAATTTTCGAAATTAGGTACGATGAACCATGGTAGAACAAGACATGGTACTCTCTTCCCGTGACAGCTGGGTCACGTGATTGGCCTAAGACTACGTCATCAATTGCGTTGCGGTTCTCAAACTTTTTTTGTGGGGAAAAAGATAAAATTAATACAATAAGTACAAATTTATTTATTTATTTATTTGGAAACTCAACAGCTTATTACTAATTTACATGAATAGATGTTTACCTCACTGTCAATTAACAGCCCAGTGCAGTTGTATCAACGTTACTAGCATCTTAGTAATTAGAACACACACACACTGCACAGTGACAGCGAGATGATGACAATTATCTCTTAAGCCAATAACAGAGTTAAATGTTAAATGTTTTATAATTCTTAATAAATCGTCATATTTGATACTTTTTGTATTTATTTACTTTGTATTTATTTCTTTGAATTGATTGCATTTTATTATTTTATTTAGTTCGGAACGAAAACCCACAAAACTTGACTTGACTAAAATAAGTCAAAAACTAATTAGGTTAGGTTAAGTTCGAGCGTAAAGACGTATATATTGACACAACTATGCCTTAAATTATGGAATTTACAACGCGTATATAAATTAAATAATAAATTAATGAAAGGCACATACCAGTTATTTTAGGTGAAGTTAGTTACAATATTGAAGCCACGCATATGATAGCGTCTCTTCATTGGGAAAAGAAAAGAAATAATACACCGCCTTTTATACTGCTGTTTTTACAGTTTACGGAACAATTAACAATTTTTCTTGTGTATCTTTCAAAGTTCACGGGTTCATCACAAATGTTTGGGAGCCACAGTATTTTTCTCACCGAGCGAAACAACGTTAAAGGTGTGAGTGACACGACAATAGCGATGAAATGGCTAGTTGTCAGTATGACACTTGTCAATTCGATGTGTTGCCACTGTGTGTTATTGAAATACCCGAGCAAAATGCATTTTTTATCTTAACAAAGCAATTATGAACTAATAATTCAAAATATAAAAGTCATCAATATTTTTAAATTGAAAAACACATAGTTTATTGTACAAGTACCTAGAAAGCGTAAACAATTATATCAACATTCGACACTTTGTAAATATGCAATTACTAGAGTATAAAAACATGTGAACATTATTATGTACCTATCGTTAGCAACATTAAATCAATTCTGACCAGAGTTACTCCCGGGATATAACTGTTCGCGAACCATAAGCTCGTATTTATTTAAATTGATTAAATGACAACTGAATAATGAAACGAGTTATTTTCATTAATAATTGATTAATCGGATGCACAGATAATTCAGAATTATCAATTTATGTACTCGCATGAGCAATTCAGCCGTTTTGCTACGCGACTGCAGCTACGCGGCTACGCATGCTACGCGACTACAGCTACGCGGCTACGCAACTTCTGCCCACTGTTTTCACTAACACTAAGGTCCCTAAGGCCGCGTTTCCACTGACGCAGAGCTGGGCGGAGAGGAGCGGTGACGTGCAGGAATCGTCCAATCACAGACGAGATGAGTGGCATGATGAGGATTTCAACCATTGTAATTAGTCGCTTCCGCACGTCTCCACTTCTCTCCGCCCAGCTCCGCGTCAGTGGAAAAGTGGCCTTAGACTAACCTAACCATCTATCAGAGCTGTACTTTCCACCAGCCTCTATACAAAGATTCATGCGCCTAAACCAGTTTTCAAAACACTTTTTCCAGTCCGCCGCAGACACCTCGTTTACAGCCTGCTCGAACGCAGCCAGCGCATCTTCCGGCGACGAAAATTGTATCCCTTTGAGCTGATTTTTTATTTTTGGGAATAAAAAGAAGTCACACGGTGCTAGATCAGGGCTGTAAGGAGGGTGACCCAGGAGTTTGACTGGCGTGCTGTCCAGGAAGTCCCTCGTTTTGAGTGCGGTGTGCGCAGGTGCATTGTCGTGGTGGAGCAGTAGCCCGCGGAGCCCTGTGTTTGGTCGCTTGTTGCTTATAACAGAGAAAACTTCTGGCAAACATTTGGTAGTATACCATTCGGCATTAATGCTTCTTTGATCCCGTAAGGGAATTGATATCAAGTGGCCAGTCAAATTAAAAAAGCTAGCGATCAAAATACCCCCGCTTCTAGATCGCTTCACTTTGGTAGGCGTTGGCTCATTTTGAAACACCCAAACAGTCGACTGGCGCTTGGTTTCTGGGTCGTATTGATAAATCCAGGACTCATCACCTGTAACGATGTCGTAAACACGCCGAGACGAGCCTGCTTCAAATTTGTTAAGCATATCACGGCACCATTCCACCCGGGCCTGCTTCTGAGCATCGGTGAGGTTGTGCGGCACCCAGCGTGATACTATCCTCCTCACGCGAAGATGGCTGTGTAGAATCTCGTGAACGCTTCCCGATCCAATCTTCAATATGTGTTGAATCTCCTGATATGTAATTCGCCTATTGTCTTGGATTAAATTTTTCACTGCTAGCACGTTTTCTTCGGTAACAGCCGTCAAAGGGCGACCGCTTCTTTCGTCATCCCCCAAAGTTGGTCGACCGCGCTTGAATTCGTTATACCAACGATACACGGTTGCCTTGGAAGGGCCTTCATCCATAAATGCCATTTGAAGTCTATCGTACGATTCATCCGGTTTCAGGCGACACTTGAAATCGTATAAAATCATAGCTCTAAAATGTTCCCGGCGCAGATCCATATTTCAGTGAGACACAATACTTTGAATTAACTCGCAAAAAATGTGGAGGGAAATTTTTAAATTGGAACTTACTTATTTTTACTTATAAATAATCATATTTTCGAAAAACATTATAACTGGCCAGTCTCCCATATATAAAAACTTTTTTTCGCAATACTTTCTGAGGGGCCTGGTATGTTCAAAATTGATACTTAGATTGGTTTTAAATTTACATAAGTAGTTTCATAGCTCAATGAAGGAAGGTGGAACATGTTTCATTTCGAAATAGAGTAGCAAGTTGTGAAGTCAACTGGGAGGAAGTACGAAGTACGGGTAGAACGGGTAATACGGGCAGTACGGACGTGCAAGACGACGACTTTTAACCCTGCACAATACATTACAGATGTACGTGACCTCAAGCACTTGACGCAAAGAGTACCCATAGATACAAAGTGTCTATTTTTACCTGACTGCCGAAGGAGGGTAGTGTGTTTATCAGTCTATGTATGTATGTATGTAAGTATGTATGTATGTATGTTTGTTCCTATATGGCGTTCTAGAGACCAAACGCGGTGGCCGATTTTGATGATTCTTACGTCAATGGATTTGTCTTAACCCTGCGAGTGTCACTGGGTACATTAAAATTAGCAAAATAGAAAAAAAAATGGCGCCATATTGTGGGGGCCAAAATTTTTTTTTCGTCTCAACCCATCGTGTACGACAGAAAAATCGACTGCTTAAAAAGCCAACTAAAAAGACGTAAACAAGAAGAAAATCATGCTGTGCAGTCAGAGGATACATCTTGTTTTGGTCAGCTAGCTCGCGCATATGTATCCTCCGACTGCACAGCATGATTTTCTTCTTGTTTACGTCTTTTTAGTTGGCTTTTTAAGCAGTCAGGTTTTCTAGTTATATAAAAAAAAAATTGTATAAATCATGTAAAAGTATACTGATTTCTTGGAACATGTCATAGAGTAGTGACAGTACTCTTGGGAGCGGATAAGGATCTACTTAAAATAACAGGTATCTTATCCGTTATCATCATTTGATCCGTGACGATTGATCAATTGATTAGTATTCGTTTATTAACTTTGTCGGGTACTATTCGAGAAAATAAATAAAAGAACCTATGTATAATAAAGCACCTTTCATGTGGATTATCTAATACAATTCAATTCTAATACCTTTTGGTGTGATCCTTAACAGAAACAGACCACTATCGTATTTCTAGTAATAATAGGTTAGGTCCAACATAATCCCTATAATCCCTAACAGGATATACCAAAGGATAGGCGAAGATGTTCTAATTGAATGTAAATCTCTGTGGTCGCGGCCTGACCTCGAGTTTCGCCCCTGTGCTACATATCATTCGAGATAGATGGCGCTATCTGCCACTCAAGTTCGTCTTATGCCTGGCGGTGTGATCTATTTTTAACCGACTTCAAAAAAAGAAGGAGGTTCTCAATTCGTCGGAATCTTGTTTATATGTATTTTCCCCGATTACTCAATGACGCCTGGACCGCTTTGGATTTTTTTATTGTTTGAAACGGTATTCTTCCCGAGTGGTCCCATGGTCATCAGCAGCCTAATTGTGTAAGTGAATTAGGCAAAGGAAACAATCTGGTTCTTTCCCAAAAACACACACATAGATAAAAAAAGTTGAGTCTTTATTCAACTGCTGGCCAGCTGGCTGCTGGTCAGGATTTGATTTCATTCATTTCATTTCATTTATTTATTTCTTTAAAAAAATTTACATTGTATCGAAATTTTACACAAAATTATAAAATAAAAATTAAAGATTTACAATAAAGATAGTAATAAAACAGTAACCCAATAAATTCATTAAAGTAAATGTCAAATAAAGAATGTAAAAACAAATTAATTCAGAATCATCCAATACAAATAATAATCAAAAATAATAGTGGCAAATCAAAAATATTACTAATTCCCATAAAAATGACAAAAATATTGTTTATACACATACAAAAGGGCAGACCAAAGTCTACAACCATTGCGTCCTACTTATGACCTACGGTGCCGAGACGTGGACACTCACAACACAGCTGGTTCATCAGTTCAAAGTTGCTAAGCGAGCTATGGAAAGCGCTATGTTCGGAGTCTCTAAGAGATAGAATCTGAAACGAGGTGGTCCGGCAGAGAACCAATGTTGTCGACAAGACAATCACTTTCTCTGGTACTCGTAGATTGAGGTTTTGTCTTATGGCTGATATCTGAATTGAGTACCTATTTGAAGTTAAGAATGTGCCAAACTATACTTAAAATATGATCACACGCCAAAATTTGACAGGTTTTGAGGCTTATCAGAAATCGGGGTCACCATCCCCCGATTTCTGATATGCCTGAAAACCTGTCCATGTCCTGATGGCACGACGCGCTTCGATTAATCGACAGGCAACTTAATTTGCAAGTAAGTTCAATGCAATGCAATTCTACCTATTTGCACTTGAATTTTTCGTAGAATATACGTGTTTTTTTGTGCTCACCAGACGGCGCCACTGGCGAGAAAGGTCCTTATATAGCTGTTAAACGTTGTTATTAACGTTGTTGCGCACGGAAGAAAGGATTGAATTAAAATCATTTGTAATGCCATAGAAGTGCGATTAAATATAAAATTGAATATGCCGCCGTTTTGCGCAGTCCCGTTTTATTCGAAAAAAAGGAGGACAAAAATTTCGGAAACAGGAAAGTCTATTAAAGCAATGGTTGGTAAAACCCGTATCTATTTTAATCTGCCATATTTGAAAAAAAATCACAACAATAAAAAGTAGTAAATGAACTCGCGTTATAAGCCATAAAACTATGAAATTTGACATTTTGGAGAACCTCATCCTCTACACCAGCATCCCTAGCGGCAAATTCAAAAGCGGTAGACATCATTATATTGTGTCACGCCATCAGGAAGTTCCCTTAGAGTAACTACTTTAAAAAAATGGAGACCTATTGTGTTTAAAGACGGACGATATTATATAAAGTCCTCTTTTGAACAAGTCTAAAAAAGAATAAAAAGAAAAGTAAAGTCAATCGAAATGAGGCACTGGTCAAATCAAACCTTGAACATCGTCGCCGAGTTGCCAGCTTGTCGGTTTTTTATCGGTTGCATTTCGGGGAGTGTGCGATGGAATTGCATGATCTGATTCCACCCAGCCCGTTCCATCATCGAACTACCAGACGTACGGCGATGCGTCATCGGTAAATGGTGGATATCCCACCCATACGCACAAAACGTTTTGGGGACACTTTCATTATGCGTACAGCTAAGGAGTGGCATTCCCTGCCGGAGTCTGTTTCCCGATAGTTACAATCTTGGGGTATTTAAGTCAAGAGTGAATAGATTACTTCTAGGCAAGCGTGCTTCACCTTCGATTACATCATCGCTTACCGTCAGGTGAGATAGTGGTCAAGTGCAAGCCTACAGACGCTAAAAAAAAAAAGTCTGTCACAAAAATATGAAGAATTTTATTCGTTTGCAAGATAGACCTTTTTCGAGTTACACAGCATTTTTTCCACTGAAAGGAAATGACGGGAAATTCACCGTTTTCCTACCTGCACTTATTGAACTAGTGTTGTACTAGCACCTACATATTTTAAGTGTGGTTTATTCCTTCATACATATCGAATATAATGAGAGCAAAAATGGTTCGCCTTTCCCAAAACCCACTTTAAACATTTCTTAACGTAATTTCCTACGTTATTTATACAAAGTGTAAAGAAACAAAATGTCGCGTTCGTAGCCTATAGGCGTAATTAGTGTAAGACCACAACTCCGCAACTGTCTCCCACGCACAACCACGCGGTTTTATAACGTCACTTGCGACAGTAACTCAACCCTTATATAATACGTGCAAAACGTGCAACATAATGTCGTCATAAATCTTTTAGACGAATAAAGACTCTCCACATAGTTGCGGGTAAAAGTTTTCGTTGGCAACCCTAAGTGCATGCCTCAGTAACACTATACTTCGTAAAAGATTGCTTGATCTCTGCGACATATGTCAAACTGACGTATACGTTATTGTTACTTATTGTTAGCCTGTCGAGCGGTATTGATACCAGCTGTCGCAGAGATCAAGCTATCTTTCAAGAAGTATAGATCTACAAAAGTCATCGCCAAGCAACATCTATTTATTTATTTATTTATTTATATACTCTTTATTGTACACCAGAAAATACAGTAACAATTGAAACATAAAACTAAAAATATATACAATGGGCGGCCTTAACGCATTCTGCGATCTCTTCCAGGCAACCTGGAATGGACAGTGAATGCGTGGACATGACATGGGGTTGTCAGTGGTGCAACAATACCAACAAAGAATACAATGATAATAAAATTAATATAACAATGATACAAATACAAATAGATACATATGCCATGTAATAGATACATAAATACATACATATTTGATATATAAGCCGTGAAAATAAATGTCGTATGACAATCATAGAAAAAGTGTAAGTCAAAATACTATGAGCACGATTACAGCGATAAGTAATGTTCCTTGACAAGTCTTTTAAACACAGGCAACGACTGAGCACGTTTAATCGGGTCAGGCAATGCATTCCACAGACGAGCAGCCTGGACAGCAAAAGATTTATCCATGAAAATTGTGGAATGCATTGGCATTTTAAGTCGCAAGTTAACTGATGACCTTAAAGATTTCGTGTGGGAATCGCAGATAAACTGAAAACGATTCTTGAGGTAAAGAGGGGTGGAAGGAGTAAAGAGCACATTAAACAAAAGAGAAAGAATGTGAGTATTCCGGCGAAGGCGAATTGGCAACCACTTGAGCTTTACACGGAATTCGGAAACATGGTCATATTTGCGCAAACCGAATATGAACCTTATACCGCATATCAGTGGTATCCAAACTTTGTTTGGCCAGTGACCAGGATTTTTTATGTCAGCAGGCATGTAGCATTTGGTATAGGAGATTCGGTGAGTTTAATCTCGCCTAGGTAAAAGATTTTTGCTCTGAAATAGATGGTTAGGTTAGTCTTAGCGACCTTAGTGTTAGTGAAAACAGCGGGCAGTAGTACAATAAACTATGTGTTTTTCAATTTAAAAATATTGATGACCATGACAAATGTCGATTCCATCCTGAATCAGACATCTATCATGCTAGGAATTACTAGGTATTAAATGTAAAGTTTGTGAGTTTCTGAGGTTTTAGGGGGTAATCTCTGGATCTACAGAACCGATTTAGATGAAATTTGGCATGGAGATAGTTTGTATTCCCTTGCAATGACAAACACTTTTTACGTGGACGAAGCCGCGGGCAGAGGCTAGTGCAGTAATAAAACTTTAAGTCCATTAAAAACACTTAATATTATCGATAAAAACATCCCACATAAGGTCCAATCCCCACACTTTCAAAGATAGAGCAGTTTTAGTACCTGACTTACGTATGGCGTTATCCGCATAGTCTAATAACCATAACTTTGGATGTAGGTCTCACAGAGGCGTTGCATCTTTGAAAGTGGTGAGATTGGTCCTCATATGTGGAGTGTTTTTATCGATAAAATTAAGTGTATTAAACGACCTTAAAGTTTTAATCATGCATCTGCACACCTTGTATATTTTTAGTTCCCGTTTTGAATAAATGTTACATTGATAAATATTGCCATGTTAAAACGTAATACCTAGCTGTTACATCTACATAGTCCGTCCGAATTGAAATGAATAATGTGTTTACAAAAATAAAATAAAATTAATACGAATCAAAAGGAAACAAAGTTACAAAGGAATAACAATATTAAACATCATTAAAAGTTATTCTGTGGGACCTGCCAAATGAGTCAAAAGCATGGTAGTGCAAATACGGACTTGAAAACAATTGCAATTGTATCCCATGTGTCGTGTTCCAAACTTTAAACCAACGCGTAGCACAAAAAGCCAAGCCTTTAGAAATTGTGCCTTACATTGTTACATTTTCGTTATTTTATCAAAGTATAGGCACCATTATTCCATTTTTAAATAAGCCACAAAACTAAAAAGATTCACAACACTTCCGCCGCCGTCGATCAAAAAAAGACTGAATACTTCGCTGACGAAGACGTTGCCTTTTTTGCATAAAACTTGTAAGTTCAGGCAGCTCTTAACGGAAAACTTGTGGAACGTTTTTCGCCGTGATCGAAGGCGGCTGCGGGCACTGCATCACGTGTTGCCAGGATTAAGCCTGAAAACGCAAGAGCCCAGCAGGGAGGCTGGGGAGCCATTAATATTGTTCAGCGCCTTACAAGTTACAGCGGACGCTAAGCCGCCCGCCACACTTTGACTGCATTACAAAAAGAATATTATGAAGTGTCTGCACAACGGAGCCGGATTACAATGATGCCTTGAGCCTCTCCTCATTTTGCTCACTTTGCTGAAGATTTTAGTCTTTTGAATTCTTTGTCTCCTTATTTTAAACAGGCCCAGTTAATAGATTACCTTTTAGCTTGATACGATATTTCTTCGAAAGCTGGTAAAAGAGCTGATGGTAAAGCGCATTGCGGTTTACTTGGATTTGAAATTTGTTCTTTGAATTATGTTTCGGAGAATGGTTACAATTTTCTGTTTGGTATCTAATTGGGAATTATCTTTCGATCAAGTTAGCCTACGGGCTTTCAATGTCATCTTCTGATGGTGACTCTTTTTATGAAAGGCAAACTTACGACTTGTGATTTTAATGACGAGGTCAAATTATTTCATCTTCTTTTCCAAATATACGAATTTTTAGGTATTCTTGCCTCATCTTTATATTCGTTATCTGTGGCGACACTGTCCGTAGCACGTGAGTGCACGCAGTGGGCGCGCTAGTCGTCTGTAGGAATTTAATTTTTCCCTTCGGATTCCTGACTGAGCCCGCGGTTCACGACGTATTCAATTTTCTGCTAGCTAACACATGAATACAGATTTCTTGTCCGACGATATTCAACAGTGCCTGCTATTTACGACTGTCCCCTATTTTTCTTGAACTATAGAAAACCAAAATGTCATGAATTTTGGAAAAATCGTGCTTGGTTTTTGTTGGATGTGTTGTTATCGATGTTTTTAGCCCTGGCTTTAAAACAGATTTTCTTAATATTTGACACTTCATATGGTAGGAATAACCAACAGTATATAGCTAGGTTTTTTCTATTACCACACTCCACTCGCATTTGACTATACAATATAATTACTATTTATACGATCATGGGAATTTAATGGATTGGAGACAATTCTGCTTTTAAATGTCTAACAATTGTACGTGATAGGAAATGTTCGAAATCAATAGCAATTGATATAGCTTCATTTGGGAGCGCAATCACTGCGTGTAATCCGGGTTGTGTCCGAACGCATTGTGCCAAATTTTTACTATTGAAATGTCGGATAATACCTCGCAATGTTCAAACTATATGCTTTTCCATAATTCCAGAATAGTTATTTTTTGCCCGGCATTTGTTCAGTTCAGAATAAGGACCTACTTTTAAACTATTTTTGTGAGTCGTAAACGTCCAACAGGGGCTCGGAAAAAATTAAGTATGTATGAGTTTTATTGATGGGTATGTTACGGAATTGTCTAACTACAAACTTTTGCGAAGCTGTGATCCATAACATACTAACTCATAATATGGCCTGTGAAGCTGCCTACAAATTACTGTGTCGTGTCGTGGCGTGGCACGGGATAGACCGATCTTACGAATCTGTTCAAGCCTACGTCATATCACAAGCCTTGAGACCTTGCGAGTCTTTTAGCCAATCAAATGCGTCATAAGGCGCCACGCCACGACACGACACGTATGCTTTCGAAAAAAAAAGTAAAAGTTCAAAAATGCTGCAGTTATACGTGTGTAGAGGAACAATTTCTATACCTATTCACTAAGATGGAAGTTACACAATAAAGCGCTGTCCACACATTTCCGGGTCAGGTCTATCCGAGTTCCGAGTTGATCGTTTCAGTGTTCCAGTCAGAGACGAGCCATCCGTTACTCATGTTCACACTTATCAGGAAAATCGGGACCAGTGTAGTCTGTTTCGGTGGTGGATACGCACACAAGCCGAAATAAATAATGTAGATTAGAAAGATCGATCGATTCCATCAACCTTTCGGTGTTCATGTTGCAATTGCTCTTGCACAAAATGACGTCCACGGAGATAAACATCGGATCACACTGTCAGGGCTCCGTACGTTCCGGTATACTAACGATCCAGATGCTCCTGATACGGAGATGTGTAAAGAAGTTCGTACAAATCGTATGTGACCGATTTTCTCCGTACCTGCCGTGTTCCATCAGCTACGGGAACACGGTAATGTGTGAACAGACTCTCTTAAGACTGCAATACATACGTAACTTCTTTTTTAATTTAATCGTACTAAAGTAAAGTAAAGAGGCTGTACTAATTAGTTACAGCCTCTTTTTTCTTAGCCGTTTTCACTCTAACCCAACTCAACGAAAGCTGAAATGTTAAGTTCCATTTTAACTTAATAACGTGTTTCACACGTAAGGAATTAAGTTAAGTATGGTATGAAACAAAATCCTGATCTTGTACAATTTTTTTTAAGTAGTAGGTTTGTTTTGTAGATGCTAGAAATCATCTTTAAATAGCGAAGCGAAGTGCAAACATGAAGATTCGCACAGAAACTGAATTCCAAAACTAAAACCTTTCGAAACTTGCACCTACTTCCATGATACGAGCTGTGAAACATTCTCAGCTGAATATCTCAAAAGAAAATAGATTTTTCACGATAGTGCTAGACTGTAAAGAAAGCTTCTTAGTATTATTTTTTTTTAATTTAAAATAAAAAGCGAAAGAACTTTTCAGTTCGTATTTATTTTGGAATGTTGGATTAAAATACGTTTATAACTATTATTGAAATCTTAAAATCGCGTCGTTGATATTATTGTATTCTAGTTTAATTGAACACAATACCAAATCAACAGCCGACCCGTAGCCCGGTAAATCGGCTAGCTAGGGTACCTACTATTTAAACATAATGGTTTAAGTATGTATCTAGAAATATTAGAGCCCCTCTAGCCGAGTTACAAACGTTTCGTATCGAATCTGTTTCTACAATCGTTAACGCCTTCTATTTGTATGGTCTGACCACGTGACTTAACGTTCCGATTTGTCATTCCTATTCATTGATTCGTTTTCTACTAGCGTTATCGATTGTAGATTGTCAACTTGGCCACAGGTACTAGTTACACTAATCGCTAGAAAATATAAATTAAACTTAGCAGAGTCTGTAAACGCTTAAGTAACTACTTGAACAATTACTAACTAAACGAATAATAAGTTTCGTCAGTAACATTCATATTATAAGAGTCGTTAACGACTTTACTCTAGTACATTTTATCGGGATTACCTCAACAGCTTCAAGTTCAACTGAAGCATAAATTTAACCAACACGTTTAATGAATTGCTGTTGATTTTTAGAATTATAAATACCGCTTCGTAGAATCACCGCATGATGGACTGCGTCAACAAAAATAAATTCACAAAAAATTAACTGACAAATCTGTATATATAAAAGAGAAAGTATGTATTTATGTTCCTCTGAAACGGCTGGATTGATTTAAAAAAATATTTACCTTTGGTAAGCTACACTATCCCCGGGTGTCTTATGCTACTTTTCATCTCTGTATTCCCACGGGAACGGGAACTACACGGGTGAAACCGCGAGGCGCCTGCTAGTCTATACCAATATTATAAAGAGGAAAGATTGTTTTGTTTGCTCCGAAACTACAGGACCGATTTTAAAAATACTTTCACCCATGGAAAGCTACATTACTCCCGAACGATATAGGCTATAATTTTGACGGGAGCGAAGCCGCGGGGGTCAGCTAGTTCATAATAAAAATATTGTATTTATCATAAACTAATTCGGGCTTTATTAGAAACGCTTGAAGTTAGGTGCACTATACCTAGACATAAATGTACCTACACTACGTATTTCAAGAATCACTTGACCTCAATTACTGACACTAAACTCAATCATGTCGAGAGGTTGCACCGATTAACTATCAAGTCTTGTCTCTCACATAACCGTCTACTGCTAAACACAGGCCTTCAATTCCGACACATATCGAGCCTTCTGTCCAACGATATCCCTTGGGCTAGAAACAGAGATAAAGCTACACACATTGACCCGAAACATCAAACAAAACACATGAGTGATTTGGCAAACAATGGAATGGACATTTTTTGTTTGTTTTATCTATTATCATATTGTCGAAGTATTCTTTTACATTTCGGTACAAAATCGTTGTATTGATAAAGATCTTTGTTGGTTAACTTCTTTCTTGATATTGAAGATTTATCGTTATAAAAAAGTATTAAAAGTCTACTAACGTTTACCTTTTTTACCCTACCGCCAAAGTGTGTTTGTCAGTCTATGTATGTATGCATGTTACGCATGGTCAACCTTAATAGATCGCTGCATCGGCATACCTGCATATACATTGCACACGGCACCTACGGGCACGAAACGCAAGCTCAGCATAACGTGACCAATTGACGTCAATCGAACCTTTCCATAGAAACATAAAAACGTGGAGCGGCACTTTTGGATCTGACATCGACCAATTGACACTTTAATATAATTAGTCGTAATTTCAATACTTTGTAATACAGTAATAAATTAGTTTATTAAAATAAATTTGCATTTTTTTGGATCCTCCGGTTGCACCCATCGTAATTGGCGCAGTCGGTAGGATAGTCCAGTAAATTCAGTGAATCGATCACCGACAACGGGCTATTCGAACCTACGGGTGTGCGGCTACGGAGGAGTATCCGAATATCGATACCACAGAGAGATGCAGATTTGGTAAGTACCTAGATCTACTAGAGTTGCTCGCCTTCCTATATTTTAGTATCCCTTGTGTAATTTCCTTTTTTTTTTCCCTGTGTTTCCTTTGTGTTAATTTCCTCAAGTGTTTCTATTAAACTTTCAAAATTTTTCACCCACGTATATCACGGACTCCTAAGTCGAGTATTTCTAATAGGAACTCGCAAATCGATGCGAATAGGAATTTAGATACTATATTAGAAGATAGTGAAAGTGTAGAATCTTGCTTAATCATAGAGAATAATTTAACTAACAAAATGAGTACCGATTTGGTAGATCAAGTTTACAAGGCCTTACGCCTCGTTCCCGAATTCGACGGGAACCCGAACGTGCTCACGCGGTTTGTACGTTTATGTGACCAACTTGTCGCGCAATTTGTTAGGGCAGAGCCAGATTACGAACTAAGTAATTTATCCTTGTTGAACGGCATACTTAATAAAGTTACCGGAAATGCCGCCCGCACAATAAATTCAAACGGCATTCCCGAAACCTGGCAGGGTATTAGAAACGCCCTGATTAATAACTTCTCGGACCAGCGGGACGAGACCGCCTTATACAATGATTTGGCCCTGTTAACGCAAAAGAATTTATCACCACCGGAATTTTACGAAAAGTGCCAAACTTTATTTAGTACAATTATGACGTATGTGACCTTGCATGAGCCCATATCTACTACCATCGAGGCCAAACGGGCACTATATAAAAAATTAACCCTACAGGCATTCGTTCGTGGCCTAAAAGAACCTTTAGGCTCGCGTATTAGGTGCATGCGACCCGACACCATCGAAAAGGCCCTCGAGTTTGTGCACGAGGAAATTAACACCATGTACTTACAGCAGCGTAATGACCATTTGCCGGAGCGGAGACCTGTGCAGTCTACGTCTTCATTTAGTCCCAGTACGTATCAGATTAAGCCATTTAATTTGCATACTCCACAGCCAGTCACTTTTTCAGCGCCGTTTAATCAGCCCGGTCCCTCCAAAAGTTTTTATCAGCCACAACCGCCAAGGCCAATGCAAGCTTGGGGACCCCAAGTGCCTTTCAATCGCGGTCCCACGCGAACCCAACAAATGCTAAGCGCGCCCCCGCCTAACCATAGGCCCCAGAGCAACGTGTTCCGATTGCCTCAACAAAGGCCTAGTTACACGCCCATTAATAATGGCCCTAAGCCCATGAGTGGTGTAAACCACTTTGTTCCTAAACCTATGCCGAGACCTTCGACAGGACATGACTGGACTCAGCAAGGAAATCCACCTCCCAGTAACTACTTTAAGACTCGTGAGATGAATGTTAACGAAGTAGACTTTTACGACTATTATGAATACCCCGACTATGCCTATAATGACTATTACGACCAGTTCTACCCTGTACCTTACAATTACGAACCTGTGTATGAGCCACTAGCTCATAGTGATTATGTTCCTGTGCACGTAGAGGAACATCAGAATGTGCCTGAAGGAACATCTGCCCAAGGAACGTCTGCTGAAGGCTAGGATTTTCATACAGCCCCGAAATCAGACAAACCAAAATAGAGATTAACTTACAAACCCAGAGACAACTTCCATTCATTCAGATTGCTAATCCACCCATTAAACTATTAGTAGATACCGGGGCGAACCTATCTTTTATTAGCCCGAACGTTGTAGAAAGATTTTATCATCATATCCAGTGTATTAGCCTTTCGAAGTCACTAACATCCACGCGACAACTCGTAATAATTATTCCATTACTATACCGTGCTTCCCGGAATTCGGAGAAACCTGTGACATTACCCTATACATTTACAAGTTCCACAATTATTTTGACGGCTTAATAGGCTTAGACTTACTAGAAAAGTTAGAGTCTAATATAGATCTAAAGAATAAGGTTCTTGTTACACGTAACTCATCTAATCCCTTGCGAATGTATGATTCACGTAATTGTAATCTTTACGAGGACATAGTACCCGCTAATTCATCCAAATTAGCTAGAGTCCCCATTAATCTTCATGATGGTGACGTAATAATATCAGAGCAGACTATTTCCAATTGCACTATTCGCGACTGTGTTACTTCTATTAAAAATAACCGTGGCATCATAGAAATAACTAATCCAACTAAACATGATGTAGTTTTCTCAATGGACAGGCCAGTTACCGCGGAACTTTTTAACGAGCAAAGCGCGACCATCTATCAGCCTAGCGATCGCGTATCCGAGGTATTATCAAAACTACGCACTGACCATCTGAATCCTGAAGAACGAGCCAACCTAGAATCTCTTTGTGCACAATATGCTGACGTTTTCTATATCGATGGTGAACCTCTAACTTTCACCAATAAGATAAAGCATAGTATTCATACCACCGACGAATTACCTGTCTATACTAAGACCTATAGATATCCCTTTGTTCACAGACAGGAAGTTCAGGATCAGATTAGCAAAATGTTAGACCAAGGGATAATCCGTCCCTCGCAGTCAGCCTGGAGCTCACCCATCTGGGTAGTTCCAAAAAAACCTGATGCGTCCGGAAAGACTAAATGGCGCATAGTCATTGATTTTCGTAAGGTCAACGAGAAAACCCTCGATGACAAGTACCCAATCCCCAATATTAATGACATCTTAGATAAACTTGGTAACTGTCATTACTTCACAACTCTAGACCTTGCAAGTGGATTTTACCAGGTAGAAATGGACCCAGCCGATATTCACAAAACGGCCTTCAATGTAGAACATGGGCACTTTGAATTTTTACGCATGCCCATGGGTCTCAAAAATTCTCCATCCACGTTTCAACGCGTGATGGATAATGTCCTCAGGGACCTCCAAAATGTCATATGTCTCGTATATCTCGATGACATAGTCGTTTTTAGTGTTTCCTTACAGGAACACATGGTAAATTTAGAAAAAGTATTCAAGAGATTAAGGGAATCAAACTTTAAGATCCAGATGGATAAGTCGGAATTTTTAAAGCTTGAAACTTCATACTTAGGTTACGTAATAAGTAAGGACGGTATTAAGCCTAACCCCGATAAGATCATCGCCATCCAGAAATTCCCTATTCCTAAGACAGCTACCGAGATCAAACGCTTTTTAGGCCTGTAGGATACTATAGGAAATTTATTCCTGACTTTGCGCGCATTACGAAACCCATGACGCAATGTCTCAAGAAAGGTTCTAGGATCACCTTCAATGACCCTAACTACATCGACTGTTTTGAAAAGTGCAAATTGCTACTGACTAACGACCCTATACTGCAGTACCCTGACTTTTCTAAGGAATTTGTGCTTACGACTGACGCATCTAACTTTGCCATAGGAGCTGTCCTTTCTCAAGGACCTATAGGACAAGATAAGCCCTTAGCATACGCGTCCAGGACATTAAACTCCAGTGAGATTAACTATAGTGTAATCGAGAAGGAGTTATTAGCCATAGTTTGGGCTACTAAATACTTTCGTCCATACTTGTTTGGGAGAAAGTTTAAGATAGTTACAGACCATAAACCCTTACAATGGGTTATGAGCCTTAAAGAACCAGGCTCCAGACTCACACGATGGAGACTTAAGTTGAGTGAATACAATTTTACTACAGTATACAAGCAAGGCAAAAAGAACACTAACGCCGACGCATTGTCCCGCATTGAAATCAACAACGAGGACGCTATGTCCATAGCGGTAAATGTATCTAAAAAGCCTCACTCAACAGCAGGTTCTGAAACACTGACAGCACCTACAAACAACCCTGACATACTCGACAACTCTGACACAGCAACTGTTCACACTAGTAACGAAGCCCCTATTCTAGAAGTGCCAACATCAGACGAACCCTTAAATAAATTCAGTAGACAAATCTGTTTTGTACTTGTAGGCGATATTAAAAAACGACCGACAGTGAGTAAGCCATTTGAAACGCATACCCGAACTACCATTCAACTATCTGAGTCTAACCTGACTAACGACGTTATTAATGCAGTTAAAGAATATGTGAACCCTAAAGTCAAAACCGGTTTAATCATCCATCCTCCTCTTGCTATGTATAAAATAATCCCCATAATTCAAGACAACTTCAAAAGCTCTTCAATGAACATGGTTCTAACTAAAGTTGAATTAGAGAATGTTAAAGACTACCTGCGTCAACAAGACATCATAAAGAAATACCACGAAGGTAAAACAAATCATCGCGGTATCACTGAAAGTTACTTAGCCCTATCTTCTAAATTCTACTGGCCTAAGATGAAAGAACACATCTCCAAGTACATAAATGAGTGTACTATCTGTGGTCAGGCTAAGTACGACCGTCACCCCATCAAGCAAAGATTTAACATTGTACCACCCCCTAGTAAACCTTTTGAAATTATCCATCTAGATCTGTTCACAGCTCAAACAGAGAAATTCCTTACCATTGTAGACGCTTTCTCTAAGTATGCACAAGCTTATCACCTTAGAGATAGCACCGCCTTAAGTGTAGTACAAGCTCTACTTGTATTTTGCACCCACCATGGGGTCCCATTGACTATTGTCACGGACGGAGGCCCTGAATTCACAAATCAGATTTTCTTAGAATTCAACCGAGTTCATAAAATTATTCACCATAAAATATTAGCGCATTCCCCTAACGACAATGGCATAGTAGAAAGATTCCATTCTACCATTTTAGAACATCTTAGGTTATTGAAATTAGAGAGACGAAATGAACCAGTCGTTAATCTTATGCCTTATGCCATCTTAGCGTACAATAGTTCGATCCATAGCTTCACAAAATGTAGACCCTTGGACTTGATAACTGGACACTTTGACCCTCGAGACCCAATAGATATTGACCTATCTGAACACTTACTGCAACAGTACTCACAAGACCATAGGAAACGAATGGGTCAAGTATACGACCTTATTAACCAGACATCCTTACATGACAGGACACAACTGACTGAAACCCGTAACAGGGACAGAGAACCCGAGAAGGACTATACCCCTGACCAGCAAATCTTTGTACGCAATCCCATGGCGTCTCGACAGAAGTTAGCCCCGCGTTATACGCAAGATACTGTACTCGCAGATCTTCCAATCCACATCTATACGAAGAAGAAACGCGGTCCAGTAGCAAAATCTCGCCTTAAGCGAAGTCCTAAAGATCCCACTTTGTAACAGGATAATACTATGGCTGATGACCCTACATCCGGCCCAAGGACAAGAGATAACAGTTGAATCACTTGACAATGGACCAGGACTACTTCCCTTCAAATTAGGAGCGGCAAAGATCGTTTCCCATTTCCATTCTTTCCTAAGTCATATAGATTTAGAGAATATCCATCTTCAAATTGAAGTGGTAAAAACACAGATGGCTGAATTAAGTCCCATAGTTAACAATAAAACCTTATTCCGATTCGACCCTCATCTGAAACATCTCAATAGTAAAATCAATTTAATTACTAGTAAAATTAGTATGTTTGAATCAACTCGTAGTAAAAGAGGCCTTATCGACGGTTTGGGTTCTGTAATAAAATCAATTTCTGGCAATTTAGACTACACCGATGCACTTAAATACGAAAACGCCATAAACACCTTACGTAATAATGAGCATAAATTAGAATTAGAAATTAATAACCATGTTAGTTTAAATAGTAAATTTATTTCACGTAGCTCTCAAATAGTAGATAGTATAATTTCAAATCAAGATAAGATGAGTAAAGCACTAAACTTAATTTTGGAAAGTAACGCTAATAGGGATACAGATTTAATTAAATACGCCCATCTGGCCCAACATCTGTTAATCTTAGGAGATAATGTAGAAGATCTTTATGAAGAATTACGAAGTTTAGAGAACACCCTAACATTTATTCGTGCGTCGAGTACCCCGTACTCTTTATTTAATTTAGATGAAATTAAGTATATGTTGGGTAAATTAAGGATTTTATACGCTAATGACGAAATCCTTGACGTAGAAATTAGGCATTTTTATGAAATAATTAAACTAGGTTACTTCTATTCTAATAAGCAGATAGTAGTAGTTATAAAAGTCCCGATAGTTGTTTCCTCCACATATGATTTGTACAAACTTTCCCTTGTTCCTAACAGAAACCACGAAACTCTTATACCACCCTCACCTTTCGTAGCACTCTCTAGCTCAGACTCTAGGTACATAGAGACAGAATGTCCGAAGGTAAACTCCATATATCTCTGTGAGTCAACAGCCAACCTACAAATCCAGAGCAAACCAGATTGTATCCAGCATCTCATAGTCCATCAAGAACTTCAACCCAGCTGCAAGCTGACACCCGTAGCTCTCACCACCGAAGCCCTGGAAACCCTGGACGACAAGCATTATACCTTAAGTTTTCCTGTACCAACAAAAGTGAAGATGTCTTGCGGTCAAGAACAGTACCGGACCCTACGAGGCAGCTATTTGGCAATCATCCCCCACAACTGTAACCTGAGAACACCCGCCTTCACCATCTCCAACACTGATGACCACATCAAAGGACATGTCGTGAAGATCACTGAGATGCCCCTAAACAACGAGTCGAGGCCTGAAAATTATCCGAAGCTCATCCTAAATTCGCCAAATCTACAAAAACTTCACACGCTTAGCAACGAGATAGCGACGCAACTGCCTGTACATTTAGATGACGTCACCGATCCCGTCATTTACCACACTACTATACCCATGTACCTCGCACTATCCGGTACATGCGCACTCATCGCCACTCTAATCTATCGTCGGCTACGCATAAGAAAAGCATCCAGAGAAATCACAGAAAACTTCAACAGCAACCCTGAAGTCGTCTACGCAATCCCACCACCACGCACTATCAACCCAAGCCAAATAAGGATTGACCCTGGATGTCTACCAGCGACCATCTTCAACAAGTCCATCGATACTCGCTGTTCTACGGGGGGAGGTGTTACGCATGGTCAACCTTAATAGATCGCTGCATCGGCATACCTGCATATACATTGCACACGGCACCTACGGGCACGAAACGCAAGCTCAGCATAACGTGACCAATTGACGTCAATCGAACCTTTCCATAGAAACATAAAAACGTGGAGCGGCACTTTTGGATCTGACATCGACCAATTGACACTTTAATATAATTAGTCGTAATTTCAATACTTTGTAATACAGTAATAAATTAGTTTATTAAAATAAATTTGCATTTTTTTGGATCCTCCGGTAGCACCCATCGTAATTTGCATGTATGTATATATGTATGTATGTATGTTTGTTCCTATAGGGCGTTCCAGAGACCAAACGCGTTGGCCGATTTTGATGATTCGTACGTCAATCGATTCGTCTTAACCCTGCGAGTGTCACTAAGTTTTAATGTAGCCATTAAAACTAGACAATAGAAAAATGGCAGCTTTTGGGCGCCATATTGTGGGGGCCCAAATTTTTGTTTTCATCCATACCCATCTTGTGGGGTATCAAAATAAAGGGTTTTAAGAGGTGATTTCAAAAATATATAATATTTATGTGTTTAAATGTACCTAATTTGAAAAAATGTTAACTATTAAGTTATAAATAAAAAAAGTTAAATCAAAATATAAAAAAACCCAACTGCTTCAAAAGCGAACTTAAAAGACGTAAACAAGGAGAAAATCATGCTGTGCAGGCGGAGGATACACCAGATTTTGTTCAGCCAGCCTGCGAATATGTATCCTCCGACTGCACAGCATGATTTTCTTCTTGTTTACGTCTTTATAGTTCGCTTTTGAAGCAGTTGGGTTTTTTGATATTTTGATTTAACTTTTTGTTGCCCGTAACGATATGTTATAGGAAATCTGTGAAAGCCAGGATTTATATAGAATTCCAGGCTTATTTAGGAAATGTGTGAAATGATAATTCTAACACAAATCAATACACACATTTCCTAGGAAATGCATACAGATCCTAGGATTTGTATACAATTCCTAAATGGTTCAAGGAAAAATATTTAGTAAAATAATTAATGAATAATCATTCATCATCATCATTTCTGCCGAAAGACGTCCATTGCTGGACATAGGCTTCCTCCAGGCGTCGCCACATAGACCGATCCCGTGCGTCTCGCATCCAGCGGATTCCTGCAAACTTAACCAGGTAATCAGTCCACCTAGTGGAAGGCCTTACAACGCATTGTATTCCGGTAATTTATAAAGGCAAAGAAAATATTTTCTTTGCCTTTATAAATTTTGTTTAGCATAGAACCTCATGTTCGGCGGTACCAGTAGGCAGGCCTTGTATAACCCTTAGATCGTGTCATCTGTAGTTTGTGTATCTTTTACTCAGAGAAAATGGATGAAAACAGGCATTCTATACAATTCCTAGGCAATCGACAGGAAATGTATGAATGGTTTTCCACGTGAAGTTTCTCAGTAGCATTACGGAGACTGTGTTTGTACCTGGTTAATCATAGACTAACACCCTATTCAATTTCTAAATGTGGGTGTGCCTCTGCCTTCTGGGAATACCGGCGTAATGTTTTTCATGAAGTTACACATAATGTAATTATTAAGTATTCAATTAATTAATTAGGTATTAATTGAACGCCTACGCGCGGCCTTGTACAATGTACAAGGCTACCGTCCAATTCCTCGAAAAATCACGTCCCAAGAGGGATAAGAAACACAGATAAGCATTAACATGAAAAAGATTCTTAATGTTTTTGTACATTATTCGGGACAGAGCGAGATGTAGCCATAACAACAATCTGCCGTTCGCATCAGCCAGTAAATAGGACGGGCTGCGGACAAGCTGAGTGGTCAGATACTGTGGTCACTACGAGTGGCCCAATTTTGCATTTGTTTAAAGTAGGTAATTTGTACAGACGTCAAAAGAGGTGTGCAGACTTAACAATGACCAGTTTGCCTGCCTGGCCACAAGTACATTATTTTGCTGCATTAATTTGTGAATAATTAAAAATACAGAAAGTTACACGCTGCTGCTTAATGCCTGGTGGCATTAAGTCCACATATTTGCCCAGTTTATACATTAATTTTAAATAACTAAAGCTATACCTTCGTATGAAGTACCTATTTAAGCTCGTATGGGTAGTAACCGATATATGGCTAGTAACGTCAGAGCGTACGTTAATGACCAAATATATTCTTGTCAGTTCACGGTCTTATCGGAATCGACGTCCCATCCATTATGATCGTAGAGGCTCTGAGATCTGTCAGCAATTTGACGCAGCCACGAGAAATTAGGTTATGCAAATTGGACGGTTATTGAGCCGCCCCGCTTTGTCATTCAAGAAATGTCAAAGATAACACTGTTATAGTCTTCGAGATAAACCATGGAAAAAAAATACAATGAAATTGTAGATTTTTTGCCTTCGTTTTTGGGGTTGTTGTCATGTTCAATCTCAAATGAAAATGTTTTCGGTAGCGTAGCGTATTACTTAAATAACGTTTCTTTTATATCTTGTTAATAGAGTTTTTAATTGAATACATTTATTTTGCTTTCAGTGAGCGCCTAGTAGATAAATGCTCAATTTCATTTGTATAGGAGTCGAAGTGTGTTGTCCTCGATAGGGTTGCGGTTATATTTCATGAAGTGAAACGGTAATGTGACAGAGGAGTTCCTATTACGTCGTGCCATTGTCATAAATGTCTACTTAACTAGAGTGGCTTGCAAGGTAAAAGTAGGAAATGCGGTTATTATCGATAAAGTTACTTTATTCTCAAAGCCGCTGTGTTATCAGGTATTTTAAATTCAGACCGAGGGAAGAGCTCCGAAACTTATTGTATTCAGGGTGCAATGAGGAAAGTTTTCTGCTTGAAAGGGTTGTAAAGCCTCTTTTAAGTAAGAAAACTTGTGGTTTATGAGAGGGATCAATCAAACAATCTGCCCAGCCTTTTCTCAACTATGTTGGGGTCGGCTTCCAGTCTAACCGGATTGAGCTGAGTACCAGTTTTACATGGAGCGACTGCCTATTTGACTTCCATAACCCAGTAACTGGATAACACGATACACCTTGGCAAGACTGGTGTCAGATCTCAAGCTACTTACTACCCATAACGACTGTCAAAGATCTTCATATGACAGCCGGGACCAATGGCTTAACGTGCTTTCCGAGGTACGGAGGAAACTTGGTATGTTGAAAAATGGTCACCCATCGACCCGCGCGGCTGTTATTATTTAGCAACGAGCTCATTAGAGGGATCGTTTTATGGAATTATGACTACTCGTAAGTATTGGAAACAGATTAGAAAGAATAACTTACAGACGATTCATAATAAACAATCTTATTAACTTAGTTTGCAAACTTTCATCCAACCTGAACAAGAGCACCGAAACCCAGAAAACATTCCATCCAATTTATGAACTAAACTTTGTTTTGTTCCAGACTTTAAAATGGAAAGCCAATTAATTAGTTAAAAGAAGTTTGCACAGTACAGTGCTTAGTAATTAATTAACGCCTAGCTTAAAGTGAAGAGTTAACATTTACGAGTTTAATAAATATAAAGAATGAAGTCGGTAAAAAATAATTCATAGCATCGAAAAACCCGACTGCTTAAAAAGCGATCTAAAAAGACGTAAAACAAGACGAAAATCATGCTGTGCAGTCGGAGGATACATAGTCACGAGCTGGCCGACCAGAACTAGATTTATCTTCCGTCTGCACAGCATGGTTTTCTTCTTGTTAACGTCTTTTTAGTTCGCTTTTTAAGCAGTCGGGTTTTTGATTTTTTAATTACCTTTTTTTATTTATAACTTTTTAGTTATCTACATTTAAACATATAAGTGTAAAATATTTTTAAAATCACCTCTTAAAATCCTTTATTTTGATACCCCACACGATGAGTTTCAAAGAAAAAAATTTGGTCCCCCACAATATGGCCCCCAAAATCCGCCATTTTTCTATTTTACAATTTTAGTATAGCCAGTGACACTCGCTGGGTTTACACACATCGATTGACGTAAGAATCATCAAAATCGGCCAACGCGTTTGGACTCTAGAACGCCATATAGGAAGAAACATACATACATACATAGACTGATAAACACATTTCCCTCCTTCGGCAGTCGGGTAAAAAGGCAAGAGTTTGTGAGCAGAAGGTGTAGTGTGGAGGCGGACCTCGGAGATAAACTCAGATTATTTGCAAGCACCACCAACTGTACCAACAACACTAATTAAATCAGCGTTCGTCTGTAAGCACTTCACTGTTGTGAGAAAAGGTGGAGGCCACGTTAATAAAGAAACATCGACAGGCAAGCAAACATACGTAGGTGTAATTACTTTTCCAATTACACAAAGGATGAATGAAATCTAATGATCAAGTTTAGTTTTCTTTGGAAAACTGAAAAAGATATAATGCTCAATGCGAATTAATTTGTTTTGTCATTACGTTTCTGAAAATGGAGATTTTTATTTTAATTTTCTTTCATTGTTTTAAGATTTACCTGAAAAGCAGCTTAAAAATATTCCTTTGGATGTTTTTTCTCGGTTCAACGTTCATAAACTATTTTATGGCGGACGGAAATGTAGTTACTAAAGGGTTAAAGAGATAAAAAAGCAAACGTATTAACACACAACAAATAATAAAAGAGAAGGTCGAAGTATATTCCATTTCTTTATTTATATGTAGGTAGGTTCACCTCTTCGTGACTGCCGTGCGATATAATAGGACCCACACGAATGGCTGAATGGATTTTGATGACTATGTTTTGCTTAATATTATGTAAGTGTTATGTATGTCTTTTATGACAAGTTTTTGGGAAACATAAATGGAGTCGATTTAGACCTGGTATTATAATTATGGTATAAATGGAATTTAATTTGGTTAAAATTTTATACTGCCGCACTCAGAAACCTTTAGCGGTTACTTAAACCACTGCTTAGTATAGATTTTGTTCTATAAATCAATACTTAGGATCGCCTTAAGTAACCATTAACTCTCGGCTCTAAATGCAGCAGATAGTTACCTTGAAATATGGCGTTACAAAATATGTATTTTTTTGTACCAAAAGCCATTTTTAACCCCCGCTGGAAAAAGAGGGGTGTTATAAGTTCCACGTGTGTGTCTGTCTGTGGCATCATAGAGTCTAAAAGAATGAACCGATTTCAATGTAGTTTTTTGTTTAAAAGATAATTTTGTCGAGAGTGTTCTTAGCTATGATTGAATAAAATCGGTTCAGCCGATCAAAAGTTATGGGCGTTTTACTGTTTGAATCAGGGTGTTTTCCCAAGATAAATGTGCCGGGGGTTTTTTAAATTTTGAAATTTTACTTGTTATGTATTTAATTATAACAAGCTTCTGACAGCAGCTTCGCTCACGTGTGAAGTGTTTGATCATCCCAATGGAACATTATAACGGGATAAAAAGTAGCCTATTTGCTATTCCAGACTATAATCTTATCTGTGCCAAATTTCATCCAGATCCGAGAAGCCGTTTCGGCATGATAGAGTAACAAACATACAGCCATCCAAACTTTCGCATTTATATTATTATAGTAAGTAGTCTATGAACAGCTTCACCGTTAGAAACGTACGGTTTCAATCAATTTACCTCACAACAGCAAACTAATACGTCAAATAGTTCATTTGAACCGCTTCAGTTTGTGTTTCTTACCTATTTTCTTCTTTGTTATTTGATCGTTCCCTCGCCAAGAGCAAGGTAAAGACAAATTAAATCTATTTGCAAAGTACATCGGCAAATTTTCCTGTTTGGTTAATGGCGAAGTCCTAAGAATATATTTGCGGGTGTCCCTCAATGATTGCGGATATTTATACGAACACTTACTATTATTTACGGTGTCAGGGAGCGCCATGTATCACTTGGACCGCACTGGCATGAAGGCGTATCCTCAATATGAGCCTCAAGCATTCGTTAACAACGCGTAAGCACCTCGTATAAGAGAGGTTAGAAATGTTATGAAGTAATACGTTCCGTTTTTGTGTCAGCTATAACTATTTTTGCTTGTCCAGATAGCACTTGACTTGTGTTAACGTTACACTAATCGAAAATTCTTCCATACAAACGTAGTACCATACCATAAGAAGAGGAAAAATGCAAAACGGCCTCTATACAGAGATAGATTAGTAATTCAACAATGCAAATAAGTTGAAAATATACATTTAGTCGTTTTTCATGATATCTAGACTCCCAAAGGTCTGTTTATAAAATTTCGCGGGCTCGTTTTCGTCCTAAATCATCATCTATTTCGATACGAATTTTCAAAAGTGCTAATTCGTACGTGATCTAGTTTCTTACTGCTCATCACAGCATCTATCTCTTTCACACTGGTTGTCGGATGAGATAGCATGCATTTTAACCTCGCGCACAAAATAGTTTGTGCTTTCGACTAGAAGTACCTTACTTGTTCTTATAAGTATCCTGTGTTGTTTGATTTCGTTTAGGTTCTGAGGAAGAACAAAATCAAAGTAAAAAGGAAATCTGAGTACTTACATTTCCTAAGTAGCTCAAGATAGATAGATAGAAAGATTAATTTATTTACCTCAAATATGGTATAGTACAGATCTAATAATACACACACAATAGTTCTTCATATGCCGCCACCGCCACCATGCTAATTTTGTGATCATAATAATGATTCTTATTGACTAAATTTAAACCAAACAATTAAATTCCAATGTCAAAAAAAGAAAACTAAATCAAAAATTATCAAATACAATAAAAATCAAATTACAAATGTTAAAGAAAAATAATTAAATTAGAAATGAAATGAATGCCAGCTGTTTTGGAACCCAATGGCATGACGCGCTACGATGGGAAGAGACCAGACCGGGTGACCATAATGCCTTGGAAGGTGGGTAGGCCTTTGGTGTGGGATGCAACATGTGTCAACTCCCTGGTGCCATCCCATCTTCTTAGCACGGCGGGCTGTGCTGGGGCAGCTGCTGCTGGTGCAGAAAACCAGTATTAGAAGTTATATATTTGAGCCGTCTGGGATTTAGACATTAGGTCCATGGGGTCCAAGTGCACTTCGAGAATTTCGAGATGTAAGCAAACGGTTAGTCGACTCTTCACGTGACCAGAGGGCTGTGCTTTTCCTTGGCCAGAGAATCAGCATTGCCATCCAACGTGGCAATGCTGCCAGCATTCTGAGAACTTTTTATGTTGTACACATCGCTGTGTACGAATTTTTTGACGCCCTATGACCCCTGCTCTTTCATACGTGTTCGTAGTTTTATTTTATTTTTATTTAACTGTACCTAGTTATTGTTATTTAAGTATTTTACACTATGTAAATTTTGCCTTGCAATAAAAAAATATATAGCTAAATTAGAAATTGTACAGAAATAAATTAATCGATTAAAATAAACATGTCAAATTTAATTTTCATGTCATGCAATTTTCCTATTTATCCTAGAGTTCATAAAATTCTCAATAGTATAAAAACAACTCCTAAGGGACTTATTTTTTCATCCTCACCTGCATGGCCTTTTCCAACCATGTTAGGTTCAGCTTGCTGTCTAACTATATGCAGCTGAATACCAGATATCTTACCTTTGCAACCCTGGAAGCAAGTTATTTTTAGTATCAACCAAAAATACAATGACAATGAAAACACTTACGTGAAAAAGTCAACGAATTGGTTCAACAACCCGGAACACCACCAAATAACCTACACACCAAAATAGTTGTGGATGCACTGTCAACGCTGAAATAAAACATTATTCCTCTTTTATTTATATTTATTTCACGGGAGCTGTTACAATGCTTGCGGTCACGGATTGACTACCTCTGCCTGCAGGGGTGGCAAAAAGCTCGATGCATTCACATAATTCAAGCACTCCACCAAGCTATTTTACAAGATTTTATTTATCATGCAATGTATGTATGTATGTGAGTGTGTTCGGGTCAAATCTTTCAACTGAATTTTAAAGCGGTTATCCTAAACCGATTAAGATGAAATTTTGCATGCACGTTTAGTTTGTATGACAATGCATGGTTACCTAAGTGACGTCATTTTAAACCCAATATGGCGGACGGCCCAAGATGGCGGACTAATTATTTTTTGTGCAATGCCAATTTATGCGTATCATGTGAAAGGGTTTGCTGAGAAGATTACGAAAAAAGCTTGTTTTAAAAAAGTATTAAATGTTTTTTTTTTAATTAAATTACATTTAAACGATACAAATTGCATCATCTGTTTCTCATTCATACTTAATAAGTTCTAACCTAGCTAACTTAACTGTGTTACAGGTATTAAAAACGATAAATTGATATTTCCTGCAACTTATACTATGAATGAACTAATCCTGTTTTTAATTACAGGTCTTTTTGATTAGCGATGTGAAAAATATATTAATGTAGTGTTAAAAACTGTATTTAAATTTAAACGAGATTACCTTTCAGACTGCCCAGATTCATTCAGCGATTTTTAAATCGGGAATAAACTCCAGCAAAATGAGTTCGAAAAGCAAAAAATACTTAAATGGCAAGCAAGTACCAGCTATCGTTTAGAGCTCTCACTGAACATTTTATTCACAAATTATCGCTTAAAAGGCGGTAGTATTGCGCGATAAATACATTTGAATTCGCTTTCGCTCAATTGAGGTTGGTACTAAGTGGTTCGAGACAAGTAGTCTGAGCATCACCGAATAATGTTCTGTGTAAATTGTGGGCGAAGGACCCTCGGCATCCGGTGGAGCTCCCACTCCACGGTACATAGCATCATCCTTCATAGACAGATGCTCATAATTATAGCTGTCGTATCATTGCCGCGGTCTGTGGGCTAATCATACCCAAAAAGCAGACAGCGCACTGCGCATTCAATACAATAAAAAATTCAGGGCGCTGTTGAGGCTTCCGCCTTACTGTAGTGCGTCAGGGATGTCCGTTGATGAGCATACGGACGATTATTTCGCAATCATGCGCAAAAAAGTGGCATCAGTGTTGCGCAGAGTGAGGGGAAGCAGCAATAGCGTTCTGAACGTCTTTTCAGACAGGGTAGAAGGGCCTACAATGGATAGGTTTGTCAAGCTACATGTCAGACATGGGACTTGATCAATCTTCCTCTAAGTGGGGGCTGTGTTTGTCTGTGTATTCATGTGTGCTTATGTGATACTACTAACATAGTTGTTTACGTTTTACTAACATGCTATGGGCCTTCGACGCCTGAAAATAAACGATTTATATTTTTATTTTATTTATTTTTATTGTGTTTATAATGAGCGATAACAACGCACTTCTGCGAGATCCACTAGTTTGAGTAGTCAACTCTAGTTTGGATATAGTTGTTTAGTACTAATTTATGGCTGTACAGTAAATTTTTTAGACTTCTACAAAACTGAAACTGAAAACTGTTAAGTGAATGCAAGGGCAACTGCTATTTTACAAGCTTTTATTTACCTTACAATGTATGTATGTAAGAGTGTTAGGAACAAATCTTGCAACTGAATTTTAAAGCAGTTATCCTCAACCGTTTAGTTTGGATGACAATGCATGGTTAAGTATCGTCATTCCAAATCCAATATGGCGGGCGATCCAAGATGGCGGACTAGTAACTTTTTGTGCACTGCCATGATATGGGTATCAAATGAAAGGGTTTGCTGCGAAGAATATGAAAAAAGCTTGTTTAAAAAAATTATGCTTTAATGAATATTTTTATTTGCTACTAATTCTGTTATTTGGAGTTTAGAAATATACCCTTAATACGAAATCAAACACCGTCGGACAGAATTTAGTCATTATCATTCATGTTTAAAATCGTCATCTCTGCATACCACAGCTTGAATACTTCACGTTAAAAGCACAAGGTTCTGTTATGTATTAGTTCAATTTTATTCACTCTGATGCCTTTAGTAGAGTGTCAACATTTCGAGAGACGGATGGTACACTGTGTCGTACTTAAGTTCTCAGTCAGTCAAAGACGGGGAAATGACATCGTTGTTTTTGTTAGAATATTAACTCGCGGAATAAGTTGTAAGTCGAACGCTAAATTGCGCTTGTTTAGTGCTAAGTCAAATAGCAGTGTCTATTATAAGGGCACTTAATTCTTATTTAGTCTTCCAGGGATGCCACTACTTCAACCAATAAAACGAAACGAGTCGAGTTGAAAGTTTAAAAATATATGTACGTTTAAAAGTGGCCACGTACGACAATCATTTCATTTTAAAGTGCATAGTATAAAGCTCTAATGTGTCCATTGTATGACCAAGTGGAAAATAAGAACTAACACGGCATTAAATAAAGTGCCAAGTTCAAAGGACAGAGCAAAATATAAATGTGGAGAAAAAATGCTCGGCTTTATTTGCGTTGCTCGTATGTTAGAGTGAAATATTTGTCTATAAAGTAACCAGTCGGGCCGGCTGAATGCTAAGTGCTTCGCAAACGGGCACGCATAAGCAGAGATTGAAAAATGTAATTCATACAGCTGAAATATGATTTTTTTGCGATTAAACTTTACCTGTGGCGTTTTGTGTGTAATAAATGCGCGCCAAAACTCCACTAAATGTGAAATCAAACACTACGCTGTACAAGAGTTTTACAAAGATTTTATAATTGGAGTTTAATCGTTAAAATAAATGTGAAGTGATCGCGAGTAGTGCTCCAACTACTTCCCAACCGTAAGTGTTTTTTAATAGATTTTTCGATTCGTTGCGAACGCTTCTGAAGCGAAGTTTGCATGTTTTAAGTTCCATTATTAACGATCGAAATCGAATAAGAAATAAACGACGGTGAGGATAACGAGCTCAAGTCGTAGGTAATTAACTCGAGTTATAATTTTAGTATCACACTTAAAATATTTTAGGATTTACTGAAGGAGTCTGCTTCGCGCGATAATGGTTTCACCTTGGCGGGCACTAAACTTAGTATAATGTTGTTTTTAAGACTGCTGTTAACAAATAATTGAGAACAATTGTTTGTATAATTGATTAATCCGTTTCTGTTCATTTGCTGCAATAAACATATTTTGTGTAAGTTTGAACTAATATTCGCCTGTTTGTTAATGGCGTTCGTGGAAAAGCCTCCGGTGCGGGCATTACTCGCAGCTTCAATTTGTACTTAAAACAGACACGGCTGCCTCGTGGAATTAAGTTCTCCTGTATGTACGACTTAATTATTAGGAAAGGGGCCATCACATAAATGCACTCAGTAGACAAGCTTTGGGCGAATTTGGTTCGATATTTTATTTTTTATAGGTATAATTGTTGTCAGAAGCCTAAAGTCTGAGAACCGGTATTGCTAAGCGGTTTTATGTTAACCGGTTACTGGGTTATGGAGGTTGGCGTGACAGTTTCTCCATGTTAAATACTGGTAGCGGTATCCGATTAGGCTAGAAGCCAACCTCAACATAGTGGCGAGAAGTCTAGACATACTTATCCCTTCAAAAACTTAACATGTAAATCAAAAAATCAAAATAACCGACTACTTAAGAAGCGAACTAAATACATATTCATGAGCTGGCTGACCAAAACGAGATGACTCCTCCGACTGCACAGCATGATTTTCTTCTTGTTTACGTCTTTTTAGTTCGCTTCTTAAACAGTCACGTTCTTTGATTTTTTTAATTCACTTTATTTATTATAACTTTTTAGTTATTTTTTTTTTCGAATTATGTATATTTAAACATGTAAGTGTTACATATTTTTGAAATCACCTCTTAAAACCCTTTATTTTGATATCACACACGATGGGCTTAGAAGAAGAATAATGAAATTGTTGGTGCTATATTGTGGATATTCCCCACAATATTCACCAAAATCCGCCATTTTATATTTTCCAATTGTGACGCTCGCAAGGTTAAGACGAATCGATTGACGCAAGAATCATCAAAATCGGCCAACGCGTTTGGTCTCAAGCACGCCACAAGGAACAAACATACAAGCATACATAGACTGATAAAGACATTACCCTCCTTCGGTAGTCGGGTAAAAACACGAGTCTCGCGGCGCAGTCCTTCAACCGTTTTACTTTTACGTAAGGGGTCGACATTATTGTGTTCTTCTAATGATGCCTGTTTTTGTGATTGGTTGCGCATAGAATATTTATTTTACACGAGTATCATAATACTCGTGTTTGGTGTCTTCATGAATTGGCTTCGTTGTAGATTTTAGCCTTGTGAACTAAAGGGTATAACCAAAATAAATGGATTTCCGCGCGTGTATTGTTACAAGACGAACAACTCTTTGTTATTTCAATTTATCTGCTAATAGCAAAGCTGAGTAAGTGTGTATGTTTATCATGAAGAGATCTTTAGGTCAATTCACCTACAGATGCTTGAAGTACTTAGTGATGACCTGCAGGGTTATTGGCAAATGCGTGCACTGACTGGATAGGTCCACTCAATCTGGCTGGTTCTTTCCTCAAAAGACCAGTTCAGACATCAATCTACATGGTCTTCACAAGATCTAACCAAGACTTTGTCTGGTCTTTAAAAGAGACTGTGACCTCTGAGTTTATTTCGGCCTTTCTTCTCAGAATAGTCAGCTAGAAAACGCCGAACTCATCTAGTTTTAAAAATATGATCGACATGTAAAGGTGTTTGTACAAACCAACTTACAGAAATAAAATCACTTATCACTATTGATATTAAAAAAAAACATATTGCAAAAGAAAAAAAATAAGGAACCAAATAATGCAAAGCTTTTATTCTCGATAAACTGTAACCAGTAAAGTCGAAGATAGTAACTTACCATCGTACAAGAGCACCCCTGTAATTCATTTACCACGGTTGACTCGTACAAATTGCCGAGCTAATATATACCTACTATGTTTTATCTCTTGTTCCCGTTTCATTATTATTATTTATGTTCTTATTTTTCTTATATCAACAGTAGATTGGTGTTTATTCCTTTATTTAGATATTTCTTATCTGAAATAATCGTGGGTTTATTAATACGACAGGAAAGTCTGTTATTTTAAAACAGTGCCGTATACACAGGTACAACACAACATACAAACGTTTGTTGCAAGCTTTACTACGCTCAAAATACACCCCGTCGTAGCTCGCTACGCCGCTACGAAACCGTAGCCGTGGTGGAGCTACGCCGTAGTACGACAATATTGGCGTTCAGCGAGCTTTGACGACACGAAATATAAATTAGGTATCATTATTTTGTGTTAACGTTGTAGACATTATTAAATCAAGGCTTTAAAAATTTAGTAGCAAAGCTTACCAAAGAAATCGAAGGACTCGCTTTGCCCTAAAAACAAGACCTAATAAAAAGGTATCACCGTTCAAAATTAATTTCTTTGTTACTACCTAAAGCTACGTATACCACAAAAAGCAGTAAATATTTCCATTCGTGTAGTTTTAAAAGAGCAACAGTTTTCTTGAGCGTTCGAGTAAAGAGAGTTTCGCTGGAAGGCTGAAGGGGAGACAGTTTAAATAACTTGCAAGTTGTTACGGCTGTAATTAAACTAAACGCGTGCAGCGTTTGACACGCGAGTCTGACAATCATGACTATGAAATTAACTAAGTGGAGAATTATTATTCAACTACGTACTGCATAATTGTGTGGTGTACAGACATGCAACTGATTATTTGGACAGATGCGAGGAGGTTCTCTTAATGTGTATTTAATTTTAAATATTCAGTTTAAAATGTTTTTTTTTTTTTTTTGGATTTTTGAAATTTGATTTTTTTTTAGGAAAAAATAGATATGGAGTCCACTAAGTCAGGTGGAACTAAATAAAAGCATGTAAAATGTAAAATTTTAAAATTAAAAAAACCCCCGACACATTTATCTTGCGTAAACACCCCGATTCAAACAGTAAAATGCCAAAAAAAATATTTTGATTTTGCTCACATTCGTGACACCGGATTGTCAACGGTTTTTCTCCATCTGTTGCGATGTGCAGCCTGGTGGAGTGCGGCGTTTATCGGTACCTCGATATTTGATCCGACCACCGTTTGGGGCTTCGGCCTCTAGGTATTTTTCCCTCTATTTTGCCAGTCACCATAAGACTTTCCATATTATTGGTTCCTCTGCGGACAATTTGTCTGAAGTATCTCACGAAGCGTTGTAGGCTGAAGACAGTTATTGCGCTTTCTCTAATTGAAGTTGTTTAAGGATCAATACATTTGTGCGGCGGGCAGTCCATGGTATTTTAAATAGACGAGCACACAAAGTTCTAGAATATTTTTGATTACAGTAAAAACGGGTAATGTGTTTTTCTCAAAAATGGTATGTAATGTTGACATAACATCTCTAAAAAGTATCCAGAAAGTGAACTCTACCGGAGACTATTCACAACTGTCCGGTAAGAAGCGAGATTTTAAATTTGGAATCTCCTACTGTCCAGTAAGTAAGTATGTAATTTACTTACTGGACACTTGGTCATCCTTCATCCCTTTTTTTTTTTATGGCTTCGCACGGTTTAGGTCATCCTCTTTAGATCTGCTTAGAAAAAAAAAACATAGTACCAGACACAGATTAGAGTTTAGCCATTATAACATGGTTAGAGGGAGGCTCCAAATATATATCTATCTCTTTTTGGTATGACATTTTATGAGATACATAATATATTTTGGAGCCTTAAACATCCATTTTATTGTCTGTGACACTTTTTTTTTTTTTTTTTTTATGGGTCTGTGACACATAACGCGACGCAGAAAAAGTATGCACGTTGCGTTTTGTACTTAGTAATGTTGTAGAAGTATAGTGTGGGATTTTATGTTTGTATTTAGTCATTTCAGTTTATAAATCATGTTGGATTAAAGAGTCCGTTAATCAAGATGTACAACAAACAAATATAAATGCCCCCGGTAAATCGATCACAATATCTATCAGTAATTGCCCTAATATGAATGTAACCTTCAATATTAATTAAACGAATTTGTTGTTAAACTTTCTTTCATTTTTGAGAAAAGCATTATACAAACCTCAACCAGTAAGAAAGCCATCCTGGCCTCGTATATAACCGGACCTCACCTGCGGTTCGGTCCGGTTAACTCATACTCGGCCAGGAAGGCTTACTTACTGGATTCTGCTGTAATGTACTATAACAGTCTATGTATGTATTTTTGTTTCTATGTGGCGTTCTAGAGACCAAAAGCGTTGGCCGATGTTGATGATTTTTACGTCAATCGATTCGTCTTAACCGTGCGAGTGTCACTGACTACATTAAAATTGAAAAAAAATATAGCGGAGTTTGGCGCCATATTTTAGGGTCCCAATTTTTATTCGCCTCTTTAGCTGTCGGGTTTTTTGAATATTTAAATATTTTTGAAACAAGTTTTTTAGCTTAACTTGCATTGTCATCCAAACCAAACATGAAAGCAAAGGCGAACGGCAGGCTTGTATGGGAGTTTCGTACCGCTAATAGAAATTTCGTGTTTTGGGATATTTTTGGTTTTATTTGGTAGTTAATATGATAGATAATCCCTTTTTAAATTCTTAGATTTTTAAAACTTCGAACGTAAATGTTATAACCAGTTTTATTTTTTAAGGTTATGTACTAGTGTACCAATGTAGATTGTTACATATAGGTAAATGTTGCATTATGTGTTAAGTAAATAATTTATTGCTGTCTTTGTAGTGTTTTACTTATCATTAAGTAGGTAGATTGAGGTGCGGATCGTACCTACTCAGGGCATTAGGAGATACCTATATCCAGCAGTGGACTGCAACAGTTTGATAATGATGAGTTTGATTATATTTAATGTTATTTCCATTTCTAAGTAATTAATTATGAATTCAAAATTTGTGTTACTTTACGTAAGGCAATTTCTAATAACATAACTGCGTTTAGCGGACGATTTTATAACGTTTTTATATTAAAATCTTTAGATTGATGTTATTAATTAATCCGAAGTTTTAAAAATAGTAAACTTACATGCAAATAAATGGCTTAGTTGACATTATAAGTGGTACAAATTCTATAACCGAACAACAGAAAAAGTATGCGGTACGAAAACTGCCATTCACCTTTCAGCTTAATTGAATGGGGACCACTATTTAAGAATTCTTTTGCAAGATTTAATTCAAACAACAAGGCAAATCAAATAAAAGCTTTTAATAATAATAACTAAATAAATCAAAGGTTACCATTGTTTTATTTATTTTAAATTACTCTTATTACCCTAAACAAACAACACTAAGCATAAAATTTTCCAATGAAAAAAACTTTTTAGCTTACTGTGCATTGCCATCCAAACCCAGCATGTATGCAAAATTTCATCATAATCGGTTGAGGATAACTGCTTTAAAATTCAGTTGCAAGATAAGACCCGAACACACATACATAGACAAACATTGCTAGTTAAAAAAACCTTGCAAAAACATGGCTATTCAAGAATATTTGTGACATTCCTACTGTCCACTTATTCCAAGCAATAAGGTCTACTGGTCTCAACAGCCAATTACAGCATAATATTTCTTGCCCCAACTTGTTGAAATGTGGTAGCAATCTCTTTAACCATGTAGGGGGAGGTGCGCCACCGTTTCGGCGCAACAACCCTTCTCAAGCTAGAGAAAATCGAGTATGACAGAAAAACGAGTGATCTTATTACAGTACCGTTTTCCTTTTTAGATTGCGGAAGTCTGGAAACGAGTTAGAGATAGAGACATTTTATGTTTTTCCATTTTATGTCTTCCAGGAAACTTGTTAAGTTTTCATTTGCTTTGAAATATTGAATTTGTATGTTTGTGAATCCGTCTGCAAACAAAAACAGGAAAAAATTAGAACTTTGGAATAACTGTGTATTTCTGTCAATAGCTTATAGCCGTTACTAAAAATCTGAATAATTAATGTCATGATGATGTAATAGGAGATACTTCTCCGAGTATCATTCAGGTCACTAGTTTAACGGTACCATTTCCAAATCATAAAAAAAAACCTGCAAACAGCCCATCTGATGTGTAATGTATACACCTGATTATAAACGAAAATAAAAACTGGCCAAGTGCGAGTCGGACTCGCGCATGAAAAGTTCCGTACCATTAACGCAAAAAACGGCAAAAAAACACGTTTGTCGTATGGCAGAGACACTTAAATATTTATTTTATTCTGTTGTATTTATTGTTATAGTGGCTATAGAAATGCATCAATTGTGAAAATGACAACTGTCTTGCTATCACGGTTCATGAGGTACAGCCTGGTAACAGACAGACAGACGGACCGCGGATTCTTAGTAATAGGGTCCCGTTTTTACCCTTTCGATACGGAACCCTAAAAAAGCTACACACGTCATGGAGCACTTGGGTCCCTAATGTATTGTTCGCTACTAATTGTTTTAGTATTCTTTATAACATCAAACAGCACGTGGAAACGAGATGAATGAGACTCGTTCGCCGAAAACCTGGAATTGGAGCACATTTGCATTTCAGAAATTACTGCCACTGCAGTGTTTTACCAACTCAAAATTAATTTAATGTTATATCTACAAATAATTTATTTAAATGGTATAGTAGTAGCAGAAGAATATCAATAAGAATTTTAAAAAAATCTTCAAATTGGTTGTTATAGGAAAAACCGCCCAAGTGCGTGTCGGACTTCGCACATTAAGGATTCCATACCAAACCGCTAATTAAGTTGTTTGTAATAGAAAAATGAGAGATTTTCAAAGAAAAATCTTACTTAACAATATATCGACTGGTAGAAAACGTCTAAGGCATTAAGTCCGCCTCTGTACGTACGTGTTCATGAAGTATTAAATAAAAAAATAAAAAAATCGGTATTTGTTTCTAAAATATACGTAATAATAAACATTATCACCAAATTTCAAGTTCAGGTATGTTTGAATGGTCACGTATCCACGAACCGCCCTCGTCAAGCGTTGCTTAACCTTGATGATCGACCAGTGCGGCTGTTTAATATTTAGCCACGAGCTCCTCAGTTGTAACTCCAACCATTTGGCTGTTAAACCTGTGTGACAGACGATGGATAGACAGACACACATACGGACACGCAAGTGACAACAAAAGGGCTCCGTTTGGACCCTTCGGTTACGGAACCCTAAAACAAAAGAAAATTGTTAAATCCCGTACACAATTAAATGCCTAGCCAGTCGGAAAACTTGAAAGCAACCACGATGTCATGACATTTAGTTAAAACGTTTAACAATATTTCATAAGTCCCAAGTACCTCTGAGACATAGGTATTTATGGGGTAACTTTAGCAAATTATTCAAAGGAAGCGTAACTAGTAAGTCGCGTACAGGAAAATTTGCTACCTGCCTGACTTCGAAGACGAACATCATTAACATTAGTTTAACTACAAGCGACAATCTTAAGTTCAACTTGATTGCAACTGTATTTACTGCAAAGAGTTTGGTAATTAAGTTGGATTTATAGGTAGGTGTAGTTATAAAGCGATGGGGTAAGGTACGAGTACGTGTTACATTGTTCGAAGAAATCTGGCACTTTTGGAAAACCTTGAACATGGCGCACCTTTTAGAAAATAATTTCGGATAGTTCCACAGTTTTACTGCCCCTCTGTGCTATATGTTAGGTTTTCTTTCATAAATACATCTTTATTTTATTAAGAACTAGCTGACCCAGCAAACTTTGTTCTGCCATAAAAAGACCAAACATTTATCTACCCTACCTACCCTACCTTACACTACCTACCCTACCCTACCCTACACTACCCTACCCTACCCTACCTTACACTACCCTACACTACCCTACCCTACCCTACCCTACACTACCCTACCCTACCCGACCCTACACTACCCTACCCTACCCTACCCTATCCTACACTACCCTACCCTACCCTACCCTACTCTGCCCTACACTACCCTACCCTACCCGACCCTACACTACCCTACCCTACCCTACCCTACCCTACACTACCCTACCCTACCCTACCCTACCCTACCCGACCCTACACTACCCAACACTACCCTACCCTACACTACACTACCCTACCCTACATTTCCCTACCCGACCCTACACTACCCTACCCTACCCTACCCTACACTACCCTACCTACCCTACCCTATCTACCTACCAACTTGTTGAACTATTTATTTGAATAAGAAATAATATACTACAATACGAATGCAACCAACTTTTGTTTCTACCGGCAGCGTTGATCTAATTAAAATTTAGAACATAAAAGTTGCTATTGTGAGTCAACCTTAAAAGATAAACATATGGTGTCACTGACTTTTTTTTAGAACTTTTAAAGAGAAACAATTCCATCAAACATGATATTTGCGTAACTTAAACCATTTAAGCAGCGCACGCAATGGAAGCTCTCAAAAAAGAATATCTTTGCCCGTTTTTGCAATATTTTTCATTTATGCTCTGCTCCTATTAGTTGTAGCGTGATGTTATATAGCCTATAACCTTCCTGGATAAATGGACTATCCAACACAAAAATAATTTTTCAATTTCAATCAGTAGTTCCTGAGATTAGCGCGTTCAAACAAACAAACTTTTCAGCTTTATAATATTAATATACCAGGCCCCTCAGAAAGTATTGCGAAAAAAAGTTTTTATATATGGGAGACTGGCCAGTTATAATGTTTTTCGAAAATATGATTATTTATAAGTAAAAATAAGTAAGTTCCAATTTCAAAATTTCCCTCCACATTTTTTGCGAGTTAATTCAAAGTATTGTGTCTCACTGAAATATGGATCTGCGCCGGGAACATTTTAGAGCTATGATTTTATACGATTTCAAGTGTCGCCTGAAACCGGATGAATCGTACGATAGACTTCAAATGGCATTCATGGATGAAGGCCCTTCCAAGGCAACCGTGTATCGTTGGTATAACGAATTCAAGCGCGGTCGACCAACTTTGGGGGATGACGAAAGAAGCGGTCGCCCTTTGACGGCTGTTACCGAAGAAAACGTGCTAGCAGTGAAAAATTTAATCCAAGACAATAGGCGAATTACATATCAGGAGATTCAACACATATTGAAGATTGGATCGGGAAGCGTTCACGAGATTCTACACAGCCATCTTCGCGTGAGGAGGATAGTATCACGCTGGGTGCCGCACAACCTCACCGATGCTCAGAAGCAGGCCCGGGTGGAATGGTGCCGTGATATGCTTAACAAATTTGAAGCAGGCTCGTCTCGGCGTGTTTACGACATCGTTACAGGTGATGAGTCCTGGATTTATCAATACGACCCAGAAACCAAGCGCCAGTCGACTGTTTGGGTGTTTCAAAATGAGCCAACGCCTACCAAAGTGAAGCGATCTAGAAGCGGGGGTAAGATTTTGATCGCTAGCTTTTTTAATTTGACTGGCCACTTGGTATCAATTCCCTTACGGGATCAAAGAAGCATTAATGCCGAATGGTATACTACCAAATGTTTGCCAGAAGTTTTCTCTGTTATAAGCAACAAGCGACCAAACACAGGGCTCCGCGGGCTACTGCTCCACCACGACAATGCACCTGCGCACACCGCACTCAAAACGAGGGACTTCCTGGACAGCACGCCAGTCAAACTCCTGGGTCACCCTCCTTACAGCCCTGATCTAGCACCGTGTGACTTCTTTTTATTCCCAAAAATAAAAAATCAGCTCAAAGGGATACAATTTTCGTCGCCGGAAGATGCGCTGGCTGCGTTCGAGCAGGCTGTAAACGAGGTGTCTGCGGCGGACTGGAAAAAGTGTTTTGAAAACTGGTTTAGGCGCTTGAATCTTTGTATAGAGGCTGGTGGAAAGTACTTTGAAAAGATTTAATAAAAATATATGTACGTATAGAACAATTTTTTTTAGTTTCGCAAAACTTTCTGAGTGTCCCACGTATATATTATATAGTATAGATTATTTTTATGGTCTAAATTGATTACCCTGGAAAATATTCGAATGACAAATGACGTCACATTTAATGACAGTTGACGATAGTTCGGACGCGATGTGGGTTGAGTCAGTTCGGGAGGCTAGTCGAGACAAGCTTAGAAGATGGTTGTGTCGACCTAAGTGGATATATTGTTGATGTTGAGTTGATGTTAACTTAGTGTGAACTGGAAAATAAAGAATATAGTTCAAAGTCGAACTGTATGTTATTTCTGAATTACCAACTATTGATACAACACGTGAGTATCATTTAATTATTCTTGAGCATTTTTCTACCCACTGTATTTGACTCAACGACTTGCTTTGTACTAGCTCTGTTATCAATCTAGTGATCTATTACATATATACATACGTTATTTATTAGTCTGTAGCTTTAAGTAGCATTCTGTTGTTAGTAATAAATTAATGCACATCCTACCAAAAGTGTTATAAATCTTTGTCAAAAGCTGTAACTTCAAAATCTATTTTCATCTGATTACAATTAGCAAAGGTCTAGTTTAAAATAAGGAAGTTGTCGGCCCGTAACTATTAAATAAAGCAACTCATATTCCAATAAAAAAACCATTGTATCGTGAAATTCTGCTTTGTCTGTATTTGTACAGGGAAAAGAGATAATTTTTACGGGTAATTACTTCCACACACGTTATAAGTGACCGTAGCTCACTATAAATTTCATTTAAAAACGTTTTGCTACTTGCATAATAGAGTAACCATAGATAAGAACTGAAATGTTGATGATTAACGATACAATAACTGTTAAAATATTAGCACATTATTATAACAACCAACCACTATCGAAGAATACTTAAATAAGTGCGTTACTACTGATTAAAGAAGGAGATAATGTGACTTACTACTAGTAGGCTTTGACCACCATGCTGGTGACTTATTTTTGTTCTTTGTGGTAGGTTGGTAGGGTATTTGTGAATGATTTTTATTTATGATTTTGTTTTCTTTTTCGCTGCAACCCACACACACACACACACACATTGTAGTTCACAATACACTTATTCTTCTATTATTTCATTGTACATTATTTATTTACACTTTATACACATCCTATTGTATCACCTGAGTCTAAATTATATTTTTTTATTTTATTTTGTTGCCCACGTCCGTGTGTCGCTGCGGGGTGCCAACTGAAAACCAGCGCTGGATGTCTGACGCCCAGCAAATGCTGAGTTGGTAACCCTTTCGGTATGGGCACGCTCAGCGCAATTTGTCTTTGCATTTCTTTTTTGTCTTTTACTCCATGTTTGTTGCTGTTGTGTTGTGCCTGTGTCGAATAAATATATTTCTATTCTATTCTATTCTATTACTTTTAAAACAATTTTGATCTGTTAGGGCTATTATGTAGACGCAGTGGTGCATGCATTGCTAGCACCGCACATAAATCAACGTCAGAAATGAAATTTGCGCTTTTTACGATGAATATTAATGAAACTTCGTTGGTTAGAACAATACTGTACGATGCAGACTAATCTTAAACTAAACCAATATTTTTTACCAAAATATTTCAGTCGTTTTGATAAAAAAATTGAATGATATTTTCCATGGAATTCCTTTTCAGATGAACTCAAAACAGCAATCGTAAAAGTTTTTATAGTTCTGGCTGCGTGGCTAGCTCGCACAATTTTTCACTCAGTGGATTTTCGAAACCAGCTAAATTAACAAAAAGCAAACGAATTGTCAGTGAATGAACATGTCATACCTAACTATATTTGGAAGTTGGTTGTACGTTTTTGTAAAAAAGTTATTTTTTTAACATGTCAATATTATTTCGACACTGGTCTTCAAAATATTTAAAATCAATTTATTAATCTAAATGGATACAATTGTTTATTATTTAGTCACACCAATAATACATACATTAAAATTAGATGTCAAAGTCACAACGACACGTCAAAAATCTGTCTTATAACTAGTTAAATAACCCGCCCCTAACTGTTCCCGGGGCAAAGGTGCCCATAACGCTTGCTGCATTGCCACGTTGGATGGCAATGGCTAACCTTTGCACCAAGAACGAGCCGGAGCGTGAGTCACCCGTTTTGACACGAAGCTTGTGCCCTATCTCACTAATGAGCCTCTTGGCCTCAGTGCCCCAACCACCCATGGTCTCAACGGCAATGGGTACAAAATGATAGCGGCCCTCCAACGGTGCGTACTTCACCCTCTTCCTCTCAGCGGCGTTTTCCGCCGCCGCTGACGGCGAGAGGACGGTGCGACCAAGGTGGCTGGCGGCAACAGTGCTGACGCAAGTTGCGTCCCATATTAAGCACTTGCCGTTTTTCCAAGGCACTAGGGTCAGTCCATCCGGCCTCTTGCCGTCAGTCCTACACAGACCCGGAGGCTCCAGCACGCAGGGGACATCTGCCGACACCAATGCCCTCCGCACAATATCATTGAGCGCATGGTGACGCGGGAACCTCCCCGAGCAACGACGACAACTCAAAGCGTGATGGCCATCGGCCTCCACCATGGAACCGCAGGTGCATCTGTGAGGTTCACACACCTTGCAGCCCAGGCGGAGGGCCACCGCCATCCGCAAAGAGTCGTCATCAAGCAACGTGCCCAGATGAGGCGAAGGAAGCGCGTGCAACCATGCCCCCGATTCCGGCTGCGACACAGCCCTGAGTCTGGCTAGATCAGCCCCCGAGGAACCCATCAACATCCGTTCCTGGATCAGCCCAGACGTGACATCGTCCCACGCGCGCTGAACATGCGTTGCGTCAGGACCTGCTGCCCCCATGCTGAGGACAGACCAGGCGGACCCGGCTTCCAACATAAACGGTATGTTTGCCCCGTCACCATCCAAAATTACAGAGACGAGGTCAGCCACCCCATGTGTCGACGCCAAGAAAGCCGGCAGACCTACATCCTTTACGCACCGCACCCCAAGACCCCCGCACCGGACAGGAAGAGTCGCCTGCCTCCACTGCAAATCATTAAAGGAGACATTCAGGATCAACTCAACAGTTGATTTTAGAGTACTATCAAAAGAGCATAGCTCCTCAGGACATAGCCAGGTAGGGGTTGTCCGTAAGAGATACGTTACCTTGGGTAAGGCAAAACACATGCGCAACAACAAAATCGCAACGTGCGCGGAGTGATCCCTGAGACGCTCCCGAGCAGTAAGGAGAAGCTGCTCGCGAGAGGAAATGGCCTCTGGCACTCCGTCAAGAAAGATGGGAGATCCCAAAAGGGAAAAAGATAGAGGAGAAAGTTCCTTGAGGCCAGGTAAATGAGAACTGAAGCGTGAGAAGTGTATACGAGCTCCAACGTCGCAGGGAAAAAATTCGCATTTGGAGGGATTCACCTCTAGACCCAGCTCCTTGAGTTGAGGAACGAGAACCTCCAGGTCCTGGCAAACCTCTTCCGGTGATCCACCAATAATACCATCATCTAGGTACCACAGGTTCAGAGACGACTTCAATCCAGAGATGACTTTGTGGATTGCTAAACTGAAAACAAGTGGTCCCAATGGGTCCCCCTGCTGCGCTCCCACTTGAGACGAAATGAGACTATCACTAAAGAATAGATTAGAAGGAGAGTAATAAACCTGATAGAGAAAGGGGTATAGAGAAGGAATTTTATCCTTGACCTCACTCAGAAGGACGTCTCTTTCCAGGGTATTAAAAGCATTGCTAATATCGAGTTTCAGCACCATGCAGCCCGAGTTCACAGGGTCCATGACAAATGCACGCGTCGCATGGATAGCGGCCTCGCACCCCCGACTCGTCCCGAACCCTAGCTGATGCGGCTGCAAATATTCGGACATAGCTACTCTTACGGACCGGCACGCCAGCTTAGCCGTCAATCTCCTAAACACACTGCCTATGGCTATTGGTCTCAAACCTCCGTCCTTTTTCCTTAGTGCGCAAAGAGAGGCACCATACAAATACGGACAAACTACCGGATTGAGCTGACCACTCATTAAGAAGTTTGCGAGCCTCGTCAAACACCCCAGCAAACGCCGCCCACTTTCACCCGCTGAACCAGATGTTAGCTCTTTCAAATGCCCCGGACGAATTCCATCCATGCCTGCCGCAGAACCACTATAAAAAGACCTCAGGGCCAGCACGACGTCCTCCACTGTCGCAGTAACACTAGGAAATGACGAGTCCGGTGCCGATGGAAAATTAAGCGGACGTGACGGGCTTGGGTGCTTGGCCGCAAGGGCGCTTAGCGTCTCAGGATCGTGTTGCGCGAACGAGTCGTCTGAAACCAGCAACCGAACCGCCCCTCGGAGGTCCCCCTCGAAAACTTTAGACTCGATGGCTTTTCGAGACCCACACGACTTTGAAAATCCTGCCACGCAACCCGACTCATCCACAAGCTGGCCAGCACTAACCGACTCGATGTTTGCCTTCACCTTTGCCGTCATGTTTCCAGGAGCGTCCCTGGAAGGAACTCTCAGCGCACCGAACGCAAAAGTGAGAAGCGCGCCCCAGTCCTCTACACCGTTATCGCCAACGCACTTATCAATAATGTCGCACAGCTTGCCCGCCGCCTGGTTCCGCGCAGCCTTAGGAACGTGCCTAAGTATTGGCGTACTCACCTTCAAGGCCGAGAGCCTTTCCAGGGGGCAAGGGTGCAATACTAGCGGCACCTGGCTCTCCGGCAGGGAATCGGTGACAATAGACGACGCTTGAGGAGCGGCGACAAGCCGACGCGCACTCCTGTGCATACGGCCCACATGGACTTTGAGCCCATGCGAGCTAAACGCACGTGAAGACCCAGGACAGTGAGGACAAGAAAACATTGCGGACAGGGCACTAATTCGGGCGTATACAAACGTACAATATTCGCATGAACAACAAGTACAAAAAAAAAACAATCTGGTTAAACTTACAACCAATATCACACAAAGCTCTGACAGTAATAAAACATTTAATATTAGTTCTAGTTATAAATGTAAAAAGTTAAAACATTTTTGATCAATAATATCCAATCAATAATAATAATATCAATAATAATTAATATAATAAGATTAGAAATGTCATGTACAATGTCAATTAATAAAAAGGATAAAACAATAGATACAACCGTATCAATAAACGTCGTCAATGTAATGATGAGGTACTTCTCGATTTCATACATACGGGTAAATCAAGAAAAATATCGTCTTTACATAAAAATATTGCCAACATAATGAAGCATCACATTAAAAAAAAAAAAAAGGAAAGCTAAGCGAAGCGCTCTCGCGTCTGCAAACCGCAGAAACCGTTTCTTTAAGATAGATCCTGCCGTCCATAGGAGCCGGAACAGCTTGGCTGCAATTGCGACTGTAGCGAGCCGAATACTAGCACTTCGCATATACAGCCACTTCGACTTCCATTTTTTGCTTGTTTCTTGTCGATTTTACGTGATTCGATACTCTTCAAGTGGAGTTTGAAATAACATAGGTTTGTTTTGGTACTAGTAGTGTCCTCTATTGATGAACTTACGTACTGATAGCCCAAATGGTAGTCTTGATCGATAGGTGAGCGTGGATCGGTGTTTATTGCCGTAGTACTCGCAGCTTTTAAGAGATGGAGCTGGGTACGTTCTAAAGTTGACGTCTTGTCAAGTCATGCAGGTGTCGGTATTGTGTATTTAAACAATGTTTAAATTTTGTTTTATCTTCCACAAGACATATTAATTATTAGTCCACACTTTTTTCACGGTTTCACACGGTAATTAAAGTTTCAGGGTGACAGCGAGATAGCAATCGGGGCGATCTCTTTCGCCCGTGTTATTTTCACTATTTAGCGTCATTCACTTGTTATAGACCAGTGTCTACAATATATGTTATAAGTCTTTGGCTCTTTTAACACTTTTCTTCCTTTCACGAAGCATCCGTACTAGTTTTATTTTTTAAAACGTAATAAAATACGGACAACAATGTCAACTATATTTTATTACCAAAATTTTCATTTTCGTATTTTGTGTTGACGCAAAATTTATATAGGTAGTTGCAATTTTTATTTTAAAATCGTTTCCTCGGAAATAAATTTATTTTGTAACCTTTATTATGGGTATAAATAAGCTAAATTTTATGGTTTATTAAAGGCAATTTCTTTGTTTCCTTGACTACAAACACCTAAAGACTTCACATCTATGTTTAATATACTCGTATGTATGTAATTTCTCTATCGACATTGTTACACCGTTTAAACGCAAATTAGACTTAACTACTTTAGGGTAATCGCAAGTTCAGAAGTTATAATTACCAACTATATGTGCGTACGAGGCGATAGCGGGTTCGCTGGCCAGCAAACTTGATGCTAGGTATACGTAGGTACAAGTTTAATTCATAGTTATTCTCAAAGTTTTATGAAAACGTAGGACTAGAAACCTATTAGCCTTAGATAGCTATTTCTAATGTAAATATACACGAGATGGGATCAAAAAGTAGTGAGAATGAGATAGAATATAATGACTATTGATAACTTAATAATTTATTTTTCTACATAGTTTCCGAGTCTCTCTACACACCGAGTCCAGCGCTTTTCGAAGGCTTCAATCCCTTTAACAAAAAAAGTTTTGTCTTGGTCCTGCAAAAAGCTCTCCACGACATCCATCACCTCGTTATCGTCTTCGTACCTGTTTCCCCTTAAGTATTATTTAAATTTGGGGAACAGATAAAAATCGCTAGCAAACAGATCTGGTGAATAAAGGTTGTGGTCAACTAATTCGAAGCCAGCTTTTTTTTTTTTTTTTTATAACCTTGCTTGCTCGCGCTTGACCACAATCTCACCTGATGGTAAGCGATGATGTGGTCGACGGTGAAACACGCTTGCCTAGAAATACCCTATTCACTCTTGACTTAAAGACCCCTAGATTGTAGCTATCGGGAAACACAGACTCCGGCAGGGAATTCCACTCCTTAGCGGTACGCATAATAAAAGTGTTCCCAAAACGTTTTGTGCGTATGGGTGGGATGTCTACCATGTATCGATGACGCATCGCCGTACGTCTGCTAGTCCGATGATGAAACGGGCTAGGTGGAATTATATCGCGCAATTCCATCGCACACTCCCCGAAATGTAACCGATAAAAAACCGACAGGCTGGCAACTCAGCGACGATGTTCAAGACTCTGGAGCTTTGACTTGACCAGCGCGTCATCGCCGATAAGCCTCTTGGCTCGCTTTTCGATCGACTCTAGTGCGTGCTCTCGTGGTCGGTGATGATGGCCGTTTCCATTGCGAAGATTGCTGTTTTGTCTCGGGATCAAAATGATGAACCCATGTTTCGTTCATTGTTACGAAACGAGACAAAAAGTTATCTTAAAAAACTTGTCCAACAATATCTTTGAAATGTCTAGTCGATTTTGTTTCTGACTGTCGGTTAACATTCTCGGCACCCATCTTGCGGAGACTTTTCTCACATTCAAAGATTTTTTCAATATGGATTGAATACTTCCATATGAAATGCCCGTTTCTTGAATTAAGTATCGGATGGTAACTTTTCGATCGCTCAATACAATTTTCTCGACTTTCGCAACATTTTCTTGGGTGACTGACGTCGATGGCCCGCCGCAATGATGTTTGTCTTCCGTGCTCGTTCTTCCTACTCGAAATTGAGAAGTCCACCTTGCGACAGTGGAATACGGCGGAGCAGACTCTCCTAATGTTGCCTCCAAATCGCAATGAATCCCTTGCGTCGTAAGTATTTTAAACAGAGGTATTTATTAACGGCTCGCACTTCGTTTTTCTCAATTTTCGAGAACACGTTCCGACACGAAGCAAACAAATGACTACATTCAGAAAAAAACAAAAGAGAATCGAAGATTTTTTCTTTATTAATATTACAAATATGTATCTGAGCTATGCCTGCCAGTATTTTTGTTTTTTCTTACCAAGAAGTATGTCGTTCCCACTACTTTTTGATATAGGTCTACCAGAATCTCATGGCATTTTTTATTTTTTTTAAATTGTGATTTTCATATGGCAATGTCAATTGTCACCTGTCAAATCAAAGTACTTGATGTGTCAACCGCTGCTGAAATTTTTTGATATTATCTTGAAAATTTGTTATTTTTGTGAAAATGTCGAAATACCCACTTCGATCTCAAGCGAGACATATTGTTTTCAATGTGTATCGTAAAATAAGGGAAGTAGGAGGCGTAAATCAAACTCAATCTTTGATTTTAAAGTGCGTCGTAGAGTGGACCGGTAAGTTGGACTGACTTGTTTTGATACTTTTAGTTTATTATATATTTTTCTTACTTAATTTTTATTTCTTTCCATTACTATTATATGGTAAATCGTAGGTCAGGGCACATCGAATGATGGCTGGAAGGAAATGGCAACAGTGTAACATGTAACTGTTACTAATTCTTCGACAATATATTGATTTCAACGGAGATTAATAGAATCAATAGAATCAAAAGAAAAATATTAAGTAATAATCTGCGCCCTGCATTGGGACGTGTATATAGACGGGAGTTTTTGGCGGGATTTTGTCGAGTGAAGTTCAGTGGCTATCAATATTATTTGCAAATTGATTCCTAGTGGATATTGTGATATATTATTGGTGTAGTTTTGTGTCTCAACTGTCTACGCAACTGGACAATTTGTAAAATCATTCAAAGAAGCGATCTCAGGATAGTGGAGCGGAGTAATTTATTGTAGTATTGCCTGCCTCTGCAAAGATTACTGGGAAGACTGATTCGATACAATTTGCTGCCAAATACTCCAAAAAACATTAGAATCTGTTACATCCGCATTCTAATGCATACTAAAGAATAAATATAAGATCCAAAACTCTTTCCAAAGACGTGGCTAAAAGGTCCTAGCAACCAGGCCATAAAACTTACATAAAAAAGTATATATAGACTGATGATGATGAATGACTATAAGTAACATGATACATTTTATTATTTTTTACAGACTCTATACATAAAGAGATTGGTTTTGAATATGTTAAATGCCAATGAAAAAGAACCATTTTGATGGAGAGAGATGACATAAAACTACAAAGATACAAGTTTTTGAAATGCCAGTGGAGTTCATGGAATCGTATTCTAGTTTTCTAGTTCTGAATGAGGTTTTAAGTTATTAGTATGATTTAAATGATATATAATAAATTAGTACATAAATTAATATTCAATTGATTTATTTTTCCTATGTTAAGAACCCGATGTATAACAACATTATTCATACACATACCTATAATACTCACAGTAGATCTTTGTGTATCTGAATTGGTTGCAAGACCCCGCGCAGTAGCTATTTTTGTGTCAATGTTGAAGGTGAAGATAGCATTGTATAACTGTGTCTTACACTCGCTTATGTATTTCACATCGTCCTATCTCGCTTACTCTATGCAGTATACTCGATGACAGACTGTTTCTTACGCAATGGTTGGCAGGACCAAGTTCAAAGACACAAAGATCCGCTGTGACTACTATATTATAGGTGCCTCATGTTCATTAATACTAAAGACATAAATAAAAATTAAACAGTATCAAGATCGTTTAATCCAATTTCCCCAGTATTGCACACAACAAATTTTTATTTCCCCATTTGCCATGAGATTCTGGTAGACCTACTCCTAGTACAGTGAGTTTTTTTTACAGAATTTCAATCTAAATTGGATTAAGGGAGAATTAGAGGCCAAAAGAACTAATTGGCGGCAGCATTGCACCTCCATTGAAACTCTGCCAAATGGAATGAGGGTGTGCAAAGCAATGTCCATGACTAAGACAAACCCACTATCATCTATAAAGGATGAGAATGGGCATCTCACGGAAACTGGACAGGACACTCTGGGCGTGATGTTTAGGACTCACTTCCCGGAATGTATACTGCGCGACAGCGATGAAGAGGAACCAGTCACAAGGGACGAGCTCACAAGGCACACGTCCAAAAATAACTGGCTCACGGCAAAGAAAGTGGTAGATGAAAATAAACTAAAGCTTGCCATAGCGGGCTTCCAGCCTCTCAAATCACCTGGTCCGGATGGCATCTACCCAATACTATTGCAAGAAGGGGCATCTGTTTTGATACCCCATTTGAGCAAGCTCTACAGAGCCTGCATAGCCTTTGGGTACGTACCCAAAGCATGGAGGGAGGTCAAAGTCACCTTTATACCGAAGGTGGGTAGACCGACTTATGAGGAAGCTAAAGCTTACAGGCCCATCAGTCTATCATCCTTTCTCCTAAAAGCTCTGGAGAAACTGGTAGACAGGTACCTAAGAGAGGGACCACTTAAAGTATTCCCTCTACATCAACTACAGTGCGCCTACAGCCCTGGCAAATCTACGGAAACGGCATTGCACTATGTTGCGAGCCGAGCCGAGGCTGCGCTTGAGGGACAGGAGATATGTGTCGGGGCTTTCCTCGACATAGAGGGAGCCTTCGACAAGACAACATTTGAGTCCATACGCATAGCTGCAAAGGAACATGGCATCAATGATACCACGTGCAACTGGATTGACAATATGCTGAGAAGCAGGATAGTCAGATCGGAACTGATGGGAGACAGACTTAGTGCAAAAACAACAAGAGGTTGTCCGCAAGGCGGAGTGCTGTCACCGTTACTGTGGTGCTTGGTAGTAGATTCGCTACTTACCAAACTCAATACCGGACCATTCTACACAGTAGGCTATGCAGATGACATAGCTATAATGGTTAATGGTAAATTCCCGAACATAGTCTCTGGATTATTACAACAGGCATTGAGGATGACAGAAGAATGGTGTACTAAGAACCACCTCTCTATCAACCCAGGCAAAGCAGTCATTATTCCATTCACGAGGAAAAGACAACTAGGAAACCTAGGAGAGCCCTCCCTCAATGGAATAAAGCTGCCCTGGTCCACCGAAGTTAAATATCTGGGTGTAACGCTTGATAAAGAACTCAGGTGGAAAACTCATGTGGAAAATATTACGACAAAGGCCCTACGAGTGTTCGGCATGTGTCGCTCCACCTACGGTAAAACTTGGGGGCTAAAGCCCAAAGTGATACGATGGCTGTACCGGACAATGATAATACCTATTATCACATACGGCAGCATAGTGTGGTGGCCAAGAACAAAGCTTGCCTCGTGCAAAGCGCCACTCACCAGGTTACAAAGAACAGTGTGTCTCGGCATCACGGGTGCTTTCAGGACAACACCTACGGCAGCGATTGAGAGATACCTTAATATCCCTCCTCTGCATATGATGGTTGAATTCGAGGCAAGGAAGACATTACATCGTCTTGCTGTTGCTGGACTATGGGATGCCTCTAAGCCAAAGACTAACCATACAAAGTTCGATGGGAATGAAGACCTGGATCGGGTAACAAGCATGATATCCGATAAAATGCAAACTATGTTTGTGTTTGAAAGGTCTTTCAAGGTCCAAATCCCTACAATAGAGGACTGGACGAAGGGAATCGATCCACCAGAACAAGATAGTCTGGTATGGTACACTGATGGATCCAAAATGGAATCAGGTACAGGAGCGGGAATATACGCAAAAGGTTACAAATGTAGCAGAAGCTTAGGGAAGATGGCAACTGTATTCCAAGCAGAAACATATGCCATAATAACCTGTGCTCAAGAGAATATAGATAGAGGAACCAGAGGCAAATCCATATATATTCTTAGTGACAGTCAGGCTGCAATCAAAGCCATGGCATCCTACAAAGTGGACTCCAGACTTATTCTGGACGCTATCCAGGCCCTAAACAGGCTTGGGAAGCATAACAGGGTAAGACTGATGTGGGTCCCTGGGCACAAAGGAATCCATGGTAACGAAGTGGCAGATGAACTGGCAAGAGAGGGCTCAGCAAATGATTTTGTGGGTCCAGAACCATGTGTAGGCATTTCGACGTGTCTCGTCAAAGCCACATTTAGGGAGTTTGCAGATCAAACACAACGAAAACATTGGCTGTCTAATACCGGTCTACAACACTCCAAGAAATTCCTAGGCTCTACGTTCAAAGCCCGGGAATGCATTTGGAATATGAGCAGGGGGCAAATCCGTTACCTGCTTGGGGCCTTTACTGGGCACTTTGGAACCAACGACATGCTCATGAAAATGGGTCTAACCGCGACACCCATGTGCAGGTTGTGTGGGGAACATACGGAACGCATGGAGCACCTTCTGTGCACATGCGATGCACTGGCTGGTAAGCGAATGAGTCTCCTAGGGGTTGGATATCCAAAACCAGAAGACTATAGGCTCATATCTCCTAGTCTCGTTGTAAAACTCATGAAAAGTGTTTTCAACGAGATCGGCGAGGAGTAAGTTATCTAGGGGAACACAATAGATCCCATGGGTCGAAGTGTCCGAGTTATTTCTCGGCCCCTCCACAAGATAAGATAAGATAAGGGAGAATTTTATTTGGGTAATTGTAGTTTGCTTACTATTCGTTTCTAATAAAAATACTATAACAAAACAGTTTGAGTAAAAACTAGTATAAAAGTGACATTCGCTTAAATTTTGATTACAAAAACGTTTCAATCACGAAATAAACCTGATAATATAATGTTATTGACTTATGTCGATAACCGTACATACGGCGTACGTCCGCTAGTTGAGTCTATCGTATATTCACAAACTGGATCTTCTATTCAAGTTGGAGTTTCGTATTCGGAAAGCCCGACCGGCTACATCGAGAACTGTTCGGTCCCTCGGCGATACGACACGAAATTTGTAAAGATGTTGCCTCCAGGATCGTCTTCAATAGGGGCGAGAAGTAAACCATTTTGCTCCGCAAGATAGCCAACTAGATCGTTCTATACAAAACCCCTTTCATGTGTAAAACGGGCCTTTTATTAATAAACCCGCTTTTGGCTACCGTCTGGATAATCTCCAGGATCTTTTAATTAGCCGTATGCAAAATTCAATTGGGTCTGGTGCTGAAATCTGTTTTTATAACGCTATTAAAACTGAAAATTTTCAGACTAGAAGTAACTTTTTCTTATTGAAAGTAAAAATTTATTAGCCGAATTATGTTTTCAACAAAAAATGGAATAGAATGTTAATAATATTCTTGAAGAGCGATAAATATGTCGATCAATCTTTATTTTAATGAGAAATCCAATCTAACTAATAAAAACATCCAATCTTGACTTACACAAAAATCTAACTGACATATTTCTTTCACGGAAATCAGACAATGCCGAAGGCCGAAGGCGATCCCTGGCTTCCTTCATTCCTTCTCGTGGAAAAACAAAAACGGAAGGAAAATGGCGGATACATCTACATGTCCATTGTCCGTTTAATGCAAAGTATGGGACGCATATTATATCAAAATGCAAGAAAAAGGAAGGTTTATCAGGATTTGCTTACATTTTTTTCATAAGTACGAACCATTTATATATTTATGAATCATCTTCATCTATATCTGCTCTTATCCCACGTTACTTGGGGTCAGGGGTTACAATTAAATTTCTTTAAATATATATGAAAGTAAGTAGTAACCCATCAGCATCGGAACCGACGCCCAGGTTGCTAGTGGTTACGTTTCAAAAAGAAAAGAACCTCTGAACAATATGTATTTGTATTCAATATAATGGTGAAATGGTCAGTCGAACGTGACTTTTATGAAGCCTCACACCCTTGGCCTGTATCCATCAGAAGTACTTCCCTCCGGCTGCGACCAATCTATCTTAATCATATCAGGTTAAGTGTGACGGCTGTTGGCATGTTCGCCAAAGATAAGAACCTGACCACAATTCCTATAGTTATCCCTGGATTAACATCTGTATTTACCAATGATTCTAACACAAATACATTTAAGAATTTACTGAGAACAGAAATAAATATATTCTTATGTTCGAACTAAAAAGTTTTTCTACTTCAAACGTACTTGTTTTCCATCTAGACTTTATAGACCGCTTCATAAAAACACGAAAAGTCTTTTTGCTTACAAAACTTTACCAATTACACTTCAAATATCCAAGTAAAATAACTGTAATATTCATGAGTAACTAGAGCTCTTCAGTAAATAATGTCACAATTCACATAAAACTACAAAGTAATTAGTGGACTTTTTGTGACGTCACCGAGCGAAACGACTAAATACAGGTTGTTACGGTGCCGGTGTTAATGCAAATTAGATTTTATAACAGAGGAGCTAAGTACTGTTGGTGGATGTTTTGTCACTAACACTGAACTGTCGTTAGCTTTGTAAGTTTGAATGTACTTACTTTACTGAAATACAAAACCTTGTATACCTACCTTATTCCGGATAGGTAATCTAATTAAGGCTATGGCAAACCTGCGTCAAATATTGTATGATTTCATAGGTAAAATAATACGAAAACTATGTAAAAATGCTTTACCATATTTTCAACATCAGGTCGGTTCGGTCAGTCAAAAATCGAACTGAATATTTTTATAGGTTGGCAGATATTTTTAGCGGCAATAGAATTCAATTAATTTTAATCTCACTGTTTCATCGAGTATTTTAGACTTGTCCTTGCCCTTGAAAAGCAAATGGTAACTATTATTGTTTTGTACCGTAGCTTTAAATAAAATAGTACTCAATAGATTCACCATTTTTGCACTAAGCAAAAATGGAGAATCTATTGAGTAATATTTCAGCTTAGACTTTTGAAGCAAGGACGAGTAGGTATTCTGAAAATCAGGGGAAATTGTATGCTTATTCTTTAAAATACCAATAAATTAATTTCCTAAAACATTGCGCCAAAGGGATTACGGCGGGATACTCAGATAGTACAAATAGTAGAAGGTAGTAGGTATCTGAAGCACTTGCGTCAAGAATACATAAATTGAACAGAAAATAAATAGTATTTCTCAGTAAAGTTTTTCCAAGTATGTTCAATTAAATACGTCAGGGTATATTATATTTCTTCGAATCATAACAAATAAATCCATACTGCTTGACATTTAGAAATTGTCTCTGATTTGAGTTTTATGAGACTTGTAATATTTTTATAGAATCATTACGAAATATTCGATATTTGTTTAATCTTTCACCAACAATTAGTATGTATCATTCTTTTGTAACATATTCAAAAGTATCTACGCCTATCCTGAATGATTATATGTACAAAAAATTGAGGATAGTAAGCGATATATTTTGGTGTTATTTAAAATACCAATAGATATCTCTCTTCCTCCCCTCGATAAGTGACGACCTCTTACGCATACTTAGATAATGTTAAACCAATACAGAAATCAGAGCCTTACAAAAATAACAGTTATTATTCTTATAAATTCAGGTAACATCTCATCCAGATTCTATTAGTGGAACCAACATTCTAAATCTTGCTAGCTTCAGATGATCTAAGTGCTTTTAGTGGAACATTTCCATTTTTCGTAAAACATCGGTGATGTTTCAATGAAATGTATTCTACCCGGAGCTATTAGCATGATTCGGACACGAATCGCGGCGCTCGTTCAAGTAAACGATCAAAACAATTGTGTTACGTTTAATATGTTCCCGATTCAATAATTTCAACCGAATGCTGTAATTGGAGTTGGTAAACAGTTATTACTCTCACTGGGGTTAATTAGTCTAATTTACTACTAACGAGGGTTTGGGACAAATGGCAGCCATTTTAAATTTTACTCACCGAATATTGCATTAAGCTGCCAAATATTCCCGTTTGATTTTACATTAAAATTTATATCTAATTTAGTTTTATCTCTATTAGTCAGTGTACACGACTGTGACAAATTGATATGCGAACGCTTGATAAATCGAATTACATTCACCGGGAAGTTTAATTTCTTTGATATAAATGTTAAAATATCGACGAAAGTTCTTTTGACGGCACATCTATTAAAAAGACATTCTTGGAAAATTGCTTATAAAAAATTAAAGTTTTTTCTTCTAATATATTATGTGTTTAATATAGACTGAGACCTTTATGAGTTTTTGTGCTTAACTACTTAGTAAATAACTTTTCTGACGTTCAATACATTCCAATTTCGGTATCGAGATATTGAAGTTTGGGACAAAAAACCTTAAATGTTATTCTAATATTTTTAATAACTAAATATTTCTCCTGCAATGCGACGTGGAATGAGAATGTTTTTATTAGAGATTTATGCGCGCCGAAAGCGGTTCAGATGGTGCAGCTGAATGCTGGCGACAAGTATGGAATTTAATTTTTTCGTGAGAGCTTTTCTATTTGCTTACTGTTAGGGAATTACACCGCAAGTGACATAGCAGAGAATGGATAAAATATTCTTTATCTAATAAAATACGGTTTCAATTACCATGCGTAACCAACTCTATCAGATACATAAAATAAAAAATCTTATTGTTTTAAATTAAGAGTTTTATTTTTACCATTTTGTGGGTTATTGACCTATCATCTAAAATTCCACATACTTGTGATCGTACATCGCCAACAAACAATAGCAAGCTTAATGTTTAGTGCTTTTCTTAATGAAAAGGCAAAATTAAAAATAGATACACCATTCAAAAATTGTATCATTCTTAGTTAGAGTGATCTGTTTGACACAAAAACTTTTTTAAGCAGAAAAAGGAAAACACGGTACCGAAACTTTAAAGGAGTCTTATTAATACACTAGCTTCTGCCCGCGGGTTCACCCGTGTAAAAAGTGTTTTATCATCCCAAGGGAATACAAACTATCCTATGTCTTTACCAGGGTCTCAAACTATCTCCATGCCAAATTTCATCTAAATCGGTTCTGTAGATCTAGAGATTACCTCCTAAAACCTCACAAACTCACAAACTTGACCTCTTTACAATATTATAGTATAGATATAAATCCACCTATACTCGTATCGGTGAGGTTTTAGTAGAACGAGGACGTCCGACGGCCTCAGGATAGCCCATTTTGGCGTATATTTTGACGAGCATTTTTTAATTACAGATATACAAACAACTAGCTTCTTCCAGCGGCTTCTTCCAGCGGCTTCGTCCGCGTGAATTTCGATAATTATCCCGAAGGAACATATTCCTGGGATAAAAAGTATTCTATGTTCTATTACAGACTATAATCTATCTCTGCACCAAATTGCATTCAGATCCCTCAAGCCGTTCTGGCGTAAAGAAGTAACAAACCTACAAACACACACACACTCACAAGCTTTCGCCTTTATTATAATATGAGTGTCATAACATCGATATACAAATATCGATAAGATCGATATACAAATAAAAGAAAGTACGGCAAGTTTTAAAATGAAAAAAACCAGAAACATATTAAAACGGCCAAAGTGCGTGTCGGACTTCGCTGGACTTCGACATTTAGGGTTCCGTACCAAAACGTAGCACGGTCTTCGTCATATATAATATTTAAATTTCTGTTTCGTTTAGAATTTAGTATTTATTATAATATTTATTAGTCTATTGTTTTAGAAATTATTTATTAGTTAAGTAGATAGTTTAATAACCAATTTTAATTATTGTTCATATTTTTTTTTTTTGGACTCCTACCACTGTTGTGTTCTTTTTAACCCAAAGGTTGACTGGTAGAGAATGCCTTGCTCCATTAAGTCCGCCTATGTATCACCATTGTACATGAAGTTTAAATAAATAAATAAACCGCAAATTAAGTTGGTTGTTATATAAAAAATGAGGGAATTTCAAAGAAAACATACTTATCAATAGTTTGGTATTTGTTTCTTAAATATACGTAATAATAATTGAAAAAATAATGAAATAATAATTGTCAACAAATATCAATTTCAGGTTAATGGGAAGTAGAAATAATCTTGGGCTTCTCATTCCTTTGTTTTCCAATATGTTTTTAAACAAAAGATACCTACAGTATTTATATACTCAACGAGCTCTGGACAATGATATCCCATTCGATGGGGCTTTTTTTTTAACCCCTCTTATCTTTATGTATCTCTTAAAAACATTAAAAAAAATTGGGTCAACGAGATGCTTATACTGTGAAAATTTAAAGACTAACGCCAACTATTTGGCTGTAAAACCTGTGTGACAGACGATGGATAGACAGACACACATATACGGACATGCAAGTGACAGCAAAAGGGCTCCGTTTGGACCCTTCGGGTACGGAACCATAAAAACTAAAAGAAAAAGTCAAATCACGTACACAATTACATGCCTAGCCAGTCGGAAAACTTGAAAGCAACCACGATGTCATGATATTTAGTTTAAACGTGTAAAAATATTACATAAGTCCCGAGTACCTCTGAGACATAGGTATCTATGGGGTAACTTAGCAAATTATTCAAAGGAAGCGTAACTAGTAAGTCTCGTACGAGAAAATTTGCTACCTGCCTGACTTAGAAGACGCATACCATTAACATTAGTTTTACTACAAGCGACAATCTTAAGTTCAACTTGATTGCTAAGTGTATTTACTGCAAAGAGTTTGGTAATTAAGTTTGATTTATAGGTAGGTGTAGTTATAAAGCGATGGGGTAAGGTACGAGTACGTGTTACATTGTTCGAAGGAATCTGGCACTTTTGGAAAGCCTTGACCTTGGAGCACCATTTAGAACATAGTTTCGGATATTTGCACAGTTTTACTGCCTCTCAAACTCACTCTGCTCTATATGTTAGGTTTTCTTTGATAAATACCTCTTTATTTTGTTAAGATTTTTTCATTGTCTATATTGATTACCCTAGAAAATATTCGAATGTCAAATGACGTCACATCTAATGACAGTTGACGATTGTTCAGACGCCAGGTGGGTTGAGTCAGTTCGGGAGGCTAGTCGAGACGGGCTTGGAAGATGGTTGTGTCGACCTAAGTGGATATATTGTATTGAGTTGATGGTAACTGGAAAATAAAGAATAGTTCAATGTTCAACTGTGTGTTATTTCTGAATTACCAACTATAAATCACGTGAGTATTATTTATTCTTGAGTATTTTCTACCCACTATCCTTGGACGCAACGGCTTGCGTTGTACTAGCTCTGTTGTCAATCTAGTGATCTATTACATATATACATACGCTATTTATTAGTCTATAGCTTTTAGTAGCATTCTGTTGTTAAGAATAAATGAATGCACATCCTACCAAACGTGTTATAAAACTTTGTCCAAAGCTGTAACTTTGAAGTCTATTTTCGTCTGATTACGATTAGCAAATGTCCAGTTTAAAATAAGGAAAGGTCCATATACCAATATAAAAACCATTGTATCCTGAAATTCTGTATTGTCTGTATTTGTAGAGGGAAAAGAGGTAAATGTTACGGGTAATTACTTCCACACACGTTATAAGTGACCATAGCTCACTATACATTTCATTTAAAAATGTTTTGCTACTTGTATAATAGAGTATTCATATATATGAACTAAAATGTTGATGGTTAATGATACAATAACTCTTAAAATATTAACACTTATTACAACTAATCACTATCGAAGAATACTTAAATATGTGCGTAACTTGTAGAACAATTTTGATCTGTTAGGGCTACCGCACATAAATCAAAGTCAAAAATGAAATCTGCTCTTTTTACTATGAATAATAATGAAACTTTGCCGGTTAGAGCAATATTGTATGACGCAGACTAATCTTAAACTAAACCATTTTTTTTTCACAAAAATATTTCAGTCGTTTTGATTAAAAAGTTGAATAATATTTTTCCATGGCATTCCTTTTCAGATGAACTCAAAACATCAATGGTAAAAGTTTTTATAGCTCTGGCTGCGTGGCTAGCTCGTAGAATTTTTCACTCAGTGGCTTTTCGAAACCAGCTAAATTAACAAAAAGCAAACGAATTGTCAGTGAATGAACATGTCATACCTAACTATATTTTATTACCAAAATTTTCATTTTCGTATTTTGTGTTGACGCAAAATTTATATAGGTAGTTGCAATTTTTATTTTAAAATCGTTTCCTCGGAAATAAATTTATTTTGTAACCTTTATTATGGGTATAAATAAGCTAAATTTTATGGTTTATTAAAGGCAATTTCTTTGTTTCCTTGACTACAAACACCTAAAGACTTCACATCTATGTTTAATATACTCGTATGTATGTAATTTCTCTATCGACATTGTTACACCGTTTAAACGCAAATTATACTTAACTACTTTAGGGTAATCGCAAGTTCAGAAGTTATAATTACCAACTATTTGTGCGTACGAGGCGATAGCGGGTTCGCTGGCCAGCAACCTTGATGCTAGGTATACGTAGGTACAAGTTTAATTCATAGTTATTCTCAAAGTTTTATGAAAACGTAGGACTAGAAACCTATTAGCCTGAGATAGCTATGTTCTATGTTCTATGTTATGGGGGTTTGGTTTCCGCACTTAGTACTTCAACTGGACCATTGTGCGTGGGCCATGGCGGCCGTTGGGTGGATTATTCCAGCCAGCCCACCTCCCTCCAGAAGCTGATTAGGGCTCCTGGTTTTCCTAGAACGTCCGTGTAAGTTCTGGGCGACCCGAGGGTTTGTGATAGCTATTTCTAATGTAAATATACACGAGATAGGATCAAAAAGTAGTGAGAATGAGATAGAATATAATGACTATTAATAATATTATTTTTCTACATAGTTTCCGAGTCTCTCTACACACCGAGTCCAGCGCTTTTCGAAGGCTTCAATCCCTTTAACAAAAAAAGTTTTGTCTTGGTCCTGCAAAAAGCTCTCCACGAAATCCATCACCTCGTTATCGTCTTCGTACCTGTTTCCCCTTAAGTATTATTTCAATTTGGGGAACAGATAAAAATCGCTAGCCGCCAGATCTGGTGAATAAAGGTTGTGGTCAACCAAATCGAAGCCAGCTTTTTTTTTTTTTTTTTATAACCGCGCTTGCTCGCGCTTGACCACAATCTCACCTGATGGTAAGCGATGATGTGGTCGACGGTGAAACACGCTTGCCTAGAAATACCCTATTCACTCTTGACTTAAAGACCCCTAGATTGTAGCTATCGGGAAACACAGACTCCGGCAGGGAATTCCACTCCTTAGCGGTACGCATAATAAAAGTGTTCCCAAAACGTTTTGTGCGTATGGGTGGGATGTCTACCATGTATCGATGGCTCATCGCCGTACGTCTGCTAGTCCGATGATGAAACGGGCTAGGTGGAATTATATCGTGCAATTCCATCGCACACTCCCCGAAATGTAACCGATAAAAAACCGACAGGCTGGCAACTCGGCGACGATGTTCAAGACTCTGGAGCTTTGACTTGACCAGCGCGTCATCGCCGATAAGCCTCTTGGCTCGCTTTTCGATCGACTCTAGTGCGTGCTCTCGTGGTCGGTGATGATGGCCGTTTCCATTGCGAAGATTGCTGTTTTGTCTCGGGATCAAAATGATGGACCCATGTTTCGTTCATTGTTACGAAACGAGACAAAAAGTTATCTTAAAAAACTTGTCCAACAATATCTTTGAAATGTCTAGTCGATTTTGTTTCTGACTGTCGGTTAACATTCTCGGCACCCATCTTGCGGAGACTTTTCTCACATTCAAAGATTTTTTCAATATGGATTGAATACTTCCATATGATATGCCCGTTTCTTGAATTAAGTATCGGTTGGTAACTCTTCGATCGCTCAATACAATTTTCTCGACTTTCGCAACATTTTCTTGGGTGACTGACGTCGATGGCCCGCCGCAATGATGTTTGTCTTCCGTGCTCGTTCTTCCTACTCGAAATTGAGAAGTCCACCTTGCGACAGTGGAATACGGCGGAGCAGACTCTCCTAATGCTGCCTCCAAATCGCAATAAATCCCTTGCGTCGTAAGTATTTTAAACAGAGGTATTTATTAACGGCTCGCACTTCGTTTTTCTCAATTTTCGAGAACACGTTCCGACACGAAGCAAACAAATGACTACATTCAGAAAAACACAAAAGAGAATCGAAGATTTTTTCTTTATTAATATTACAAATATGTATCTGAGCTATGCCGGCCAGTATTTTTGTTTTTTCTTACCAAGAAGTATGTCGTTCCCACTACTTTTTGATATAGGTCTACCAGAATCTCATGGCATTTTTTTTTTTTTTTAAATTGTGATTTTCATATGGCAATGTCAATTGTCACCTGTCAAATCAAAGTACTTGATGTGTCAACCGCTGCTGAAATTTTTTGATATTATCTTGAAAATTTGTTATTTTTGTGAAAATGTCGAATACCCACTTCGATCTCAAGCGAGACATATTGTTTTATTTATTTATTTATTTAAACTTCATGTACAATGGTGATACATAGGCGGACTTAATGCAGCAAGGCATTCTCTACCAGTCAACCTTTGGGTTAAAAAGAACACAATAGTGGTAGGAGTCCAAAATAAAAATGAACAATAATTAAAATTGGATTAAACTATCTAACTAATAAAATACATAAATAATTTCTAAAACAATAGACTAATAAATATTATAATAAATACTATATTCTAAACGAAACAGAAATTCAAATATAATATATATGACGAAGACCGAGCTATGTAAGAGAGGACAAGTAATAGTTCCGGATTTTACGCTTAAATGAAAATTTACTCTCAGCTTTTTTTATGCCAAGGGGAAGCACGTTCCAGAGTTTTATTGTAGAGACAGTGTAAGAATTCTATACAAACCCAGTGCGGTGAGAAGGAATATGGAGAAGTAAGTTTTTGGAAGCTCGAAGGTTAAGATCGTGAGAACTGCCCAACACTTTAAAGTATTGTTTTAAATAATCAGGAGTACGAGGATCGTTCATGATGTTGAAGAGCATGCAGAGGGATCTGAGGGGTCTCCTCTGACGGATAGGCAGCCATTTAAGCTGAGAACGGAAGGAAGAAATGTGATCATATTTACGAAGCCCGAAAATAAAGCGAATACAGTTGTTGAGAAGTCGATCCATTTTGTTAAGAAGTTCTTGGGATAGATCAGTGTAACAAACATCAGCATAGTCGATTATAGGCAACACAAGAGCTTGAACCAGAATGGTTTTAGTGTTAGACGGAAGAAAATGTTTGAATCTATAGAGGGACCGCAGTGCAAATGTGACTCTCTGGCTAATTTGAGCAACCTGCTTATTCCAGCTTAACCTGTCATCAATGTATAGGCCTAAGTCTTTAACGTGAGGCGAGAGAGGGATGACGGTATTGCAAAAAATAAGCGGCGATAGTAGGTTAGTGTCCAAGTTACGAAGATAATACGAACTACCAATAAGGATAGCCTGACATTTACTGACATTGACAGTAACCCCAAATCTGCTAGACCAGTCAGCGATTGCTTGAACAACGAGATTGATTGGTCAGCATTCAACAACGAGATGCAGTTATCGAGATTGAGAATGTCAGTTTGCGCGTAGAGCTGCAGGTCATCAGCATACAGATGGTACGAGCATTTGAGGATAGTAGTAATAGAGTTAATAAATAAAGAAAATAAGAGTGGGGAGAGTATACCGCCTTGTGGAACGCCTGTTTCCAGCGCGCACCAATCAGATAATTTCTGATCAGCACGTACCGCCTGGTGGCGACCACGAAGATATGATGAAAACCAATCCCGTGCCAACGAAGAAACCCCAATTTGAGTCAGAACGGCCAGGAGAATATCGTGATCGACGGTATTAAAAGCATTGGAGAAATCTATTAAAACCAACACCGTTAACCTCGAACCCTCCAAGCCGTTCCGGACGTCCTCAGTAACTTTAAGCAAGGCTGTGGCTGTACTATGGCCAGGCCGAAAGCCAGATTGGAAAGGGGACAATAGGTTATTCCGGGACACGAAAGAGGACATTTGGTTCAAAGCAACTGCTTCCAGGATCTTAGATAGGAAAGGGAGAATGGAGATTGGTCTGTAATGATTAGATAAGGTGGGATTGGAAATTTTTGGAAGAGGGATAATGAAAGCCTTACGCCAGGTTGTAGGAAACTCACCAGCCTGCAGAGAGAAGTTGATGATGTGTGTGATAATGGGAAGGATACTTTTAAATATGAGTGATAACATGGATCTGCTCACTCCATCACAGCCGACAGCCTTGGACTTAATTGCAGTGAACGTTTTGAGGATATCAGCGTCGGTCACCGGAGAAAAAGAAAAAGATTCAGGAGGTAAAATTGGCATGGAAGTAATATCACGTATGGTATTATTCTTAACTACAGCCGTAAGCATAGTTGACGATGAGAAGTGACTATTCAAATCATTTAGAGACATATGAGATGATACAGTATGAGAGGATGATTGTGTGATTCCAATTGATTTGAGAAACTTCCATATGTCAGCCGGAGAAGAATTAAGGACATTTTCACAAATGTATCGGCGTTTAGAAGCTCTAACCATCTGATTACAGCGGTTTCTGGCCAACTTGTACAGGCTCCAGTTCTCCTCACTACGATCCCCTCTATATCTCCGAAAAGCCCTGTCACGCCGTCTCATCGCCAAACGAACTCCAGAACTAATCCATGGAGCCGGAGGATGCCTGACACGTACAGCCCTGAGTGGCGCATGCGCATCAAATAGCTAAAGCACGGACCTATTGGACATATTCACTTTCTCATCCACAGTTGATGCCTGAGCAACATCGACCCAATCAATAGCTTTGGCATCACCATTGAGTTTGTCCCTGTTCAACCTCGCAAAATTCCGAAGAAACAAAATGGCAGGCCGCTGTTTAGGTGGCTTTATTTTGTACGACAAGTAAATTAAATCATGTCTAGATAGCCCAGGGGCCGCAATCTGTCCATGGTTAGCAACTAGATTCTCGGAAGACGCGAGCATGAGATCAAGCCAGGTATCGCTTGAGTCAGGATTGAGATGAGTCGGATTGAGCGTGAGAAGTGAGAGACTCGACGATTCCAGGATTGCTCTCAGTCTGCGCGATCTTGGGTTATCCCTCGAGAGGTCGGTGTTGAAGTCACCCATGACTATGAGATGTTTGTACTCTGAGGAAACAGATTCAAAGAGAGATTCGACAATAGAGAAATAATCAATAGCAGGTGGGCAGTAAACTACTCCAAGAACGGCCTTAACCCCCTTGACATCAATTTCAAGGACTAAGAATTCGGGCTCGCTGCTATAAGTTGTCGGAGAAGATGATAGAATTTTGAAGGGGATGTCACTGCGCAAGTATATGGCAACACCACCGCCCCTTTTACCCATGCGATCATTGCGAATTAAAACAAAACCGGGTAAGCTATAATGTGTAGAGGGGAGTTCGGGCTTGAGCCAACTTTCCGACACCAGGACAGCGTGTAACGCCACATCACAAAATAAATCCAGCATCTCAGAGTGGTGTTGAGGGATACTTTGAGCGTTCACATGACATACGTTAAAACACTTATTAAACCGCTGGCACTCACCACTTAAGACACTGTTAACCGAGAGAGAATCGTCAAAGGAAGAAAAAGACGTAGATGAACTACGGCATGAATAAAACGAGTCGTCGTTAGACATAGTCATCGCAAAGCGTAAATAAATATAAATAAGAGATAAAATAAAATTATAAAGATAATAGGGATGTGAAGATTAAATTCACATAATAATTGCATAACCTGCCGGCAGACTGTTCACAAACAAATTTATACATAATTACTAGTGCGTTTATCCGAACGCAAACGTAATTCGCAAGAAGTAAAATTAAGTGGCATAGACAAGATTTGTATAGAAAGAATGAAAAAAAAAAAAAAAAAGAACACTGACAGTGACACTTTGACAGAACTTGTCTTGTCAACAATTAACAAAACAAAATAGATAAAATTGGGTGCCGGTACACCGAACAAAAAACTGTGATGTGATAATGTGCGTGTACAGGTAACAAACAAGTAGATAACAAGCACAAATAGCGAACAAATTGGACGAAATAAAGACTTTGCATCCAATATGTTACGCGGTGCTAATCTATGAGGATCGCCGAGACAGCATCGACCCAAATCAACACTGCACACGGCTCGACCACGCAGTGCAGCATCAGCAGGAGCGTGCCGCGCGACGACGACAACAGAGGTTTCGCAATATCGGAAACGCGGACCCAGATTCACTTTTGATTCACACTTCGATCATTGTCAATCTTTTAGAAATAATTAACTTGTAACTTTTAGTATAATTAAATTCTATTAAATAACCTTTGCTTTTTTTTTGATCCTCCGGTTGTAGCCCACGTAATTGGCGCAGTCGGTAGGATACCAGTAAAGTAGAGTCAGTGTCGTATCGAACGATTAGTCTACGGGTATCCGAACCTACGGGAGCTGCAGTCCAGAGGAGAATCCGACTCTCGATTCGTCAAGAAGAAGCAATGCTGTAAGTCCTTGAATCTTTCAAGTCCTTGCCTACCTAACTCTTAAGTCTCCTTGAATATCTCAAGCCCTAAGTTAATCCCTACTATATTCTTATATCCTGTCCAATCTATGTTCATGATATTATTTTTTTTCTTATAATTTTTGCGTGTGTGTAAGTTTTAGCGTTCAAGATTTTCCATCCTATGGAATATCGATCTGATAGGTTAGAAAATAGTGACCGAAGTAGGAGTAGGCTCGCGGCTACAGACGAGAACAGGAATTTAGGCGCGATGTCGAGCGACGACGTAGACACGATTTATAAATCCCTAAGATTAGTGCCGGAGTTCGACGGAAACCCGCACGTACTAACCCGTTTCATTAGCATATGCGACCAGTTGGTAGTTACTTATTTTAAAACCGCACAAGGTTATGAACTAACGAATTTAGCCCTCCTTAACGGAATTTTGAATAAGATTACGGGACCCGCTGCTAGGCATATTAATTCCAATGGTATCCCGGATACCTGGCAGGGTATTCGATCCGCTCTGATCAATAACTTTGCTGACCATCGAGATGAGACCGCTTTATACAGCGACTTATCCTTGCAAACCCAGGGTTCCAGTAGCCCTCAAGAATTCTATGAAAGGTGTCAAAATTTATTTAGCACCATAATGACTTATATCTCGCTTCACGAGACAGTTAACACCACTATTGAGGCTAAACGATTGCTATATAAAAAGTTAACCCTTCAAGCTTATCTGAGGGGTCTAAAAGACCCCCTAGGCTCTAGAATACGTTGCATGCGCCCAGAGTCCATGGCAAAGGCATTGGAATACGTGCAAGATGAACTAAACACGCTTTACCTGCAACACCGCAATGAGGGAGGACCCAGTAGAAAGGACTGGGTTCAACCGCACCCAAATCATCATTTACCCTTGAACAATTTCACCCCCAAAGTAAACCCTTTTAACGTTCCTGTCATGCCTGGACCATCGAGACAATTTGCGTTCAATACGCCTGGCCCGCAGCGACAGCAGTCAATGCAGCCTTATGTTCAAGGATGGAGACCTAGCATGCCTACGCAACAGCAACCCCGTGGCTTAACTCGTACACAACAAATGATGCGCGCCCCCTTGCCAAATTATCACCCGCAAAGTAACGTTTTTAAAATGCCTCCTAGACCTCAGTCACAACCACAATCAAGTTATAATAACGCGCCTAAGCCAATGAGCGGCGTCAGTCCTTTTGTGCCCAAAACCTTGCCACCCTCAGGTCACGATTGGAGACAGTATGGTAATCCACCTCCGAACAACCATTTCAGGACACGCGAGATTAATTTCAACGACTTAGACTACGACTATGATTATAGTAATTGGTACTATGCCGATTACGAACAAGATTGCTATTATACCAACGAACAGTACCCCGAACCTGGATATTATGAGGATTCACATCCCTACCACGACACTCCTTCGGTAAAAGAGGTAGACCAAGATACCCAACCTACTGAAAATTTTCAGAAGGTATCCAAATTAGAAAAACCAAAATAGAGCTCAACTTTCATATACAGAGGCAACTCGGGTTTATTCAGATCCAGGATCCACCACTTAAGTTACTAATTGATACGGGAGCTAATCAATCGTTTATAAGCCCAGAAGCCGTAAGCAAATATTTTAACCATATGCCACTAAACTATGAGCCATTCGAAGTAACAAATGTTCACGGGACGTCTAAGAATGACTATTCCATTACTTTGCCATGCTTTTCAGAATTAAACGAACATTCAGATGTTACATTATTCGTTTACAAATTTCATGATTACTTCGACGGACTCCTAGGCTTTGATTTGCTTGAAAATTGGGGAAGTAAAATCGATCTTAACCGTAAATTACTAATAACCCAGAATGCACAACTACCTATACAGATGTATGATTCACGCAATGCCAATTTGTACGAGGATATAATATCAGCTAATTCATCCAAGTTAGTTAGAGTACCTATTAATACGTTGGACGGTGAAGTAATGATCGAGGATCAGGTCATCTCTAGTTGCTTAATTTCAAACTGCATAACTAGTGTAAAAAATAACCGTGGCTGGGTGGAGATCACTAACCCAACGTGTAACGACATCATCTTTTCAATGGACCGCCCCGTAGAAGCCCAGTTATTTAACATTGAAGTTGAAGATACTGCAATTCCATCAGATCGTGTTAATGCCGTACTTTCTCGTCTTAGAACGGAACATTTAAACCCAGAGGAACTTGCTAACTTAAAAAACCTCTGTGCGAACTATGCCGACGTCTTTTATCTCGAAGGCGAATCATTGACATTCACAAATAAAGTAAAACATAGCATCCGAACAACTGATGAAATTCCAGTACACACTAAAACTTATAGATATCCCTATGTCCACAGACAAGAAGTCAGAGATCAAATAGGTAAAATGCTTGATCAAAATATAATACGACCATCAGATTCGGCCTGGAGTTCCCCTATTTGGATCGTACCCAAAAAGGCGGATGCTTCTGGCAAGGTTAAATGGCGACTTGTCGTGGATTTCCGAAAAGTCAACGAGAAAACGATTGATGACAAGTATCCCATACCTAACATTACAGACGTATTAGACAAATTAGGTAAATGCCAATATTTTAGTACCCTGGATTTGGCCAGCGGGTTCTATCAAGTCGAAATGAACCCTGAAGATATACACAAAACGGCGTTCAATGTGGAAAATGGCCATTATGAATTCCTTAGAATGCCGATGGGGCTTAAAAATTCTCCATCTACATTTCAAAGGGTTATGGATAATATCCTTAGAGACCTAAACCACATCTGTCTGGTATATTTGGATGACATTGTAGTTTTCAGTACCTCCCTGCAGGAGCATATTAATAACCTGGAAAAAGTATTTAAAAGATTGCGAGAATCTAACTTTAAAATTCAAATGGATAAGTCCGAATTTTTAAAGTTAGAAACTAGCTTTCTAGGCCACATCATTTGCAACGAAGGTGTCAAGCCAAATCCAGACAAAATTAAAGCCATAGAAAACTACCCTCTTCCTAAAACAGCAACAGACATCAAACGTTTTCTCGGCCTGATCGGCTATTATAGGAAATTCATCCCGGATTTTGCTAAATTAACTAAACCACTAACTCAATGTTTAAAAAAGGGTAGCAAAATAACTTTGGATCAAAAATACATTAATTGCTTTGAGCACTGTAAAAAACTCCTTACTAACGACCCTATTCTGCAATATCCAGATTTCAATAAAGAGTTCATTCTAACAACCGACGCATCTAACGTTGCGATCGGCGCCGTCCTATCCCAGGGAGTAATAGGCTCAGATAAACCCATAGCGTACGCTTCACGTACTTTAAACTCTAGCGAGTTAAATTACAGTACCATTGAAAAGGAATTGTTAGCAATCGTTTCGGCCACCAAATATTTTAGGCCATACTTATTCGGTAGAAGATTCAAAATAATTACCGACCATAAGCCCCTTCAATGGATCATGAACTTGAAGGAACCCAATTCGAGACTCACAAGATGGCGGCTAAAACTGAGTGAATTTGATTTTTCAATAGAATACAAACAGGGTAAATGCAATACTAATGCGGATGCTTTATCACGGCTTGAAATTAATAATGAAGAACTAATGTCTATTGTAGCTAACCCTACAGAAAATAATCCTGCCCTTGATGACTCTAGAACCATTACGGCTACGGAACCCGCGGATGACTCGGGTACCGCTACAGTCCACACAGATAATGAGAACCCCATCCTAGAGGTTCCCATTTCTGACGATCCATTAAACAAGTTTACGAAACAGATTATTTTTAATATAGTAGGAGATTTAAAGGGTCGAACAATTGTAACTAAACCCTTTGACACCCACACACGAATTAACATTCAGGTGTCAGAATCAAATCTAGAGGAGGAAGTAGTTAATGCGATAAAAGAATACGTCCATCCTAAAATTAAAACAGGGCTATTAATAAATCCAACTTTAGGCATGTACTCAATAATTCCCATTATTCAAAAGAACTTTAAAAATTCATCAATGAACTTAACGTTAACCAAAAAGGAATTGGATAACGTTAGAGAGTACTTGAGGCAACAGGAAATTATTAACAAGCATCATGATGGGAAAACTAACCACAGGGGTATTAACGAAACTTACTTAGCTCTATCTCACAAGTACTACTGGCCGAAAATGCGCGAACATATAACGAAATTTATTAATGAATGTACTATTTGCGGCCAGGCAAAGTACGACCGCAATCCAAACAAACAACAATTTAAAGTAGTTCCACCAGCAAGTAAACCATTTGAAATAGTACACCTCGATCTATTAACTATTCAAAGCGAAAAGTTCCTAACGTTAGTAGACTCATTTTCAAAGTATGCTCAGGCTTATTACTTAAGAGATGGAACAGCTATAAGTGTAGTACAAGCATTTCTTAGCTTCTGCACTCACCATGGTATACCATCTACCATCGTTACTGATAACGGGACAGAGTTTACTAACCAACTAATTGCAGAATTCACAAGGTTACACAAGATTCAACACCATAAGGTAGCACCACATACCCCGAATGAAAATGGTATAGTTGAGAGATTCCACGCTACCATATTAGAGCACCTTCGCATCCTTAAATTTAGTCAAAAAGGTGAATCCGTGACTAACCTCATGCCCTACGCCCTCCTAGCTTACAATAGCAGTATCCATAGTTTCACAAAATGTAAACCTATCGAAGTTATTACCGGACATTTTGATCCCCGCGATTCCTTCGACTTAGATTTATCCGCTCATTTGCTACAGCAGTATATGACTAGTCATAAAGAGAAAATGACTACTGCATATAATGCAATTCACGAGCTATGTATCGAAACCCGCAAGGAGTCTACTGATAGTCGTAACCTTCAACGCGAACCAGAAGTCGACTACCCACCTGAACAACAGATTTTTGTAAAGAATCCATTTGCTTCCAGGCAAAAATTAGCTCCTCGATACACTCATGACGTTGTTATGGCGGACCTCCCTATCCACATCTATACAAGGAAGAAACGCGGTCCTGTTGCGAAGTCCAGGCTAAAAAGGGTTCCTAAAACCGCCCGATTGTTGCAGGAAGCTCTGTCTCAAGAAATAAGACTTGAGAGCCTGGACGATGGACCCGGGATTGTACCCTTTAAATTAGGCCCAGCTAAGATCTTATCACACCACCATTCCTTCATACAATACGTTAATTTAGACACTTTACAAGATAAAATAAACTCTATTGATAGCCAACTACTAACCAGCAGCCCTAATCTTAATAACCAAACCAAATCATTATTCCAGCCTCATATAGACTATCTAAGATCCAAACTCAATAGCGTATCCGAACAATTAAAGTCCTTCGAAATAACTCATATAAAAAGAGGGCTCATAGATGGCCTCGGTAGTGTTGTGAAAAGCATTACAGGAAATTTAGATTATACTGACGCATTACATTATAATCAAGCTATAAAATTTCTCGAAAACGATGAACACAAATTAGTTACTGAATTCAACCAGCATGTTAGTCTAACAAAAGAGATGTCCGCTCAATACTCTAAAATGATCGACGATATTGCAGATAACCAGGGAAAAATGGCAGCCCTACTAAATAGAATTAACGAAAGCAACGCAGATAAAGATAATGATTTGATAAAGTACGCACATTTAGCCCAAATACTTATTATCCTCAGCGACAACGTAGATGCAATTTCACAGGAACTAAACCGGCTACAGAATGTTCTAGCATTTATAAAGACCTCTACAATGCATCATTCTATTCTCAGCATAGACGAAATACGCGCTATACTAAATAAATTAACAAGTTTATATAGCAGGGAGGAAATAGTAGACATAGATATAAGAGAATATTATAATATAATTAAGTTAGGTTCATATTATACGAGAAATAATATAGTTATAGTATATAAGTTTCCAATATTTCTACCGCAAACATACGATCTATATAAGTTATCAATAATACCTAACAAATATCACGAAGTCCTCATTCCATCCTCTCCTTTCCTAGCCACCTTCCAGAAAGATTCTAAGAACATAGAGGCTGAATGCCCGAAGACCAACAAGTGGTTCATATGCGAGGAGAAACGAAGTCTACAGAGCCATTTCTCACAAGATTGCATACACGAACTCATCAACACGCAAAAGAAAAGTTCTAAATGCAAACCTGTCGCTATCACCTTGGACCAGCCAGCGTACGAGGAACTTGACGACAGACACTACACCATCAGCTTCCCGGTTCCCACGAAGGTTCATCTCTCTTGTGGACAAGACCTGTACAAAGAAGTTCAAGGAAGTTACTTACTCACCATACCGCAGGACTGTTACATAGAGACACCACAGATCACTATCGCCAATAAGAAAAATCGTCTGAAGGGTCACGTATTGAAGATTATGGACCTACCTGTAGAAGACGTAGACAAACAGCCTCCAGTCCCGACACTAAAACTGAACTCAATAAACTTGGACCACCTACATGCAGCCAATATGAAGATAATGCAACAACAGCCACATATTCCAGCGACGAACGACTACGGAATCTACCACACTACGATTCCAATGTACATAGCACTAACCGGTGCATGTGCACTCATGGGTTACTTTATCTACCGACGGTACTGGTCAAAAGCCAAGAAGACTCCAGACGAGGAACCACAACGTCACCCAAGGCGTCCAGAAAGAATTTACGCTCTTCCAGAACCTAAAGAGAGGATAAGCTGCAACCAACCCCCACCTCAATTTACTACGAAAATCATCGGTGGTGGCTGCTCTTCGGGGGGAGGTGTTACGCGGTGCTAATCTATGAGGATCGCCGAGACAGCATCGACCCAAATCAACACTGCACACGGCTCGACCACGCAGTGCAGCATCAGCAGGAGCGTGCCGCGCGACGACGACAACAGAGGTTTCGCAATATCGGAAACGCGGACCCAGATTCACTTTTGATTCACACTTCGATCATTGTCAATCTTTTAGAAATAATTAACTTGTAACTTTTAGTATAATTAAATTCTATTAAATAACCTTTGCTTTTTTTTTGATCCTCCGGTTGTAGCCCACGTAATTAATACATAAATAAAGCACAATAAATATTATTTCTTTCTTGTTATCCGCCTTGAGCGAGATGAAACTTGTGTTGAGGTATTCATAGTAATATATTGACAGAAAGTAAACAAATCAAAATGACACATCAAATTAAATAGAAAACATATAAAGCCAGTACTATAGAGTTTGGAGTTTGCTAAAACCTTTTCTAACATCCTCCCTTTTTGGAAAACTCTATAACGTTAACCCAATCAGCCCACAAATAAATGCCAATCTAAGCTTGAAAACAGGCTTAGTCAGAATATCAGCACATTGGTATTCAGTAGGAACATATTTGACTAGTAATTCTTTATCAGTAACTAATTCTCTGACATAGAAATGTCTAATCGCAATGTGCTTCGTCCTTCTGTGCAACTCTGGGTTTTGCGCAAGCTTTATAACTGCATCATTATCAATTTGTAAAATTGGGATATCATTCAGTGTCGTTATCTCATTGAAAAGTCTTCTCAGCCATACTATCTCTCGTGCTGTTTCGCTTGCTGCGACTATTTCAGCTTCTGTGCTCGAGATCGCTACAGATGTCTGTCTGCGACTTGCCCAAGAGATCACTCCTCCTGCATAGATGCACATAATTCCAGAAGTCGAACGTCCTGTACTTTGATCTCCACCGTGATCAGAGTCGCTGTAGCATTCTAACTCTCCGGGTTTGTGTCCCTTTTTGTAAACGATTGCCGAATCTAGTGTTCCTTTAAGGTAACGAAATATACGTTTCACCTTACGAACATCTTCATTCGTTGGACTGTCAAGTGTTCTAGATACCACGCTTACGGCATATGAAATGTCTGGTCTGGTTCCTGTCATTAGGTATGCCAGTGCACCGACAGCCTCCCTGTACGGAAACTTGGCTTGTTCATTGTCCGTCTCCGTATCTGACTGTCCTTCTTTAATTATTGGGGTGCTGATTGCCTTACAGTCACTCATTCCAAATCTTTCCAAAATCTTCTTGGTATACAATTTTTGAGAGACCTTGATGGAACCATCTTTGTGGTTGCTAGTTTTTACTCTCAATTTTTTGTTGTTTATTTACAACCAATCGAATAAATAGACAAGGATCAGTGTCTGACTGTTTAAATCCGATTGTCTTGAGATAGTCAACTATGCATTTATTCCAACAACGTGGGGCTTGTTTGAGTCCATACAGACTTCTCTTAAGTTTGCAAACTTTGTTTGTGCCATCGCTAAATCCTTTTGGTTGATTCATAAAGATATCTTCATCAAGTGAGCCATTCAGAAATGCAGTGGCAACATCAAACTGCATGAGAGTTAGCCCTTCGTTTGCTGCGATACTTAGAATTGATCTGATTGTCGCCAATCTAGCTACGGGGCTGAATGTTTCATCATAATCAATTCCTTTCTCTTGCGTGAAGCCTCTTGCCACGAGTCGTGCTTTATACTTGTCAAGGCTTCCGTCGGCATTTATCTTCTTCTTGAAGACCCATTTACAAGATATTAGTTTTCTATCTTTTGGCCGATCTACCAAAATCCAAGTTTTGTTGGCATTTAAAGATTTAACTTCGCTTCTCATAGCCTCGAGCCATTCAGTCTTCTGTGGACTTTTTATAGCGTCTTCGTACGTCGTGGGCTCATCATTGATCAAAGCAGAGACAATAAAGTCATCATATCTGCTTGGAGCCTGCAGTTTAGACCTGTCACGAAGTGTTCTAGTATCAGGAATATCATCATGATCTTCGTCTGAATAATTTATTCGACACCCATCTGGTTCAGGAGACGACTCGTCCAGATGTTCCTCTTCTAGACTTAAATCATTAGATGTTTGAGGCAATACTTCCGTATTTTGTGGTATATCCTCCCTTGCTTCAAACATTGGTTGATTTTGTGGAGTCTTTGGAAATTTGAGTTCGATTTCTGTCGTAGTGCGTTCATCCTCTTCCTCTGATAAATCTGATTCCAATCCAACTGATTTTATTAGAGTTTCTTTAAATGTAACATCTCTCGAGCGGATGAATGACGGTTCGTTTTTATTATTAAATCCCAGTAATCGATAGCCATCATCACCATCATATCCAATTAAAATACATTTTTGAGCTTTCTTTGACATCTTTGTTCGCTTCTGTTTGGGAACATGTGCAAAACATTCTGTTCCAATGACTCTCAGATGTTTTATGGACGGCTTCTTTACAAACCACAGTTCAAATGGTGACTTTCCTTCATTAGAAGTTGGCCCAGTTCTGTTCAGGATGTACGCAGCCGTGTTAACAAGCTCTGACCAACAGGCAAGTGGAAGTTCTTTGTGAGCGTGCATCATAGTGCGAGCGGCTTCTACGAGGGTTCGATTTTCTCGTTCACTGGACCCATTTTGCTCTGGTGTATATGGCATTGTAAACCGGTGCTGTATACCATGCGAGTGGAGTATCTTCTCAATGGCTTCGTTTTTGAATTCTCCTCCATTGTCGCTGATTATTGTTTTAATAACATGACCAGCTGTCTTCGTTTCATTGATCATCTGCACGAGCTTGTCTTTGACTTCAGACTTATGCTTGATGAAGTAAACATGACGAAAATTACTGTAGTCATCTTTAAACAATACAAAATACCGAAACTTCATGAATGAATTTGGAAAAGGACCACATACATCTGTGTGTATCGTCTCTCCTGGTTCTTTAGCTCTTTCTCTTCTTCCAAATTTATGTCTGTGTATCTTTCCATATACACATCCTGTGCATAATTCAGAATCGAGATTGACTTTGATACCAAGTTCCTTTTCAATCAATTGTTTAACGTGTCTTTTGTTCTGATGAGCGAATCTTTCATGATAAAGTTGCAAAGTGTCTTCTGTTGACAAAGTGCTCACTTCTGGGGTTGGATTTCTAATAGTCTGAACTTTCAGCTTATAGAGACCTCCATTCTTGACACGTGTGCCAATCAAGTTCACTTTTCCATTGTTTATCAGCTGACAGGATTCTCTCTTAGATGTGAATACACTATTTTGTAGCGTGTCTTGAGCAGCGAGTACAGAGAACAGGTTGCGTCTTATTGCGGGAACGTACCAAACATCACATAATGTGATATGCTCTTGTCGACCATAAACATCAGCAATCAATTCGACTGTTCCTTTTCCAATGGCTTCAGTTGTAGATCCATTTGCAATGGTAACCGTCTGATTCTTAGTGAAGTGTTGAAAAGTGGAGAATATGTCAGGTTGACAAGTGACATGGCTTGTTGCGCCATTATCGACATACCAATTGTCAAGATCTTCAAAGTTGGTTACTGCTTCATTGGTCTCAACTTGCATAAGAGTCAGGTTTAAGTTGATATTGTTAGCTTGTTTAGAAGATTGTTGTTGTTCTTTGGAAGGTTTTCCATCAGCAATCCATTTTCGACATTGTTTGACGTTATGCCCAATAAGTTTGCAATACCCGCATTTCTTCTTCGTTTTGCGAAAAGACTTCTGTATAACTAGCGCTTGAGCCTCAGAATCTTCTTCTTTATTAGTCAGAGATCTTTCGTAACTGCAAATTTGCGCTGTCAAATTTTCAATGTTACGGTCCTTTTTTGACATGAGCATCCAACTTGACTTGAACGGGAAGTAACTATCGTCTGGTAACATTTCTAAAATCTTGCATATGAGTAGAATCTCAGGAAGATCAAATTTGGTTTCGTCCTTACGTAGCTCAACCTTTAATTCATGCCATATGTTTTTCAATTTGGATATATTCATGGACATGTCATGTAAGGGATCTTTGCGATAACTAAAGAAGCTGTAGCAAAGGTTATAACTTTTATCTTCAGATGTGCCGTCGAAAAGGGTATGTAATTCATCCCAAATCTGTTTCGCACTTGTGAGTCTCATTACCTTTTGCAAAGTGACATCTGACATATTTGCCATTAACATGAGCATCGCGGCACTATCTTTTTCATTATAGTCTTGTAGAGCTTTTTGATAACTAGCCTGGTCTGCCGATGTAGCTGATGCACCAGGTTGCGTAGGAGGCTTTAGATTGCCGTTGATAGCATCTAATCCGCCAGGCGTTCCTCGAAGCAATAACAGTACCTTGCAGCGCCATGTTGACCAATTTTCTTCACCTTCCAAACGACCAATATCAATTTTACAGCTCGTCGAAGGAGTTGACATTTTGACAGATCTTGTTCGAATTTGGTTTGAAAATCGTTGCTAATTTTTTTATTAAATAATTATTTTACACAATCACATAAAATATTATTCTTTGCTCATTTCAAGTATCACGAAATCTTTTCAATATATTTTTCGTTACTATTAAACCACGCTCTGCTACCATGTTGAGGTATTCATAGTAATATATTGACAGAAAGTAAACAAATCAAAATGACACATCAAATTAAATAGAAAACATATATAGCCAGTACTATAGAGTTTGGAGTTTGCTAAAACCTTTTCTAACAACTTGCGCCGATGCGAGCTTAGAGCCAGCATTGGGAACCAGAAGAACCTCCTGTTCCAGCGATTTACCATGCTCTGCTCCAAGCGCGACGACGTCCTCCACACCGATCACTCGGCGCCGCCTGCCGTCCGGAAGCTTGACGTTGATGTTGCCGTCCCTGGTCCACACGTTCGTCACACCGAAGAGCTTGCGAGCCGCCATAAAAGTAGACTGCCGCTGTCGAGTCAGGAACTCAGACACCACATAAGGAGATCCCTTCAGTTTCGTCTTGGTTCTCCAGATCTCGCTTCTGACAGTGGAGTCCCTGCACCGAAGCAGGATTGGTCTAGTATGACCTTCTTTGGCAGCACCCAGTCTGTGGCATACAGTCAGCGACGAGTGGACCAGATTTGTCAAACCGAGCTTAGTCTGCAGAATGGTCACCACGGCTTCAGAAACTTTCTCACTTGGATCTTCAGGAATGCCGCCAAGCAACAGGAACTTTTTTCTGTGACGCATCTCCATAATGTTAACACTCTTGTTCAACTCAGCAATCTGCAGTTGTAAGGCACTGAGAACACTCCAAACATGATCCTTGAAGGCAGAGAAGTCTTTGTGGAGGCCGCTCAAATCAGCCCCAGGCGGTGATGCTTTCAGGTGCGCCTCAAAATCAGCCATCCGCTGGTTCAGTGAAGTGATAGCCATTCGCTGGGTCTCTGCAATCTCAGCCATAGTGGTCATGGTAGCAGCCTTGTGTTTAAAAGTCTGAGCCAAGTTCACAAGTGACAGCTCAAGCCGACAAGTGTATGCAACTAGCACTTAGGACATATGTAGGCTATTGCCCACACAATATATGCTTAATGGTAAGCAAATTATTTATAATCCGTAGAAATTTTGAATTTAACTGTATAAAAAACTAATTAAAAGATAAAATTACTCAGAGCGTATGTGTGTTACTTTTATTCACCTACCCCCAAAAAAAGTATGTTTTCAATGTGTATCGTAAAATAAGGGAAGTAGGAGGCGTAAATCAAACTCAATCTTTGATTTTAAAGTGCGTCGTAGAGTGGACCGGTAAGTTGGACTGACTTGTTTTGATACTTTTAGTTTATTATATATTTTTCTTACTTAATTTTTATTTCTTTCCATTACTATTATATGGTAAATCGTAGGTCAGGGCACATCGAATGATGGCCGGAAGGAAATGGCAACAGTGTAACATGTAACTGTTACTAATTCTTCGACAATATATTGATTTTAACGCAGATTAATAGAATCAATAGAATCAAAAGAAAAATATTAAGTAATAATCTGCGCCTTGCATTGGGACGTGTATATAGACGGGAGTTTTTGGCGGGATTTTGTCGAGTGAAGTTCAGTGGCTATCAATATTATTTGCAAATTAATTCCTAGTGGATATTGTGATATATTATTGGTGTAGTTTTGTGTCTCAACTGTCTACGCAACTGGACAATTTGTAAAATCATTCAAAGAAGCGATCTCAGGATAGTGGAGCGAAGTAATTTATTGTAGTATTGCCTGCCTCTGCAAAGATTACTGGGAAGACTGATTCGATACAATTTGCTGCCAAATGCTCCAAAAAACATTAGAATCTGTTACATCCGCATTCTAATGCATACTAAAGAATAAATATAAGATCCAAAACTCTTTCCAAAGACGTGGCTAAAAGGTCCTAGCAACCAGGCCATAAAACTTACATAAAAAAGTATATATAGACTGATGATGATGAATGACTATAAGTAACATGATACATTTTATTATTTTTTACAGACTCTATACATAAAGAGATTGGTTTTGAATATGTTAAATGCCAATGAAAAAGAACCATTTTGATGGAGAGAGATGACATAAAACTACAAAGATACAAGTTTTTGAAATGCCAGTGGAGTTCATGGAATCGTATTCTAGTTTTCTAGTTCTGAATGAGGTTTTAAGTTATTAGTATGATTTAAATGATATATAATAAATTAGTACATAAATTAATATTCAATTGATTTATTTTTCCTTTGTTAAGAACCCGATGTATAACAACATTATTCATACACATACCTATAATACTCACAGTAGATCTTTGTGTATCTGAATTGATTGCAAGACCCCGCGCAGTAGCTATTTTTGTGTCAATGTTGAAGGTGAAGATAGCATTGTATAACTGTGTCTTACACTCGCTTATGTATTTCACATCGTCCTATCTCGCTTACTCTATGCAGTATACTCGATGACAAACTGTTTCTTACGCAATGGTTGGCAGGACCAAGTTCAAAGACACAAAGATCCGCTGTGACTACTATATTATAGGTGCCTCATGTTCATTAATACTAAAGACATAAATAAAAATTAAACAGTATCAAGATCGTTTAATCCAATTTCCCCAGTATTGCACACAACAAATTTTTATTTCCCCATTTGCCATGAGATTCTGGTAAACCTACTCCTAGTACAGTGAGTTTTTTTTACAGAATTTCAATCTAAATTGGTATAAGGGAGAATTTTATTTGGGTAATTGTAGTTTGCTTACTATTCGTTTCTAATAAAAATACTATAACAAAACCGTTTGAGTAAAAACTAGCATAAAAGTGACATTCGCTTAAATTTTGATTACAAAAACGTTTCAATCACGAAATAAACCTGATAATATAATGTTATTGACTTATGTCGATAACCGTACATACGGCGTACGTTCGCTAGTTGAGTCTATCGTAGATTCACAAACTGGATCTTCTATTCAAGTTGGAGTTTTGTATTCGGAAAGCCCGACCGGCTACATCGAGAACTGTTCGGTCCCTCGGCGATACGACACGAAATTTGTAAAGATGTTGCCTCCAGGATCGTCTTCAATAGGGGCGAGAAGTAAACCATTTTGCTCCGCAAGATAGCCAACTAGATCGTTCTATACAAAACCCCTTTCATGTGTAAAACGGGCCTTTTATTAATAAACCCGCTTTTGGCTACCGTCTGGATAATCTCCAGGATCTTTTAATTAGCCGTATGAAAAATTCAATTGGGTCTGGTGCTGAATTCTGTTTTTATAACGCTATTAAAACTGAAAATTTTCAGACTTGAAGTAACTTTTTCTTATTTAAAGTTTAAAATTATTAGCCGAAATATGTTTTCAACAAAAAAGTAGAATGTTAATAATATTCTTGAAGAGCGATAAATATGTCAAACAATCTTTATTTTAATGAGAAAACCAATCTAACTAATAAAAACATCCAATCTTGACTTACAAAAAAATCTTGCCGCCATATTTCTTTCACGGAAGACAGACAATGCCGAAGGCCAAAGGCGATCCCTAACTTCCTTCATTCCTTCTCGTGGAAAAACAAAAACGGAAGGAAAACGGCGGATACATCTACATGTCCATTGTCCGTTTAATGCAAAGTAGGGACGTATATTATATCAAAATGCAGGAAAAAAGGCAAGTTCATCAGGATTTGCTTACATTTTTTTCATATGTACGAACCATTTATATATTTATGAATCATCTTCATCTATCTGCTCTTATCCCACGTTACTTAGGGTCACGGGTTACAATTAAATTTCTTTAAATAAATATGAAAGTAAATAGTACCCCATCAGCATCGGAAACGACGCCCAGGTTGCTAGTGGTCACGTTTCCAAAGAAAAGAACCTCTGAACAATATGTATTTGTATTCAATATAATGATGAAATGGTTCGTCGAACGTGATTTTTATGAAGCCTCGCACCCTTGGCTTGTATCAATCAGAAGTACTTCCCTCCAGCCGCAATCAATCTATCTTAATCATAGTTCGGTTAAGTTTGTTGGCATGTTCGCCAAACATAAGAACCTGACCACAATGCCTATAGTTATCCCTGGATTAACAACTGTATTTACCAATGATTCAGTCACAACTACATTTAAGAATTTACCGAGAACAGAAATAAATGTATTCTTAAGTTCGAACTAAAAAGTTTTACAACTTCAAACGTACTTGTTCTTCATCTGGACTTTACAGGCCGTTTCACATAAAGCCACGGCAAGTCTTTTTGCTTACAAAACTTTACCAATTACACTTCAAATGTTCAAGTCAAATAACTGTAATATTCATGAGTAACTAGAGCTCTTCAGTAAATAATGTCACAATTCACATAAAACTATAAAGTAATTAGTGGACTTTTTTGTGACGTCACCAAGCGAAACGGCTAAAAACAGGTTGTTACGGTGCCGGTGGTAATGCAAATTAGATTATTGACGGATGTTTTGTCACTAACACTGAACTGTCGTTAGCTTTGTAAGTTTGAATGTACATACTTTACCCAAATACAAAACCTTGTATAAATGCTAATTCAGGCTAGGTAATCTAGTTACGGCTATGGCAAACCTTAGTCAAATATTTGTATGATTTCATAGGTAAAATAATAGGAAAACTATGTAAAAATGCTTTACCATATTTTCAACATCGGTTCGGTCCGGTCATTCAAAAAACTAACTGAATATTTTTATAGGTAGGCTGATATTTTTAGCGGCAATAGAATTCAATTAATCTCACTGTTTCATCGAGTATTTTAGACCTGTCCATCCGTGATTGACGTCACTCAAACTGAAATATTTTTCGAGCGAGCATTTTTTTTATCAATACGAAAAGCGTTTTAATCCTTATTTAGAGGCTACCACATTCAGTTTTGGAAAAGCAAATGGTAACTATTATTGTTTTGTACCGTAGCTTTAAGTAAAATAGTACTCAATAGATTCACCATTTTTGCACTAAGTAAAAATGGCGAATCTATTGAGTAATATTTCAGCTTAGACTTTTGAAGCAAGGACGCGTAGGTATTCTGAAAATCAGGCGAAATTGTATGCTTATTCATTAAAAGACCAATAAATGAATTTCCTAAAACATTGCGCCAAAGGGATTACGGAGGGATACTGTGATAGTACAAATAGTAGTAGGTAGTAGGTATCTGAAGCACATGCGTCAAGAATACATAAATTGAACAGAAAATAAATAGTATTTCTCAGAAAAGTTTATTTCAAGTATGTTCAATACGTCAGGGTATATTATATTTCTCCGAATCATAATAAATACATCCATACTGCTTTACATTTAAAAATTGTCTCTGATCTGAGTTTTATGAGACTTGTAATATTTTTATAGAATCATTACGAAATATTCGATATTTGTTTAATCTTTCACCAACAATTAGTATGTATCATTCTTTTGTAACATATTCAAAAGTATCTACGCCTATCCTGAATGATTATATGTACAAAAAATTGAGGATAAATAAAATAAATATAATATATATATTTATATAATATTATTTAAAATACCAACAGATACCTTCTTTGTTTCTCCCCTCGATAAGTGACGACCTCTTACGCATACTTAGATAATATTAAACCAATACAGAAATCAGAGCCTTACAAAAATAAGAGATATTATTCTTATAAATTCAGGTAACATCAAAGCGAGAACGAACATTCTAAATCTTGCTAGCTTCAGATGATCTAAGTGCTTTTAGTGGAACATTTCCATTTTTCGTAAAACGTCGGTGATGTTTCAATTAAATGTATTCTACCCGGAGCTATTAGCATGATTCGGACACGAATCGCGGCGCTCGTTCAAGTAAACGATCAAAACAATTGTGTTACGTTTAATATGTTACCGATTCAATAATTTCAACCGAATGCTGTAATTGGAGTTGGTAAACAGTTATTACTCTCACTGGGGTTAATTAGTCTAATTTACTACTAACGAGGGTTTGGGACAAATGGCAGCCATTTTAAATTTTACTTACCGAATATTGCATTGAGCTGCCAAATATTACCGTTTGATTTCACATTAAAATTTATATCTAATTTAGTTTTATCTCTATTTGTCAGTGTACGCGACTGTGACAAATTGATATGCGAACGCTTGATAAATCGAATTACATTCAGCGGGCAATTTAATTTCTTTGATATAAATCTATACTAATACTAATATATAATATTATAAAACTGAAGAGTTTGTTTGTTTGATTGTTTGTTTGAAAGCCCTAAGCTCAGGAACTACTGATTGGAAATGAAAAACCTTTTAGTGTTTGATAGTCCATTTATCGAGGAAGGTTATAGGCTATATAACATCACGCTACAACCAATAGGAGCGGAGCATAAATGAAAAATGTCGCAAAAACGAGCACAATTTTTATTTGAGAGCTTCCGTTGCGTGCGCTGCGTTACGCAACAATCATGTATGTAAGATAGGTAGGGTAGGGTAGGTAGGGTAGATGGGTAGGTAGGTAGCCAGTTGACGGGAGCGAAGCCGCGTGGGACAGCTAGTGTTGAAATATCGACGAAAGTTCTTTTCGGCAGCACATCTGTAAAAAGACATTCTTGGAAAATTGCTTATAAAATATTAAAGTTTTTTGTGCTTAACTACTTAGTAAATAACTTGGCTGATGTTCAATACATTACAATTTCGGTATTCAGATATTGAAGTTTGGGGCAAAAAACCTAAAATGTAATTCTAATATTTTTTTATACTCCTGCAATGCGACGTGGAATGAGAATGTTTTATTAGAGATTTATGAGATTTATGCGCGCTGAAAGTGGTTCAGATGGTGCAGCTGAATGCTGGCGACAAGTATGGAATTTAATTTTGTCATGAGAGCTTTTCTATTTGCTTACTGTTCGAGAATTACACCGCAAGTGACATAGCGGAGAATTGATAAAATATTCTTTATCTAATAAAATACGGTTTCAATTACCCTGCGTAACCAACTCTATCAGATATATAAAATAAAATATCTTATTGTTTTCAAATAACAGTAGTATTTTTACCATTTTGTGGGTTACTTAACTGATCGTACACTTGGTAGTACTAAGTAATCAACATACTTTTGGCGATCGCTCCAGAATCAAAATTAAAAAGCTGACGCCGGTTTTTTACTTATTCTGTCATATCTTCTAAATTTCAAATACAAATCTCAATTAAGAAATCAAAAACAGAACGAATAAAAAACGGTTTACATAGGGGGCAGTCTGCCGGTGTCCATGGTATGATATGTCTATGGCTTAAAAAAATATAATAGACAGACAGACGTCAGATCAGATGAAAATGTCAGATTATAATGTAAATTTAAATATAATAGTTTTAGAAGATTTCAAATGAAGACGTCACTTTTGAACTTCAACTGACATGACAGCGAGGGTATATAAGCAGTATGCCATCCACCATTTGTATCGCCCCTTTTTTACATCGAGACTTCGTATCGTTGGTATACTGGTTCATAATCTCTTACTACCTACTTGTTTATTCGTGTCTGGTTATATTTTTGCCTACCTTCATGTTTGCTGTATTTTTTTTAATTTTGAATAATTGATTAAAGTTAGTATTTTCTGTGTTTGTCTGTGTTTTTGTTATATTAAAAGCAAGTTACCGCTTATAATAGTATAAAAATATTCCAAGATTGTACAATTTAACAATATAAATTAAGTTGAAGATATTAAATCAATCAGAGATAACTAAAAATATGCTTTTCAGGTGTTAACAGTATCAAAAAATACATAAAAATTACTCACATTTTTTTTGTAATTTATTAGTAAGAACAAAATTCTTAAAAATTAATCACGATCTAGCCTAAAAGAATAATAAGCAATTTAACTCTTACTTAATATTTTACGTTTTAGATCAACTCATATGACTCATGTTAGATGTTTAGTTGATACAATTTCAAAAGATATTGTATCAACTAAAGGTTTGTTTAGTGTTATAAAACGTAAGTAGACTAAAAGATGTGGAATGAATATCACAATTTCACGTGCAATATTTTTACTTTATATTTGAGGTCAAATTCGAATTAAAATGGAATTTGCTATTATAGGAAGTTCAGTTAAACCCAGTTGGATCTCTGCCAAATTAATTTATAGCTACGCAGAAAAACATACTTTATCATAACATCGTTTAGCAGTTTTAAAACTGAAAGGCGGAAGCCATTTAATTTCATTGTTTTAAAACTTATTCTGTATGGTGTAGAATGTATCTCGTACTTCTTATGGTTTTTTAAGAAATAAATAGCATTAATTTTATTAGAAAACTGAAAGGCGGAAGCCATTTTATTTCATTGTTTTAAAACTTATTATGTATGGTGTCGAATGTATCTCGTACTTCTTATGGTTTTTTAACATAGAAATATGATTAATTTGATCTATTTATGTGTCAGTTTATTAATTACCTAGATTTTGTAAAAACTATAATATAGGAATATTTTAGTTTGTTTTTAGGTTAAGTTAGTAAGAATACTGAATTATTTTTTAAACTTAGATATAAATAATTATTTAAATGTGGTAGGTTCGCTAATCAACACTTCTTAAATAATTTCGTAGAATATCATTGTTCAATCAAATTGCTAATGGCAAACCATGACGAAAAATTTAGAAAATACAGATGGTCCTCAAATATTGAAGAACTAATTAACACACTGTCTATGTGATCCATGATCGTTATTAAACAACAAACGGGCTACACATTACCGAAAGTGCTAATTAATTAAGCAATTACGTCATCGCGTCCATTGCTTTATCCGCAAAACTGTGACTGACTGCGCGATGACACGTCCAATCATAACAACTCACCAGCCCTGGTTTACAATTAAACATTATACCACTGTTCATAATTAAGTGGTGATAGTAATTTTACATTGCAGTGTTATGTCGAGCTTGTATGATTTATAGTTACTTAAAAATTTGTTAGTTTTCAAATTAAATGAGAATTCCTAGCTCACGGTAAAAGTTGATATCGTCAGATAATCAGAACTATAAGCATTTGGCATCTCCTCAAAAAGTGAACGTTCCGATCAAAGGCCTTTTCATAAGCTTATGCTCTGCATTTGGATAGTTTTATTTGTACACTTGAGTAATATATAAAAATAAGAGTGTACCAACAAAGGTAATAAGACATGACCACAGATAATATAATACTACAGACATGACTAAAGCTTAATTAAAATAACTATGTCCCAAAAAGATTGAGCAGGGGTGGCCCAGTGGTATCGGTCGCTACTTACAAGTTTTAGGTCGCGGGTTCGAGCCCAGGCAGGTGCTTTACTTTGTCTAATTTATTGCATCAGCACTGCTCTCAAAACTCAGCAAAACATCGTGAGGAAACCGGCATGTCGTAGAACCAAAAAAAATCGAAGACATGTGACATCCACCAACCCGCACCGGGCCCGCGTGGTGGATTACGGCCCATTCCCTCTCACAGAGAGGAGGCCTGTGTCCCAGCAGTGGGAACATTAATAGGCTGATGATGTGATGTGATGTGAAAAAGATTGAGCGTCATTATTATTTAAGAATTTTATGAATGCATGTGGAAATAAATAGGTTAAACTTTAAAAAAGTAAATATTTTTATTTAAATTATTATCAAAATCATTTTTTTTATTTCATATAGGCCTACATGGGCACTTATAAAACGTCGACAAAAGGTGCACGGTTCGGGTTGGTCGTTTCCTATGTAGAAGAACCGTCAAGAAACTCCATGGTTACTCTTTTAAAAAATGGTTTGGTTTTACAATATTTACTTGTTACAGCATTGGTACTTAGATATGGGGGGACAACGTAGGTCCGACAATAAGTCGTAAGAAAAACAAAACCAAAAAAGATTACATATTATATAAACAAAATAAAATAAAACGAGTTAACAAATGTTAACAAGCATCTAGAAGGCCTACAATGTTCACACATTTATAAAACAATCGGTAAAGGAATCTACACAAAAGTAAAATAAAAAAAGACTAAATCTAACATGTGGCACAAATTTTGTTATCAGTGCTGTAACTATTCTTAGCAAAGGGCTATGAAGATGATTGAAAACCATTGTAAAAATACTAATTGAAAGAAGGAAAAAATACAAAGAATTTATGAGATTGCGAATTGTTAGAGACATCCACATATCAGTAAATGAGTTTTCGTAATCGTATGAGAATTCACAGGTGTTACCTCCTACAATTACACAAATAACAATTTTATGTCTCTAATTAAAGTGTTGAAAATAGATTCATTGTTTATAATACTCACAACGGATCTTTGTGTCTCTGAATTGGCTACAAGAGCCTGCGCATTAGCTATTTTTGTGTCAATATTGAAAGTGAAGTTATCATTGTATAACTGTATCTTTCACTCGCTTACGTTTATCGCATCATCCTATCTCGCTTACTCTATGCAGTTAAACTGTTTCTTGCGCATTAATTGACAGAACCAACTTCAGAGGCACAAAGATCCGCCGTGAATATTATACTATCCTATTGCAACTGCTCTGTTAATTAGCGAAGTAGGTATCGATATTTCAAGTAAATATTGACTATCTTACCCGATGGCGGATCTATTACAAGTAGGACGAAGACATTCGTAATATTGAAGCGTCTGCAGGATTGAAATCGCTTCAGGATTATTTTGATCAAAAGCAGATAAATTGCATTTGCTGTAATTTCCGACTGCATTAATATTCTTTCTTTTGGTTTTCCAAAGATCTAGTAGACTCTGTCTATTTCAATATGTTTCTATAAGTTGCCTATTGCTAAAATCAAATTTTAAACTGTTTCCTACTTTTCAATTCCCGTATGTGCATTTGGTCAAAAATGACGGTAATTTTGCTTCGTTTTGATAAGATTTTATCATAGAGATGATATTTCGACTTGAATTTGATCTTTTGAAGTACGAGAATTGGTTTTCAGATCTATTAAATAAGCATTAAATAAAATTGCAACAATATGCTATTCTATTATGAATCTTGAATCTCGGCTCGTTGTCCGCAAAGTTTACGGCGGCTTACGGCTAAGTGGGTAGGTCTGTAAGACGCTGCTAAGCACGGCAACCACTTCTTGTGGACTGATGCGGTGCAAAGCTGATCTGTGCTTCTGTGCAGCGCACCACTATGGCGGGGGGCATTAGTCGGGATTCACCCACAATAATGCGGACAATATACACGTCCGCTTAGCACTGAATTATTGTTGATATGGTTGGGGAGGATATTAGATTTAGCGCGAGGAGATTCATGTTTTTAGGATTATATAAGAGCCACAATATTGATAGTGATGAATATTTCAGCTAAAAGTTAGACATTAAATATAGCAGCCCAATTTTTTTTACTAAAAACAGAAAAACTGGACAAGTGCGTGTTCCGCACCAAATTTTGTATATATTGGTATTTCTTAGTAAAATGTACGTAATATTAAACATTATCACCATATTTCAAGTTTATAGGTCAATGGAAATATAAAAAAATATTAAAATTCTGTGCCAGACGACGGACAGACAGACGGGCTGACAAACGGACACATGAGCAATAGGGTTCCGTTTGGACGAATATTCCTAAAGGATTTCTAAAAACCCGTGATAAAAATATAATATCTTCGGTGGCTATAGTGCTACGAGTTTGCTACGGACTACGGTTATGCTACGCGCTACGAAAGCGTCCCAAAATGAAACTAACCAGCACCCGCGGATTTCACACGCTTTTAGCAATATTTTTTGTTTTTAGAGTTTGTTACCGCGCATTGTATTGGAAAAACATTCTCTCTCTTCTCTTGTTTTTTTTTCATTTAGATATTTGAGCCCGTGTGAAAAAAGCCGTAGGCTGCAAACCGGTCCCACTGCAACTATTTCACGTAGGTTATTGGCTATTTCGTTGGATATTGTGTTTGTAGCAAGACAAAATCATGGAACACATGAACTCTCCTATAGTTATTTATATATTTCATGCAAAAAACAAAATAATATAAGCACAAATCTACAAGTTATGTGCAGAAGAAATAGAAAAACATAAAATATAGTTATAGAACATGGCGTTGGAGCGCGACAATAACTAGATTTTCTGATAAGCACCGGGAATGTTTCTGCTTTACTTCCCTTTAGAATGTAGGAATAAACCGAGTTATCTAACCTGAGGAAATTCCACGACTTGCTGTGGTAAAATAAATCTGGTTGTTAGTTTCTTCTTAGGCTTTTACATAACGATTTTTACTGGAAGTGAAAAGTTTATATTAGATTTTTCTGTATTTTGGTTATGTTTGCAAGCTTGATATAGTAATACCTTGATTATGAATTATCCCTACCACTCATGGTATTATCAAATCTACTCAGCGCCCTATCTCTAAGATATTTTTTTTATTACCCGACTGGGTTATGTGTTTCGCGCGGATCTTGTATGTATGTTTGTATGTATGTAATATTCCTTATTACCTCATATCTTTCAAACCACTTGACCGAATTATATAATAAAGACATTGATAGATAGGTCTTGACCGCCCAAGTGTTCTTAGATAGGTGAAGTTCTAAAAAAACAAACATGGCGGATTTTGGGTGCCATATTGTGCGGGACCCAATTTTTTTTTCTTCCAAACCCATCGAGTGGGGTATCAAAATAAAGGGTTTTAAGAGGTGTTTACAAAAATATATATCACTTATATGTTTAAAAGTAATTCGAAAAAGAAAAATATAACTAAAAAAAGTTGTAAATAAAAAAAGTTAATTTAGAAATCAAAAACCCGACTGATTAAGAATCGAACTAAAAAGCTGTTAGCAAGAAAATATCATGCTGTGCAGTCGCGAATATGTTTCCTCCGACTGCACAGCATGTTTTTTTCTTGTTAACAGCTTTTTATTAAAATTCTCATTGCAGTAAATAACAATAAAAATCAAAGGAACGAACCCTCGCTCCTCCACTCACTTCCAAGAAACAATTTCGAGAAGCTGCCGGCAACAAGTCTTCTAAGAATTCTGACTGATCTCTGACAGTGAAGGTTGTTCACTGATTAAAATATAAAAAGAATACTTCAGTAAGGTTCACTTTGCAAAGAATCCGCATTTTATTTTTGTCATTGAAAAACATAAAAGATACGTAACATTCAAACCATGAACTTGCAGCTATCAAAGAGAACAGAGTGCCACTTCTCCCCACTCTATGACTGATCCCACCGCTTATAAAATTTTAGATGTTAAAAATTGTAGTCGGAAGGATGAGCATCGGATCAAAGAGGGTTATCTCATCTGTTGAATATTTGAAAATATATTTATTTGTAATATAAATAAAGGATCAGAAGACAAAATATTTCAAAGGCTTTTGCCGAAGGTTTAGAGTTTTTTCGCGAACCTTTTCATTTTACTTGGATCAAATAAATAAAAAGGTCCATAAATGATTTTCAAGTAGAACTTTTATCTAGCGATGTGTAAAAAATAAAATATATAGAAAGGCTTTTATTTCTTGCCTTACAATAGAGATTGACAATTTAAAACAGTGTGCATGCATAATTAAATTTGATTAGCTTGCTGTTAGTAAGAGTAATTATTAATTAATTGATTCAATGTTACTGGTACTGGGTTAATGGTATTTTGGTAGGTATTAATTACATTTCATATTTAGATATTTTAAATCATAAAATAAAATTTTAATTTCTAATAAATTAATAACACTACAGTTTACAATTTAAATTATTAAAATAGTACAATAAACCTTCAATTTCCAATAAATTAATTACTTTACAATTAAATCAATCGAATAACAAGTACAATAATCTTTCGATTTCCAATTAATTACTTTCATTACATTACAATTAAATTACTTTCATATTTCCTTTTATTGTCTTACACAGTAATAAGAATACGTAATGAAACATTTACATAATAAAATTAGTCATGATAGTTTCATAAAAAACCAACCAACTTTTTCTATACAGCCTTTACAGTTCAATATGGCATGAAAAAGCATTTTCTAGATTTCGATGGATTTCCGGTGCCGATAATGCTAAATGCATAGCTAAAATTACGATTATTTATCGTAACTTTGGGAAGGAAAAGAGAAGTGGATGATAATAGTGACAGATATGGATGATGGTACCCGCGAGATAGTAAATGGAGCAAAGGTAGATAAAGCAAACGTTGGGAAGACGACATAAAAAAGATAGCTGGTCCAGAATGGACACGCACTGCAAAGGACAGAACTAACTAGAAATCTTTAGAGGAGGCCTTTGTCGAAGGGCAAGCTTCACAACAAAAACCGGTTGCCGTAAAAAAAACTTTTAAATCACGTAATATATAGATTATTTATTTGTAATACTACGCATATTTAAGTTACAGCAATAAAGGCTTATTTTATTTATTTATTATTTTATTTTCTTTATATAAATAAAAATATCGTAACTTTACTATCTTTAGTACATACAATCGCGTCATCTAGTTAGATTTATATCTGTGGTGGCGACGCTTGGGGGATGCCTATGTCCAGCAGTCTTTCAGCTGATATGATGATGATAATGCGTGCGCCTTATAAACATCGTCATAATACCTTTGTAAGACCGTTCCTCCACAAAATATCATTGCAGAATTTTTAGTTTATTGAAACATATCATGTTCTTGTTTAGCCAGGTACCACTCTCTATTTTATCTAACCACTATCTTCACGTGTCAGCGAACTACAATCCGCTTGCAAGAGAAAAGTATTTGTAACAAAACATATATCGTGGCAGTGCACGACATCATAAAACAGGTATTTGCCAAGTTGGAACGTGCAGCGGTAATAATGAACCGAATGTCGATACATTCGCACCTTGTTAGCTTCATTTATAGTTCTATTACTTGTTATTTGTGCCACTACAAATTAAACTACCGAATTCACACTCCTATAGAAGCATACCTAAACCGCACAGCGTACTATTATTTCAGTGCTCAACTCCGCACCAGATATTATGCTTCACATTAATACTAACTCTGAAATAAGGTTCAGACTGCCATCTACATTATCTAGCTTTCTAAACTTGGCTGGGAATAAGGCGCAGCGTGTCTGCACTCAGCTTGACAATTTACTCTAGGCGGCGACTTTTGAATTAATGTCATTGCAACGCAGGCTCAACGACTTCCTGCTTAATTTTTTGATAATGGATTCTTTGACGTCAGACATGCAGGAAGACGCACTGGTGTATGCTGTTTGCCGACGACCTTGTTCTGGTTGCTGAGAGTGGCTTAGTGATCCAGAGCAGATTGTAGGGGTGGTGGCACAGACTGGAGAGTGTTGGCCTGAAATTGAGTAGAAGCAAAACTGAATACTTGTTTAGCGATTTTGGCGGTCTCTCCAGTTCCGTGTCCATTGCTCTCGCTGGAACGCCCATACCAATCTGCTCAGACTTCCAGTACCTAGGGTCGCTTGTCCAAGGGGATAGCGAGGTAGACCGAGACATAACGCACTGGATCAACTGAGGATGGATGAAATGGAGACAGGTCACTGGAACAACTTGTGACCCACGGATGCCCCTTAAGTTGAAGGGGGAAATATACAAGTCCGTGATTAGACCTGTCATACTGTACGGATCAGAATGTTGGACTGTGAAAAAGATGGATGAAAAGAGATTGCATGTAGCAGAGATAAGAATGTTGAGATGGATGTGCGGCGTGACGAGATTGGATAATGTGAGAAATGAGTATATTAGAGGCAGTTTGCAAAAGTTGAAGGGAAACCGAAAATGAAAGAAAAGGGAGTCAGTAATATTGTGACAGAGGACAGAACGGTATGAAAGATGAAAAGGTGTTGCGCCAACCCAAGTAACAGGGGATAAGGGCAGGAAGAAGATGATGTTTAGGATTTTTGTAGAATTCATAGGAAATGTGGTAAATAAATACAATTTATTTCATACTTTTCCGATCGATTTTTGGAATTCTAAAGATTTCCTAGGATTTTTATAGAATGCCAGATTTCATACATTTTCTATAACATACATTATGCCTGGCATAAACCCTGACTCCAGACTGCAACTGAGAAATTCTATATGGAAATACCCAATTATACTTTTACCTACCTGGGAATCGATCTCTGGTGAGGACCTCATGCTCAGCTGTAGCAGCCACTAGACCAACAGGACAGTCATATCAAATGATACGTCTCAATATATTGGTATTTGTTTTTTAAATATGCGTAATAATAAAATTATCACCAAATTTCAAGTTCATAGATCAATGGGCGGTTAAAAAAATCTTAAAAATTTAATTTTGTAAAAAACTGATATAATATTTTTTTTACTTTGTTGGCTTCTCATTCCTTTGTATTCCAATAGGTATCTTAAAAAAGAAAGATACAGTATTTATTTATTCAATGAGTTCTAAACAACGATACCCCATTCGAAAGGGTAGGTTTTTTTTTTTCACACCCCTCTTTATCTGTATGTACATACATACATAAACTCGCGCCTTTTTCCCATGGGAGTAGGCAGAAACTACAGAACGCCACCTGCTACGATCCTTACATACTTCTTTTGCTTCACACAAATTCATACATCTAGTCATACACACACGCCGGTTATGGGTACTGCGCACTTGGCCTTTCTGAAGAACATCACTTATAAGGTCTATGTATGTCTTTCTAGGGCGTCCCCTCCCGGCGTTTCCATTCACGTCTGCCTTGTAAATACCTTTCGTTAGTCGACTTTCATTCATCCTCTCAACACGGCCAAACCATCTTAACATACCCTTTTAAATTTTAGTCACTACATCTTCTTTTAAGCCACAAAGTTGTCTTATTACCTCATTCCTCAATCTATCAGTTAAAGTTACACCACACATACTCCGCAAGGAGCGCATTTCTACTGCATTAATCCTACTTTCATGTCTTTTTTGCCATACCCAGCCTTCACATCCATACATAAGTGTAGGCACCAGCACGCTGTTGTGAACGGCGAGTTGAGCTTCCGGAGACATCGACTTGTTGGTCACAACTGCATGCATAGCACCATTCATTTTATTCACTCTCCTTTCCACATCCTCTTCAATCTTTCCATCCCTTGTGATCTGTATGTAGCTCTTAAAAATATTAAAAAATATATTTTGGCTATTCGTAAAAGAAAATAGTTAAATCACGTACACAATTACATGCCTAGCCAGTCGGAAAACTTGAAAGCAACCGCGATGTCACGATATTTAGTTAAAACGTGTTACAATATTTCATAAGTCCCGAGTACCTCTGAGACATAGGTATTTATGGGGTAACTTAGCAAATTATTCAAAAGAAGCGTAACTAGTAAGTCGTATACGAGAAAATTTGCTACCTGTATTTTAGCTTAGACTTTTGAAGCAAGTTCAGTATATATTCTGAAAATTGTAAGCCTACTGTTTTAAAGACCAATACATTAATTTCCTAAAACATAGTGTCAAAAGGATAACAAAGGGATACTGTGCTGGTACAAATAGTAGTAGGTAGTAGGTATCTGAAGCACATGCGTCAAGAATTAATAAATTGAACAGAAAGTAAAAAAAGTTATAAATAATAAAACTTAATTCATAAAATCAAAAAACCCGACTGCTAACTAAAAAGTCGTAAACAAGGAAAAAATCATGCTGTGCAGGTGCAGGATACACTAGATTTTGGTCAACCAGCCCGCGAATATGTATCCTCCGACTTCACAGCTTGATTTTTTCCTTGTTTACGACTTTTTAGTTCGCTTTTGAAGCAGTCGGGTTTTTTGATTTTTTGAATTAAGTTTTTTTATTATAACTTTTTAGTTTGTATTTTTTTCAAATTAGATACATTTAAACATATAAGTGTTATATATTTTTGAAATCACCTCTGAAAAAACCTTTATTTTGATACCACACACGATGGGTTTGGAAGAAGAAAAAAATTGTGCCCCCACAATATGGCACCCAAAATCCGCCATTTTCCTATTGTCCAATTTTAATGTAGCTTATGACACTCGCAGGATTAAGACGCATCGATTGACGTATGAATCATCAAAATCGGCCAACGCGTTTGGTCTCTGGAACGCCATATAGGAACAAACATACATACATACATAGACTGATAAACACATTACCCTCCTTCGGCAGTCGGGTAAAAATAGTATTTCACAGAAAGGTTATAATATTTAAGTATTTAAAATACGTAAGGGTATATTATATTTCTTCGAATCTTAACACATAAATCCATACAGCTTTACATTTAGAATTTGTCTCTGATCTAAGTTTTGTGAGACTTGTAATAATATTTTTTTGCAATCTTTACGAAACATTCAAAAATATTCATAATTGTTTAATCTTTCACCAACATATAGTATTTATTATTCTTTTGTAACATATTCTAAAGAATATATGCCTATCCTTAATGATTATATGTACAAACAATTGAGGTTAGTATCTACGTGTCGCCGCGTGATCGCCATCGTCGTTGAGTTCACTCATAATATTGGTTTACACCAACATTTAAACACAATAACAGTTCACAGATAGAGTAAATGGCGAAAAAAGAAATACCTTAGTTCAGTGGGTAGCAAAAGAGTGGTCTTTCCCAACAATTACATTGGTTTTTATACACAGAAAATAACAAGCATAGAGTTGACAGAAGATGTATTAATTCCATATTGAAATACAAGGTACAAAAATAATATTAATTGTTATTCAAATAAATAAAAATACTTAAATAGTGATAGAAAATAATTGTATTAAACAAAAATGCGATATAAATAAATTTTGTTATTTTGGTCACTAATTTCACTTTCAGCCTCATTAGGGTGGGTTGGTACAGAAAGCAATTTTAAGACATCAGGATCTAGTGGACTTCGTTTTTTTATATTTTTTTTTTATTTAAAAAAAAAAAAAAAAATAGGAGCTCGTGGCTAAATAATAACAACCGCACGGGTTCTTCAAGGTTAAGCAACGCTTGACGAGGTCGGTCCGTGGATGGGTGACCATTGCAACATATCGAGTTACCTCCGTGCCTCGGAAAAGCACGTTAAGCCGTTGGTCCCGGCTGTCATTTGAAGATCTGTGACAGTCGTTACGAGTAGTCAGAAGCTTGAGATCTGACACCAGTCTTGCCAAGGGGTACCGTGTTACCCAGTTACTGGGTTGTGAAGGTTAGCTAGGCAGTCGCTCCATGTAAAACACTGGTACTCAGCTGAATCCGGTAAGACTGGAAGCCGACCCCAACATAGTTGGGAAAAGGCTAGGCAGATGATGATATTTTCAATTTATTTATTTATCCTTTACCATATTATCTCATATTGAAGTGTAGATAAATCAGCATCTACCATCATGCATAATAGCCCAATTCCTCTCACAGAGAGGAGGCATGCACGCACAATGGACCAAATGGAAGTCTATGTACGGAAAAGTGGTCCATCTATCCTATCCTACTGCAAAATCAACTACTTATTTACAAATTAAAGAAGTCAAGACAGTTCTTACTAACAAACGAAAAGCTACAAATGTAAGACAGTTAACAAAGCTATGCTTGCATCTTGTCTCGCCCACGGTTCGTTAGGCAGGCCTTTACTATGAGCACCAATTGCTCAGCGCGAGCACTGCGGCATAATGATACGTGGTAATAGCTCCCGAGATAAAACGAACATCCGAAAGTGGCTAAACGGGTAAATTGGAGATCAGGGTAAGCAATACGTCATGTTTGAACTTTAACTGTGTGTCTGTAAGGACTGCAGGATAGCATTTATTTTCATACGTTTTATGAAGACAAGATAACATTGTCGATCTGCTTGTTTATGAGTCGTCCTATAAGGATACATAAAGAAAAGAAACAAATAAAGAAAACACACAATATACCAGATACATGTACATCAGATGAAAAAAATAAAAACAAAAGGTATAAAGTCCGATTAAAGAAATTAGCAGGCAAATGTGCCTCACGGCTTTGCTAAAAAGGCCCATATCATATACGGATCTTATTGGTGGTATTCTTCAGAAAGGTCAGGTCTGCAGAACTAATAACCGGCGGTCGTATATGACTAGTTTTATGAACGTAAATGAAGAAAAAGAGCTAAGTATGTAAGGAGCGTAGCGTTCTATAGGCCTCTGCAGCAGAAGGACAGATAAGCAAAATCCCGGAATAGCAAAATCCCAGATTCGCAGAAGGACAGATTTGCATAATGGCAGATAATGTACTGTCGCCGCCAAAAAAGTTACAAATCCTAGTAACCTTATTATCAATTTGTGACCTATTTGCATTATATATCTGAATGGCCACTTTTAATTGTTATAAATGGTTAAGAAAATCTATTTAAATAAGTCAATGTGACATGCATTTGCAGTTTGATCAATGACAAAATTTCTGCAATAGAATGTTTGATACGTTTGGCCAAAGTTACAAAAACGAATTAATTCGTCTTATTTTATTTTTTATTTTTTTTATTTATGATGGGTTTGCTCTTGACTCTAGTCTAGGTCAGAGGTGACAGAGACAGAGTCTACGATGGAGTGAGCTTACCCAGAAGAAGCCTGTTCACTCTAACTTTGAAGAGATTTGGGTTGAATGCGTTCGGAAAAACAGACGCAGGTAGTGAGTTCCATTCATTCGCTGTGCGCATTATGAAGGATGTTTGGAAGCGCTTGGTGCGAATTGGTGGAATGGCAACAAGGTAAGGATGGTAACTTGCAGTGCGTCTAGATGTCCGATGGTAGAAGGGGGCTGGTGGGATGAGGTCGTGGAGCTCTTGAGCACACTCACCGAAGTACAGTCTGTAGAAGACCGACAAGCAGGCAACCTTGCGGCGATGAGCCAAGCTATTAAGCTTGGCATCCACCAGTTCAACGTCGCCGATGAGCCTCTTGGCTCTGCGATCCACCGAGTCAAGCGCGGCAAGCTGATACTTTGCTGAGCCATCCCACAGATGACTGCAATACTCCATGCAGGATCGGACTTGCGCTTTGTATAGGGTTAAAAGCTGTCCAGGCGTGAAGTATCGCTTCACTCTATTTAGGATGCCCAGTTTTTTGGCCGCAATTTGGGCTTTGTACTCAATGGAATGTCTACTTGGTAATGTCTACTTTGTATTTAATAATATCAACTTTCAAATAAAATTTTACGAATTGTGACTATTCAATTTTATTTTTGTTTTCTGTGTGGGTCTGTACTTCTGCCATTATGCAAATCTGTCCTTCTGCGAATCTGGGATTTTGCTATACCGGGATTTTGCTTATCTGTCCTTCTGCTGCAGAGGCTTCTATAGTTTCTGTCCACCCCAATGGGAAAAAAGCGTGAGTTTATTTATCTTTCTAATCTAATACATTTAAACGAGTAATTCTTGTATATATGTATATTCATAACCTGAATCTCGAAAACGTAAGTATGAAGAAGTATGTAAGGATCGTAACAGGTGGCGTTCTGTAGTTTCTCCCTACACCCATGGGAAAAAGGCGTGAGTTTATGTATGTATGTATGAATCTCGAAAACGGCTGCAACGATTTTCATGAATTTATATGCAGTTTGCGATTTATGCAGGGTGCTTCGGGGGCGATAAATCGATCTAGCTAGGTTTCATTTTTAGAAAACGTCGTTTTCTCTATTTTCACCCGAGCAGAGTTCGGTAGCCCAGAGTTCGCTACTGTATATTATAAATGAATTTCAAAATTGAAGACAGTCCTCTCCAAAAAGGGTAGGCAGTGACATTGCCTACCCTTACTTGTATGATTCCTCTGGTATTGTAAACGCATACAAGCCGCGTTACCACTTACCTACCATGAGGTAAGCCACCAATATAACTGCCACTTTATGGCATTAAAAAAATATTTTATCAAGTGATAGTGACAGTAAACCTTAATAGGATCTTTGTGAAAGAGAGCTTGAAAAATCCTCTGGTTTTTTCGCGCATTTTCTACTGTAACAGAGTTTGATTTTGTCTACGATTTGCTAACGTAGGATCTAAGGTTTTGTCTAGAGGAAAATTGAATAACATTTGTCTATTAAATCGGTCTCGTCGGTCGGTCTCCTTAAATCCTAGACTTAGAGAAAATATTTATATTCCAAACAAAACTTTAGGATTTATAATAAAATTAAAAAATATATTAGATTTGAAAGTTAAGTAAGGCTACCCATTGAATTGCACAGCGGGATGTGTGTGTATCAAAGGGTTTTAGAGAAGAAATATTTGCGAACCTCTGTTACCAGCCAACTCAACTATGACAGTATTTATTAAACAATAGTATACAACATAGTATTTTCTGTACAGTTACACTATTAGTAGTTTTGAGCGATTAACAGTGTTGACAAAAACATTTCTACTAGAAAGAGCCTTAATAACTCCAAGAATAATTAAGAAACGAACATTAAAAACACATTAACCTCATGAAATACTTAGGTACCTAACACACACCCTCTGCAGCAGATGACGTCACCATATGAAACCTACTTATTATTCCATATCACATTCAAGAAGACGTTCAATTTTATACTCCTAATTCTGAGCCAAAACTCAAATTCATTTAACATGATTATACACATTTCGACAAAGCACAGTCATCATAATAAAATGGTTGCCTTTTCATATATAAAACTTCACATTTCAACTCTTAAATTTTAAATGTTTAAGGTTCTTCTAGTCGACGGCACGAACTATTTTGTGCGCGAGGTTAAAATGCATGCTATCTCATCCGCAACACGTGCGAAAGAGATAGATGCTGTGATGAGCAGTAAGAAGCTAGTTCGCGTACGATTTAGCACTTTTGCAAGTTTGTGTCGAAATGTATGATGATTTAGGACGAACACGAGTTCGCGAAATTTTATAAACAGACCTTTGGGAGTCTAGAAATCATGAAAAAATATCTAAATGTATATTTCAAAAATAAAATTATTTGCATTGTTGAATTATTAATCTATCACTGTATGGACATGAAAATGAAAATGGCCATTTTACAATTTTCTTTCTTCTTGTGGCATTTATTTCCGCCCAAAGATGCGTTAATAGTTATTTATGCTACAAGTGCGGAAGGTAGGTGATTTCCGATGAGTGGCATTTTTATTCACGAGCGAGTGAAGCGAGTGAGTGGATAAATCGACACGAGTCGGAAATCATCTTACGTACGTGTATCATACAACATTTTACTATGCATTGTGCGAGGAAATAAATAAATAAATAAAATGAAATTAATAAAATGGCGGGCTTATTCAAGCGCGTTCAGCATATCCACAGATTAACTAATAGTTCCTCGGACATATCTACTGCGCATGTGCGAATAGCTGTCACATCGTAACGCAATAAGGCACGAGCAAAATATTCGTTCTGCCAAACATATTTAATGAATATTTAAAATTAATTTATTGATCAAAATCTAAATCTAGAGTAATTAAAAACGCCTATAATAAAGAATTAGTTTTATTTTACCTTTTATATGAATGTTAATCTGTACATAACTATTTTTTTAAACTTTTCTCAAATAATAAAAACTATGCGTCGGGCTGACGTTGGAGTTAAAAATTAAAAAAGTACAGGAAAGTAAAAAGCACTAGTGAAAAAAAGTGTCACTTTCCGCACAGTTTGGCTGCTTGGAAAACCGCTCTTTTCGAGGACATGCATTGTAAAATTAGTTTCAACACTGGATATGAACACTATATATGACTTAAGGAACTTTCGACGATCATAACTTTCTACTTTTGTTTTCCCTTTTTGTTTCCATACAGGGCTAGATAATGATGAGACAAATTGATATCATTTTTATTATTTTGAACTTACATCGTCAAACAGTGGAGTAATCGCTAGACTAAGAATTGTATCGTATGGAAGAATTCTCGACTTGTGTTACCGTAGACCCTAAAGTTCAGATTTTATTACTATAACGCAAGAAATTAAAATATTTACTTTGTCTTGATAGGTACAAAGCGGTGTTGGTCGCGCTTCCCTGGCGTCAGGTGGGCCTAAACAAAATGTAAATAGGCCTGATTATTCGCGCCCGACATTTTGTATTCGTTAAAGTCAGCGGAATAAAAGGCTAAGTACGTTTTACGCTTAATTTCAGTTCTTCGTGAGCAGTGGGATACAATGGTTTTCAGCTGGGCTGTAGTACAAACAAAACTGATTTCACGCTAAACATAGAGAAGAGACAATACTTTCAATAACGTATTGAAAAGAGCTATTGTTATTATTAGCACCTATTATTTTAAAAGTAAACTAGTCTATGATTCATGGTCAACTTTTCAATTTCTAGCTATTTCTAGGTAATAATGTAGCTTTTCTAGCTACATTATTACCCTAGAGCGCTAATTAGTCACTTACAAGCCCCATTTGGAGGTAATAAGAACCTACTTACCGAACATGAGAGATGTAAAAATATATAACACTTTTATGTTTAAATGTACCTACATAAAACATAATAAAAAAGTTTTATATAAAAAGTTAATTATAAAAATCTAAAACCCGACTGCTTAAGAAGCAAACTAAAAAGACGTAAGCAAGAAGAAAATCATGCTGTGCATTCAGCGGATATATCTGGTTTTCGTCAGCCAGCTCGTGCTTAAGTAACCGCCTCCTATTGGGAATTATCAGCTAGATTATATTGGATTCTATTCTGAATAAATAAAGGTGAAATTATGTGCATAATTCATTAAGTTTGTTTTTTATAAAATTTGCATAATAATATAGAAAGACTAGGGAGGGGTTCGAAACAATATAGTTTATTTCAGGAATGTCTTGCTTTGACTTGAGAAGAAGCGTAAAGCTCTCAGTTACGTAATCTTGAATTAATATTTATATATGCCTGAAAAGCGTCTAGAGCTTCATAGAAATTCTAAATAAATTGCTCCAATATTTTTAGGTCTAAAATTAATGGTCTAAGTTTTGCTTTATCACCTGGAAAGTTTTGAAAATTGATTGGTAATCGCTTCTTGTATCAAACGGTAAACCTAAAAGAACCTGAAGAACTTTTTAATATACTTCTCATAGATATTGTTAATTAAATTTCTCCCACCTGCAAAAGTAGCCAGGCCAGCATAAATCTCCCTTAAGCTACTTGTTCCTTAATGCATTAGGTAAGTGTTGGCTTACACGGAATTAACGGCATGGCCTAATTTTGTACTTTATTCTTTGTTCTTAAATCTGCTGCTAAGTAAGTAAGGCCCACTTGCTAGAAAAACTTAACTCAAAGTTAGTTGCTAACATGAAATTAGATTGACAGTTGGCAATATTGTTTTATTTAACTTCGTGTTGAGTTTTGGCGGGAACGTGATGGCGTCTATGTTGCTTCTCTATTTTATTTTCTAAAAAAATGTGTTAAATCGAGTATTAATAGTATAAAAACGGTGGTGTTTTATTCTGATAATATTAGTGAACATGCACGAGTGTGAGCAAGTGAAACACAGCGGTAGAACAAAAGTTTGTACACGTTGTCGTCAAAACTCCGTAGAAGCTGCCAATATTTTACCACCATTTTATTGGGGCCTAACTAGGACATTACACTAAAAACTAAAAAAACTAGAACTTCTAGTCTAAACGTGACATTGGCTAAATGCACCAACCATGCGAAGCCAAAACAAAAAAAAAAATGGTGTTAGTAACTTACTCTCAGTTAAGTTTTTCGTGCAAGTGGGCCCAACAGATGAATCCATACAATAACGGAACTTTTATGCTCATATCAATCTTGCAGTTTAATATGAGTATTTTATCGACTGAACTTTCGAATTTAGAACAAGCTATAAATGCAATACTGACAAATAGCCTCTCATAAAAATAAAATATTATTTCAAGAGCGCTTCTTGAGCTTATTGGCCAGGTTTTACTTGTGCTGTGAGGCTTAGGATGCCGGGGTCGGGGGTCGAATGCGGGCGAGGTTTAGTGCGATGAAACATCGGATGAACCGGTAGATGCACCTGTAATTGGCAGCTTCCGCGTCCGCACCGCCGAACCGGCGCCCACATCCTGTGACTTATCAGCAAATAGCTTCACTGCCTTTATTAAATGAACTTCTAAAAGCCCTTGCAATTATTTTGAAAGCACGTTCTGTAATCTCCGATCTAGAGTATTGACATTCAGGTTTTACGCTATTTTAGTTGGAACAACGCAAGGCGTGTGTGTGTTAATCGTAACTGAGTGACTTGTTACTTTTAATTATGTTTCAAATAATATACGGCTACATGTAACGCATGTTGTAAGAGACATCAACACAATCAAAATTATGTAAATAAATGAGGTTAGTGGATCCAACCGCAATTACATTTATTTTTGAAGTACGCCCTTATCAGGTCAATTATTGGTAAAATACCTGAACAAAATTGCATTTGATTAATCATTCTGGCCTTGTAAAACACAAGTAATTATCATCAGCTCCATATATTTGCTGACAACCAGTTTTGTCAAAGGGTATCGTGTTACTTAGTTTTGAGCAGTGGAGGTTGAATAGTTGCGATATGTAAAGTTCTGGTCGCTAGTATCCTATCCTATATCATATACTATTAAACGAGCAATATTCGTATATATCAGGATGGGTTTTTTACAGGCAGTGGTGGCCGAATGCTAACGGGCCTGCCTTACGTGTCGTAGGTCGTGAATTTAAACCCAGGCAGGCGCTTTACTTTGTGTAATTTATTTCATCACCACTGCTCTTACAACGGTGAAGGAAAACATCGTGAGAAAACCGGCATGTCCTAGAACCAAAAATTGGGAGACATGTGACATTCACCAATCTGCACTGGGCCTGCGTGGTGGATTAATGCCTATTACCTCTCTTACAGAGAGGGTACCCGTGTCCTAGCAGTGGGAACATTATAAGCCTGATGATGATGAGTTTATTTAAGTGGGCGTGGATGGCCGAATCCAAAACTTCGAGGAAAAGCAAAAACACTCAAGGCCTCTCAACACGAGGCCGATTTTAATGAAAACTAAAACTGCATTCGATTCGATTTTTGAAAAATCAATATTACTAAGCAGACATCGAACCCGATGAAATTGCCAAAAAAACGCATGCTGTATTATTATACCATTCGATAGTGTTACTAAAAGGATTGAATTCTGGGAAGTGATGTCATACGGCAAATCAAAAATCGATCTAGCTAGGTCTCACTTCTGGGAAAATTCGTTTTCTCTGGAAAAAATGCATTCTCTAATTTCACCCGAGCAGAGCTCGGTGTTCCAGGTACTATTAAATTATCTGTGGTACTGGTATCCAACTGCATGCGGTTTGACTCGAAGCTGACCCTACCGTGGCTTATAAAGTGCTAGGTAGATGATGAAGAACCAAAGCAAAGGTACAATTAATGTAAATATATAGTGTAATTTTTATAGGTTGACTGCAATGGTCGTATTGCACAATTTCAGACCATTATTTGATAGGTCTGTAATGATAATATATAGTTGACAAAAGGCTGAGTAAATAATGAAGTAAGTAGCGATATATTTCCATTCACATCAAACAAAGTAAGATTATCGCATGATGGATTGATGGCACCATCTGATTATTATAATGTCCCCAAAAGTTAAAGGCACCATACGAAGTGACCAAATCTCTAATTCATAGACCCCAATGTAATGTAGTAAGGCGTCACTATAGTAACTTGTAATAGAAGTCATCAAAGCGTATACTGAGGCTTTAGAAAAAGGTGTTATCATATGATTGACGGTCATTGTCAAAATGCTAAAATGCAAGGTATAGATCTGCTCTCAAAACAGTGACGGAAAACATCGTGAGGAAACCGGCATGTCCTAGAACGAAAAATTCGAAGCATGTGACATCCACCAAACCGCACTGGGCCCGCGTAGTGGATTACGACTCATTCTCTCACACAGAGTGGAGGCCTGTGTCCCAGCAGTGGGACATTAAAAGGCTGATTGACAGGCATTGAAAGGCTGGTTGAAACTCCATAAATCCTCGCAGTTATAGAAGCTTGCAGCGGATGCATAAACGGCTAGTTACGGCTTTTGACATTTTAACTACCGCCATCGCGACGTTTTCGTTCATGGAATGTCACTTGTCTAGTTCACCTTCAGCATCAGGAAGAGGGGTGTTGCTTCCTAATGCTGAAGGTGACATTGGTTGCAATGTAATCAGGCAACTTTACCTTCAAACCTTACCTTGCTGGCTAATGTCTTTTTTATAGCATGCACTATGTTTTAGTTCTAATACTTACAGATAAGACGAAAAACTGAATTAAATACATATGCAACTATCAAATTGACAGCTGTAACTTGTTGTATATTCGTTTTAGTGGCGTTTTGTTTTAATTATCGTTGTAGTGGCACCTTAATCTATTGGATTGGCCGAAGGTTCCAAGAATATTAATTATTTGTATTGGGTAAGTAAGTACACGTAAGTTTAAATATCTGTGAACACTCAACAAGGGACTTCGCAGAGAGCTCTTCAAATAACACAAATTATAATACACTTCCGACAGCTAACTACGCAAGCTTTGTCTCTGAGTTTATATTCATTAGGGTATTCCATCCCCTCCGTCCATTCCAGCGTCTGTCCTCCTACATAAACTTGGTCACTCAACAGGACATTGAGAACAATGCTCCAACTTCCCCTAACCAATAAAACGCGGGAAGGGAAAAATTGGTGAAAGAATCGAAGTTACCGCCATAGCTCAAATAATTAGTCAGGCCACATTGCTTGTAGAACCGATCACAGCTGGCAGGCAAGTTCTGCAAGTCGACCACAAACCTGGCAATATTACTTACTTCTAGAACACAAATAAAGGGGCGAGGGCTGTTAAGAGAGATTTGATTATAAGCAAATATAACAGAAAAGGGTAAGTAGTGAATTTGTAGGCATAATAATTGCTTATAACAAATTAGTTGTCTTGAAATTTCCGTGCTCAATGCTTTTCAATTCACAATATTTTACCTTACTAATATTATAAATGGGATAGCTTGAATGGATATTATTACTCAAACACGCCTGAACGGTTCTGGATGTAATTAGGCACAGAAATAAATTATAGTCTGGCATAGCACAAAAGCTAACCTAAGAGTCCATTCTTATGAAACTCCAGAAGCTAAAAGTGCAAGTAAAGTATACCGGTGTGCCAATCTTCAACAGAAAAATATCTCTATTTTAAAACCACTTTTAGAAGATATAACATTCAATATTCACTGCAGATGAACATCCCAAGAAATAAAAACAAGTCAGAATATATCAATTCATCTCGAATTGCAATCAGGAGATTGTGGAAACTTACAACATATTTCAAAACCGAGGCGGAGATACTATTTTCAAAATCAATAACTATTCATAGGGGCTGCTCGGTGCCTATACAAACATTATTCGAGCGCTGAACTCTTTGATAAATAAGAATATTCTTCTAGTCGACGTCGCGATGTCTTTACGTAGGTACCGCAAGAAAATCCGCCGGAACAATCCGTAGCCCGACCGGGGTTCTATTATACAAGCCTTGTAAAATGGTCGCTCAAACGTGCCGTTTACTTTAAAAAACTTACGAAGGGTCTAATCGAAACTATCTTATAAGAAGCTTACGTCATTATCCTATTGAAATAAAGCTGATAGGTTAAAGGTTCCTTGTGTAAGAAGCTTTAACTTACCTATCTAGGATTTAGGCGCATCTTTATTATACGTGTGGATGATTTCAATACCATCCTACGAAAAAGGATGGCGTCCATGATGCGCAGAGTGCGTGGGATCCCCAGCAGCATTCTGAAGGTCATCCGTGATAAGCCGTGTTGCGCCATCATGGCGTACTGGGTACATGTACTCGTGCATGTGCCCGGTGCGTCAGGTAAGCGCAACAGATACATTTGTTTTCTTACTAACATAGTTTGTAAGTATTGTTTACTAACAATATAAATATAAATAAAATGTCGTGTTTAAGTGTGTTACTAACATAGTTTTTTTAAGTAATTTGTAATACTAACAAAACTATGGACCTTTGAGTCTGCAATAAAATATATTTATTTTTTTATTATTTTTAGTTCACTTTGCCTAATAGAGGGGGAGCTCATAAAGATTTTGAGCAACCATATTCAGGGCGATAATTTTAGCTGAGTAGGTGAGGCATGCTGAGAGAACACCGAGAATATATCTGAAAAGTTTCAGATAGGCCCTTTGGTCAAGGGTCTATTTTGTGATTTCAATATGGTTGCTTTAAATCCTTATGAGCTCTTCCTCTATAACTTTATATGGTATATATCGGCGGCATCTTGGTATCATTTTACCACAAAAGAATCGCAGTTTGGTGACTTTTTTTTTCTATGCAAAAAGATTACAAAACCTTAGTAGCTATTCATACAGCACCTGCATACACGCGTCCTCAATAAATACGGTTTTCTAAGCATTTTCATCCCAGAAATGAATAGCAAACATGACAGACATTTCCCGTGGTTCTACTAAAGGCTATTCAGCGAGATGAGTTGAAAAATGTAAACAAGTTTTCTTTCAGAGGGTTTGGAGCGAACGAGAAGCATATGCAAGTATGTCCACTCAAACTGAACGGCGTTTGATCTTTCAAAGTAGCTAAAGCTGAGGGCCGGTTGTAAACGATTTTGAAAAAGGTTTACATGAGTATTTTTGGAAACATTTTCAATTTCTTTTTGAGAGTTTGATTTCACATGTTCAATTTCTTTTTGAGAGTTTGACTTCTGACTGACTGCGTTGTTGTCTAAATATTGCAATCTAGTGAGCGCCAGTCCTAGTATTGGTTTCTGCCTACCCATTCGGGAAATATACGCATCATAGCTTTTCCTGCTACATTTTTCACAGGAACCATGCATGCAGGCAATAAAGCCTATGAGCATATAGTGTGATAGTGTAAATTTGGTGATCAGTTTAGTTCTTTCCTTTTACAAACATATAACCAACTTTACCTCTCTATAATTTATTTTACCTAGATGTAACCACATTATGTAAAAGATTAGCATATTAAACAATACCTGCGACTGTAGTCATGGCAAGCATTTCCAGTAACAATTCATATGTTAAAATTTTTGAACACTTTACAAGGAATCCTCTACTAGGACAAAGCATCTAGGGATACCATTCCACCTCTCAAAGATTATGGAATTGATTGGATTGTGAGCTACGTAGAGCTGTGTATATTCAGCAATGTGTAAGCAGTGGTTGCCTGTAATTGGGTTTTATATTTTGTATGGATGCTATTGTTTTGACGTTTACCAAACGAACGATAATGTTAGTTAGTCCACAAAACACATAGACAATGTTTATACCACGCCATCATTTGGTATTACCTCGAACTGAATCGCAGAAGGCTTTTAAACCGTTCTGTAGACCATATTTGTGTAATTCAAATAGTCGCCTTTTCATAGTGCAGGATTTGATTTATTAAAAGCTTTCAATAAACCACAGGTTTCTGTTTGTGGTCCATTCTTTGGTTTGGTATTTATATAAAAGGTCTTTGGTCCATGACTGAAACGATTCATGTTTTACCACAACGTTACTCAGAGACTAGGTTTAGGAATAACATTTAAGCATTCGTTAAAAAAAAAAAAAACATTGCCCCACACTAGAAATTTCTTCCTGTGTCGTGGGCGCGTTTACAAGCATATCAACTCACGCACTCAAGACATCCAGAACAACTATCTGTAGGCCATACAAATATTTGATCCGTGCGGGCATCGAACCCGCGAAACGCAGCGCTGCAGCAGATCGCTCAACCACTACGCCAACCGTGTCTTCAACAAACATAAAAACATATTTTACTTCGGTCCTTAAAAACACGAGATATCTATCTTATACCCTTGTGTATATATACAGTCTTAACAACGGTCTAGTACTCGAAAATACAGCTTAACGACATTAAAAAATACAAAGAAAATCATTGTACTGCAGCGACTCCTGTTGTAAAGAGATAAGTATTTTATAGTCAATGGTAGCCCACAGTAACTCGTCATTTGAAGATCTGATTAGCCGCGAGCTCTCCCGCGCGTCGGTAACGTGGGGAGCATTTGTAACCGAACAGTTCATACATGTTAAATATGCTAAGGAGGTCTACTATCGCAAAGATAACGATTCCCCGTCTTTCTTTTTCGTGAAGGGAAAATAAATTCAGTATGTGAAAGCACATGAAAAAGCTGAGCTTTACATACGTCTGACCCAAATAAATGTTTACTTATTTAGTGTTTTAAGTGAGAAAAAGTTAATTCAAAAAATCAAAAAACCCGACTGCTTAAAAAGCAAACTAAAAAGACGTAAACAAGAAGAAAACCATGCTGTGCAGTCGGCGGATACATCTGGTTTTGGTCAGCCAGCTCGCGAATATGTATCCTGCGACTGCACAGCATGATTTTTTCTTTTTTACGTCTTTTTAGTTTGCTGATTAAGCAGTCGGGTTTTTTGAATTTTTGTTTTTTTTTTTTTATTTATAACTTTTTTTTTTTTTTAATTATTTAAATTAGTTACCTTTAAACACATAATTGTTATATATTTTTGAAATCACCTCTTAAAACCCTTTATTTTGATACCCCAACGACGGGTTTGTATGAAAAAAAATTTGGTCCCCCACATTATAACGTCCAAAATCCGCCAATTTGCAATTTTCCGATTTTCATGTAGCCAGTGACACTTGCAGGATTAAGACGAATCGATTGACGTAAGAATCATCAAAATTGGCCAACGCGTTTGGTCTCTAGAACCCCACATAGGAACAAATATACATACATACACAGACTGATAAACACATTACCCTCCTTCGGCAGTCGGGTAAAAATAAACGTTACATGATGACAGTATGAAGTTTGCCTAAGGTTAAGTAAACACAACATTCGTTTCGCTTTAACAGATTTCTTTCTCCGCTACATAGCGACAGCAACTATTCGCTAGTAAACCACCCTCTTTACATCTTATAGAGACTTGTAGATTTCAAAGCGGGTTGCCCTCGGCCTGTCTTTTAAAAGTATACAACTCCTTTCATATCTCCGCTTCAATTTCGCAGCGCAATTTATATGCACTTTGTAGCGGTGGCCGTTCACAAGCACCTCACCGTGCCGTTTATTCCTGGAGAGTGCTACTGTTAAACACCGTTTTTTCTGCTGAAGAAGAGCCGTTGATGACGGCGTTCATAGTTAATGAGCAGCTAGTATCCGGCGGGTGTTACCGCGCAAATTGCCCGCTCTTTAAAGGTTGTCGTTTGCCAACTCGACGGAGCCGGTCTAGCGTGAAAGACGTTTCCGACCGTGCGTTATTGTTTACTGCCGGAATGACTTCTTTTGCGCACCAAACAGAGTGCAGGTTGTTGCAACTGTACAAACATACTTTCTGCGTGACACGAACAAAATATTGCCATGAATGTAGAGCTCTCCACGTTAATAGCCCGTTTTGTGTGAGCTTCAGGCTTTGAATACGTCACATTTTGCCAATGTACACAATTTTTAACCGACTTTCCAAAAAGGAGGAGGTTTTATGTTCGACGTTTTGTATTTTCACCGATATCGCCGTCAATATTATTGTGGACAGATTGTAAAAATTGTTTTTTCGTTTGAAAATGTATGTTCCCGGATTAAATTTGGTGAAGATCTAATAAAGAACTTCGGATATATACAACAGAACTTTTCAATAAATGACAGCCAATCTGTCGATATTACTGCAATCGCATGTTTATTGTTGACACCATTTCACATAACATCACGGTGAGTTGAACGATGAGACGATCAGATGACTACAGTTCATTCTGATACACTCTCATTCCTCCGGCTATGTTCATGTTATTCGTGTAATATATTCTGGCATCACTTTGGGCATTATCCGTACCTTACTACAGACTTACCCACTATGCACTACAACTAAAAAGTGAACAAGCAAAATAAAAAAAAAACAAAATCTCCGGCACATTTTTATTGCATGCTACATAATTTATCTAGTAGCAGACGCGCTTCGATCGATTAATCTATTGAACATGTAATTATGACACGATATCTTGTGAAAACACCCCGACTGAAAGAGTAAAACACCCATAACTTTTAAACGCCTGAACCAATTTACATCAAACTTAGCTTAGAACGTGCAAATAAAAAAAACTATATCAACATCAGTTCATCCGTTTAGGAGCTATGATGCCACAGACTGATACACAAATTACGTGACCTGTGTGGTCACGTAAAAAGTACGTGAATATAACTTCAATTTCTGAAGTCGGTGTTAAAAAACAAAGAACCGAAACCGGGAACACTGACTTCCGAAATTGAAATTATTTTTCACTTTGTAAAAACACTTTTTGTACACACATTTTTTTGTAAAAAAAAGTGTTTATAAATCATTTGTTATAACGCATGGTTGGCAAATTATATGAAACTCTAAATTAAAGTTCTTTGTGATAATTATTTTATGTTTTAATAAAATTTCGTTCATAAATCTTGTCTGTAACGACTCGGAATAACTAAAAATAAAAATCCATTGAATTTGTGCCAATGCCAAGTCGGTTGAACTAACATGGATGAGTATCTTTCTGTAACAAGGACGTTGTTATCTATTTATATATTTCTTAAATTAAATAGTTAAGTATATTGGATACCTATTAGGTAGTTATTGAAAAATACAAAACAATTATACGAGGAAAGAGGCAGGTATCAATATCACTAATGTCTTTTTAAACAAGCTATATTGTATGAATATTTCATGGGATTGTCGCACAAAGGGCGTGCAATGATAAATGGCCTCTACTCAATTCATTATGTAACTGGTAACATACTTATTACGACTATTATAGAACCGTGAAGTGGCAACCCTGTTTTATTTCAGTGTGCCGGACACTGTCGGTTTTCAAGTAGCAATATAAAAAAAAACTGCCTGCCTGCCTAGCCTTTTCCAGACTATATTGGGGTTGGCTTCCAGTCTTACTGGATTCAGCTGAGTACCAGTGTTTTACATGGAGTGACTACCTATTTGACCTCCACAACCCAGTAACTGGGGAATACGGTACCCCTTGGCAAGACTGGTGTCAGATCTCAAGCTTCTGACTACCCGTAACGATGTCAAAGATCTTCAAATAACAGCCGGGACCAACGGCTTAACGTGCTTTCCGAGGCACGGAGGAAACTCGGTATTGTTGAAATGGTCACCCATCCACGGACCGACCTCGTCAAGCGTTGCTTAACCTTAATGATCGAGAGTGCGGCTGTTATTATTTAGCCACGAGCTCCTCAATATAAAAAAACTACATTTCTAAAATATTTCATTTCAGTTCATGAATAATTATTATTGCAAATAACTTCTTTTTACCGACTACGAAAAAAGGAGACTAAAACTAAAGAGACAAAAAAAACTATTACCAAAAAAAATTACCGTCTTCTAAAGCAAAACACTAAAAATGCAAAAATAACTTTCGTTTCGGAAGTCGGTGTTGAAAAACGATAAAAATAAGAGGTATCAAAGACAGACTACCGAAACGTATGTTATTTTTGCACTTTTTAGTTTTTTGCTTTAGAAGCTGGTTATTTTTTGTGAAAAAGTTTTTATTAAGTACTAAAAGCCGCCAAATAATAGGTTCAATATTTTTTTTTTCAAATATGCACGTGTATCATATTTATTTTGTTAGGTTAAATCTTTAATTTCTCATATTTACATTTAAATTCAGTCGTCACTATAAGCAATTTTCCAGAGTTTATGAAGAGGTATATTTTATTTTATTCGTCTTAGTTAGTTTTAAAATTGTTCACTGGATCCTGCCCTCTATATTGTCATCTTTCTCTGTGACCCTAGAATTTGCTGTAAGAGAACTCAACTTTTAGTTGAGCTCGTCTTTGTATGTGTACTTTATTATCACACTGTATGTAATGTTGTGTTTGGTGTACAATAAAGAATTACATTTAAGATTTATGCCAAGTAAGTTTGAACAGTTGAGAAAAGAGCTTTGTTTTTAAGCATTTAATATAAATAATTGCAATTAATATGCACGCATTGCTGCAAATTATTCATCTTCACAGTGACAAAAAAAAAATGTTATGAAAAAACAAAACTTTACACCTACTTTAACTATTAAAATAAAACGGATTGCCATAAAAAAATAATAACTAACTTCCATTGTTACGAACCAAAGGATTGTGAAAAAGGCTATTTTATTATTCACTATGAAAACATAGAATGATGACGCTGAAGTTCGTCAGCGCGCCTTGCACACGTTTCTTGTTGAACAATTGTTAGTGGCTTATTTTCAAACTGTGGCGATTGTGAGGCACATACTTGCAGCATTGACATATTTCGAACGTCCAGTGATTAATGTATTTTCTATTATGGCAATTGGACGCAGTGCGCATGCGGCGGGTAGTATTATTAGAGGAACGGTAAACGAGATCACACGGCTTCCTCGCTCGCTTATCGACTCCCGAGTAAAGTGGCCGCGGGACTTATAACCTATGTGCGTACGCTGAAGCTTTGGGCCTGTGTTTTTAATTCATAAATGTATTAATTAAGTGAGAGTAACTGTTTGTTGAGTTGTGCTCAGTGACAAGGGAAGATGACCGCCAATAACTGTGATAATGGTACGTCAATTTTTTTATTGCATATTCTATTTTTGTTTGAATTTTTTCGTGAGAATCTTCAACAAAAGTATTTGGCCCAAGTATATTTTATTTTTACTTTTGTTATACGAATTCTTCAATATCCTTATTGACTAGTGTGAAGGAATGTTTATATAAAGTTACCAAAAGTAACAGGAAATTAATAGAGCAAATTAATACCGATAATTATTATTCTCATAATCACATTGAATTGTTCTCCGCTACTGTCGCTCAAGTTATTATATTTGCACCATTCCGTCCAATGTTTTTGTTTTAATAGCCAGCAACAATGGCCCGTAGATCTCTCTACGAATGGTACTTAATTATTATAATTGAATTCAACTCATACTGATTAAAACTGGCTGTTTCAGAGATTGGTTGGGTTTATGGATGAAAAAACTAATAAATAGTGCCTATCGAAAATTGTATTTTTTGCTGTTGTTATTATGAAAAGTATTTATTATTTTGCCAAATCCAAGAGTTGCAAAAGAATACTGTATGTATTGTACATAAAACATTTTTGTTTCTATTTGATAAGTCTGAGTGTTGATAAGCAGCTGATATTCCGTACTAAAATCTCAATCAATTGCTATAGTTTGGGCTATGAATAAATATTTACAAACTATTTTACATTTACTATAGAAATAGTTTAGCAACGTACAAAATTATTCACAAAATAGGTTCCCATTCTGTTGATAAATATTACCAATTTGTTTAGGTAACATTTATCTAGCTGTTTACATAGTTCTCTACCTCTCCCTAATTTCTTCAATTCTTCATTGCTGCAAAATCTTAAAAGCAATAAAGCCTCGAAAACTATGATTTATATTTAGTCGTCTCTAAGTGAGGCATACTCAGAGATGACTTTGTTATTATACTATCTCCTGAAAGTGGATCCGCCCAAACGGATTTTCCCATTGTCCTTATAAATCTGCCGTATAAGCTATACTACTGTTAAAATTACATCAAAAGTTACTTATGTAAAGAAAGTGAGGACTGAAGAAGGATTGGGAAAATTAATCCTAATGAGTAACCACTGTTTTATGTGGACGTAAATCAACCAATGACTTCTCTCGCTCTGGGTGAAGCGTGTCAGACTTTTACTGACTAAAACCCACCCATGTTACTTCAGTTACTTGTGCCAAGGCCGCGGTAACTCTCTTTCAAATGTATCCACAACCCATGAGTAAACCCCCTTACGGAATACATTTTCAAAGAATAGGAATAAATTGTTAACCCAAATCGGGTCTACAGAGGGCTTTACTGGCAGTTTCAATGTTGCAGTCGGGTTGCACCAAGGGTCGGCCCTCAGCCTTGGCCCCTTTCTGATGATAATGGACGCTCTGACCCCGAACACTCAAGAAGAGGCAGAGAGTGGCCTAGCGGCTCAGAGGAAATTGGAGGTGTGGTGGCAAAAACTGGAGAGAGCTGGCCTGAAATTGAACAGAACCAAAACTATATATTTGTTCTGCGATTTCAGCGGTCTCTTGGGTTATTGTTTTCGCCGGAACGCCTGTACCGATTTGTTCCGCCTTTCGGTACCTCGGGTCACTTGACCAAGGTTGATGGCGAGGTAGACCACGACGTAACGCACCCACGGATGCACAAGTTAAAAAAAAAAAAACTACAAGTCCGTAATAAAGGCTGCCGTACCGTATGGATCAGAATGTTGGGCCTTGAAAAGATGGATGAAAAGACATTGCATGTAATGAAGATGAGAATGTTGACATGGATGGATTGAGTGAGGAGTGATATAAGAGAAAAGAGAGTTAGTGATAGCGTGATGGTTGACAGAATGAAATGGAAGAAGAAAACGTGTTACGCTGGCCTCAAGTAACTTGGAAAATGATGAGGGAACAACGGTTTGCCGATGGGAATTCCCCTTGGGTAAAGGCCTTCTCAAATAAGAAATCAATGATTGTCTCAAAATTTTCTAATTCCGTTAATGATGTCACCTTAACTTAAACAATGCCTTTGTTAAATGATGTTTTACCCCGTTTCAAGTGTCAATATCGATGAACAAATGAATTCGATAAGTGGCGAATGATAACGAGAAGATTTGTTGGAATCATCCCACTTAAGAGCAAACGTGATGCTCTAAAGTATAACACACGCGTGATAAGGCTGACTGGTTGCAAATGACTACGGCATTATCTGCAATTTGTGTGCGTAAATAAATTTTTAACTCAGGTTTTCATCCATATTTAGGTACACATACAGCAAACAATAAAACAATTACACAAAAAATATACAGTTAAAGCCTTTCCTGACGACGCGATGCTATTCGATTAATATCACAACGATAAGCGATTTTACTAAACGAAATTGCAAGTATGCTCACATGGATGCAATTCGACCCATACGCACTTGAATTTTTCTTATAAAATACATGCGCAATATCGCCATCTACGTTGATGCCCAGCCTTCTCCAGTCCAGAACCTTAAAGACATCCTCCAGTGCAGTGGTGAACAGTGTTGGAGATATAAAGTCTCCCTGTCTCACGACTCGCTGCAGAAGGACGGGTTCCAAGTTCTGATCCTGAAGTAGAACTGACATGGAGGCATGTTTGTACAAACACTTCAGCACTTCGATGTACCGGTAGTCAATTTGGCACCGTTGGAGAGACTGCAGTACAGCCCAAGTTTCGATCGAATCGAAGGCTTTCTCGTAGTCCACAAACACTAAACAGAGTCTTAACATTTTCCTAAATAATAACCAAATTATCATAAATTGATGAATATCGGCATTCCGGAATTACTTCTCTCAATTCCGGAATGCATGATCGTGGTTGGTTTGCTGTGGTTGCTGGACCTAACACAACTCATCAGTGAGTGCGTCGCTGCTGAATCGTGTAACAAACATGATCGTGGACAAGTAAGACTAACCACTGCTGCGCCACTGGATACTCTTACACACTGTACTGTGAACAGTGGACAGTATCCTCCTTGACGAATGTAATATGTGCAGATACTTTTTGTTTATTTGTTAAGTCCTTATAAACTTCCTCCTTCTGCCATTGTTTCCTTATAAAAGCATCTTTTAAATAAATAACAACACTGTCTTGGAGGTTAAAAACCACATGGCGAGATGGCCGTAGTTACTATTTTCCAATAGTTAGGTCGATGGAATGGCGTGTTAGCCAACATGACACATGATATTTGTATCAACTATAAATTGACCAAAGTACCTTTTGCATCATTACTTCCTGCCACATTAGGCAAAAAATATGTCGATTCAACATAAAAATACCAAGGTAACACCAGCCTTAATAAATTAATTTTATCACTGGTAAAATGCAATTGAGACTTGTCCCACATTATGCAAATGCAGTAAAATTGTGTATATTAAAATGCAAGTTACCTATGTAGGTATTTAAGACTATGCAAAGGTTATTAATTTAAACCGGTATAAAATAGTTGGCAAATAATAATAGGCAATGAAAGTGACTGGTTTTAAATATAAACATTTGAGATCTTTTGCCGAAATAGATGGCTGGGTAGTTTGTACAAAACGTAATTGAATTTAGATTTCTTGTTTAAAATTCGTCTTTGCGTCATGTATGTTTTTTTTTTTAAATACAATGTCCTTCTCTGACCTATTTATGTGTTTTGTAAGCGACACTTAATACTAAGCTGACAAATTAATACACCAAATGTTCAGACTCGCAACACTTTTAAAGTTTAATTCAAATCCACAAAATGTTCGTTCCTACTACAAAAATATATGGCACTCAATTTTATCGGAAGTAGCGAAAAGGTTGTTGGAACTAAAAAGATATGATCATACTGCAAACTGCGCGGTCGGGGGCCTTTGATACGAGGCATTGGTCCTGTGCCAACTTTATTCTGATCCTTTGAAGATCCTATTCACCATATACACTGAAATGTGTTTTGTCATGAAACTCTCATGTATGTATTATTTATGTTCCGCGGCTTCGTGCCAGTGGACCTAAAGGAACTGCGCATTTTTGGACTAAAAGGTAGACTATGAAACTTCGCGACAGTGTTGGCTTTCTACCCGTGACAAGTATTCTGTAACTGGATCTGTACTTACAGATATTACCTCTTACAAATATGTAACCACTTTATAAAATTAGTTTAGAAATCAAACTATCTGTCCCCGTACCATGACGTGTCAAAACTTTAATGGTTCGAACTGTGAAAAAGGGTCAGATGTAGACAAGTCATATCATCATCTGCCTAGCCTTTTTTAACCGACTTACCAAAAAGGTGGAGGTTCTATGTTCGACTTCTTGTATGTATTTTTTTTTTGTTTTTTTTATGTATGTTCACCGATGTCTCCGCCAATTGTGGACCGATTTTGAAATTTCTTTTTTTGTTTGAAAAAACATGTTCCGAAATTGGTCCCATTTTAATTTGTTAAAGATCTAATGAAGAACTTCGGAGATATACAACAGAACTCTTCAATAAATAACGGCAAATCATTCGGGATTGCTTCAATCGCATGTCTGTTTATTGTTTATACCATTTCATAACATAACATCACGCCAGTATACTGAAAGGGTTACGCAGAACTCTAATTTCACCGGTTATGTTCAAGTTTCATGTTTTTCGGGTAATCTGTTCTGGCGTAATAGGTACTTACTAAACAACTTGCCTATTAGGTAGGTAAAACTAAAAAGGGAAAAATAAAAAACTTTTTACACAAAAACACCAATTTTTTTTTTTAAAAGAGTAAGTATGGAGTTTCTTGTGCGTTCTTCTCCATATCAATCTACTTTCCGAATGCACGGTAGAATCATTTTTTTTTTTTTTTTTTTTTTTATCTGTATTTTTTTTTTTTTTTTTTTTATCTGTATTTTTTTTTTATTTTTTATTACTTTTAATTTTTAATTTTAATTTATGTGACGTTCAAAAGTGCCGTTTATTGGCCTAATTGAATAAATATATTTGACTTTGACTTTGACTTTTTGCAAAAAAATACAACCGACTGCCAAATGAAAAACTACAAAGTGAAAAATAACTTTATTTTTGGAAGTCGGTGTCCATATCGCAAATAATTGGTCTATGAAAGACATCGACTTCCTAAAATAAAGTTATTTTTCACTTTGTAGTTTTTCATTTGGAAGTCGGTAGTATTTTTTTGCAAAAAAGTTTTTTATTCAAATTATTGTTGGGGTCGGCTTCCAGTTTTACCGAATTCAGCTGGTACCATTGTTTTACATGGAGCGATTGCCTATCTCTCCTCCACAACCCAGTAACTGGGCAACACAATACCCCTTGGCAAAACTGGTGTCAGATCTCAGGCTTCTGACTATCCGTAACGACTATCAAAGATCTTCAAATGACAGCCGGGACCAACGGCTTAACGTGCTTTCCGAGGCACGGAGGAAACTCGCTATGTTGAAATGGTCACCCATCCACGGACCGACCTCGTCAAGCGTTGCTTAACCTTGAAAATCGGCCCGTGCGGCTGTTATTATTAAGCCACGAGCTGCTGCACCAGACATATATACAAAAGAAAAAAAAACGGCAAAAAAATCCTTGACTCGAGTAACTACAGCTGATTACGAAGTCATCGACCGCCGGTAGTATAGTTACTTGGAAATTTGAGATAAGAAAAATAATGTTTCATCGGTGTTAGATATCGATATCCATAACGTCTACGGAGTTTTGCTAGTCGATTTAATGTGTCCTTGTAAACCTACATTGAACAAAGATGCAGTGTATCGCTCACATCTGGCTCTACAATAACCGCTGTTTTTGTTGGTTTTTTTGGCTCAAGACACGTGTGTACGTACAGTTTGCCGATAAAGCAATATTTGTGTCCTTAAGGTTACACTAGTCGATCATTCTTCCATAAAAACGTAGTCTGGCGATTACTCCTCTGTTTGATGATGTACGTACAAAATAAAAAAATTATATCAATTTGTCTCATCATTATCTGGCCCTGTATGGAAACAAAAAAGTAAAAAAAAAGAAGAAAATTATGAGTTTCGGAAGTTCCTTATTTCAACACTAATTTTAACGCATCTTTGGTCGGAAATAAAAACTATAAAAAGAAGGAAAATTTAAAAATGGCCTCCATAAAAATATACATTTAGTAGTTTTTTTAAGTTATCTAGACTCCCAAAGGTCTGTTTATAAAATTTCGCGCGCTCGTTTTCGTCCTAAATCATCATCCATTTCGATACAAATTTGCAACGGTGCCAATTCGTACGCGAACTAGCTTCTTACTGCTCATCACAGCATCTATCACTAAAACACGTGTTGTCGGATGAGATAGCATGCATTTTAACCTCGCGCACAAAATAGTTCGCGCCATCATCGACTAGGGGAACCTTAATCCGATTAGCAGACCATATCTCACAGTAGATATAGCTGCAAACTATGACTAAAAGCTGCATACATGCTTGCATATTATTTCATTAGCGCCAAGACATGTTCGTTACAAGATCCAATGAGATCTTATTTTGAATAACTCCAATGTTTTTATTGAGTGTCATAGAAGACTAGGTTTGTATTATTAAACAATGTATAGTTTTTTATCAATTGTCTGTCTCTTGGCATAGTTGAAGATGTCGATAAAAAGATAGATAAAATTGATATTACAGAAACAAGTCATGTAGTTACCGTGTGAATAACTAAAGGTATGTATATGAGAAAGGACAAAAACAAATGAAGTAAAGTTATCATCAATCTGCCTAGCCTTTTCCCAACTATATTGGGGTCGGCTTCCAGTCTTACCGGTTTCAGCTGAGTACCAGAGTTTTACATTGAGCGACTGCCTATCTGACCTCCACAACCCAGTAACTGGGTAACACGGTAACCTTTGGCAAGATTGGTGTCAGATCTCAAGCTTCTGACTACTCGTAACGACTGTCAAAGATCTTCAAATGACAGCCGGGACCAACGGCTTAACGTGCTTTCCGAGGCACGGAGGAAACTCGGTATGTTGAAATGGTCACCCATCCACGGACCGACCTCGTCAAGCGTTGCTTAACCTTGATGATCGACCATTACGGCTGTTATTACTTAGCCACGAGCTCCGACGAGTAAAGTACTATCATAAAAACAAAAATTCAACACAACAAGCAACAATAGAGCAGGCACTTAATAGTTTCGTGTTCATTAAGGCGACAGGCTATTCTCTTTTATGCGTGCTCATATTAAAGTCACTAATGATACATGATACCTCCTCATAACCATAAATGCCATTCCCATTTCAGTGTCATTCATTTAACAGCCTAACAGCCTAAATAATGAAATACTCCATACAGATACACAATTTCTTGCGACCTTTAAACATTAATTTTAAACTTTTCTCGTCGACACCTCGACAAAGTTAATAATACAATTTACAATGCTTTTAACTGGTCATAACATTCGTCCCGCCTAACGACTTTTGTTGAGTTTTTGGAAATAAGTAAACAAAATTCGTTTGTTTGATGTGCTCATAGGTAACGTAATCAGAGGCTATTGTAATGGATATAAATTACTTAACTTTGCAGTAATTGAATACTAGTGATTGACCCCGGTGTCGTCCTTACTTTTATTTATTTTAACTATACAGTGTAGTCGTAAAAGGTTTCCCTAGACAATAGTCCGTCTAAAATTTGTTTGGGGGGCTAATATTGAAAGAATGTTTAAAGTTTGATTTTAGGTCCTTTTCTCCGAAGTTTTTTATTAATTCCTAGAGGGTGCAACATATTTTGATTTGAATTTTTTCGAGGATTGTAAATAGGAATAGGCGGAGCTGTCTTTCCACGCCAATTTTATTCATTAAAATGCTATCAAATCATCAAAGTCAAGTCATATAGGTTACCCTTGAGAAACTTTTAATAAACATTTGAAAATCAGTTTAAAACTTTTTTTTTAAAGTTTTCCAAAAAAAAAACGTACCCCTATTGTTTGCTCATAACAGCACATTTTAATTAACTTAGCATATATTATAGTATCACAGCAGCTCTTGACTAGAAACTAAGAAAAAATATGACTCTTTGTGTTGTTTTCAATTTAAACACTTATTTTTTGAGCAAAAAGGAAATTAACATGTTTGAATAAAATGTCAACGTCCTCGAAAATCAAAACCTTTAGGTACCTATGTAAGGAAAAAATATATTTGGAGCCGAAAAACGTGACCATACGCATAAACCAGTCCAGGACCAGTTTGATTGTTTCTAAATGTTTTTTAATTGTATCAAGTTAAGCGGACAAAACAATCTACTAGTTTTTAGAGTTCCGTGTCCTATGAGTGCCAACGGGACTCTAAAAATGCGGCGCTGTATGTCAAACTCTTAGTCATCATAGGATACTGGCCTATACCACAAAATAGTAAGTATACAGAAGGGCCACTCCCGCCATTTAGAAAATTGACAGCTAAACTTGACAGATTCACTAGGGTTGCTACTATATTGATTCCGAATTTAAAAAAAGAGTAGGTTGCCCAAGTTGCAAACATAAATACATAGATTCGTCTAAACATACATCATATCATGCTTACATGCCTTAGAGGGTAGACAGGGCATCAAACATCCATTTAATATAACGAAAAATTTAATATTACGCCACATACGATGAATATTGGAGAGTAAAAAGACGTAGTATAATAATAGTGTAATAATGATCCCACTTAAAAAAATAAATTGTAAAAAACTCCAAGCTCGACAAAAATATAAATGTGAAAAAACAGGTACCTAATAAAATCAAAAAACCAAAGATGATCTAAAACAAGAAGAAAATTATGCTGTGCAGTCGAAGGAAACATATTTGTAAGCTGTATGACTTGAACCTTATTATGATGACAAGTTCCCAATTTCATCTATGGGCTTAAAATAATTTATTATAATCCTAGATAATGAATTTCTAATTTGTCATCTTGAAAGATTAATGACCTTTATAACTTAAAAATAATTGAAAGAAAGAATTAAAAACAAAAAAGTAAATTCGGTCTGTAACAAATAATAAAGGTAACCCATCCAATGCAACCAACCTCGTTACAGTACTTAATGTATGAATGACGTGACAAACGCCTGCACAAAGCAATCATGACAGCCGCGACTGAGCTCGGTCCGATATTGCCCAATATTCCCTGTAAAACCGAAATGTCAAAGTGAGAGTGGCCCCTCTGTCTGCGGCGCGCCGCCGCTTACGTACTTTGTGCCTATACCTAGTCGAAGAGAATAAATATAGGTATATAGCAGATATCATGGAAAAATAATCTATACTTAATATTATAAAGCTGAAGAGTTTGTTTGTTTGTTTGTTTGAACGCGCTAATCTCGGGAACTACTGGTTGGAATTGAAAAATTATTTTTGTGTTGGATAGTCCATTTATCGAGAAAGGTTATAGGCTATATAACATCACGCTACGACCAATAGGAGCGGAGCATAAATGAAAAATGTTACAAAAACGGGAAAAAATATTCCTTTTTGATAGGTTCCGTTGCGTGCGCTGCGTAAGCGGTTAAAGTTACGCAACATTCATGTATGTACGGTAGGTTGGGTAAGGTAGGTAGGAAGCCAGTTGACAGGAGCGAAGCCGGGTGGGAGAGCTAGTAAATAATATAATCCATCCACATACACATACATACATAGGTCAGGATGCTTTGGGATCTCAGACTCATTTAAAGAATCAAATTTTTTCACACACTTGTATGTGGTTCCGACATAAATCTGACACGCACTTGACCGGTCCACCTTAATATTTCTTCTACATTGAGTACATAATTGGCCACTTGATTACTCAATAAAAACAAATAATAAGTCCTAATCCTTTGTTATGGAGAACAGATGTTAGCTCATCAGTATTTAGAGGCAATCAAACCTAATTATATTAAGTATCCTTTGTTATCCGGTACTTTTGACAGAACTCGATATATATTGGTAGCAAACCCTGGCTTATCACTATTTACCAGTCTCTCACAGTCGTCATTGGTACGTTTTTTAGCGTCATTTCAACTTATAATGATCCAAAAAATATAAAATGATTATTACGATTATACTAGATACTGATTTGCATCAGGTCAGTGTGTTACCTATTTAGTGGAATATAAATAAGATCGGCTTCTGAGTGCATACATTAGTGGATTTGTTATTGGATTAAGCACTAAAATGGTTATACTAGATGTACAAGGATTATTTTTTCGTTCGTTCTCGGCGGGTAAGTTGGAGTGTTTTTACGTAAAAATTACCAGAAAAGTAAAATTTTTAAACGCTATAGTGAATTTAGCTAGATTGTAATCGTGTATATGTGCATAATGTAGGACAATAATGCTATTATATAAATACTAATAAAATTATAAAGACGAAAGATTTGTAATTTTGAATGTAAACTTAAAAAATACTGGACCGACTTCGAAAATTCTTTCACCGTTGGGAAGCTACACTATCCCCGGGTGACATTGGCTACTTATTATCGCTGTATTCCTACACGAACGGGAACTACACGGGTGAAACCGCGGGGCGTCCGCTAGTTTGTAATACAATATTAAATACATTGTAAAGTGTAAATGATTAATTTGTGGAAGATCACAATAGAACAATAGGAGAATACCTACCTATTATCTACAAAGAAACTAAGGTGAATAAACAAATAGATCAATAGTATGATGAGTGACTAACATGTAGGTGTAAGTCGGACATGTTAAAACTATAAAAATTAGCATCCCGTAGTATGGTATACGTTTTGCACTATCACCAATATTGGTGATAGTGCAAAATGTGGTTTGTCTGTGGTGTGGTGTGTAGTGCGGTGACGTATTTTGCCTGACATAAGACTTTCATCCCAGGAAATTAATTGCCCATTAAGGGTGGTCAAAGCAACCAATATCGTTTTCAGAACCATTATCATTTTTAAAATCTACAGCTTTTATTCTTCTACTTTTATAAATAACTAGCTGTTCCCCGCGGCTTCGCTCCCGTGGGCCACCCCACAGGACCCGTTTTCGGGATAAAAAATAGCCTATGGCACTCAGGAATAATGTAGCTTTCTATTGGTCAAAGAATTTTTAAAATCGGTCCAGTAGTTTCGGAGCCTATTCGGTACAAACAAACAAAAAAATCTTTCCTCTTTATAATATTGGTATTGATAGGTATAGAAAAACGAACCCTGGTGTTGTTAAATTGTCTTAGGTTTGAATAGATTATGATAAAGAGTTTTCAACCCTTAGTAGTTAAAACTGAATCGAAATATACCAAAACTATGTATTGTTTGCATGAGAAGGTACCTATTTTGTTTTCTTAGAAAAATACAAATTTAAAGTAACATGAAACCATGTCATGAGACTTTCAAAAGCACCGAACTAAAATTTACCCCATGATTTGAGTTCATCTGTTTGGTGGCTTTGTCTAGAATCCACGCAAAAATATTACCGTAGGTCGTTTTTAATTTTTAATAAAGATTTTTTAATTCACACCCGTATCGATAGATAAATTTGAAATCATTTCTAAACAGCACCGTAAAACTGAAGTAAAATCGAGAAAAATCAATCAATTAACTAATGATAATCCTGAAAGAAAAGTCATGAGATAATAATATGTTTTTATGCCAAATTAATTATTATTAAATTAGTGTCTACTTCTTCATTCATCATCAAGGTTAAGCAACGCTTGACGAGGTCGGTCCGTGGATGGGTCACCATTTCAACATACCGAGTTTCCTCCGTGCCTCGGCAAGCACGTTAAGCCGTTGGTTCCGGCTGTTATTTGAAGATCTTTGACAGTCGTTACGGGTAGTCAGAAGCTTGAGATCTGAAACCGGTCTTGCCACGGGGTATCGTGTTATCCAGTTACTGGGTTGTGGAGGTCAGATAGGCTGTCGCTCCATGTAAAACACTGGTACTCAGCTGAATCAGGTTAGACTGGAAGCCGACCCCAATATAGTTGAGAAAAGGCTAGGCAGATTGATTTGATTGAGTATCTTCTTCTTTATCTACGCTGAGCGGTCGTGATGACAATGAATTCTACATTTGACAATGAAAGACTACAAACTTCTATTCTCTACTTCTGATTGGGTATTCCACAATTCTTTTTATTTTTTCAAAAAAGAAATAGTGGTCTTAAAAAAATATGTGAACTGGTCTTCCTGTATTAATATGAAATCTTTCTCTTTTCAGATAAAAATGAAACTGTAAGATCGACTAATGTAACCACTATAGATCTCGGTTCCTCCAAAACGTGAGTAAGTACTTGTATTTGTATATAATTTTCCATTTAATTAACTTCTTTAGCACACAACTCGTCATTGTTATAAAATATAATATGACACACCTATTTAACACGCTGTTAACATTCTTAGTTGCAGTAATCATCTTGAGGAGAGAAAAGAAACAAATAGATTTTTTGGAAAGTTTTGGGCGGCACTCCCGAACTTCGCAGAGTTAAAACAATACGTCGGAGTGTTTCTTTGTGGTAAGTATGAGAACAACTACAATGACAACATCCTGCCAGACAATACAACTTAGCTGTATTTATGTGAACAATTAGAACCTCACATAAAACAGTACCTTTCTAACATTGATATAGTCTGACTGTAATAACAGAATATGTAGGAAAACGATGAGAATGCTAAACAAAATACTTGAATCACACAAGAGCTAATGAGAATGATGAATTAACGTTAAGGTAACACTAGTCGATTTTTGTTCCATACAAACGTAGTCTAGAGATTACTCCACTGTTTGACGATGTACGTTCAAAATAAAGAATGATAGCAATTTGTCTCAACATTATCTAGCCCTGTATGGAAACAAAAAAGTAAAAAACAAAAATATTTGAAAGTTATGAGCGTCGAAAGTTCCATATTTAAACACTAATTTTAACGCATCTTTGGGCGGAAATAAATACCATAAAAAGAAGGAAAATTGCAAAATAGCCTCCATACAAATATACATTTAGTAGTTTTGTCATGATATCTAGACTCCCAAAGGACTGTTTATAAAATTTCGCCCGCTCGTTTTCGTCCTAAATCATCATCCATTTCGCTACAAATTTGCTTATTCGTACGCGAACTAGCTTCTTACTGCTCATCACAGCATATATCTCTTTCGCATATGTTGTCGGAGGAGATGGCATGCATTTTAACCTCGCACACAAAACAGTTCGTGCAGTCGACTAGGGGAACCTTAAATGATCGAACTTGAATGAATATTTGCACCATCAAAGTTATCTGATTCTCGATCAAAATATAGCCGTTTTTGTGATAAGATAGGTAGTACATATAGCAGAAACAATAGTTAAAACAATCACAAACGCTATGTGTTCGTCATGGTACTGTGAACCTGTTAATAAGTTTTTAAACAGATGTTTTTAATTTTCGTCTCGCACTCGTATCTGTATCGCCTTTAATCATTTGTAGGGTTCCGTTCCTCAAGAGGAAAAAAGGAACCCTTATTAGATCACTTCGTTGTCTGTCTGTCCGTGTGTCAAGACCTTTTTCTCTGGAACGCCTGGAGGTATCTGTAGAAAAAATAAAACTTCTAAGACAAAGCAATCAAAAGATACAGACGTCTATGACGCATGTTTGACATTCGAAATGGTATCAAAACCTACAGGGTACTTCCCCTATGACCTAGAATCATTAAATTTGGCAAGAAGCAACGTATAATAGCACAAGTAAAGGAAAAAATCTGAAAACCGTACCTAAATAAAAACATTAAAACATTATTAACTTATTTGCAGTTGATAAACTGATTGCGACTTATATCGATGTATGGGGAAAACTGTTTTCCAACGGCAAAGTTAATTTTGTCCCTCAATCCTTTATGTCGTTTATCTTTTCGTTAGAGCAATGTTCGGCGCTTCCATCTTACTCCTTACTAATATTATATGTGTACGTTTAGATGGATTGTTGTGTGTGTGTGTGGATGTATGTTTGTTACTGAATCACACCAGATTCGACGAAACGGCTGAACGGATCTGGATGAAATATGATACGGAGATAGATTATAGTAAGGAATAGTACATAGGATACTTTTTATCCCGGGAATATGTTCTTTCGGGATAATTTACGTGGGCGAAGACGCTCGCAGAACATAGTAGTTTAAAAATTCAGTAATATTTCCTAATTATTTTTGTGAATGAAGCTGTTTGTACGGAACCCTCGGTGCGCGAGTGCGAATCGTTCTTGATCGGTATTTTTTTAAAGTATGCGTTAGGCGATATCTCTATACCTAGTTCTGTACATATAAATGATGTTGTAAACTATATGTAAAAAAGTTACAGCGACTTCGTATGTTAATTGTTTAACACGTGTGAGACGTGGGAATTAGGGGAATTAGTTGACGGACTCACCCGCATGAGTGTCTGTGAGCCGTGTCCATGATATGATATGGCCTTGTTGCCATAAGTCTGTCCAGATGTAATTTAAATGTGTGAAAATGAATTATATAGACAAATCTATACCAGCGACGTCCAATGGTCATGACCCACAAGCTTGTGTTAGAATCATGAATGGAACTCTAAATAAAAGTATTGGTATCTACCAAGATAGCAAGCTTTGAATGTCAAGATGGTTGTTGGTTATCTACTGTGTATCAGAGTTCCAATGTATGTGGCGTGTAAGGAAAGGATTTTATGAATAAAAGCACAGAAAGACAAGACTAGGCATTTATTTGAGTACGGCTTGTCAATTAATTCATATTTAGAAGGCTCATCGAGCTTACCACCCGTTCGCTAGACTAGTTCTCGTGGGGAAGAAGGGCAACAAACGCCACGGAAGCTCTTTCATATTATTTATAGATATCACATGCCCGCGGATAATCCCGTAAGAATCAAATACCCACCTAACAGACAATTATAAAAACTGCTAGTAATAGTTTCCTGCACGTGCATTTTGTCCGTTTCCTTATATCCGTATACCCAAAACTGATGTCTTTCATCAATGTTATAAAATGGAAACTATTGATCCGTGTTTGATCTCCGATGTACATATTGCATGTCATGAATGGGTTGTCACCTCTGCGAAGCGGTTATGCCGGCTGAGCGGACAGTGATTTAATAACGTTAGGGGAGATCACCAAGTTATCGGCCAAGCGTGATGGTGTTAGGAAACATGTTTCATACGGATAACCCTACCAGGATATGAGAATAGGGATGTGTCCTGGCTAGAAAAATGATAATTCTATTTAGTCCGTCAGTGAGAACATCAAATAATATTGGACACGTATTTTTTGTTTTACCACATCAATAAAGAATTACAAAGTTCAGCGCATCAAAGTTCAGGAGTGAGGACTTGTGACGTCACTAAGGTAGTATAAAGTGTATTAGCAGCATGATGTTTCACGATATTTCAACGCATTATATCGTCGTCACTTTATGTTTAGGTGCAAAAAGAAAAATACGTGTCTAATATTTTTTATTAATCTACCTGACGGACAAAAAACTAAATTTCAGTAAACTTCCCTATTGTAATAAAATTCATTCATATATTTATGATTGCGTACGGTTTTACTTGCACACATTCACGCGAATGACTTGAAATGCACGACTATACCATTTGCGTTTTAGCATGGCATTAGAGTTCATTGAACCACCTGCTAGGTACCTACATGAATTGGCAGATTCTAACATACATTATTATAGACCTTAAACGTCCTTATTCAACATTTATCATGAACTTCAACCTTTTTTACCGACTTCTAAAAAAGGAGGTTATCAATTCGATACGTATATATGTAATATTGTTGGAATTGTGCAATATTCACAAATGCTACTCTATGTTAGCTTCTAAACACATGTGCATAATTTCATTAGTGTATGTATATATGTTTGTTTGAATGTATTTGTGTTTGTTCGCGCATATCTCAAAACTAATAATTGGATCGTGATCATTATTTTTGTATTGGATTAGGTTTCTCTTAACTTAGGGAACAGTACAAGTTTCATCAAAATCAGTTTAGCAATTTTCAAGATATGGAACATACAACCAAACTTCTTAGCGACAAACAGCACGTATGTGTAAATTAAGTTATTATAGTTAGTTTGGTAATTGGTTTTAGTGATAGTACCCTATCACTAAAAAGTGAGCAAAGTCTAAAAATAAAAGGTAAAAAAAATATTTTTTTACAAAAAATAAACCGACTTTTCAAAAAAATAACCGAGACGCTGCGTTTTGGCAGGGCAAAACCTGTTATTGCTCTTTCCCTGGTAGTTTTCTCTTGAGTAGTTTATTAATATGTAGGAAAATCTTTTTTATAAAAAATAAACCGATTTCTAAAGCAAAACACAAAGAGTGCAAAAATAATTTTCGATTCGGAAGTCGTATTTTTGCTCTTTTTAGTGTTTTGCTTTAGATGTCGCTTTATTTTTTTGTTAAAATATTTTACTACCTTATGATAAACTACATAAGAGAAAAATACCAGGGTAACAGCAATAACAGATTTTGCCTGCTTTTGCTGCAGACTCGAAATGAGCGTCTCCTTTTCAAGAACTAATCAATCAGTGCGATCGCCAGTCGCATCATGTCGAATCATAGCAATTTAGAAACCACGTTCGTCACGAACTAAATTGATGCCCAAAGTTTTTTAACCTTCAACTACACTCTTAGCGCTGTAGCATGGTGTGAGTGACAGTTACAATATTTTTTTATAAATTGTATACGCATTTCTTTTAGTTTAACATCATACCATAGTTATTCCATATACCATAGTTGCCTGTATGACGTTAAACTACAAAAAATGCGTATACGTATATGCGTATTTTTTTTTATTGAAACTGTCACCCGCACCATGCTACAGCGCAAAGAGTATAGTTATATACAAAGAAGATTCTCTTTTCAAATTAAAAAAGGAATAAAAAGAAAGATTAGTACCGTTAATATCTTTATTTTAACACTTAAAACGGTAATCATTGTCGTTATTGTTTAAAACATGCTTTGTATCAACTGGCTAAATTATTATCAGCTCTTTCCTTCCGTATTAATTCGAATTATTTTGTTTGAAAGTAGAGTATCTTCGTTTTGCCTTACTTATTAAGTATCATTTCCGTTTCATTCATGGACTTGGCTAAATATTCTGTGGCTACAAGTATTTCGTGCGGAAATACGGAACCAAGATTGATTTATTTAGACTTCATGCACAAAGGTACAAAGGCGGACTTAATGCCTTAGGCATTCCTTAACAGTCAACCAAGAGTGGTGAAGAGACAACATTGCAAGAGCATAGTTTAATAATAAAAAGCTATTAGTTATTATACTAAAATAGGCAAAATACACGTACTATTGAATATATTATATATATATACATACTATAAATATTTAGAAAGTTACAGAAAAGAAGAAAGTGAGACTGCTTATTTGTGTTGAAAATAAATCCGCAATTTCCACTTAAATGCGTACCGACTGGTGGCTGTCCTGATTTCGGAAAGAAGCGCATTCCAAAAAAGAATGGACTGGATATTAAAGGAAAAGTAAACGAAGTTGTATGAGAAGGACAGAGTAAGAGGTGAATATTGGATAATGCAGATTGAGTGCGTGTGAAGAACTCATGATCCAAGAGACAAGTTACTTTTCAGAATATCAGAAACTACTAGATTTCAACAAAGAATTTCTGGGGTGCACCAATCAAAGACATACAACCTTGTAATAATATTAGACGAGTATATTAATTAAGTCCCCCCTGGCGGCAAGCTCTCACCTGACTTTGAACATAACTACGACACTGTAACTCCAAGCTTAACCCACAAGATAAACTCAATTCCAAGTGGCGGCAAAGTTAGCTTTGAGCCCACATACATACACTAACATCAGTTTAACGATCGTAATAGCTACGTAGCAACCTCATGCTGTAACCTCATTATACAAAACGTTACTGTAACCGCACGATGCAACGTTACACAGGCAAACAGCGGTAACCGCTCGGTCACGTGTGTTTGTCGAGAAAATTCTTAGAGTAAATAGAGTCACTTTTTAAAAGAAATTATGATGCAGTTGTGTGATTTTTAACCGACTTCCAGAAAAGGAGGAGGTTGTAGACTGTATTTTTTTATGTGTGTTACCTCAGACCTTGTTTCTGGGTGAACCGATTTTAATGTTTATTTTTTATTTGAAAGCTCGTGCTTGTCATGTGGTTCCATTTAATTTCCATCAAGATCAGATGAAGAACTTCGGAGATATACATCAGAACTCTTTAATAAATGACGGCAAATCACTCGGTATAGCTGCAATCGCATTTCTGTTTATTGTTTACACCATTTCATAACATAACATCACACTAGTACGCACTAAAGGGGTACGCAGGTGTAAACAGTTCACCTTGGTATCTTATCTAAGCCTATATAACGGGTCCATTCTGTACCACAACTAAAAAGTGAGAAATAAAAAAAATAAAAAAAAATTACAACCGACTTGCAAATAAAAGTCGGTATCAAAACCAGAACACTTACTTCCGAGATTGAAGTTATTTTTCACTTTGTAGTGTTTTTCTCTTTTGTTTAATAACAAAAAATAACCAGTCAGCGAGAATTATACGTTTCTTCTGAAACGCCTGCAGTATACGGATAGCTAAATATGACAACAAGAAAATTACTTACAAAATAGTATGATGAATAAACTACGACAACTATTCCCACTAATGGAAAATTACTAGTTAGCTTGTAACCTTCGCCAACATCGCGAAAACAATAATTACTATTACGATATAATTAAGAGGGTGCAAAATTATTGGGTCTTGGAAAAAAGGTCGTCCAACGAAGTACCTATTACCTTCCCTGTCGCTAAGCAACATTGCTGTGACTCAAATTGTAGGGTTTAGCGAGTTTCCGGTAAAATTAAAAGGAAATAAAGGGCCTTTGTCTTAATGAAGTGTTATCCACTTCCGGGGCCGCCAACCTTTTCACCAGAGTAAAACAAAAGAAAAAATATTAGTATCAGAACAACACTCTGTTAGTCAGTTCAGTCAAACGAATGAGAGATGTAAAGTCAATTGGTAACACTCGAGGCAATTGCATCAATTAAACTGAGATACAGTAACTTTAAACTGATCTCGGTGATACTCACAACTATCCATTGCCGTTTATATTGAAAATAATTAAAGTCTCGTGAGCGCGACATCATAGCGTAAAGTAGGTCCACGATTAATAAGTTAATTGAAGCACAAGTACAAAGTCGGTTCAAAGACTTCAGAGACAATATCGAGAGCGTTCCTAAAAACTTATATTTTCTGAGTTTAAGTTCAACAGAGACCTTAGAAAAGGCCCCCTTTCTCACTTTTAATTACCTTTGAGCAAAAACTTGGCAAATTGATTTAATATTCGCTGGAAATTGGCGACTGGAAATAGTTTATTTTTATTCCGGGAAATGGTACCGTTTTCTTGCGGTGTGTTGTGAATCCAGTTCAGTGGTGGTGAACTTCGTAGGAAATGATGATTGATTTGACTGTTAAGAGGAAAAAATCAATTAAAATTATTGGTAAGGTATGTGATATAGTAAGTATTTATTTATTTAACTTTCGTAAAACAAGCCGAGGAGTTAGAGCGGTAGGTTTACCAAATAAAACGCCTTAGGTGTGACCTGTAAAGTTATACATGTAAACTTAAATAAATAAGTTTAAAAAAGTGTATCAACTGTTTTGTTTAACTGAACCTAATAATAATTAGTCAAGTTAATTTAAAATAAACGTAAAAGTTAAACCGCAACAAAGTTGTTTCAAGTTGAAAGTAAAATAAAACAGTTTAAGGTACAGCCCGAGGCGTTTCCGAGAACTGGTGCAGGATTAAAGAGTACCAGGAAGAAGAGAATAATTATTTATTAATATAACTGAGAGTTGAGGTCGGCTTTTTAATTATTTGGTGAACTTACCGCCCTAAATCCTCTTTAACATTGACATAGATAAAGATTTCTGGAAAAGTTGCTACCACCTTTTATAGTATAGTTTTAAAAACGTGGGTTTCATAATTTTAATTTAGGCCCTTCGATCCGATCCAAAAATAAACCAGTGACCTATAAACTTACAGATAGCTATCCAGAGGTTATCTAAACCGAATCAATTTGAATAACTGGATGTGACATTCGCCCCGGGCGCTATCACGCTGACGTATGCAGAACGCAGGCGTTTGCCGTAAATATCGCCAGTATAGACGCTAGGCAAACACGACGAGTGTGCCCCTAGCCTAATATGCACCATGTCCACACTGAAATCGCTTGAAAACAATAAAAAAAGTTTTTTATCAATGTGCTATAGAACATTCACTTTTTCACCTCGTAGAAAATGAAAGCAAAAGTTATATTTTCTAACAATTTAAGTCAACAGACTTTTCAGAGAGGTAATTTTGAGAGTGCTTGGTAAAATAAGCGGTCAGCGATTCGGAATTTGGCGGAAATGAAAATATAATTCCACCTAAAAGTGACTGAAAAAGAATAACTGCACGAGAATACGTGAATACAGAATGAAAATGAATGTAGAATGCAAAAAAACTCTTGTACAACGAACAATAATTGTTGAATCCTATAGAAGTTAATAGAACAATGTCGGTCAATCGTTTTTAACAATAATGAATGTGCATGTAATTGTTTTGTTTGCAAAATCAAATACTTATTAACTAATTCGCTTTTTAACCCCCGCCGGAAAAAGAGGGGTGTTATAAGTTTCACGTGTGTTGCTGTGTATCTGTGTGTCTGTCTGTGGCATCATAGCGCCTAAACGGATGAACCGATTTTGATTTAGTTTTTTTTTGAAAGCTGATTTTGTCGAGAGTGTTCTTAGCTATATTTGAATAAAATCGTTTCTGCCGTTCAAAAGTTATGGGTGTTTTACTGTTTGAGTCGGGGTATTTTCGCAAGATAAATGTGTCGGGGGTTTTTTAAATTTTGAAATTTTACTTGTATATATTTAGACAGTAAATACATATGCATTTTTTTTTTAATATATCGATCAGAGACGAATTTATAAAGCATCAAAGTTGAGAATTAGAAAGAGAAGTCCGACGTGCCAAATGACGTCAGATGGCTCGACGCCCATACAACTGCCATAGAAAACGGCGTTTTCGTAGAGAGAGAGAGATGTAATTCTTTAATTTGTTATACCTCTTTCGTTTACCGATAAATTTTGATTCTGTTATCACTATTAGGCCGAGTTTCTCACCTCTAAATTATCGCAGAATTAATGTGACAAACTGTCAAGCACGCCTTAACTGCTGTGATTGGTTGAATGAATTTTCAATAACCAATCACAGCAGATAAGAGATGGCTTTATATACCTAGATTCTTAATTATGACGTCACTAGACCCGGAGCGTGTACGGTTAGGTTACCTAATGTATCAACGACACAACACACAACACTGTTATTGACGCGTAATGTTTTGACTATCACTGTTGATACAGTGATAGTCAAAACATTACTCGTCAATAGTTCAATCACGAACGGTCGTGGATTCACGTGAACATCCTACTGTTCCAGTCCCGCTAATATAATAAATGTGCAAGTCTGAATGTTTGGATGTATGTTAAGAGAAAAGGCGGTCGCAGAAATCCCACTGAATTATCTAAGTAAAAAGGCATTCCATAATCCGAAAAAGAAAGGTATACACTGTGCCCCTATGTTTTCTTTTTTGATGATACATTATCTTTAGAAGCACTAAAACCCTCAAACCAACCTCAATTTCACTTGTTGGCGCAGTGGTTGAGCGATTGACTGCTGCGTTGCTTGTCGCGGGTTCGATTCCCGCACGGAACAAATATTTGTAGGACCTACAGATAGTTGTTCCGGCTCTGGGTGTTTGTTTACGTGAGTTTATATGTTTATAAACGCACCCACGATACAGGAAGAAATTCCTAGTGTGGGGCAAAGCTTGAAAAAAAAAATATAACTATAAATTTAAAAAAAATAGGACATAGGGGCACAGTATATATCTTTTTTTTCTGTTTATGGATTTCTTTTAAATTGGTCCAATATTGGACGAGGAAATAGGCGAGAGCCAAACCTCGAGTTATGAAATGTTGCCGCTAAAGAAGCTTCAGACAGCTTCTGTTTTCCAATGAAACATAAGGGCCAGGGACTAAGCAAACAGTTTTACTTATAATTTATTTATAATGATCAGGATTTGAATAAAATATGGCACATGGCAAATGATGGACTACATTGGGGATATTAGAGATAATTTTTGAAATACACGCCGGTTGCAAAGCTAGTACCTAGTTGAGTAAAAATTACCAGCTTTGTTTATCAAAGGTTTAGACGTCCATGTAGGAGCAGTGCTAGACCAGTGGTATCGGCTGCGACTTACAAGTTGTAAGTCGTGGGTTCGAGCCCAGGCAGGTGCTTTACTTTGTGTAAAATATTTCATCACCACTACTCTCAAAACTGTGAGTGTTTATGGAGTTTCTTGTGCGTTCTTCTCCATAACAATCTACTTTCCGAATGCACCATGTACCATGTACTTGTAAATTTTAATTTATGTGACGTTCAAAAGTGCCCTTAAATTGGCCTAATTGAATAAATATATTTGACTTTGACTTTGTGAAGGAAAACACAACACAAAAACGTGAGGAAACCGGCATGTCCTAGAACCAAAAATTCGAAGTCATGTGACATCAAAACCGCACTGGGCCCGCGTGTTGGCTTACGGCCCATTCCCTCTCACAGAGAGGAGGCCTGTGTCCTAGCAGTGCGGGACATTAATAGGCTGATGATGATGATGAGACGTCCATGCTAACATACCACATTTCCGTTGAACAATATGAACAAGGGCCTCGCCAGGGTCCTTAGTGACTCCACTCTCTGTCGACCTGAACTTTGCAGTGCGTTGATTACGGGCAATCTCTGACTTTATAATCTATGTCCAGTAGGTACAGCTTTCATGGTATTTGTAACTAGCTTTTTTCCCGCGGACTTCCCTTTTGTCTCCTTTTCCATATGTTCCCTAAAAAAGTAAAATAAAAAAAATACCCCTGACACATTTTTAATTCATGCTACATATAATTATCTAGTAGTAGACACGATTCGCTCGACAATCTATTGAACACGTAATTATGACACGATATCTTGCGAAAACAGTCCAATTCAAACAGTTAAAAGCCCATAACTTTTTTTTCATCAAACATAGCTAAGAACACTTTCGATAAAATCGCCTTTCAAACAAACAAAAAAACTAAATCATAATCGGTTCATCCTTTTAGTAGATATGATGCCAAAGACAGATACCATACATATACACAAATAAACAAATACGCAAACACACAGGTACGCACATCAACCTTATAACACCCCGTTTCTCCATTGAAGGTTAAAAAAGGACACACCACACCACTTGAGAAAAGTTCAACCGATTTGGCTGTTTATTTTGTTGTATTCGTAATTGGCAGGTTTTGACACATTAATTTATGTATTTATAATTATAATATTTTACCTATATACTCGTATTATTATAGTGTAGTGCATGTATTACGTTTATGCATTATGTGTTGTACACTTATTTGTTTATTTTATTTAGTGAGTAAGATTTTAAAATTGTTTTGTCTCTTTTGTTGTGCACATGGAAGTACTACCTTCATATGCATATTTCTGTACGCAACTGGGAACCCATAGTTGGGTTCTCTAACAGCAAACCTCACTTTGTATATATACAAAGGTAAACTACAAATACAATAGAACAGTTTATAAACTGTCTTATTGTATTTTTATGTGCAAGAGATAATAAGAAGAATAAGGTGTTTATGAATAAAAATGCACCCGTGCGAAGCCGTGGCAGATTGCTTGTTTTTAATGAAAATAAGTGTTGCATCATCAAGAATTAATCATCGTCTGAGCTTTGTCTATGACAATTTGGTGTATGAACAGAGGAAATGTTGGAGTTTATCAAAAATAATTCAATACTATAGCCTTCTCTATCTTACCATTGATTATATAGTTTTATTATTTGAGCCATTGTCAACACTTAAAACTGAAATGCTAGCTGGTCACGGTACTGTATTCCGTCAACCTTATTAGGGAACACACGTGCTACACACACCTTTCCGATATATAAAACAAAGGGTAATTAAACTGTTATTATTCAAACCCTAAAACAGTTATTTTCTTTGGTGTCCAGATTATTAAACCCAACATGAAAAACCTTAGTCCCGGTATAGGAAGGTAAAATAAAAAACATTTTTCTTCAGAAACAAACACAAACAAAAAACATTTACGGCTGCTAATGAAAACTGATTGAACGCCAAAACGATTTCATTGCCAATTGGCCTTGTTGCCATATTGTCCACGCATTGCTATAGTGTACGATTACATAACACTACGTAGTAGATACGTCCGCATTGCTTTCATGAGATAGTGGTCAAGCAAAAGCCTATCAATAACAAAAATAAAAATAAATGTTGTCTTCAGAGACAGTTTGTTTGTAGAGACAGTTCCAAATGTTACTATAATTAACATTCAAATATTAATAATAGTAACATGAGGAACTGTCTCGACAAATGATAACAACACCGTTAGGGATATCGCCTAGAGTCTGGCAAACGAAAGTAGAGACTGAAAAAGCGCGGCAAATTTAAAAAATCTCGGCATAGCAACCCCAATACTAGTTTGAGATACTTGGAATAACCTAATTTGATACTTTAGAATTATTAATTTTACTTCGTCTGAATAAAAATACTATAGGTACTTTAGGCCGGCAATACTTTAGATATTATGTGGTATATGTGATATATCAATCCGAATTAAAAGAAAAACAACAGTATTCTATAATAATTTTGTTTTATTCACTACCATAATCAAAATCTGAATCTAAGTGAGAGAATCTTCCATGTGCATTGATTCGTTAGAGTCACTGGAATCACTGTTTCGTACATTAATCATGGAACTTTATAATTTATGTTCTGTAATTCTATACCTTTCATTATATTGATAAATGATAAATGTTTTCAATAGTTTTCACTATCTAATTAACCCCTGCTACATCCTCCAGATCCTCTCCTAGCCATAATGCATTATTATGAAAGTGTTTAACGTATTATAAAATGAATGTGAATAATAATAGAGAAATAGTTTTTGCATCAATAGTAATTACGAATTGAAACAAAGTATCAAATTATTAGCGTCATACTACTTAAGAAATCAAACACCATACGTAAACAACCTTGTTTTTGTTTGAATTCAGCTTCTTTCTCTTGTTGTTTTTCTTTAAATTCAGACATCATGCGAAACAACATCTCCCGTAATCCACTTTTAATTGTTTTATTAATTTTTCACTGAACAAGACCCCAACAAACCAAAACAACACGCCATCTTGTTTTGGAAAACTGAGGTTGACATTAGTATAGCATTGCCATATAAAAAGTTTGCAAATAATTCGAGTGTCTACTTTCGTTTGCCAGACTCTATCACCGCAATTTAAAATGCGTCGCGCCATCGGAAAGTCCCCTTAGTGCGTATTGTTGATGATCGTGAAGGTGGTTACGCACTTCATGCGCTCCGTGTCTTTGAAATTTTGGTCCTGAAATAGCCTTAGTACTTCTTGAAGGCAAGCTTACGCTTTACAACCGAAAACTATCCGTCATAATCTAAAAGAGAAAGTATGCGTTCCTTATTCAGAAACGGCTGGACCGATTTTGAAAATTCTTTCACCGTTCGGAAGCTGAACTATCCCCGGGTGACATAGGCTACTTTATGTCCCTGTATTACCACGGGAACGGGAACTACGCGGGTGAAACCACGGTAGTCTGTCATAATTCAGAACATTTGAACTCAAATAACGGACATGGATCACGGACACGGACGTGTTGTGCGTAACCTAAGTCATAACACATTATTACGACTCGTGAAATAAAAAAAGTAGCGTAGTTGAGCAATGTAGCTAAGCAATTAGCTTTCAGGGCTGTGGGTCACGAGATAAAGACGAGCTCACAGGGATAAAAAATTGAACAGCTTACAAATACCTCTGTGACATAGTCTTCACACTAGGTAATGTTGAAGTGGCAAGAACCAAACGTTAAATTTTCTGTTTAAGTTACTGACAAACAGTGATAGACATTGTAAAGGGAAAACCTAAACGGAATGCAATCAAACTTTTTATTCAACGCACGTTTCTGTACTTCTTTATGTACAAGCTTGCCTGCGACTTCACTGTGTTTTATTATACCAGTGGTATATTATGTAATATCCGGTATGAAAAGTCGGTGTGATTAGTCCAGGAAATAAACTAACTGTGTGCAAAATTTCATTCATATTCGTTCAGCCGTTTTTGCGAGACTGTAACACACACCGGCAACAGCTTTAAAAATCGTTTAAAAAATTATTATTTAGAAATGTGTATTTAATTAGTATTGTTTTTTTATTAGCTTTAAGTATGAAATTTAAGAATGAGTGTGCCTATAGTTTATGTATGTACCTATAGAGACTCACCGACCCCACAGTCAAGCCATTACTACGGTTTTGTGGGGCTTAGTTTATATTTATAAGTTACTTACCATTATGTGAATATAAATGAATAAATAAATATTAATAATAAACTTTCAAATTAATAATATTAGTAGGATCTATGTGCTTTTTGCTGTAAGACCGGGTCCATTGATGGACCTAATAGTGATCAACTTAGGTATGTCGCATCAAGAGTGGCCGATAGATGCACACCATCAGGAAGTTAGGATGGTACAATCGTGTAAATTAAATCACTCAAATTATTCGATACACTGGGTTTATTCAAATAGTCACAACTCAGTTACAATCTTGCTTACTAATATTATGGATTGACACTGATTATACGACGTCTTAACTCTAAGGCGGTCAGTACTCAACTGCTATATTCTGCTGTCCCCACCACGCATGTGATTAGAAAAAGCGCGCCAATGCGTAGTTGTTCTTGATTTGCCGCCAGGAGCGTGCTTGTGATTTGTTTTGACGTCCGTACTATTGACTAAACCCGACATGTATACTTATCTGCGTAGTTTTGATAAAAAGGCCCCATAAATGTAGTAAAATACATCTTGTATGTCATCTACATATCACCTAAAACTCTGCAAAGTAATGGAAAAATCTTGAGCACCACATTCCCTACATTACTTTTATTATTTTTCGTCCCTATTTCATGAAATTGTCCTATTGCTGAAATATTCTTTCAGCTGAGACATAGGCGCGGGTTATCACCAAGGACATAAAACGGGAACGTGGTTTTATTATACTGTTCCAGTTTCAATACCTGCTAACATAAAATGTCTAGTTATACTTAACGTGACCATTTATTTTTTGCATCAGAGCGGGACACCCGCAGAATAAAAAAAAATATTTGAAATTTTATAGCGTTTATTAGAAAATGTGGAACACTATTTTTTTTATTCGTTAAAGGCTCGCGTTTTACCTGTGGAATTTGGTTTTAACGGTGGAGCTCGTGGCTAAATAATAACAGCCGCACTGGTCGATCATCAAGGTTAAGCAACGCTTGACGAGGTCGGTCCGTGGATGGGTGACCATTTCAACATACCGAGTTTCCTCCGTGCCTCGGAAAGCACTTTAAGCCGTTGGTCCCGGCTGTCATTTGAAGATCTTTGACAGTCGTTACGAGTAGTCAGAAGCATGACATCTGACACCAGTCTTGCCAAGAGGTATCGTGTTACCCAGTTATTGGGTTGTGGTCAGATAGGCAGTTGCTCCATTTAAAACACTGGTACTCAGTTGAATCCGGTAAGACTGGAAGCCGACCCCAACAACAATTGGGAAAAGGCTAGGCAGATGATGAGGCTCGCGTTTTACAACTATCTAAGTTTTAGGCCCACTTCCTCAAAAAACTGATGTATGTCAATTGACAACCTGTCAATATAAACGCGTGTTAGCAACTAACTCTAAGTCAAGTTGTTCATGCAAAATGGGCCTTAGTACATATTAGTTAGGTTACTAGTCTTAATCACAGGACTTCTAAGATCTAAGTAAGCAATCGTTTTGTTTATTCGTAATTATAGATTAAATCTGTTCGCGATAGCGGGACATTTTAGCCCTTGCTAGGGTCCGACAGCCTGAAAGCGGGACTGACCCGCCCAAAACGGGACGTATGGCCAAGTTAGTTATACTCATAGATATAATAAACAAGGAGATATGCCCGGTAGACGAAATATATCGGCAACCTGTGTCTCCAGTTTGCCCCTACCACACGGCAACCACTACACATGCAGTTAAGAAAAAGCAATAGACACGCAGTCGCGCACACACCCGCAACTCTTAAATCAGAACGTACTACAGAATCAAATATAAACCTTATCTCATCAAACACAGCGTGTATTTACCATGCTCCGTACAATTTACCCACACAAAAACATCTACACAATCACATCACTAACTCGTCGCAAGAAGCAGCGGCCGTACTACGCGATGCATCCGCTTAATAAAGTATCGTTTTGTGATTTTTACATTGCTTGTCCAGTCACTTAGCGACGAAATTAGCGAGTGGTTAAGGAGCAATGTATTTATTGCAAAAGTAGTACAGTCGCTGCGATATTTTGAAACATGATTTTGGACATGGGCACTGTGACCACGTCGCGCGGACACTGACACGCCCCCTTGCCACTTCTCCATACTATACAGTGTAAAAAAGGAATATCAAAGGGTTGGGTCATTTGGATGTTTCAATCAGCCAATCAATCCAATTGCAGTGCTCTGTGACATAGTGTAACTGTTTGGATGTTTTTAATTCAATCGTGCCGACGCAGGCGAACGAGTTTATCGGGCAACTGTTTCAGAGTTGAGCCCTAGGTTAACTGATAGTCTGTAGGCACCTTTATCGGGCAGTAAAAACTTTTAAGCTTTATGACTTTAATACACGAATTTGTATGTGATATTTTTTATCAATTTTAAGGTAGGTCAAACACGACGTACATCACGTATATGTATAATTCTCGATTTTTTGATAAAAATATTCTTTTCAATTGACACGTGTGTGAGTGAACTGGAAGTGGTAGGTAGGCTTTTAATAAAAAAACTTTTTTACAAAAAAAATACTACCGACTTCCAAGAAAACTACAAAGTGAAAAATAACTTTATTATTGGAAGTCGATGTCTTTAGTAGGTACCAATTTTTTGTGTTATGGATACCGACTTCCAAAAATAAAGTTATATTTCACTTTGTAGTTTTATTATTTGGAAGTCATATTATATTTTTTGGGTTTTTTTTTCTCTTTTTAGTTGTACCTTATTAGTTTGCCTATTGGCAAGTAGTTTAGTAAGGTACCTATAATGCCAGACTAGGTAACCCGAATAACATAAAACTGAACATAACCGGTGAAATGAGAGTGTACCAAGATGTACTGTACACATCTGCGTACCCCTTTAGAGCGTGCTGGCGTGATTTTATGTTATGAAATTGTATAAACAATAAACAGACATGTGATTGCAGCAATTCCGAGAGATTTGCCGTTATTTATTGAAGAGTTCTGTTATGTGTCCGAAGTTCTTCATCAGATCTTCACCAAATTAAAACGGGACCAATTTCGGAACGTACCCTTTCAAACAAAAAAAGAATTTCGGTCCGTAATTGACGGAGATAGGCGTGAACATAAAAAAGAACTTGATGTCGAACATAGAACCTCCTCCTTTATAGTAAGTCGGTTTATAAAATACTAGAAATCTCATTACCTTAGTCGATTGTACCGAAATAAGTAAGGCCTCCCACGCTCTACCTGCGGCTGTTATGAAGGTCGAATAACTTCCATTATCATTAGCCTGATCAGTTAATCTGATGTTTTGTCAGATCCAATTTAAACCTTTGTGATTGGGTGACAGAAATATCAACAGCCAATCAGTTTAAAGAGAAAATACTTCAACACAAGAGAGGTGTAAGGGGATCATATTTAAAATTACTTTGCTCGTTCGCCAATCCATCCGTCAGAAGATTATGGCAATTCCTCAAAGCAAACATTAAGAGGCTCATTTTCAACGAGGAACGATTACTGGCGGAGATTATGAACGCAGTTGGTAACTTCAGTCCATATTTTATTTGAGAGATTAATAATATTTCTTGGTTGTTTTCATGTCGCCATAAATTACTTTTCCGACGATAAATTTTGGACTGTACAAATGGCATCAGACAACATCTGTTTATTATGACCCACGGCTCTAAATCGTGATATTACTGGTACCTATTCTGAAATACTAAGTTTTATGGAATTACTTATTTTCTTATTAATACTATATATTGAGTAAAAATATTGTATCTTTTGTGTAAATTATTTCATCACCACCGCTCTCAAAACGGTGACGGAAAACATCGTGAGGAAACCGACAGGCTTATAACGTATCTCTTGCAAGAGCAAAACGATAGCGATCAAACGCTTTATGTCATAAAAGTCGGCATAACCTGCAGTGTAGATATGGTAAGTCCTACACAATCGTTTGCTAATCGCTCGTTGTTTGTCAAATGCACTTATTTCAAAAAAAGCGCCAAAAACTCTAAATTTTCTGTATTGAAGAGCAATTATTGCGCAAAAATCGCTTTCGTTTTGATCTTGCAAAAGATACGTAATAAGCCTGCGGCATGTCCTAGAACCTAAAATTCGAAGACTTGTGACATCAACCAACCCGCACTGGGCCCACGTGGTGGATTACGGCCCATTCCCTCTCACAGAGAGGAGGCCTCAGCAGCGGGAAGATTAAAAGGCTGATAATGATGATGATAATAGGAATGTTTCCTAGGTATAAAAATAGTAATTCTATTTAGTCCGTCAGTGAGATTATCAGCTATTGGACACGTATTTATTGCTTTACCAAATCAATAAAAAAATAAGGCGCATCAAAGTTCAGGAGTGGGGGCTTGTGACGTCACTAAGGCAGTATAAAGAGTACTAGCGGTGTGACGTTTCACGATATTTCAACGCATTATATCATCGTCACTTTATGTTTAAGATTCAAAAGAAAAAATACGTGTCCAATATTTTTTATTAATCTACCTGACGGATAGAAAACAAATCTTCTAATGAGTAATGTAACCGGGAATGTTGTTGGTTTAAATCAGAAAGTTTCTTTTAAATGCAATAGATGTTTGCTACATTTTATGTTTACATCCACATCTATTTAATTAATTAAAGCCACAGAGTTGTATTTGCTCTATTTTAATTACTAACTATTCGTTTACCTTTCCGGTTAACTTTGATTTTAGTGAAACGGATGTTGTCTTTCATTTAATTTGCCAGTTTTAATTAAGTTAACCAACTGAGCACTCTAACCTGAGATTAAAAGTAAAACAAGTTTTAAGGGACATGGTTTCAACTGTATTTTATTCTAACCTGACTGCTGAGTTGGTCTAGTGGTGCTACTGGGTTCAATTACTGGGTCAGGCAAGCTGTTATTGGGTTTTCCATCTGGAATTTCTGCATTTGTGCCGGGTAGACGGCAATATTATAGTTGGGGATCCTTGCAAAAGTGAGACGGTACTTCACACCAGAACAGCTGCTTAAGTTGTATCAAGCGCTAGTTCGATCTTGCATGGAGTACAGGGGGGTGACCACAAACTCTTAGAGTAAGGTTATTTTGAGATCGAGTAAGGGACAGATGTATCTGACTTGTATACATCTGTCACTTACTCGATCTCAAAATAACCTTACTCTAAGAGCTTGTGGTTACCCCTCTGTTCTCATCTCTGGGACGGATCTGCCAAATATCGACTTGATGCACTAGAGTCGATCGAAAAACGGGCCAAGAGGCTCGTTGAAAATGAGGCACTGGTTGAGCCTTAAACATCGTTGCCGAGTTGCCAGCTTGTCGGTTTTTTATCAGTTGCATTTCGGGGAGTGTGCGATGGAATTGCATGATCTAATTCTGCCAAGCCCGTTCCATAATCGGACTACAAGACGTACGGCGATACGCCATCGGTACATGGTTGACATATCCACCTATACGCACTAAACGTTTCATTATGCGTACAGCTAAGGTGTGGAATTCCCTGCCGGAGTAGGTAATTTACCTATGTTTGCAATATTTGTAAGTACGTGAGTACCATGTTCCTATTCATCAAGTAAAGGAATTACCTGTTAGTGCTTGTTTAATTTTTATACCTATATGTAGTATAGTAGTGCTGGGTACATCGTCCTCACGTATATGAATTTATTAATGTATGAACTTATGTAAATATTGTAAAAAACTTATTTTCTTTTAAAGAGTAAGTATGGAGTTTCTTGTGCGTTCTTCTCCATAACAAGCTACTTTTCCGAATGCACGGTAATATCAATTTTTATTACTTGTAAATTTTAACGTTCAAAAGGGCCGCATAATGGCATACTTGAAATAAACACATTGACTTTTTTTTGATTTTTGGAGTCTGTGTTTCCCGATAGCTACAATCTCGGGGTCTTTAAGTCAAGAGTGAATAGGTTACTTCTAGGCAAGCGTGCTTCACCTTCGACCACTTACTATCAGGTGAGATAGTGGTCATGCGCAAGCCTATCTAAAATAAAAACATGCTCGCAACCTATTATAGTTGTCGGCACGTAACTTGGCAAGAGTCGTTAGATGCGCACAACTCACAAATTATTTTGTAGGTCTCTTTGGTAGGTACAAGCGGGACGCGGGGAACGTTTAGAACCGTACCGAGCTCGCGATTGGTTGATCACTTGACACAAGGATCGATTGACCAATCGCACCGCGTCCACGTACCGTTCGCTCTATATGGTGGTTGGTAAGTTCACGTACTATGCGTAAATTTATCCCCACTACACCAAAACCTTGCCAAGTTAGATGTCGGGGATTAGACATGGCACTTAAACATAACTGGTGAAACATGGGTGTACTATTGGTCTACCTCTGCCTTAAACTTCGGGGAATACAGTAGACCGGAGTCTGTATCTGATCCATAACAATAGGCTTGAGCTTATTACGAGTACATGGGACTTAAGAAGAAATGCGGTCGTAGACATCCGACTGAATACCCTAAGTAAAAAATCATAATTCGAGGTTTGGCTCTCGCCTATTTCCTCCTCCAATATTGGCACAATTTAAAAGATATTCTATAACCTGAAAAGAAAGATATTGACTATGCCCTTATGTTTTCCTTTTTGATGATACATTATATTTTAAAACACTAGAACCCTGAAAAAAAATGCTCAAAATAATGCTGTCAGCAGATGCCTATTCTTAAAATTTGACAAATATAAATGAAAAAAGAACTTAGAGGCATAGTCACATTTTCACATTTTTATTTATTTACTTCACCAAAAATAATACAACAAATTACATAGGGTATTACAGGCCAGTACTCAAAATTATTCAACATGGGAGCATCTGTAGCCGAACTAGGACGAGTCCTGTATCTCGGCATACAGCGCCTGACCCTCGAAATCGATTATAATATTTAGCCCAATAGACATGCAATAAGACGTAGTTCTATCTATGAAATTATACAATGTCTTAATTTGTTCTAAAACCAAACAATACTAAAAATAAAAAATATTAAGAAATATAGTATATATCCTATATTTCCAGTTTATGGAATATATTTTAAATTGGTTCAATATATGAGGAGAAAATAGGAGAAAGCCAAACCTCGAATTATGACTTTTTACTCAGGAAATTCAATCGGAGCTCTCAGCCCACATTTCCACTTAACGCGTTCCCTGTGCGTGACCCACATGTGAGGCATTTCGTGGTTTAGATAAGGTGTAAGTGCACCAACTGAGGATCACTCCCCGTACAAAGTATGAGCTAAAGCATTCCAATTGCCTGATACGTGTGGGCCATGAAATTGAAAAAAACTGGCCAAGTGCGAGTCGGACTCGCGCACGAAGGGTTCCGTACTTGGTAAATTGCGGTTTACGATTTATGACGTATTAAAAAAAAACTACTGACTAGATCTCGTTCAAACCAATATTCGGTGGCAGTTTACATGGTAATGTACATCATATATTTTTTTTAGTTTTAACATTCTCTTATTTTAGAAGTTACAGGGAAAAAAAAAATACTAGAAACCTCAATATCATTTTTGAAGACCTATTCATAGATACCCCACACGTATGGATTTGATGAAAAAAATATTTTTAGTTTTAGTTTCAATTATGGGAACCCTCAAAATTTATTGTTTTTTTTTATTTTTGTGTGAAAATCTTAATGCGGTTCACAGAATACGTCTATTTACCAACAGCGTAGTCCTTATAGTTTCGGAAAAAAGTGCCTGTGACATACGGACGGACAGACAGACAGACAGATAGACAGACAGACATGACGAATCTATAAGGGTTCCGTTTTTTGCCATTTGGCTACGGAACCCTAATAAAAACACTTGAGGGGCGAAATGTGGGTGCCCTATTGGTCTATCCCTGCCTAACCTGGTTTACACTGCTCAGTATATGCTGAGCCCGCTCCTTTTGCCATACAAATATAATATTGTGCCTCAGAGCTAATTTGTGTTTGTTCATGTTCTGTTACAGCGTTTCTTTTTTTATTATTATCGATAGGCTCGCGTTTGACCACTACCTTGCCTGATGGTAAGCGATGATGTGGTCGAAGGTGAAGCACGCTTGCCTAGAAGTAACCTATTCACTCTTGACTTAAAGACCCCAAGGTTGTAGCTATCAGGGAACAAGGACTCCGGAAGGGAATTCCACTCCTTAGTAGCTCACAGTTGGAAATAAATGTTTTCTTTCTTTCGGGGTGTACCAGCGTGACATTCCATTCCGTTTATACAAAAAATTTGCGACATCTTTAGTACAATATATCCTAAGTTGTGAATAAAGCTCAAGTTTATACTAAATGATATTTACTTGTCATTGTGCTCAAACAGTGAAGTTTGCTGAGAGAAACAAATGGTTCTAGCGTCGTTCGGAGAAGAACTAACAATCTAGAAACTGTTACTTATGTTCCGAGTAGATACTAACAGTCTTTAGATCCATTTGTTGTTTAAGTACGTTATTTACTTGGAGTACGCTTCTAATTTTAGAAAACTACTCTACTGCAGATTATTTTTGCGCAATGTTATTGCGTTTGTAATGTTTTTATAACTGCATGATATCTTATAATCTGAACAAAAACGTTGAAGAGAAAAACGATTTTAATATGATGCTGAAACTATATTTTTCCTGCAATAAATGTGATTTAATTGAAATATGGCGATTTGCAGCCACTATAATTTTCGCTAATAATAGATACTATAGATAATTTAGTAGCCATTTTATCATAATTTCCACTTAATTTGATTAACGTGCTTATAACCTAAAACAGCGCAAAAATACTAGGCTAGGCTAATTATGTATTTCAACATTTTCTACTTTGATGGTTCCCCTACCCGCATCCCTTAAGACGACGACTAACGCCTTCGACCTTGAGGGAACATAACACGCACTCGTTTCACACCCGCGCGACCCAAAGTTAAGTAGTTTTTAGGGTTCCGTACCCAAAGGGTAAAAACGGGACCCTATTACTGAGACTCCGCGGTCCGTCTGTCTGTCTGTATGTCTGTCTGTCTGTCTGTCTGTCACCAGGCTGTATCTCATGAACCGTGATAGCTAGACAATTGAAATTTATATTTATTTGAAACAGGAGATGTATATCTGTTGCCGCTACAACAACAAATACTAAAAACAAAATAAAATAAATATTTAAGGGCTCCCTTACAACAAACGTGATTTTTTTGCCGTTTTTTACGAAAATGGTACGGAACCCTTCGTGCGCGAGTCCGGCTCGCACTTGGCCGGTTTTTTTTTTTAATACTTTCCTTATTATTCTATGATTTAAAAAAAACCTTAGATCAAAATGTAGTCATAGTTAAATTGACTTTGAGATGGTGCCAATTTCATTAAAATACGCCCAGCGGATTTGGTGAGATTGTCGTGTTTTTGACCGTTTGTAAAGTTATGTCTAATAACTTTACAAATAAATTAATTACACCATGTTATACAAATAAAACTCGAAATGTTCTTAAAATAAAAAAATGGTCTTATGTAACATATATCTTTCCAAAAAATTACGACTAGCCGTGTAGACGTGATTCTCATTTTAAAATCAGCTACTCAAGTGAATCGGCGCCTTAATAGGCGTCACTTAACTTCTACTAAGGCCCAATTTTTTGATCCGTGGTTGACTCAACCAATGGTTAAATATGCTAACCAATGATTAAATATGCTAATATTCGGTATTACGCGTTTTTCCATCAATTGTTAACCTCACAATCAAATAAGTTGAAGAGATAATTATTAGACCATATGCTTGACCAAAACTTTAGTGGAAAGCGCGTTTTATCGCAAACTTCAAACAAACATTGGTAAGCATATTTAATAAAATAAAATAATTCATTTTTACCCGACTGCCGAAGGAGGGTAATGTGTTTATCAGTCTATGTATGTATGTAAGTATGTATGTATGTATGTAAGTATGTATGTATGTATGTAAGTATGTATGTAAGTATGTAAGTATGTAAGTATGTAAGTATGTAAGTATGTAAGTATGTAAGTATGTAAGTATGAACGAACCTATATATAATGTATGTAATGAACCTAGAAATATAATATGTGTATAATTTTTGTGGGAGTTGCGTCTGCCAACAAACTGTCCTACAGTTTGGCAGAAGTAAAATCCTTTTTGTATGTGTGCTATCTTTTGAAATAAACATTTTTTAATTTTTTTTTTTTTTTTTTTTTCATGTAAGTATGTAAGTATTTAAGTATGTAAGTATGTAAGTATGTAAGTATGTTTGTTCCTATATGGCGTTCCAGAGACCAAACGCGTTGGCCGATTTCGATGATTCCTACGTCAATCGATTTGTCTTAACCCTGCGAGTGTCATAGGCTACATTAAAATTGGACAATAGAAAAATGGCGGATTTTGGGTGCCATATTGTGGGGCCCCAATTTTTTTTTTCTGCCAAACCCATCGTGTGGGGTATCAAAATAAAGGGTTTTAAGAGGTGATTTCAAAAATATATAACACTTATATGTTTAAATGTATCTAATTAAAAAAAAAAACTAACTAAAAAGTTATAAAAAAAAAACTTAATTCAAAAAACCCGACTGCGTCAAAAGCGAACTAAAAAGTCGTAACAAGGAAAAAAACATGCTGTGCAGGCGGAGGATACACCAGATTTTGGTCAGCCAGCCCGCGAATATGTATATGGTTGTATGATTTTTGATTTAAAAAAAAAAATAAAAAAAATAAAAAAAAAAAAAATATGAATGATTGTGAAGGAGTAGAGTTCTTTGTGAAGGAGTAGAGTTCTTTGTGAAGGAATAAAGTTCTTTGTGAAGGAGTCGAGTTCTTTGTGAAGGAGTAGAGTTCTTTGTGAAGTTGATTCAAGTATTTCCTTATGTCTGCCATGGACAGCTATATCTGGTTTGAGTTTTATGGGATAGGTGATACGCGTAAGAGACTTTTAATTTTGATAAAGCTCCTTATCAGAGGTTCTCGATAAAGTGACATTCTATTAATCCCTTTGTTTCAGCAGTGTCCCATAGCACAGATAATACTACTCAGTTAAGAAGTTTTTTAATGACAAATCAATTGCAAAATAAAAAAAATCCCTCAATAATATACCTCCAATTTAACATTTATAATATTTTTTATTAGTTTTTTGATACTATGTAATGCCTTGAAATGCTACTAAGCCCTCTTCCTCTCTCCTAATATTTGCTGTGCCCGACGGGGTCCATATTGATCTTTTACCATGTCTATATCATCTATGTAATACTTAAGGAATGCAATAAAGTATTGAGTATTGAGTATTGAATATAATACTAGCATACAGATGCCTCATCCCATACAAAGAAACCGTGCCGACGTAACTAGCGTTTTTCATCTGATTATACCGATTATTTTTTGTAAATCGATCGCATTCGGTATAATAGTTATAGTTGGAAAAAGGCTAGGCAGATTGATTGAACGCGTTCGGTTCAGTTCCACGGCGATGGATAGATCACCGTCTAAATCCGTGGAAAGGAACGGAACGGAACCGAATGCAATTGATGTAAAAAAAGAATCAATATAATCAGTATAGAACGTCGGCACGGTTTCTTTATAAGGGATGAGACACCACTGCCCATAGACAGTAATCACTCGATACAAAAATTATCTCTTTTTCGAAACACGATTACTGAATCACTTTTCTTATTTTCCAGGATTAACACTATGGGGCATTTCATGGTTCCTATTCAAAGATGCAGTGCTTCCAGACGGGTACCTTTTCAACATGTTTGGAGTGGTCATAGCCGGGTACATGCTCGGACAGACGATAGAAAGATTCACCACTATCAACCCAGTAGTTGGAATGACATTGGCAGGAGCTCTCTATAGGTATTTTGGACCTCCAAACTTTTTGGAGAATTCTTCAGCGGACCTCATTGATTTTCATTTAAGGTTAGTACCTAATAGCCACTGTTATAATATAGTAATTATAAATATCACTATCTTAATATATATAAATCTCGTGTCACAATGTTTGTCCTCAATGGACTCCTAAACCACTTAACCGATTATAATAAAATTCGCACACCATGTGCAGTTCGATCCAACTTGAGAGATAGGATATTTTTTTTTTTTTTTAATATATATTTTTTTTTTTTAATGGGTAGGGTAGGTATGTAGGGTAGGGTAGGGTAGGGTAGGGTATGGTAGGTAGGGTAGGTAGGGTATGGTAGGTAGGGTAGGTAGGGTAGGTAGGGTAGGTAGGGTAGGTAGGGTAGGTAGGGTAGGGTAGGGTAGGTAGGGTAGGGTACGTAGGGTAGGGTAGGGTAGGGTAGGGTAGGGTAGGGTAGGGTAGGGTAGGGTAGGGTAGGGTAGATAAATGTTTGGTCTTTTTATGGCAAAACAAAGTTTGCTGGGTCAGCTAGTATATTATAAAACAAAGTCGCTTCGCGCTGTCTATCTGCCCTATGTATGTTTAGATCTTTAAAACTGCGCAACGGATAATGATGCGGTTTTTTTAACAGATAGAGTGATTCAAGAGGAAGGATTATATGTATAATACACGCGGGCGAAGCTAATAGTAATAATAAATTACTGTCTACATTAAAAGTGAAATATTGAATTGAGTACCTATTAGTGCTTAATATAACTTCTTTATTTACATAAGAAACAGTTATAAGTAGTGTGAAGACCCTGACTCTTGTAATAGGTTATTTACTTTGGCAGGGGTATTTTAAGAAATACAGCCGTGAAAAAGCTAGAAAGAAAGAAAGAAAACTTTATTCGTCAAACATGCGTTTACATGACTAATCAGACATGCATGGTATTGAATAAATGTTGTGAGCGTCCATGTTTTGCCAATAATGGCGTACAAAATTTTGAGGTATAGTCGTTTACATTTAATTGCATTTTACATGCAGTCATTCTAAATTTCATTACAAAATACAAAACAAATAAATAATAATTGGTTTAAAGATATTACCTAAATTGTAGTCAAAAATAAATTAAATAATGTCAGAATATTCACTATGCAGTCAATTATAATCATTCAAAAGTTAATCAATTTAAAATTCACATTATTCAATTGTTATTCTTATGTATATTAATTAGAAGCCGGTATAAAAAAGTCCTTTTCATTTAAAAAATCTACAACATTGTAATACACTTTACTAACTAAAAAATTTCTCAGCTTATTTTTGAAAAGTGCCAAAGGCATTTCTCTCCAACTTTTAGGTAATGTATTAAATATGATAGGAGCCATACAAAAAACACTTTTGTGCATGAGGGTTGTTCTCGCAGTATGAGAACATATCCTGCTGTTGTCGCGCCTATTACGTGGGGTTAAGTAGTATTTTCAATAGATTTCAAATTTCTTTAATCGAAGATTGACACCCAAACAAAATATCTAAACGCAAACTCCGCCACAGTGACGCGAACAGCACCTGCACGCAAAACTTTGTTAATTAATTAAATAAATTGTTAAGGCCCCAGCTTTCTTGATGACGTAATAAATGACGCTGCTTAATTGATTCGGATCTTGCCACATCGTAATTTTGTAACGTGATTATGTTCGTATATTTATAATGAGTTACACTTGATAGAACGGTTGATAATTAAATGGGGATTTATATTAATTTTGCTAATTGAAGTACTACATGATACTTAGGCTAGGGAGCCATGAAATTAATTACTGCAGGTCGACGAGCCATTCTCCTACTTGATTTAACGAGTGGAAAATATTATACAGCCATAAAAAAATGGGACAGTAATTTCAGTTGCCAAACTTTATTTTATTTTAAAATGATCTTATTCTTATTCTCATTTCGTATTAATATGGGGCATTATTCAGTTATATTAAAACTAATATTTTCGCATCAAGCAGGTGCAACAGGTTTGAATTTAAATATGTAATGTTAGAACAATGTTGAAAGTGTTTGCAAACACAGTGGATAAATAAGTTATTTAAAATCTATGAATGCTTTTACCAAGTCTGGCTAGATATTTACATTATTTCAGCGTTTTCAATGCAAACTGAAAATATCAAAGAACAAAATAAATGCAAAGCTTATAAAATCAACATCGGTGGGTTTATCATCACTACCACTATTATCAGATACAATTTGTGTGCCGGATGCTGTACTACTAATTACGCTTATCAAGCTCAATACTAGAATATAATATCTACATTCAGCATATATTATTTTTATAGAATATCTTTTAGAGCTCCCAATATCATCATCTGCCTAGCCTTTTCCCAATTGTTTGTTGGGGTCGGCTTCCAGTATTACCGGATTCAGCTGAGTACCAGTGTTTTACATGGAGCGACTGCCTATCTGACCTCCACAACCCAGTAACACGGTACCCCTTGGCAAGACTGGTGTCAGATCTCAAGCTTCTGACTACCCGTAACGACTGTCAAAGATCTTCAAATGACAGCCGGGACCAACGGCTTTTCGTGCTTTCCGAGGCACGGAGGAAACTCGCTATGTTGAAATGGTCACCCATCCACGGACCGACCTCGTCAAGCGTTGCTTAACCTTGAAGATCGACCCGTGCGGCTGTTATTATTTAGCCACGAGCTCCTAGAACTCCCAATATACGAAACTATAATTGCATGAGATACAATTCAATGAACAATATTTATTTTATTCTTTCAGGCGAATCTACCCCGTCATTATCCTGACGAAGGGCCCACTTACTTGGAACTGGGAATATATAAAAAATAATTCAGTAAAAGTTTTCTCATTGGCAACCCTGCCCTGGATCGTCGAGTGTTTATCTACTGCCTTCTTCGCCCACATACTACTCGAGTATCCTTGGTACTGGGGTGAGTAACGTTTGAAACTTTCCACCTCACTAATGAACTTATAAATTCGACTTTATTTACTCCAACTACTTGTTTATTGCAAAGATAAACTCCGAAATAAAACTCCTAGTTATTTTCTTGATCCTATTTTTGCTGCTTACTTTAGAAAAGCCTCAGATGAAAAACCAGTAGCACCGGTTATTGCTTGGAAACGACTCAGTGAGTTCATTCACACAAATCCCCATTCATCTGACGACAATTGAACCTTGTGAGCGTCGAGAATGTTGAATAACACAAAGCTCAATATTTCAAAGAAAAATTGTACGAATATTTGAAATCGATAAAGCTGTTATTGAGACATATTTTTCTCTGGTTACAGGCTTACATTTAGGCTCTATCTTAGCATCGGTGTCACCAGCTGTAGTGGTACCGCTTGTGAATAACTTACATGCAAGAGGCTTAGGAACAAAAAACCAAATAGCTCTTCTGGTGGCGAACGCCGGAGGGCTCGATACAGCCTTCACGGAAGGCGTGTGCGGAGTCATTAACAGTGCCATATTCTTCCCCGCACCACTGGTGTACAGAATTGTAAAGGTAAATCAGAAAACATAAAATAATTTTATTACAATAACTTTCAACAAAAACGGTCAATAAATATTTTACAACGCAATTGGTGACGATTTATATTGCATCATTTATATTTTTATCACTCAAGCTATTAATGTTAATGGCCTAACTGAAATTCAGTTCAATTCATAAAACCATTCCACAAAACCTGAATACACAAGCAGAATATTTTATAGTACCTACGTCTATCTCTAAGCGTTTCGCTTTTATCGAAATGTATTTTTATCTTCAACAATAAATTCAAATTTCGGAATCCGGCCGTACTTATCCACACTTGAGATCGTTTCCAAGAAACACTCGAACTACGTTTTCTTTAAAATCAAACCACTTTCTCTTAAGGTTCAATTTGGATATAGGGCCCTTAACCTTTTTGTTCGTAATTCCGCAGGGTTTGCTGGCTATATTCGTCGGTATTGCCCTCGGAGTATTCTGGGGAGTGTTATCAGACAGTCTGCCGGATCACAGTGACATATACGCGCCTACTATACGAAGCCTGCTTATTTTCGGCGGAGGTGTGTTGTTGACTTACGCCGGTGGATATATCGGATGGGGTGGCACCTGTGAGTATCTCCGTGTTTATATATTTTGTGTTGCTAAGCGTTTCGTCGACGAAAGAGTAATTTTACGAAGAGTGGCTTTCTTAAAGCCGCTATCATTTGTGAAGCAGCGCGTTCATTCTACTTAGGGCTCACATATCACTTAAGCCAAAGGAAGTTTGTGATAAATCAATCTCGCTATCTCTACTGTATTGTCATTGAAGCTAAACTACATATAAACAGAAACAATTACAACAATTGCGAACCTCAAAATAAATATTCGCTGAAAATTATTATTTATAGGTTAATTATGGCGTTTTTGTACACTGGCAGCCCTATGTCTATCTCCTCTCGTTCAGTCCACCCAAATGTTGTCTGTAAGAGATTGCCCTGTGCGATAAGACCGCCCATTGTACACTAATCTTCATAAACGTTTTGTCCTGTAATTATTTAAGTGGTGTACAATAAAGTATCGATCTGCCTAGCCTTTTCTCAACTATATTGGGGTCGGCTTCCAGTCTAACCGGATTCAGCTGAGTACCAGTGTTTTACATGGAGCGACTGCCTATCTGACCTCCACAACCCAGTAACTGGGAAACACGGTACCCCTTGGCAAGACTGGTGTCAGATCTCAAGCTTCTGACTACTCGTAACGATCTTCGAGTGTCAAAGATCTTCAAATGACAGCCTCAGACCAACGGCTTAGCGTGCTTGCCGAGGCACGGAGGAAACTCGGTATGTTGAAATGGTCACCCATCCACGGATCTTGAAAATCGACCCGTGCGGCTGTTATTATTTAGCCACGAGCTCCTCTGTGTACAATAAAGTAAATAGTAGTAGTAGTAATAGTATAATAAATAAATAAATATGATAATATTATAGCTCCCATAAAGAGTAAGCCAACATATTGCGCCTTCCTCTTCCATAGACGTAATAATTGCATCAATAAAAACTGTTACAGTGCATTATCATAAAGAAAATAGCACTCAAACCGTAGGTATTGTACGGCTAAGTTACCGCTTACTAAACATGTTGTAAAGATAATTATGTTTACAATGCAAAAGAAACGTCTTTATAACACCGAGCTACTGTATTTTATTTGTTTACCTGAGTAAATACTGTAATACGAGCGTGTGATAAGGAATGTAAATGTATACGTCATCATGGCGGACATAGGAAGGTAGCGGATTATGAATTAGTCCCTTCGGCTCGGTAATCAGTCAGGTTGTCAACTCGCATTCAGTAGCTGGACCTTATTTTTATTAAATTAGGACAAGATATCATCAGAATTAATATTTGTTTCGGAATATTTACCATATATATTTTGATTTTGGGTGAGAGCTCGATATTTCGGCACCGTTACAAGCGCCGCGATCACGAGAACTAAAGTCTTTGCGGCTGGGTGTTATTTACGAACTGACATATCTGTCTACCCTCTTCCTCACTCGTTTTTTACGCACGATGCCGCTACCAACAGAACTCGTCTAACTAGTCACTCGACGATGATCACTGTATCCACTTTTGACCCGAAACAAATATTAATTCTAATGATTGTGACTATGTCAGCTTAAAAACCAGATATCATCTTTGTAATGTGTCTTTATAATGCTTTGCTTATTAGTGACTGTCTAAAACTATCTTTTCATGCAATCTATCAGCTATTCCTTCTAAACACAGAACTGTCCTGGTCCTCTTACTTTCAGTCTGTATTATTCCGCTGCCACTTCTAGGCAAACGCCTCCCAATCTCCCAATCAAAGAACGCTGAAATTCCTGAAAACTTGTATCATATTCCCTTGTGTTGAAATCATGTGAATTGACATCGGATTAACTTTTCTATCTTAATATTTTTATTTATTTGGGAAAATAAACGATTACACACTACAGCAATACATACAATTTCAGCAAGAAGAAAAACAAATGAAAAACAAACAAACCAGCGACATTTTCCACATAATATAAAAACATTTTATAAAATTGATGTGACATGCGCTAAAAAATTAAAAAAAAATAAGTTTAGTGCTTCAGATACAACAAAACAGGCATGCAAAGAAAGAAGGAAAGAAACGAAGTTATATAAATATAAATCAAATTTCACACTAAATAATAATCAAAATTGCTAAATTATCATTAAATTATTACAAAAGAAAATACTGATTCAAATGTCAGCATAATTAATTATCTCACAAACAAGGCGTCAACTAAACAAATTAAATTATTCCAACACAATTATTATAAATTATTTAAAAAAATATATAAATGTCAGCAGAATTAATTATATATCTCACAAACAATATCTTCGCCGTTAATCAGAAATCAAATGAAACTGACAAATTATCGGACGTGGCATACGGACGCGACTGACAGCCGCGACTTATAGAGTATCTAGGTAATGAATGTACATTACATTGTGCAAACTATCGGACGTAAGTCGCGGACGTGACCTTGGGCGTTCGGACGTCTGATAGAGATCTGGCAGTCGAGTCCCATACGACTGTGCACACATATCAGCCGCGGCTGTAAGTCGCGTCCGTCAGCCGCGTCCGATAATTTGTTCCCAGTTTAACAAACAATATGAATGTTACAACATACTATTTTATACGCAATGCGATATAGTTACCGTCACACGTGTTAAGCTTAAACATACATGTAGTATTTGATGTGCCAAGCTGATGGCAAATAATAATGTTTGATCTCGCGAGTACGACAAACATACTCAACGAAATACCGATGTTCTTCTGTACACACGACGAAATAGTTTGGTAAGCAGGAAGAAGAATCGCTTTTCTATTTTGGTAGTATGTTTAATTTTCCGTACGTCGTACTTAGTTATGTTTTTAATAAACTTTTAGATTCTTAGATGTAAAACACTCTCGGGCTCATAACTTGGCTATATACATGCCTATGAGTTTAAATTCGCACTTCCTACTAATACTTATTAGGTATTATTATAAATAGCAACGTCTGGATGTTCAGATATTAATTCATCAATCTAACCTCAACATGGGAACGGATTTTATATACAACTTGGCAATAGATAGATCTGGGTTTAAATAAAGGATGCTTTTTGTAGTGGCATGCGGCAGTACGATGCCTTAGGCCAGTGATTTCCAAACTGGGGGGCGCACCCCGCTGAGGTGGCGCGACAACAGGGGTGCGTGAGTCCGGAGAATAGGCCTGGCTCTAGTTTAGTCTCCACACGGAAGCCTGGCTAAGCAGTAGGAAAATATTTTGATTTAACTGAGAGACGCCATTTATAAGAAATAAGGAGGGCGAGTTGGTAGTACCCCTTCGCCCACGCACATTACACCACCCGCGAGAGCAAACTTTGGAAATCAAAAATGATTCTGCTTCAAAATTTGATTTTGAAAATATAGTAATAAGCCTCCTTTATTTTGGGTTATGTACAATTATATCCAAATACACTGTTTTCATCTTCATCATCATCTTCAAGTCGGTAATTTTTTGTGCATAAAAGGTATTTTCAGTAGTTGTAGTTTTCGAAGATCAAGAAAAGCATTGATTTTGCTAGTTGCTAGTGATTTATGTTATGCACAAAGTTAACCCAAAATTGGGCATTTTTACAAAAAAATATGTAAATTCTGTATCACATTGGCTGTAGGTACTTTTACGTCTGTCTTTTTCATTATTTGATTCAATCATCTGGATCAACATTTATTCTCATTTATACAAAAGTTCTACAGTAAATTTTATTTTAAGCATAACACATAACTTCTTCATACATAAAAATTTTCCTTCTCCTTCCTGAAAGAAGAAAGAAGAATTTTCGTAAATGACTGTTAGTTACCTAAATACAAACTCAAATTCAAAAGGGGGCCTGAGCATTTTTTAGGTTGTAGGGAGGCGTGACAAAAAAAAACTTTGGGAACCTCTGCCTTAGGACAATAAAACAATACTACGCGGGTGTATCCGCGGAAAGAAAGTAGTGTAGTTATAAAAATACCGGAGTACTAGACTAAAGAGATTAACAACTCGACCTCGACATATCTATCGTCGACTTTACATTAGGTAAATGTAAAGTCGACGAAATGCAATCCCAGTAAGTTTTCTCCTAGCAAGTTCTATTCTCTTGGCTGAAAATATATTCAGTTATTTTATGATATTGTGCATAAAAATGGACAAGTGCGTGCGGGTTCCGCGTTATTGCAGGGTTCCGCATCGTTATGGAGCAAATAGTCTTCCTTATACAGGTGTTCGGGACATTAATGGGAAGGGGGAGATGAAAGAGGGGATATGAACTTTACTTCCAAACAAAGTACTTCCAGGGGGGTGACCACAAGCTCTTAGAGTAAGGTTATTTTGAGATCGAGTAAGGGACAGATGTATCTGACTTGTATACATCTGTCACTTACTCGATCTGAAAATAACCTTACTCTAAGAGCTTGTGGTTACCCCCCTGATGTTATGAGTTGCCAGGAAATATACGATGCCTTATAAACTTGTATAGCAGCAAAATATTCATTAAAACTGGCCAAGTGCGAGGCGCTGACGAAGGATTGCGTACCATTGTCTCACAAAACAGCAAAAAACACGTTTACTGTATGGGAGCCACACTTAAATATTTATATTATTCTGTTTTCAGTATATAGCAACAGAAATACATCATCTGTGGAAACTGTCTAGCTATCACGGTTCATGAGATTCAGCCTGGTGACAGACAGACAAACAGACGGACAGTGGAGTTTTAGTAATAAAACATGTAGCTATTGGTATTGGTATTGGTATTGGCCATAGCCGTAATTATGTATAAACGCCTGACACTAATCCACTAGCAATCTGACATCAAGAATGTTGTCATAAACATCACGCTAAGAAAACTATTGATAGCGTCAGTTATCCAAATCAAAAACCTTTCAGCTGCGGGTCGGACTTCGCACATATAGGGTCCAAATAATTTCATCACCACTGCTCTTAAAACGGTGAAGGAAATCATCGTGAGGCAATCGGAATGAAGCAAAAAAAATTTGCGAAGACGTGTGTCATTCACAAACCCGCACTGTGCCCGCGTGGTGCATTAAGGCCCATTACCTCTCACACAGAGAGGATGTCTGTCTCTGGGAACATTATTAGCCTGATGATGTAAAAATAAACATTCATCACCTTTCAAGTTCATAGATCAATGGGAAGTTAAACAAAAGTAAAAAAAATCTTTGCAACAAAAATGTGTGACATACGTCGGACAGAGATGGACCGACATACCGATCCGTTTGAACCCTCCGGGTACGGAACACTTAGAGCGATCACTTAGTGCATTCGAACCGAGAAATTTCGGTTGCAAAGTAGCCTTAGTACTTCTTGTAGGGAAGCTTACGTACTAATAATCATGTCATAATTAAGAACATTTTCAATTCGGATAGAACTCGCAACTCAAATCACGGACTCGGAATGGATGTAGTGCGTAACCGCCTTCAAAACTGCTAAATAATCGCTTATTCTTCTTCTAGCCCACTTGAAAATCTTTGTCGCTGCTAGAATGACATTTTGTGTCAAGGCTCTTGACGTTAGAGCTGCCCCGCACCCCAAAACTTGGTAAAATCGAACCAGAGGTCTTAGTGCGAGTTTTTACTGACGTAAACGTCAATTTGTATTGAAACTGGATAAGCGCTGTCTGGTGACGGTAAGGAGACTTCTTTTTTTCGAGTGAGTTGTGGCCACTTCTGGTGTCAGAGTTAATTAAGACGCCTCTGGGAAAACCAAAAGGCCTCTGACTTGGCGTTTTCAGACTTACATTAACCATATAAGTCCAGGTTTCCTCACGATGTTTTACTTCACCATTGCTCGTGATGTCCAAGTTAAACTTAGAAAGTACATATGAATTTGGTAAAGTCACATTGGTACTTGCCCGGATTTGAATCCACGACCTCAAGCACGACAGGCGAAGTCTTATCCACAGGGCCACCACGACATTCACGGTGAGGAGTAACCTCTTTTTAACCGACTTCCCAAAAAAGAGGAGGTTATCAATTCAAGAGTTTTTTTTTTTTTTTTTTTTACTAGTTCTGAGGTAACAACCTCAGAACTTGTTTCTGGGTGAACCGATTTTGATGATTCTTTTTTTATTTGAAAGCTGGTGCTTGTCATGTGGTCCCATTTAATGTCCATCAAGATCTGATGAAGAACTTCGGAGATATACATGAGAACTCATCAATAAATGACGGCAAATCACTCGGGATAGCTGGCATCGCATTTCTGTTTACTGTTTACACCATTTCATAACATAACATCACACTAGTACGCTCTAAAGGGGTACACAGGTGTAAACAGTTCACCTTGGTATACTCTTATTCCACCGGTTTTGTTTAAGTTTCATGTTATTGGGTGAATCTATTCTGGCTTCACTTTGGGCATTATTGGTACCAAGCCTAAATAACTGGTCCATTATGTACCACAACTAAAAAGTGAAAAAAAAAAAAAAAACTTACAAAATATACAACCGACTTCCAAATAAAAACACTACAAAGTGAATAATAACTTTTTTTTTGTGAACATTTAGACATACAAGATTGTTTACGTTATCACGAGTGAGTTCGTTAAAAAACTCGGCATAAGCACACAGAACAAAATATCACCAAGATTAGTGATCTTCTAGTTCCACATATGAAAATCAATGACTTATATTATTACTGGGTATCAAATATTTACCCACAAACATAACATCGGATACATAGTTAATTATAACATGTAGATTAAATAACTCTAGTTATCTTGTTTACACTCCTAACAGTTCTGTGCCCTTTACCAAAATTTCCACGAAATTTCATTTAAACTAATCAGAAAACGTGAAGATAGCTTATCCCTAATACGTATTGTTTGAATTAATTGCATTTAGGTTGTATATGTACGAATACCTAACTATATTGTTTACCTAAGAGCTTATCCTGAAAGCGATTTGTTTAGAATCCACTAGGTAGATACAGATATTAATTACGTGTGTACACATAAACGACTTTTCCCATGGGGGTAGGAAAAAACTACAGAACACCACCTGCTATGATCCTTAGAATCCTTTTGGTCTTTTTACGATCATACACACACACACCGGCAGGCTTAATATGTAAGAAACAGCAAACAGCAATCATCGCGCGATTAAACGTTTTGAGAATACTTATTATGCGTACAGCAAAGGAGTGGAATTCCCTGCCAGAGTCTGTGTTTCCTGATAGCTACAACCTGGGAGTCTTTAAGTCAAGAGTGACTAGGTTTCTTCTCGGCAAACGTTATTTATCGTCGACTACATCATCGCTTACCATCAGGTGAGATAGTGGTCAAGCTCAAGCCTAAGGACAATAAAAAAAAAAAAAACGCTTTAAGTCATAAACGTCGTCATTACCCACACTGTAGGTATGGTAGATCCTACACAATGATTTGCTTATCACTCGCTCTGTTTGTCAATTGCACTTATTTCTATAAAAAACCGCCAAAAACTCTAAAACTTCTGTATTGAATAGCAATTATTGCGCAAAAATCGCTTTCATTTTGCTTTTGCAAGATACTTAACCGCTCGTATGCGGCATTCGAGACACAATGAAAAAGCCATTGTGTCTCGCTTAGATCTGCGTTCCCGACATACAAGAGGTTAATAAGCCTGCGCTGCTGAGATATTGATATTACCTACCTGGTATTTTTGGATAACATCACCAAAAAGATTCTTGAATTAGTAAAGAACAATGGCAAGTGCCCATACATTTTTTTAGCTGAGATTAAATTCCTACGTCTTTAAATGAAAAATATCTGGTTTAACTCAGGGTGATGTTCTGCATTAGTTTGCGCAATATTTTTTGTTCGAGAATGTCGAGAATAATAGATATTCAGTCATAAACTTTTGTAGGTTATGTCTGGTTAACTTTTAATAATGTGTTTAATAGGTAATATTATTCAATTTCGTGGAAGTAAAAGGGGAATATCGCATTAGCATTTCCCTTACCTAGTTATTTCAGCATGAAATGTATAATAAACTCTTTGAAAAAAGGAAATATTTATTTAAACTAAGCGACTTTGACGTTTATCAAAAGGTCGTCGTCCTCGTCAACAACCAAGCTATATTTTTTAAACTTGGATACTAGTCTTTTTGCCAATCATTAACTAAAAGTAATTCATTTATTTCTACTACACTACAATATTCTTACCTACCTGCGAGGAACATCTATACTTAGACATAAACTGTATTGTTAACTCATTTATTGCAATAAATACATTAATTATAATATAGTTACTACTTGTCACTTAGCAGATAAAATATATAATGGCAACACTAAGCTAATGAAATTTACTGTAAAATCAAATAACTTTTTATTTATTATGATTTTTTTTTATCCGTTTCGAACCAGCCAAATAATAAATTAAAAAAATGTAGACAATTAATAGAACGTCTTTCGTATATAACTCACTTTCAGACGCTCAAATTTAAGTCAGCTAAAATCTCGCCATTGTTCTTTAACCTAAATTACTCATTATGAAGGCCAAGAGAGGACGAACCAAGAGAAGACAAACTAAGAGAGGAGAAGGCCGAAGTGATGAAATCTGCAGCGTTAATCAATCTGCATAATCTTTACCCAAAAATAATGGGGTTACGTTCCATGGGCTTTTCAAAGGCAGGATTGCTAGTTCCTGAACAGATTCTCATAGTTATTTAAGGGCATTTAAAATAATTATTTTAGCATTTTTAAAGCAGGATGATGAAAATTTTAACGGGAGAGCTACTATTGTTTTCTCAATAGTTGATACTAACATTCAGCCAGATAGCGTCTTACACCTGGAAGAATTTGCTCAGCTTACTTTATCAAATAACTAATTCAATCAAAGAAACTTCTTATTACTGTCAAGTTTCCTAACAATTAATGTAATATAATTAATGAACTACACAACTAATTGTACAAAATAACAGTGTCTCAGATACCAACTCATTATTTTGCCAATTAGTCAACTCAGACCTTAATAAGTACTTCTATAAATAGTGCCTAACATTAGTTCTAGACAATCGAAACATAAAGAAAATAAATATTTCATTTTATATAAAGAAACAACAACTTGAAAGAAAGTGTGCCTTACAACTACACCAAATAGGTCCAGTTCAGCAAAATGCCAGAGAACCGAGTAGGTACTAAGTAGATGCCCTTTTTGCGTTCGAAGGAAGCGAAACGCACAGGACCGGTCAGTATGGCGACGCTTGGGGGAGGCCTATGTCCAGCAGTGGACGTCTTTCGGCTGAAATGATGATGATGAGGTGCCCTTTACGTACCTGGCATATCAGTGGCAGTCATGTCCTCCAATTTAACTCTACCTCATATATTATCATTGGCGACTGAGTCGAGTCGAGTGAAGGTATTTCACCTACCTACCTTGGATCATGGACAAATTAACTACTGTCCAATAATTTTGAAATATATAAATCAAATCTAAAATATATGTTGTATCTATAATGTAAATACAGGCGGTAAATATATAAAAGAAACAATTACGGACACTGTCGGGCACAGCAGAATACATTATCAAGCAAGCAGGATTACAATTCCACAAAATAATTACACAAGTGCAAAACCTATCGATTTTTCCATTAATAAAGAACTTCCGATTTTGCAGTGATTAGATAAGGCAGTATTTCACTAAAACCTATCGGTGTTTGAGGAAAACTATGTTAAAAGAGGCAGTTTAAATGCATAGGGTTTGATATTGTAAACATAAATTCAATCAAACTTGATAATTAGACGTCGCTTGGTAGTTTTTTTTTTCTTAAAATGTATAGCTGAATGGATTCAAAATAAAATACACCTAATTCTTAATCAAAAGAACCAGCTTAATCTTTATTACCAGAAAACGTTTAAATATTATTGTGGGCTCCGCTGGACCTGCCGATAAGAAAGTGGTTAGGGGTTAGTGCTTCCTCTTCGTTGGGGTCGGTGCTCACGGAGAATAGTGGTCGTGAGTTGACCACGTGTTCTGCCTCCAGTAGCAGGGTGAGCAGGACCTCCTCCCTCGGTCTTCTTTCGTGGAGAGTCACTGCCAGTGCGGTCTTGACGGTGCGCACGAGCCGCTCCCATGATCCACCCATGTGTGGGGCTCCTGGGGGAATGAACCTCCATACTATGCCGATTTCGTTGGTGGCCGCTTGAATGGCCTCTTGGAGCTCGCGACTTGCACCCACGAAGTTGGTGCCATTGTCGCTCATGATGACCTTGGGAGTGCCTCTTCTGGCAATCATTCGTCTTAGGGCCAATATCATGGAGTCGGTCGTCAGGGATGCGGCCAACTCAAGATACACTGCGCGCGTTGTCATGCACGTAAACAGTGCGCCCCATCTCTTCTCTACGCGTCGTCCCACGGTGACCAGTAGAGGGCCAAAGTAGTCCACGCCCACAAATGTAAAGGGAGGGCTTGTTCTCGACAATCTTTCCTGCGGTAGGTCACCCTGAGGGGCCAGTTGCGGTGCTTTCTTCCTTAACTTGCACCACCCGCAGTCTCTTGCGGTTCCCTTGACGATGTTTCTGAGCCCAGGAATCCAGAATCTTTGCCGCAGCTCATTCATAACCGTCTGGTGGTTTCCATGGTTCAGACGCTCGTGTACATGCTTTACTAGTAGCTGAGTAATGCTGTGGCGTCCGTCCAACACGATGGGGTTCTTGTTGGCGGCCGTTAGGTACTTGGCCGCGCCGATGCGGGTTGATAACCTTATCATTCCGTCTTCAAATTTGACGGCAAAGTTCTTCAGTTTGTGGACTTGGTCGCTCTGTCTTCTTAAGGCAGCTAACTCTTCTGGGTAGCTATCTTCTTGCACTCGTTGGATAAGGAGTCGCTCGGCCTTTTCAACATATAGCGCCGACTTTTGACGAAGGTTCAATTCTACGCTACTTCTTTTCAAGATGAACGGCGTCTTGCTGCTTTTCTTTATTCTTAATTCTTTATTGTACACCAAAAATCAACATTATATACATTTGATAATAAAATACATGTACAAAGGCGAGCTTAACTCAATGCTGAGTTCTCTTACAGCAAACCCTAGAGTGACAGAGAAATTTTACAATTATAGAGGGCAGGCTTCCAGTGTACAATATTAAAATAACCTATGACGAATTTAATTAAAACATAAATATACTTACTACGTACGTACATAAATAAATAAATATATATATATATATAAATAATAATATTATGTCATTGTGTTAGGTAATGATCTTTAATCATCCTCTTAAAGACCTCCAGAGAAGGGCTGTCGCGTATGGAGTGTGGGAGAGAGTTCCAGAGACGCACTGCTGTAGCAGATAAAGAGCCATCATAGCGGCTGGAAGTGTGTCGCGGAGGACGAAGGAGAAGAGAAGTGGCAGTGCGACAGGGTTTACCTCTCGGCACGAGGTATTCAAAGCGTTCACGAAGGTATTGAGGGGAATTAGGATTGTGCAGGATAGTATAGAGAAGGGATAGAATATGGGTATCCCGACGACGCCGAATTGGCAGCCACTTTAATCTGTTCCGAAACTCCGACACGTGGTCGTATTTGCGAAGACCAAAAATAAAGCGGATGCACAAGTTCTGCAGTCGCTCGAGTTTGTTAAGGAGTACCTCCGTAGCATCTAGAAAACAGACATCCGCATAGTCTATGAGCGGTAGAAGAAGGGATTGCGCAAGAGTGACCTTAGTATGAAATGGTAAGAATTTTTGGAGACGTTTAAGGGACTGAAAGGAGTAAAAGACCCTCTTACTCACACTTGCAATATGGACCTCCCAAGAGAGGTTAGTGTCCATATGAACGCCTAAATTTTTTGCGGTTTTGGAGTAATCTATGGGCACTGAATCATACACTATCGGCGGGAGACACCGGTGATCCAATAGGTTGAGCATGTATCTACCACCAACAATGAGCGCTTGCGATTTGTTTGGGTTTAGTAATAGTCCGTAGGATTTAGCCCACTTGTTAATATTTTCAAGGTCACTGTTGATGGCAGCCACAGCCTCAACGAGGTCTGCTACTTTAAAATGACGATACAACTGCAAGTCGTCTGCATAGAGATGATAGTTAGAAGAAAGGACCTTAGTGATAGCATTTATAAAAATTGAGAAGAGAAGAGGAGAGAGGACGCCACCCTGAGGGACGCCCGCAGTCAATTCACACCATTTAGAGGAACATTCATCAGATTTAACAGATTGCGAGCGGCCCCGAAGATAAGATTTGAACCACTCAATTACTGGAGCAGAGACATTAAGGGTGGAAAGGATTCTTAGGAGAATGTCAAAGTCAACTGAGTTGAAGGCACTGCTGAAATCCAGTAAAACCAATACAGTTAGAGATTTATTCTCCATAGCCAGTCTTATGTCGTCTGTTATTTTAACAAGAGTTGTTACAGTACTATGGCCAGGTCTAAAACCAGATTGGTAAGGACTCAGCAGGCCATTAGAGGACAAATAACAAGACAGTTGCTTCTGAACAATACTCTCGAGGACTTTGGAGAGGATTGGGAGGATGGAAATTGGTTGAAAGTGGGATGGTAAGGAGGGATTTGAAATTTTGGGAAGCGGCAGGACGTGAGCCTTCTTCCAGGCCGTAGGAAAAGAGTTTGTGAAGAGTGAAAAATTTACAATGTGAGTTACAACAGGAACTATTTCAGTCAAAATAGGCAAGAACATTTGGAGTTGAAGGCCATCATCTCCTACCGCCTTAGTGGAGATGGAAAGGATACATTTCTTAATGTCTAGTTCAGCAATTGGGTGGAAAGAGAAAGAAGTATTTGCTGGCAAAGGAAGATTAGAGAGTTCTTTGAGAGTGGAGGATTTAACATGGTTGTCGAGGGTGATAGGTGACTTACAAAAATGCGCATTAAGTGCATTGAGGTCCATCTTTTCGGGAGCACTCTCGCTAGAGGCTTTGCCAATACCAAGAGTTTTTAAAAATTGCCATACTTGTATTGGGTTGAAGTTATCAATGGAGTTATGAATGTGGCGCCTTTTTGCATTCCTACACAGACGACCGCAGCGATTCCGCAACCTCTTATAAATTGCCCAATTATCTTCGGTGGGCTGCTTTCTGTACAAGCGCTTAGCCTTGTCACGCTTAGCCATCTGGTTTTTAATTGCTGGGGATAGCCATGGCGCGGGAAGGTGTTTTACTCTCACCTTTTTAAGTGGAGCATGTACCTCATATAGTTCCAGCAAAGTCCTGCTGAAGGTTGACACCATAGAGTCTATATCTTCGGAGGTGAACACAGGAGACCAGTCAATCACACCCGCATCAGCCCTCAAACGCTCCAGATCAACGTTTTTAAAACTACGAAGAAAAAGAAATTTGGCCTTGCGTTTAGGAGGTCGAATTTTGTAGGAAAGGTAAACGAGGTCATGATAGGAAAAAGGAGCAGGAAGCTGTCCATGCGTGGCTACTTTATTAGGGTCAGAAACTATAATGAGATCTAAGAGAGAAGGAGTACAGTGAGGAGCCCTGTGGGTAGCATTTAGCGGAAGTAAGTGCATATTGACAGAAGAGACAAGTGATTGGAGTTTACGGCACCACACATCTCCCTTGATCAGACAGGTGTTGAAGTCTCCGAAGATAAGTGTATGCTCATAGAGTGGCGAAAGATTTTCTAATTTAGTTTCGAAGGAGGAAAAGTAGTCGATTTGACAGGAGGGACTATAATAGACACCTAAAAGCAGTTTTGTGTGTTGAAATTCCATTTCAATGAATAGATGTTCAGCAAACTTTGAGTAGTTACTCGGAGACTGGTCAACTATCCTGTAACTGATATCCCCACGAAGATAAATGGCAACCCCCCCACATCCCTTGCCCGTTCTGTCATTGCGGACAATTTTGTATCCAGGCAGAGAATACTGCGTGGAAGGAAGTGCAGGTTTGAGAAAGGTTTCGGATACAAGGACAGCATGAACAAGATCTGAGTCGAAGGACGACAGCAGGTCAGAGTAGTGAGCAGGGATGCTTTGAGCATTTATGTGAACAGCGTTGAAGAACTTGCGACAATTTGAAAATGTAGAAGAAAGGTGGTCTCGAAGATTAAGAGAATTATCATCGCTAAGATCCACAGCAAAGCCCTCCTCCGAAACAAAAGAGGAGGAGCACGAAAAGAAACTATCATCTACAAGATCATCTGACATAATAAAATATAAATATTATAAATTAAAAATATTATAAATTAAAAACTAAAGTCAAACAAAATTAATTCAAGTACTCAAACCTCGTTGCACTCGCCAGTTACATTACAATTAATTGAAATAAAATTTCTAAAAAGCCAATAAGCCAAACAAAAGCAAAATAGGTTAGTGTGTTTCCGAACGTAACTTTGAAAAAACAAGTAAACTTATGTCAATTGACCTGTGACAGTGACAGTTACGTCTTACATGGTCATCAAAAGTCAAAACACAAAAACAATACTTAAAAGGTTAGAACTAAAAAAAAATCGAGTGACCGACATACAAGGAAAAACTAAAAAAAAACCATTACAGATTCCTTATACACCGAGAAATGGAAGAACCGTGATGCCGTACCATCATTTTGCTGGCTTGCGAGATCTCTTCTCAGGCACTGGCTTAGATGTTACAGCGGTGTTGGTCTCGGCAACGGGGAACTGGGCCACAAGTTCTCGATATTCCGATGCAGACTCGATCTTCCGCCGCGTTTTATCAGAGACCTGGATAACAATTTTTCCCTCGGATGTCCAACACCTATGTATGCCGTATAATTTCCGAGCATTCATAAAAATGTCATGTCTTGGCTTGGTGAGAAACTCGGAAAGCGTCAGTCCGGACCCTTTTAGCTTTGTTTTATTTCGCCACACCTCGTTCCGGACGATGCGACTCTCAAAGCGAACCAAGAGAGGCCGGGGTTTGCTTGTGTTGCTTCCAAGGCGGTGACAAGCTGTTAGGTCATTTCGGGTGACGCTTTTCATTTCCAGCCGCTCCGACAAAATTTTGATAATACCTGTACTAGGATCAGCATCCTTCTCCTCAGACAGACCATGCAGTAGGAGAACCTTAGCACGGGATGCCATCTCGTGCCTGTCTAGCCCCACCACGAGCAACTCCATCTGGGATTTTAGTGCACTCAAGGTTTTCCAGATGAGACTCTTGAACTCGGTGAAGTCCTTCGATAGGCTGGCAATAGTCTTGTGGGAACCCTCACCGCTGGCATTCCTCAAGTCCTCCTCGTACTGTGTCATTCTTGAAGAAAACGTAGCCGTAAGATCCTCCACACAAGTCGATAATTTGGAGTATAGGTCCATAACAGTGAAGTGCAGTGCTGGCAGTTGAGGTAAGTTGTGAAGGAGAGTTGATTAGATGAGTGAGTGCACCAGAGGTCTATGTACTAATTTTACAGTGCTATTTCATCTAAAATACTGTTTTACTATTTATTTTAAATTAAAAATATAAGAGCTCAAAATTTTTGTGTTTACTTGGAACTACCCTCGATGATTTTTTTCTTTATGTTGGATGGCGTCTTGGTTTTCTTCTGCGACTTCTTCCAAGCCGGATCACGTTCCTTATTCGCGATTCTTCTAGTACTGTGTGTTTTGTGGACGATGTTTCGCTTGAAAACATCCACAGCTTGCAGGAATCTTGCCGCCGCGTGCAATAATCTTGTCCATCGCGAGAACCTCTCTGGCTCTGGGACGACGGTGGGCGCAATTCTTCTCACGCTCAACGTAACGGCGTTTGGCTTTTCTTCCCCTGTGTCCTTGGTGGAATCCTTTTCATCCCGCGGCCACTCTTCTCGGCCTTTATATAGGAATGACGGCCCCGTGAACCACCGGTGTTCCTTGCTGAAGTCCTTGGGTGTTTCTCGCGTGGCGTCGTCCGCGACATTGTGCTTTGTAGGCACCCATCGCCACTCTCTATGTTTAGTCAACTCTTCAATCTCAGCGAGTCGATGCGCGACGAATGGCTTGTATCTTCTGGGGTCCGACTTGATCCATGCTAGCGCCGTCTTCGAGTCTGTCCAGAACCATCTTTCTGTGATGCGCAGATCCATTTCTTGCTGTGCGTTCGTAGCGAGGCGACTGCCCAGGAGACACGCTTGCAGCTCCAACCTCGGGATTGACGTGGGTTTCAATGGTGTCACTCTTGCCTTCGCCGCCAGGAGCTTCACTTCTACTCGACCGTCGGTGTGCCGCGCGCGCCAATACACCGCGCACGCGTACGCCTTCTCGCTAGCGTCACAGAAGGTGTGGAGCTCCCCCTCGTCGACGTCTCTCGCCAGACAGCGCGGAATACCCAGATTCACAAGTTTCTTGAGGTCTTGTAGCCATCTGGACCATTCTTCCTCTCGGGCGGGTGGTATCTTCTCGTCCCATTCCACGCCGCTTCGCCAGAGGTTCTGCAGCATGATCTTGCCTTGGATCGTGATGGGAGCGGCCAAACCGAGCGGGTCAAACACTGTCATGACCGCGCTCGTCGCTTCCCTCTTTGTGGGAGCGCGCTTGCCGTCGATTGCCTCTTCTGGAGTGTTTCTCAGCGTCAGCGTGAAGTATAGACTATCTTCTTTCACGTTCCAGTTCAGCCCAAGGGTCTTCTCCACCTGGTCCTTTTGTTCACCCAGGCGAGCCGTGCCCGTGCTGCCTCCGGAGTGGAGCTCTTCTATCACTTCAGGGTGATTGCTCGCCCAGCCTCTTAGGAAGAAACCTCCTTTCTTGTGTACTGTATCGACGTCATTTGCTATTCTTGTTGCCATCGCCACGTCTGGATAGCTTGCCAAGTAGTCGTCCATGTAATGGTTGCGCGTAATTGCGCTCGCCGCCACGGGGTACTGTTCTTCAAACTCGCTGGCGTTCTTGTTCTTGATGTATATTGCCGAACAAGGAGAACACGCAGCTCCAAATATCAAGGACGTCATCCTATATTCCTTATCTTGCCATAGGAATCGAAGACTGTCTCTGTCTTCCTCGATGATTTTCACGCGCAGGAACATTTCTTTTATGTCGGCCACCACAGCTACTGCATTTTGACGAAAACGCAATAACACTCCGAACAATGATTGAAGTAGGTCGGGTCCGGCTAGCAGCGCGTCGTTGAGTGATCTACCATTCGACTTAGCCGCAGCGTCGAATACCAAAGTGCAGGTTTTTTACTGAGTACCCGGATAACTTCTCGGTATTACGACCGAATATCCCGCGGATCTTGACGTCAATCTCCTTAGACTTCTGGTCCATGCGGTGGCCACCTACGCCTTCTATGCGCAGCTCCTCTTCTGGCCCTTGTGCCCCGATCTTCTCGACTATTGAGTCTTCTATCAGCGTGACCGTAGAGCCTTCGTCCATGAGAGCGTAAACGCAGGCGTTCCCGTCTGGCCCCATTAACTCCACAGGTACAATCTTGAGATACGCTCTTGATACCGTTCGCGCCGCGTTGACCGTAGAAGCTATCGTCTGAGCGGTTGTTTCTTGAGTCGTCGGCTTCGTTGCTTCTTCGTAATGCAACAGCAAATGATGACCCTTCTTACACTTGCCACATGGCTTCGCTTTACAGCTGAAGCCCCGATGCCTTCCTTCTAGGCACTTGTAGCACAACCCAGACTTCTTGGCTTGCTCCCACTTGTCTTTAACTGATGCTTCACTGAACTTCTTGCATTTCAGAAGAGTGTGCTCACCTTTACACTGCGGGCAGGTTATTTTTTCGCGTTCTTTCCTGTTATCTTCTTTGCAGGAAAACACCGTAGCTGACTTCGTCCTGCACTCATGTTCGCCTTCTGAATCTTCTTCTGACGTGTGATTTTCTTGGTTCCTAGCAGCTCGAGTGGTGTGCACGCCACGAGAGCCCGCGGTTCGCGTTCGGAACCTCATGCTTTCTTTCTTCATTCTGGATCCCACGAACTCGTGCTTCTCAAATTGATCCACCATGTTGTTGAAGAACTGCATGAGGCTCAGGAGTATGGGCTCATCTTCATCTTTTTTCTTCGCTCGATACTCGTACCATTTGAAACGCACCAATGTACACATTTTATCGATGATTCTGCTTGAAATATCACTTGAGTGCAGGTAACTTTGTCGCTTCATTTGTCTCACGACGCTAACGGTGTTCGACACTGCCCCGGCATAACGCACCAACTCTCTTGCATCTTCTGACATCGGAGGAAGCTTCTCGATGTTTTCTATCTCGCTTCTAATGAGATAAGTGGGGCGTCCGAAGCGGCGCTCCAAGGCGGTTATTACTTCTTGCGGGTCGATCTGGGTGAACAATAACGATTTCACCGCTTCTTTCGCTTTGCCCTTGACCGCTCTTCTCAATCTTCCCATGTTCTCTATATCTGAAAAGAGCACGTGGGTATCTTCGTAAGTCGCCTTGAACGCCATCCAATCGCAGGCGTCGCCTTCAAACTGGTGCAGCTCGCTGACGTACTTCGGTGCCCGCTGCATGAATGATGACGCCTTATTCTCAGACGCGGACTTAACAGCTTGAAGGATTGCTTCAGCCAGCTGGTTGGTGTGACTCGGTGTGGCGATCGCGACCTCTGGGGCGGGCAACTCACTTGGTGGCTCCCCCTCGTTGCGTTCCACACTCTTTGTCGTTGACACCCATGCCGCAGTTGCTTGGGCTGCGGCGGCTTCGACTTCAGCCTCTTCTTCTCCTTCCTGGTCACTCAGGTCCGTATCGTCTTCGACGCGTGTTAGTTCCAGCTTGGTATTAGCAAGCTTCGCCTTCATTCTAATTTCTTCTAATTTCAACTTTTCCAGCTCCAATCTTGCTTCTAATTCTTTCTTCCTTTTGGAACTATTCTTAGAAACTGTCTTGGGCTGCTTCTTCTTACCTTTTTCAACCGCGGTGATGTCGGCGTCCTCGACCACAGTCGAGTGTTCGGTCGCTGCGGTGCTGTCGGTCACTGTTTCCGACGTGGCGCCCGAAGTCGGCCCCGTTGCCATCGTATCGCCACCACTGGTTTCTTCCTCGGTAGTTGACCTCGTGCTATCTCCTTTGCGGCTTCGCGTCATCATATCAGGCTTCAAGATGTGTGACTTCTTCAAATATTCACTCTTCCCAGCGTAAATCCCGACGAATCTTCAATAGGAAATCCTCCTGCTTCCAAGTCGCGACGTAAGTAGGTACTTATTCTTCGTGGTGCAAGTAGCGCTTGGCCCAACCTTGCTGCCGCTAAGTACTTCACCCCGATGTCGTGCTTGAGCGTAGATTCGGCGTGGAATTCCAATGTTGATATGACGAACGCAGCGATAATTCTTCACGGTATCCTTTGATGTCTTCCCGTTGGATATTCACGTTATGGCGTCTTGAAGTCTTCACGAAAATGACCACGTTTTATGATCGTCTCGAAAAAGGCCACGTCTGTGATCGTCTCGAAAAACACCACGTTTATGATCGTCTCGAAAAGGACCACGTGTTGACCATCTGCTAGAAACCACACGTTTTCGACCTTAAGGACCTCGCGGTTTACTATCGTCTCGAGAAAGACCACGTGTTTTAAATTATCTTGATAAAGATAGCACAGCACGTTTCGTTTCACAGTACCTGCAAGAATCTTCAATTCTTCAGTGGCGGAACTGTATTTCTTCTGGCTTCAGTCTTGAATCCGGCTTTCGAAGGACCATGGCATTGTTGAGGATTCAACCAATAAAACCAGGTCAACTACGGAGGAAATAATTCTCCTTTATTGTACACGTCTTGCTTGCGCCGCTGCTCGCAGAAAAAAGGGCTTTGGCCAACAATGGCCCCTTATTTATGCAATCGTTCCTAACGCCGCGCCCCTCTACAAGTTACGCCCTGTCGAGCAACTTCACGTCGATCGTGCGTCGACCAATCATAGCGAAGCTACTCGACTAATCGGCGCAAAAGAGTCACAATTCGGGCGCGGCACTATTCATAGGCAAAACGTTATTGTAACGATGCCCGTCTGGCTATTTCGAATTAATTTCTCTTTATATTAGGGGCCTCGCTACAATAAGTTAACAAAACATAATGTGGCTTACATATACATCAAAAACATATTACTAAGCTGTCCTTAAAAGTCCATATTCACTAGCACTGTCCTAAGCACTTATATAAGTCCATATTCACTATCAATAATGAGTCCGAGTCTATATACACCATCACAAATCAGGCTGCGTCACCAACAATTATCGTACATAATAATTGATTCACCATGTGACTTTAAATAAAACTACCTTTATAATTTGTATTTACATAGATATATACAGTGTATAAAATAATTAATTAACTAAGACTACTAACATATACACTTAAATAAAAATCTACTCACTACCTAAACCTAAAAATATACTAAACTAAAATATGGCGTCGAAAAACTTCAGGGCACATTGCTCGCAGAACAGATGGCCGATGGGGCAGAAAAGTTTTGGAGTGGCGACCGCGAACCGACAGACGTTGCGTTGGAAGGCCTCCCAACAGGTGGACCGATGACCTGGTGAAGGTTGCGGGGATCCGCTAGATGCGGGCGCAAAGGACCGATCAATATCGCGACGCTTGGGGAAGTCTATGTCCAGCAGTGGACGTCTTACGACTGATATGATAATGATGATGAACAGAAAGAACATGAGTGAAACTCTTGTCGTTCATTAACCTTCCTATCAATTCTTGAACAAAGTCAAAGTCAAATATATTTATTCAATTAGGCCAATAAACGGCACTTTTGAACGTCACATAAATTAAAATTAAAAATTAATAAAATTAGTAATAAAAAAAACAATTAAAAGTAATAAAAAAAAACAAGATAAAAAATAAAAAAAATGATTCTACCGTGCATTCGGAAAGTAGATTGTTATGGAGAAGAACGCACAAGAAACTCCATACTTAATCTTTTAAAAAAAAAAAAAATTGGTGTTTTACAATATTAACATACGTACATACATTAATATATGTGAGGACGATGCACCCAGAATAGCTCTACACACAGGTATAAAGTATTAAAAAGCATTAACAGGAAAATTAATTAATTTGATAAGTAGGAACATGGTTCTCACATACTTACAAATATTACAAACATAGGTAAAATGTGAGTCAGTTTCAAAAAAAAAAAAAAAAAACAATGAATACAATAACTATGAATGGGTATATAAATTAACAAATTTGATTTTGTCTACACCAAAGATTGCCCTATGGAGCAGGACCAGCATGTTTCCAAGCATTCTTATCTTGAATATAATCATCTAATTTGTAATATGCTTGTTTACAAAGGATGCTTTTAACTAAAGTTTTAAATTTACTTTCATTTAGTTTTAATATATCACAAGGTATTTTGTTATAGAATTTAACACAGTACCCCATGAAAGATGATTGTACTTTAGCTAGTCTGTAAGAAGGCTGATCTAACTTATCTTTATTTCTGGTATTACAATTGTGTCTATCACTGACTTTACTAAAGAGATGTATATTTTTCCTTGATCGAACTTGTAGATATAAACATGAAGTATGATACTTCAAGTTTATTTCTGACATTTATTGTTGATTTTTTTTGCCCGTCCTCCCAGAAAAGAAATCCTGGATCCCCCCTTGGCACTTATTGATACAAGATCTTTAATAAATGACTGTTTCTGTTTTAAGAATTTGGGGTTTAATGAACATGTGAAACTACTACCATAATTTGTGAGATTTTCAAGCTAAGGTAAAGAAAGACCTACTGAGAAAGATGAGATACTTTTTTTTGAAAAGTGTTACCACAATATTCTCAACCTCTGCAATATGGATTTTTCAGGGTAGAAAAGTGATATTTAGTCCGTCAGTGAGATTATACACGTAATTTTTGCTTTATCACATAAATAAAACTTGACAAAGTTATAGCGCATCAATGTTCGGGCACAGTATAAATATCTATACAGTATTGTGACTCGGCCCTGACCTTGAAATAAATGCCTAGAAGCGCACGTCACCTAAACATGCGTTAGGGCCGCCCGCCTCTACCTACTTGAGTTTCTTTCTAGTTTTGTGATTGTAAATATCTCAGATTATTTTCTCTAATCTGGGGTAAATATTATATTTTTTTATTAAACTTAATTTAAATCTTACTAGGTAGGTACCTAACATTTATTAATCTCATAAGTACTTAATCATTTCATAATGATATTTTTTCCAATTAAATAATATATATAAGTAGCTAAGTACGTAGTAAGTAGATAGCCTAGCCTAGGAAACTACCTACTAGTTTTTTTTTAAACCGAGCCTGTGCCGAGCGTAGGTAGGTGACTCGTGTGTGACTTTATCACCTTATCCACTTATTTATATTTATTAATCCAGGTATTTTACTCGGTGGAAAAAGCGAAATACCTCACTATTAAAATTAAGAAACAAATTACGTATTTTTTAGGTTAGGTATATTTTTTTTATTGTCTTGCTTTACGGAAGTTACAGGTAATTAAAAAAATGTTATCTCTTGTTGCGTTATAGAAGAATTCAAATAAACAAAAAATAATATAGGTTATAATTGCTCTCTGACATATTAAGTAAGTACTTGTACGTATTTGAATAAAATATTCACAAATCGCACGCTTACTGCTTACAAAACCATCACACCGTTCGTTCCTCACTGCGGTGCGTCCGCGACTGGTAGTATATTGAGTGCGTGCTGAGCTCGAGTCACGTGGTCATGACTCGCGTTCCGACCGTTTGTATGAAGATAGAATACTGTATAGATATTTATACTGTGGTTCGGGAGTGGGCGCTTGTGATGTCACAATATATTTCAACGCACTGTATCGTCGTAATTTTTTGTTTACGTGACAAAAGTATAAATACGTGTGTTTGGCAATCTAACTGACGTACTAAATACTTTTTTTTTGTCATCATCCCTATTCCTGAAACCTGTTATCTCTAGTGAGACCAACCAGTGAACCACAAATCGTCATCCTCTTGCTCTTATCCCCGTTTATTAGGGATCGGCGCAACACGTCTCCTTCTTCCATGCCCCTTTATAAGGCTTTTCACTCGGTATCTAGTCACCCCCTTTATGGTCATACTAGCTTCTGGCAGCGGCTTCGCCCGCGTTTAAGTCGAAAATTATCCCGAGGGAACATATTCCCGGGATAAAAAGTATCCTATGTGATAATTCAGGGTGTTAACTACCTCCATACCAAATTTCATCAAAATAGGTACAGCCGTTTGAGCGTGAAGACGTAACAAACATACAAACACACACACATACACACTCACAAACTTTCGCCTTTATAATTTAGTGTGAAGTGTGATCAAAATAGCTTTAATAATTTTAACCGGCCAGAGAAATTGTTTCACCGTCTTTGAACCTGCAACAATATCTACCTATCAACCAGAAAAGAACAAAGACGTTTAACAAAATCCATAGTTTCCTCATACCATCTACTGACTTCCATTAATAATCTAATTACGAGAACACAAAGGCTCTATGGCAGCGATCTCTCTGAGGCACACAAAGTGAATCTTTGTCGCGAACCCTTCCCCAAATTATTTTTGGGTTCGGCAGTTATGAAGCGACGCGAGGATTTGGCTCGGCGGGGTTATGAGCTCGACTCAAGTAAATGCGTATAAAAAAGGAATTTCACTCATCGTTCCTGTGCGCTGCGAAGGTTGACGTTAAGAAGTGCCTCCAGGAATTCTGACGTGAAATATTACCGAAGATATTCGTGTGAATACTCGTGTCTAGAATAGATTAAAGAATTTTGAAACTTTATTGGGAATTTGGACCAAATATTTCGTTTCATAAAAACACTTAGCTTGCATTGTATGTATGTAAGTGTGTTCGGGTCAAATCTTGCAACTCAATTTTGAAGCATTTATCCTCCACCGATTAAGATGAAATTTTGCATACACATTAAGTTTGTATGTCAATGCATGGTTAGCTGAGTGACGTCATTTTAAATCCAATATGGCGGACGGCTCAAGATGGCAGATTAGTTAATTTTTGTGCACTGCCATGATATACGTATCAAATGAAAGGGTTTGCTGAAAAGAAAACGAAAAAAGCTTGTTCTAAAAAAGATTTTTAATGAATATTTTTTTTTTCCTATTCTGTATAGTTATTGTACTTGATGACTGTGCCACGGAAAAGTACAATAATTCACGTCACGTCGCACAGATAAGTCAAGCGCATAATACTTTTATCTTCACTCACAACGTAATGTTCCAATTAAATAAACTAAAAATATTGTATAAACACGTACTTTATATTCGTGGATAGTTAATCTTTAAAAAAAATCCATTACAGTTCAACATTTTCCTTCGATTTTCAAACAACTGCATCATAAAATAACTTTTTAATTTTTATAGCACACTTTTACTTTTTAATTTATTGACGCTTATGGGCTCATTGACATAATGTAGAAAAGAAGTGTCATAGTCTATAGATGCGCGCGCTGCGCAGTCATGCACAATGAGAATCTAAATTGCCCGCCATACCAAATATATTTTCCGTTTTCACTTTTGTGTCATTTCAACTGAAGTGAAGATAAAATAGTGTATGCAACGGCATATAATTAGGTATTAAAACACTCGCGTGTTAATATTATCACCTGAGGCGACGCCTCATGTGATAAACCCACGCTCGTGTTTTAATAACCCTCATTTTATGACCATTGCATAAACTACTATATATGAATTATATAATATGAATTAAATTATATATTTTTAGTATCGTCTCTAAAATAAGCATTAAATGTATTCATAAATATATAACGAAGCAGAGTGCAAACAAAATCAATCTGCCTAGCCTTTTCCAACTATGTTGGGGTCGGCTTCCAGTCTAACCGGATTCAGCTGAGTACCAGTGTTTTACATGGAGCGACTGCCTATCTGACCTCCACAACCCAGTAACTGGATAACACGGTACCACTTGGCTAGACTGGTGTCAGATCTCAAGCTTCTGACTACTCGTAACGACTGTCAAAGATCTTCAAAATATGACAGCCGGGACCAACGGCTTAACGTGCTTTCCGAGGCACGGAGGAAGCTCGGTATGTTGAAATGGTCACCCATCCATGGACGGGAAACAGAGTGCAAACAAATCCATTAATAAATACAAATTATCAACTTACCTACTTTGTCTTTACGTTATATTATTTCCATCCTGCTACTAAGCCTCGCTTGGTTGAAAGAAACTGTTAACTTACTATCATTTCATTAAAGTATTAATAATATCGAGACGTGAAATGCATATAAATAGTCTATTTAATAAAAAGTAATGCACTCTACTACGTCATTTATGATTTCCTGTTATTTCCAAATTTCCTTTGATCAATGAAAGTAATCATTACCGAGCAATAATATTATGATCTGTTTCTCATCTATATTCTATTTAATTGCGTGACTAACACGTATTTATGTAGTTAGTCTGGTCACTCCCAAAATATTCATGTATAGGGAACTAGCTATTTGGATAAATATCTGGAATAGTAATAACTTGTTTATATGTTTGAATAGCTATCAAAATTTATGTTTAAAATCTTAGAAGTAAGCTGTCTAAGATAGAGCTCGTCCGGGGATGTTTTTAAGGCGCAGATACTCCTGCCTGAGTAGCTGATTTTAAAATAAGAATCACGTCTAGACGGCTTGTCGTATTTTTTTTGGAAAAGTGTATGTTTTATTAGATAATTTTCTTAATAACTTAATCTAAGATTTTTTTTAGTTTTATTCGTATAACATAGAGTAATTAATTTGTAAAGATATTTCTAATACGGACAAAAAAACGGAAATCGCACCAAAACCGCCTGGCGTATTTTAATGAAATTGTCACCATCTCAAAGATAAAGGGAGGGGAGAGAAAGCCTCCTCTCGCCCTAGAAAGACATACATAGACCTTATAGGTGATGTTCTTCAGAAAGGCCAAGTGCGCAGTATCCATAACCAGCGTGTGTGTATGACTAGATGTATGAATGTGTGTGAAGCAAAAGAAGTATGTAAGGATCGTAGCAGGTGGCGTTCTGTAGTTTCTGCCTACCCCCATGGGGAAAAGGCGTGAGTTTATGAATGTATGTCAAAGACAAAGAAAAGAAGACGAAGAATTTAACCAATACTTTTTGATCTGAGGTTTTTTTTATAAAATCACAAAATAATAAGGAAAGTACAATAAACTACTGAGTTTTGGGTCGCGCGGGTGTGAAACGAGTGCGCGTTTTGTTCCCTCAAGATCGCTGGCGACTATCGTCGTCTTAATACCACCATGCCTTTAGCGAAGCCTATATCGAACCTAGGCAGGCGCTTTACTTTGTGCAAATGATTTCATCACCACTGCTCTCAAAACGGTGAAGGAAACCGGCATGTCCTAGAACCAAAAATGTGAAGACATGTGACTAACCCTGGGCCCGCGTGGTGGATTATGGCCCATTCCTTCACTTAGAAAGGAGGCCTGTGTCCCAGCAGTGGAAACATTAAAAAGGCTAATGATGATGATGATGAGTTCGACGTTCAATCAGTATTTCTGTGATTCATGAATGTTCACCATTACCATAGTAATAACTTTGTCTCTGGGTTAGCTTTGAACATGCAGTGGCTCTTCTGTGCTCAAATGAACCATGATAGCTAGACAGTTGAAATTTTCACAGATGATGTATTTCTGTTGCCGCTATAACAACAAATACTAAAAACAGAATAAAATAAATATTTCAGTGGGGCTCCCATACAACATACGTGATTTTTTTGCTGTTTTTTGCGATAATGGTACGGAACCTAGAACAAACAGATAGTTGCAAACCTTACTTTAAGAAACATAAAATCCTCACCTTAGTTAATATTTATATATTAGAATTATGTAAACTAGTCCGCAAATACCCAGAGTCTTACAGCACACGGGAAGACATACAAAAAAATTATTCGTTGCGCCATAAAAACAGACTACCCTCCTCCCGCCTCAAATTACACTCTTCTAGTCCGTATGCTATGTCGATAAAAATATATAACAAATTACCGGAATATATAAAACAAGTAAGCAAAACCAATATTTTTATTAATAAATTAAAACAATTCTTAATTAGTAAAAGCTATTACACAATTGACGAATATCTGACAGACAAATTAAAGTAAAAATAATGACAACTGTTAAATAAAAAAATTTAAAATGACATTAATAAATAATTGACTTAAAATATAATATGGACATTTTAAATTTTATTATGTATTAATTTTATTTAATATAATCTATCTAAATCAAATATTCTTATTGTATTATAAAAACTTAAACGAATAATTAATATTTAAGATTAATATTTAATTTGACATGAAAATAAAAAGATTTACGTATTAGTACATTAAACAAAACAAATAGAAAGGGAATAGATAGCTAAAATGTTAATAGATAAGGAAAATATTTTTATTTGTAATAATATTAAGCGCTATTCCTCTCTCCTAGACACTGACTGTATCTAGAATGTTGCTGTGCCCGACAAGGTCCATAATTGTTTCTGTAACTTATATTTACCACCTGTGTGTACATTATCGATGCAATAAATTTAATTTGAATTTGAACCCTTCGTGAGTGAATCCGACTCGCACTTGGCCGGTTTTTTGAAAGTCTGTTAAAACCAAATACAAAACAAATGCATCTGTTATCTCCCTATTTAGTAGACCAACTAAATTCATAAGCATGACTTCAATATCTCTACCCAGCACACAGACATATCATTGGCATTTAAGGCGCCGATTCCCTTGAGTAGCTGATTTTAAAATGAGAATCACGTCTAAACGGCTAGTCGTAATTTATTGGAAAAAAAAAAATGTTATATTAGACCATTTTCTTAATAATTTCATCTGAGAAAATTTTGAGTTTTATTCGTATAACATAGTGTAATTAATTTGTAAAGTTATGTCTAAAACGGACAAAAACACGACAATCACAACAAAACCGCTGGGCGTATTTTAATGAAATCGACACCACATCAAAAACAATTTAATTATCTACAATTTGATCTGAAGCTTTTTTTTTTAAAGTCATAGAATAATAAGAAAAGTACAAAAAACTACTAAATTTCGGGTCGCGCGGGTGAGAAACGAGGGCGCGTTTTGTTCCCTCAAGGTCGTTGGCGTTAGTCGTCGTCTTAAGACGACGACTAACGCCAACGACCTTGAGGGAACAAAACGCGCACTCGTTTCACACCCGCGCGACCCGAAATTTAGTAGTTCTTTGTACTTTTCTTATTATTCTATGACTTAAAAAAAAGCTTCAGATCAAAATGTGGATAATTAAATTATCTTTGATATGGTGTCAATTTCATTAAAATACGCCCAGCGGTTTTGTTGTGATTGTCGTGTTTTTGTCCATTTTAGACATAACTTCACAAATTAATTACACTATGTTATACGAAAAAAACTCAAAATGTGCTCAGATGAAATTATTAAAAAAATGGTCTAATATAACATATATTTTTTCCAATAAATTACGACTAGTCGTTTAGACGTGATTCTCATTTTTAAATCAGCTACTCAAGGGCATCGGCGCCTTAATACCTACATGCCAAACATGCACACACTTGAAGTCCACAACATCATCAAATTAATTAACTCCATCTTATGCTAGCCTTCGTTCCAATTAAACTCAATCAAACAATAATTTTGTTCAAGTATCTCATGATGCGAGTTAATTTTAGAAATGCCTTTCTGACACTGCAATGAAATATCTAATTATAGCATATTATGGTTATATCACGCAATTTTTTGATCAAACTTGTTTTTAACCTCCGACGGAAAAATAGCGGTGTTATAAGTGTGACGTGTGTTGCTGTGTATCTGTGTGTCTGTCTATGGCATCATAGCTCCTAAACGGATGAACCGATATTGTCTTTTTTTTTTGAAACTTGATTTTTTTGAGAGTGTTCTTAGCTATGTTTGAATGAAATCGGTTCAGCCGTTCAAAAGCTATGGGCGTTTTACTGTTTGAATCGAGTGTTTTTGCAAGATATCGTGTCATAATTACGTGTTCAATAGATTGCTGATCGAAGCGTATCTACTATGTACTAGATAAATTATGTTGCATGAAATGAAAATGTGTAGGGGGTTTTTTATTTTGAAATTTTACTTGTGAAGGCTGTTGTTTAATGCACATATTATTTCCGAATCAATCAAATCTCATCTTCATGTATGTGTTGAATGCAAAAGTTTAATCTCCATAGGATACGACCAATTCGAACCATGCACTAGCTGCAGGCATTTCCTAAGAGCCCATGTATATTTTATGCGAAAAATATATAAATTGATTTTGAATGATTTATAGAAATGCAACTTGGATAACACATCATACATTAGTAAAATTCAACGTTTGATAAGATACAAAGCTGTTTTTTTTTCTACTTTTCCGCACACTTGGAATTTCTCCTATAACGTGGGTACATTTACAAACATGTAAATTCATATAAGTTTTTAAACTGTCATGGTCACTAACATTAACATTAGAAACAGGATATTTATCCGTAATCATGGTGCTTTCAACAGCACCGAAATATCGAAAAACTCGCAACAAACAGTAAACATGGTAAAAAGCCCGTTTATAATGTTAATGTTGATGTAAATGCATATACAAATATAGACCGGCATAACTATCTGTAGGCGATACAAATATTTGTTCCGTGCGGGAATCGAACCCACGACACGTAGCGCGGCAGCCGATCACTCAAGCACCGCGCCAACCGTTTCATCACCGCTGCATCCATAAGTCTATTTATAAATTCAATATCCAGAAAGCGGCAGAACTGACTTTACACATAAAACACTAATTTTAATAACTGACAACATCCTTATATGCAAACAAATAATCCTTGAATCTTGTAACAGAGGAAGTAAAAGAGCAAACAACAATTAAAAGGACACTCTTAAATGCAATTTATGGACGTAGACGAGGTCTTTTTTGCTTGCAGTCCTTATCTTAATTCATAAGATTTACTTTGTATTATTGTACAGTAGAATGTCGTTCAAAAATTAAAGATGAATGGAAAAACATGTGCATTATATTGGCATACTAGCTTTATTCCGCGGCATCACTCTCGTGATTATTTCTAAACTTTTGCGTGCAGCCAGCAATATTGTAATTTTTTATCGGTGAAAGTTTTTTTTTAATCAGACGCTTAATGCGAGTTTTTAACGTCGTTTACGCGATCATTTCAACGTTCTCTTATGATAATACTAGCTGTTCCACGCGGCTTCACTCCCGTCTACTGGCTACCTACCTACCCTACATATATGAAAACCTATATGAAAATATTATGTATGTAAGGAAAAATATACATCTCTTTAGTAAAGTCAGTGATAGACACAATTGTAATACCAGAAATAAAGATAAGTTAGATCAGCCTTCTTACAGACTAGCTAAAGTACAATCATCTTTCATGGGGTACTGTGTTAAATTCTATAACAAAATACCTTGTGATATATTAAAACTAAATGAAAGTAAATTTAAAACTTTAGTTAATAGCACTCTTTGTAAACAAGCATATTACAAATTAGATGATTATATTCAAGATAAGAATGCTTGGAAACATGCTGGTCAGGACCAGCATGTTTAGAGCAGGCTCTATAGGGCAATCTTTGGTGTAGACAAAATCAAATTTGTTAATTTATATTCCCATTCATAGTTATTGTATTCACTGTTTTTTTTTTTTTAGAAATTGACTCACACACTGTTCCGTTGTTGTTGAATTAGGTATTTTACCTATGTTTGTACTATTTGTAAGTATGTGAGAACCATGTTCCTACTTATCAAATTAATCAATTTTCCTGTTAATGCTTTTTAATACTTTATACCTGTTCGTAGTATAGTGTGTAGAGCTATTCTGGGTGCATCGTCCTCACATATATTAATGTATGTACGTATGTAAATATTGTAAAACACCTATTTTTTTTTTTAAAAGAGTAAGTATAGAGTTTCTTGTGCGTTCTTCTCCATAACAATCTACTTTCCGAATGCACGGTAGAATCTTTTTTTTTTTTTTTTTTCTTTTAAATTTTAATTTTAATTTATGTGACGTTCAAAAGTGCCGTTTATTGGCCTAATTGAATAAATATATTTGACTTTGACTTTGACTACATACATGAATGTTGCGTAACTTTAACCGCTTACGCAGCGCACGCAACGGAAGCTCTAAAAAAGGAATATATTTGGCCGTTTTTGCATCATTTTTAGGGTTCCGTACCCAAAGGGTAAAAACGGGACCCTATTACTGAGACTCCGCGGTCCGTCTGTCTGTCTGTCTGTCTGTCTGTCTGTCTGTCTGTCTGTCTGTCTGTCTGTCTGTCACCAGGCTGTATCTCATGAACCGTGAAAGCTAGACAGTTGAAATTTTCACAGATGATGTATTTCTGTTGCCGCTATAACAACAAATACTAAAACCAGAATAAAATAAATATTTAAGTGGGGCTCCCATACAACAAACGTGATTTTTGTGCCGTTTTTTTGGTATATAATGGTACGGAACCCTTCGTGCGCGAGTACGACTCGCACTTGGCCGGTTTATTCAATTATGCTCCGCTCCTATTGGTCGTAGCGTGATGTTATATAACCTATAACCTTTCTCGATAAATGGACTATCCAACAAAAAAATATTTTTTCAATTCCAACCAGTAGGTCCTGAGATTAGCACGTTCAAACAAACAAACAAACTCTTCAGCTTTATTATATTAATTATATTAATTTGTATAGATATCTACAAACAAGATTTCCCCATAATGTCACAAGATAGCGCTTATTCAGTTTGAATACAAATTGCTAGGCTAGGAGTAGCGACGATCTTCGCAGGTTGGCTGGTAGCAGCTGGATGAGAGTTGCCGAAGATCGAAGCAAACGGCGTGCAATAGGAGAGGCCTATGTCCAGCAGTGGACCGCTAGACGCTGATAATGAAGATGATGAATACAAATTGCTGCAATCGAGCACGACTAAAAATTCGCACTAAGCCCACAGACCAGAGATTGCCTTTTACAAGCAAACAAACAATTTTACTTCTCAATTAGTTCCAATTAAAAAACCTAAAACTTCTGTATTGTTCCAGCGGGAGTGGCGATCATGGTGTGCGCAGGAGCAGCGGCGACGCGGTGGGCGCGCCGTGATTGGCCGCTCGCCAACAACCCCGTCTGGGAGGTGTACAAGCTGCTCTGGAGAATATTCGAGCCCATGCTATTCACCCTCAGCGGGTATTTCTTAGATGTACATATCGCTTTTACCAACCTTTTTGTGCTCGTAATATCTATTTGTATAATATTGACAAAATGAAAAAAACATTTGTGTTCCTGTTTTTGTTTCTTCGTTTTTTGACACTGACTTCCGAAATTGAAGTCACAAAAAAACTTATATATACGGACAATTGAAGTTATTTTTCACTTTGTTGTTTTTTTCTGGAAAAATGTTTTATTGTTCATTTTGTATTGGTGGTAAATAATGAGCAAGTTCTATAGTAATGTACCTATAATGCACAAAGTTATGCTAGAATAGATTTACATAACAACTGACTACCCCTTTAGAGCGTACCGGCGTGATGTTATGTAATGGAAGAAAGAAAGAAAGAAAAAGTGTTTATTCGCCACAAAAACGACATACAATTTTTGATTTTTCCTTAAATTAATGGCGTAAACAATACACAGACGTGCGATTACGTAATCTCGAGATATTTCCCGTTCTTCATTGAAGAGTTCTGTTGTATTTCTCCAAAGTTCTTCATCAGATCTTCACCAAATTTTCACCTAGTAAAAAGTATTGAGGTGACAAACATAAAAAAAATATCGAATTGAGAAACTCCTCTTTTTTGATGTCGGTTAAAAAACCAAAATGTTTGGGATTGACCTCGTAATTCCAGTATATTTTAACGTTCTGACCATCCCTATCGCTGATACAAGGTCACTTTGGGTAAATAAATATTGGGAGATCGACCTTAATAAAAATGCTTCCATAATTGAAGCTCAAATGGAACATTATGTATAAAAAGCAGACGTCAGAGGCGGCATTCAGACTACGCTATAATAGCATATAGTATATACTATATAGCTCATAGCACAACAATATCGCGCACCATACATGGTTATGGACACGTTCTCACTGTACTATCATCTGCCTAGCCTTTTCCCAACTATGTTGGGGTCGGCTTCCAGTCTAACCGGATTCAGCTGAGTACCAGTGTTTTACATGGAGCGACTGCCTATCTGACCTCCACAACCCAGTAACTAGGTAACACGGTACCCCTTGGCTAGACTGCTGTCAGATTTCAAGCTTCTGAGTCTGACTACTCGTAACGACTGTCAAAGATCTTCAACAGCCGGGACCAACGGCTTAACGTGTTTTTCCGAGGCACGGAGGAAACTCGGTATGTTGCAATGGTCACCCATCCACGGACCGATCTCGTCAAGCGTTGCTTAACCTTGAAGATCGACCCGTAGGGCTGTTATTATTTAGCCATGAGCTCCTCTCCACGAGTTCTCACTGTACTATACTATATATTATTGGGTTACTATACGCTATAAAATTGGTGCGATGCGCTGAGTTCATGCCGCTCTCTTCCTCCTCCCTCACCCCCGGCCGTCCCGCAAGCACTGTGCACACTCTTCAAGGATCGCGGTCAACTAAGCTTGTTATATACTATAAATGCTTGCGATAATATCGCGTAATGTGAACGCCATGCTATTTAGTATAGCACTAGCTGACACGGCAAACTTTGTTTTGCCATAAAAACATCAAACATTTATCTACCCTACCTACCCTACCTTACACTACCTACCCTACCTTACCTTACACTACCTACCCTACCCTACCCTACACTACCCGACCCTACACATCCCTGCCCTACACTACCCTACCCTACACTAACCTACCCTACCCTACAATACCCTACCCTCACTACCTTCCCTATCCTACCCTACCCTACACTACACTACACTACCCTACCCTACTCTACACTACCCTATGTTTTTAAGATGTATTCTGCTATTCTGGGCGGAGACAAATCCAACGAATCAAAAACCATGTAAATTGGTCCGGCAGATCTCGAGTTATAAGTGTTGTAACAAACCCGTCTTTGTTTTATATATATAGATTAGGTCCTTATTTGCTATACTATTTAGCACAATAGTATAGCGTAGTCTGAAAGCCGCTTTATACTCTTTAATGGAATGAGGTACCAACCGATTACCCCCGTATGCAATATGCAAGTGCACTCAGTGCATGAGCGAAATTTAAAGTTTAGAGTATCTTAAATATAAGACTAAACTATGGGTTAGTAAAGTTTAATTTTAATACCTCTGTGGGTTTTTTTTATCTAATATGTGGTCGACGGTGAAGCACGCTTGCCTAGAAGTAACCTATTCACTCTTGACTTAAAGACCCCTAGATTGTAGCTATCGGGAAACACAGACTCCGGCAGGGAATTCCACTCCTTAGCTGTACGCATAATAAAAGTATTCTCAAAACTTTTAGTGCATATGGTGGTAGGTTTATAAAATGCCCAGGCTTTATCCTCGTATACCTAACATCTTACTCCATACGTATATTTTCTTAAGCTTATTTGTTATGTGTATATGTATTATGTATATTATGTGTATTATGTTATGTTATGCTTATTACGTATCTAAAGAGCAATTAATTATTTTAATTTTAATTTTAAAAACGATAGCGATTTTCGCGCAATAATTGCTCTTCAATATAGAAGTTTTAGAGTTGTCGGCGATTTTTTTTTAATAAGCTCATTTGACAAAGAGCGAGTGATTAGCGTTGTGTTTGTTTGTGTAGGACCTACCATACCTACACTGCAGGCAATTCCTACTTTTATGACATAAAGCGTTTGACCGCTATCGTTTTGCTCTTGTAAAAGATACTTAATAAGCCTGCGGTCTAGACCGAAAGGTTTAACTAATCAAATCTTTATATCTAATATCTTTAAACGTGCAATTCTTGTGTACATACATACATACATAAACTCACGCCTTTTTCCCATGGGGGTAGGCAGAAACTTCAGAACGCCACCTGCTACGATCCTTACATACTTCTTTCAATTCTTGTATATTTTTAGAAAACCTCGTTTTCTCTATTTTCACCCGAGCAGAGTTCGGTCGCTCAGGTACTAAGTTCCAAAGCGAGCATACACATGATTGACACAAGTTAAAAAGAATCTGGCAACATTTTGATCTTAGTTTCATTTTACTGTCTGGAACAACTCGGGAACTGGTTCTTGAATTCTCGGCAGTCGAGAACATACTTTATTTATAGAATCCGATTCCTTGAATTTTGCATAGCTTTTTCCTTATCCCGTTCAAAACAATAAGTTGATTACCAAAACAACCTTTGGTTGAGATTATGACCAGTAAAATTTTTTTCGGATGAAATTTTGACTCACTTGGTCTATTATCCTTTTTTTTGTGTAATTTTTCCTGTTTTACTTTTACAATCCCATCAAGTTTTACTGTTCTGATAGATTGCACATTTTTCTACTATTGAACTACCAAAATTCACTTGAAATTAAGGAATAAAGGAAAAAAGAAAGATAGCTACAACCTAGGGGTCTTCAAGTCAAGAGTGAATGGGTTACTTCTAGGCAAGTGTGCTTCACCTTCGACCACATCATCACTTAACATCAGGCGAGATAGTGGTCAAACGCGAACCTATAACAAATAATAAAAATAAAAAAAAAACAAAAAATATTAACACTGCACCTGTAGCCAACGCTAGTAGAAAACGAATCAATGTATGGGAATGACACATCTGAACGTTAAGTCACGTGATCAGACCATACAAATAGAAGGCGTTAACGATTGTAGAAATAGATTCGATACAAAACGTTTGTAACTTGGCTAAGGGGGCCTGTTCATAATAATTTGTATCATTAATTATCAGTATAAATAAGTACACTTCACTTGTATGATTTGTATGTTCTACCTATTTACTTACTACTGTTTCTGACCACCTAAAAACAATAATGCCAAATCCATTTAAATCTCTGTGTGTGAACACCCCAATAATTTCTCCAAGAACCACTATTTCAAGCCCTCATTTCTTCCAGGTATCACAAATAAGTGTGAAGGAGCTGTGCCTGATCCTCGGATGCATCTGCTCCGCGCTATTTCTGCGGCTGCTGACAGCGTTCCTCGTGGCTCTCGCTAACGACCTGTCTATCAAGGAGAGTCTTTTTATCGCCGTCACTTGGATACCGAAAGCTATTGTAGAGGTACGCCATTTGTTTTCTACTAGTATTGTTTGTGGTGAAATGCTTCAGGTAAAACATGATGAGTGTTGTTCGACAGCGGATCTGTTTGTTTGTAAATGTTTTGTTTTTGCTTTCTTTTGTTTATTTTTTATCTGCGACTGTCAGTTACTTTCTCTGGCTGTTGATTGAATTTTTATCTTGTCCAACTGGTAAATTATTAATGTTTATGTTCTTATCAATTAGAACTCCCTCGGTTTGAAGCTGAATTTTTTTTCTGTACGCTGTTTTTTTTGCGTTCTATCAAGCGAAGATTCAATTAAAAAATCTTAATTGGTTATAAAAAGTACCTAAAAGTTTTTGTGAAGAAAATGGAAATTTAAATTTTAAATGTTACTTTGGGCAAGCCAAGAAAGTTTTCTGTGTAGGTACTTGAATACACCAGAGGTCGTCTGTTGTGTCATTGTAATTTTAGCGATTGTCGAATTACCAAATTGGAAAAAAAACATTACGTTTAATTTCGGTAAACTAAGTCAATGTTCGCAAAAATTTATGAGTCATTTTTGACTTTTGACTGTCGATATCACCACGCTATCAATGCTAGAATGACAAATGCCTAAAGCCTTCAGTCTACTGCATAGATTTTGTTAAAATAACAAAATTAACGTTTATTTTTATTTTTTCGATTTCGTACCATAAAGTCAGAGAAAAACTTATTACCTAACACTAGGTAATAAGTTTTTCTATGTTACTAACACTAGGTAATAAGTTTTTCTATGCTACTAACACTCTATGGATTTTGCGTCCGAAATAAAGATATTCCATTCTTCTATTCTTTAAAGTACCAAATTTACAAATTTCACCAAAAAGCAATATTTACCAATTAAATATTCATTGAATAATTCGTTACGTCAAAAAGGGTTTTCAACGTAGCTAGATATAATTAATAATGCCACTCAATCACCATCCATCACTAGAAGAGACCTTGGAACCGCATCTAACTTCCTACTCCTTCAATCATGTGCTCTGTAACATCATATGACTACTAAATATATTATTATGTAAACATTAACAACGTTAATTTTATTAGATTACTGAAAACATCCTTACCATTCAATCCAATCATATTAATATTATAACTTTTTAGGGTTTCAATACCCAATGGGACCTATAACCTATTACTAAGACTCCACTGTCCATCTGTCTGTCACCAGGCTGTATCTCATGAACCGTAATAGCTAGACAGTAGAAATTTTCACAATACAGATAATGTATTTTTGTTGCTGCTATAACAACCAATACTAAAAACAGAATAAAATGAATATTCAATATCCCATGCAAAAAACGTGCCTTTTTTTAAGCTTTTTGATATAGTGGTACGGAACGGTTTGTGTGCGAGTCCAACTCACACTTGGCCGGTTTTTCACGTTTATAGGCTGAAGGAAACTTGGCACACGGGTAGAACATATCCTGGATGTCCTACATAGGATACTTTTTATCTAGGGAGTATGATCCCTTTGTGTCATTTAAAAAATCAACGCAGGCGAAACCACTGGCAGAAAGTAGTTAAAAATTAAATCCTCTGTCATATGAAACTGCAAGTGAGTGACTTCAATTAAAACTGGCAATTCTCTTTGTTTTTGGAAATGGCATCAAATAGCAATGCGACAACTTTCAACATTTTTGGGATAATTGCGCTTCAATACCTCAATACCAATACCTTTAATTTACTTATGTAAATTTCAAGAAGTGAACTACTGCTGGATGAGGCAGGATGGACAGGTTGGGTGATCTTTGTGGGTTAAATTAGGTAATCGTAAATACAAACCAGTTTTACAATATAATCCACTTTGAAATATGAAAAATGGTGTTGCTGAAATGTAGGGAGCAGCTGATTTCTTTTTGGGATTCAGGATTTTTAGGGTTCCGTAGTCAACATGGAACCCTTATAGTTTCGCCATGTCCGTCCGCAGCTTAGCTAAGAGACTCTTAGTACTAGAATGCTATAATTTGGCATGGATATACATATAAATCATGCAAGAAAGCGATAAATAAAATCATGCACAAAATTATTTTTGTACACGTAAACTGGAGATGTTTTTCTTTTGTCGTCTATCCCATGGTGTGGGGTATCGTTGGATAGGCCATTCTAAAATATTACGGATCTGTAAAACCATTTTTTGATTCCGTATGCATAAAAATTGCAATTTAAAGCCTTGCCTTGCTTTACTTTACTCGAAAAAGAAAAAAAAAAATTGTTGTTAGAGCAATGTTCGGTGCTTTAATTATTTATGAACTTTGGTATTTTTATCCAATTATATTGGTGAATGAAGCTGTTTTTACGGACCCCTCGATAAGCGAGTCCGACTCGCACTTGGACGGTCTTTTTTCTATACTGTGTTGTTCATATGAGTTAGTTACTGCCTAAAATAATGTAGGGAATGAATTAAAAGTCTCCCTTTATCAAGTATAGTTTATATAGTAGGAGTGATTTTTTAAAGGCTTTCAGAACCTCACATTTTTCTTTCGTAAATTGTAAAAGTCAGCTTACACTAAGATATTGACTTGCTGACGACTCGGACAAAATATATTTAGACTCATTGTCCGAATTGACACATTTTAATTTTTTACAGCTATTTAGTACAGTCAGATAAAAAGTTCTACAATATAATATATGGAAAAATAAGCGTTACCAAAACTATTTCAGGGTGGCTTTTTTACCCGACTGCCGAAGTAGGGTAATGTGTTTATCAGTCTATGTATGTAAATATGTTTGTTCCTATATGGCGTTCCAGAGACCAAACGCGTTGGCCGATTTTGATAATTCATACGTCAATCGATCCGTCTTAACCCTGCGAGTGTCATAGGCTACATTAAAGTTGGACAATAGAAAAATGGCGGCTTTTGGGTGCCATATTGTGGGGGCCCTATTTTTTTTTTCTTTCAAACCCATCGTGTGGGGTATCAAAATAAAGTGTTTTAAGAGGAGATTTCAAAAATATAAAACACTTAAATGTTTAAATGTATCTAATTCGGAATAAAAAAGTTAAATCAAAAAATCAAAAAACCCGACTGCTTCAAAAGCGAACTAAAAAGTCCTAAACAAGGAAAAAATCATGCTGTGCAGGCGGAGGATACACCAGATTTTGGTCAGCCAGCCCGCGAATATGTATCGTCCGACTATCTTCATAAATAAAAACTCTTCTTAATATAAGTAGTTCACCAAGATCATTCCAAGTGGAG